>CAWUFW010003076.1:1200000-1942332 GCA_963921515.1 Calotriton arnoldi | reverse complement strand
AAGGAAGAGCAGTAAGTGGCAAGTGAGGTGCAGAAAGAGGCAAGAGAGGTATAGCAAGAGGCAAGAGAAGTGTAGGAAGAGGCAAGAGTAGTGCAGAAAGAGGCTCGAGAACTGCAGAAAGAGGCAAGAGAAGTGCAGAAAGAGGCAAGAGAGGTGCAGAAGGAAGAGAGTAAGGTGCAGAAAGAGGCAAGTGAGGTGCAGAAAAAGGCAAGAGGGGTACAGAACAAGGCAAGGGAACTGCAGAAACAGGCAAGAGAAATGCACAAAGAGGCAAGAGAGGAGCAGAAAGAGGCAAGAGAGCGGTAGAAAGAAGCAAGAGAAGTGCAGAAAGAGGCAAGTGAGGTACAGAAAGAGGCAAGAGAGGTGCAGAAAGAGGCAAGAGATCTGCATAAAAAAGCAACAGAGGTGCTGAAAGAGGCAAGTGAGGTGCAGAAAGGGGCAAGAGAGATGCAGAAACAGGCAGGAAAGGTGCAGAAAGAGGGAACAGGGATGCAGAAACAGGCAAGAGGGATACAGATATTTGCAAAAGAGGTGTAGATAGAAGCAAGAGCAGAGCAGAAAGAACTAACAGAGGTGCAGAAAGAGGCAAGAGGGGTGCAGAAAGAGGTAGGAGAGGTGCACAAAGAGGTAAGAAGGGTACAGAAAGAGGCAAGAGGAGTGCAGAAAGAAGGAAGAGAAGTGCAGAAAGAAGCAACAGAGGTGCTGAAAGAGACAAGGGTGAAGAAAATGGCAAGAGAACAGCAGAAAGAGTTAAGAAGGTTGCAAAAAGGGGAAAAGGGTGCAGAAAGAAGCAAGAGAGCTGCAGAAAGAAGCAAGAGAAGTGCAGAAAGAAGCAAGAGAGGTGCAGAAAGAAGGAAGACTGAGTGCAGAAAGAGACAACAGAGGTGCAGAAAGAGACAACAGGGTGCAGAAAGAAGCAGGAGAGGTGCAGAAAGAGGACAGAGAAGTGCAGAAAGAAGCAAAAGAGGTGCACAAAGAGGCAAGAGAACTGCAGAAAAAGGCAAGAGGGTGCAGAAAGAGTCAGGAGAGGTGCAACAAAGAGGCAAAAAGGGTACAGAAAGAGGCAAGAGGGGTGCAGAAAGAAGCAAGAGAAGTCCAGAAAGAAGCAACAGAGGTGCTTAAAGAGGCAAGAGGGGTGCAGAAAGAGGCAAGAGAAGTGCAGAAACAGGCAAGAAAGGTACAGAAAGAGGGAACAGAGGTGCAGAAAGAGGTAAGAGGGATACATAAATTTGCAAGAGAGGTGCAGAAAGAAGCAAGAGCAGTGCAGAAAGAAGCAAGAGAAGTGGAGAAATAGGGAAGAGGGGTGCAGAAAGAGGCACAATGGATGCCGAAATTTCCAAAGGAGGTGCACAAAGAAGCAACAACAGTGCAGAAAGAACCAACAAAGGTGCAAAAAGAGGCAAGAGAGGGTGCAGCAATAGGTAGGAGAGATGCACAAAGAGGCAAGAGGGGTAAAGAAAGAAGCAGGAGGGGTACAGAAAGAAGGAAGATAAGTGCAGAAAGAAGAAACAGAGGTGCTGAAAGAGGCAAGAGAGGTGCAGAAACAGGCAGGAAAGGTGCAGAAAGAGGCAAGAGAGGTGCGGAAAGAGGGAGAGGGTGCAGAAAGAGGCAAGAGGGGTGCAGAAAGAAGCAAGTGAGGTGCAGAAAGAGGCAACAGAGGTGCAGAAACAAGCAAGAGAAGTGCAGAAAGAGGCAACAGAATTGCAGAAAGAGGCAAGAGAATTGCTGAAAGAAGCAACAGAGGTGTAGAAAGAAGCAAGAAAAGTAGTGCAGAAAGAGGCAAGTGAGGTGCAGAAAGAGGCAAGAGAGGTGCAGAAAATGGCAGGAGAACTGCAGAAAGAGGCAAGAGGGATGCAAAAAGGAAGAAGGGTACATAAAGAAGCAAGAGAGGTGCAGAAAGAAGCAAGAGAGGTCCAGAAAAAGCAAGAGAGTTGCAGAAAGAGGGAAGACGAGAGCAGAAAGAGACAACAGGGGTGCAGAAAGAAGCAGGAGAGGTGCAGAAAGAGGCAAAAGAAGTGCAGAAAGAAGCAACAGAGGTACAGAAAGAGGCAAGAGAGGTGCAGAAAGAGGGAGGGAGGTGCAAAAAGAGGCAAGATGGGTGCAGAAAGAAGCATGGAGAGATACAGAAAGAAGCAAGAGAATTGCAGAAAGAAGCAACAGAGGTGCAGAAGGAGGCAAAAGAACTGCAGAAAGAGGCAAGAGAGTTGCAGTAACAGGCAAAGAGGTGCAGAAAGAGGGAACAAGTGTGCAGACAGGGGCAAGAGAGGTGCAGAAAGACAGAAGAGGAGTGCTGAAAGAGGCAAGAGGGTTGCAGTAAATTTGCAACAGAGGTGCAGAAAGAAGCAAGAGCAGTGCAGAATGAACCAACAGAGGTGCAGAAAGAGGCAAGAGGGATACAGAAATTTGCAAAAGAGGTGCAGAAAGAAGCAAGAGCAAAGTGGAAAGAACCAACAGAGGTGCAGAAAGAGGCAAGAGGGGTACAGAAAGAGGCAAGAGAAGTGCAGAAAGAAGCAAAAGAGGCAAGAGAACTGCAGAAAAAGGCAAGAGAGGTGCAGAAAGAGGAAGGAGAGGTGCACAAAGAGGCAAGAGAGGTACAGAAAGAGGCAAGAGGGGTTCAGAAAGAAGAAACAGAGGTGCTGAAAGAGGCAAGGGGGTGTAGAAAGAGGCAAGAGGGGTGGAGAAAGAGGTCAGAGAGGTGCACAAAGGGTGCAGAAAGAGGCAAGAGGGGTGCAGAAAGAAGGAAGAGAAGTAAAGAAAGAAGCAACAGAGGTGCTGAAAGAGACAAGAAGGGTGCAGAAAAAGGCAAGGGAAGTGTAGAAAGAAGCAACAGAATTGCAGAAAGAGGCAATAGAGGTGCAGAAGGAGGCAAGAGAGATGCAGAAAGGCAAGAGCAGTAAGTGGCAAGTGAGGTGCAGAAAGAGGCAAGAGAGGTATAGCAAGAGGCAAGAGAAGTGTAGGAAGAGGCAAGAGTAGTGCAGAAAGAGGCTCGAGAACTGCAGAAAGAGGCAAGAGAAGTGCAGAAAGAGGCAAGAGAGGTGCAGAAGGAAGAGAGTAAGGTGCAGAAAGAGACAAGTGAGGTGCAGAAAAAGGCAAGAGGGGTACAGAAAAAGGCAAGGGAATTGCAGAAACAGGCAAGAGAAATGCACAAAGAGGCAAGAGAGGAGCAGAAAGAGGCAAGAGAGCGGTCAGAAAGAAGCAAGAGAAGTGCAGAAAGAGGCAAGTGAGGTACAGAAAGAGGCAAGAGAGGTGCAGAAAGAGGCAAGAGATCTGCAGAAAAAGCAACAGAGGTGCTGAAAGAGGCAAGTGAGGTGCAGAAAGGGGCAAGAGAGATGCAGAAACAGGCAGGAAAGGTGCAGAAAGAGGGAACAGGGATGCAGAAACAGGCAAGAGGGATACAGATATTTGCAAAAGAGGTGCAGATAGAAGCAAGAGCAGTGCAGAAAGAACCAACAGAGGTGCAGAAAGGGGCAAGAGGGGTGCAGAAAGAGGTAGGAGAGGTGCACAAAGAGGAAAGAAGGGTACAGAAAGAGGCAAGAGGGGTGCAGAAAGAAGGAAGAGAAGTGCAGAAAGAAGCAACAGAGGTGCTGAAAGAGACAAGGGTGCAGAAAATGGCAAGAGAACAGCAGAAAGAGTTAAGAGGGATGGAAAAAGGGGAAAAGGGTGAAGAAAGAAGCAAGAAAGCTGCAGAAAGAAGCAAGAGAAGTGCAGAAAGAAGCAAGAGAGGTGCAGAAAGAAGGAAGACGAGTGCAGAAAGAGACAACAGGGGTGCAGAAAGAGACAACAGGGGTGCAGAAAGAAGCAGGAGCAGTGCAGAAAGAGGCATAGAAGTGCAGAAAGAGAGAGAAGTGCAGAAAGAAGCAAAAGAGGTGCACAAAGAGGCAAGAGAACTGCAGAAAAGGCAAGAGGTGCAGAAAGAGTCAGGAGAGGTGTACAAAGAGGCAAAAAGGGTACAGAAAGAGGCAAGAGGGGTGCAGAAAGAAGCAAGAGAAGTCCAGAAAGAAGCAACAGAGGTGCTTAAAGAGGCAAGAGGGGTGCAGAAAGAGGCAAGAGAAGTGCAGAAAGAAGCAACAGAGGTGCCGAAAGAGGCAAGAGAGGTGCAGAAACAGGCAAGAAAGGTACAGAAAGAGGGAACAGGGGTGCAGAAAGAGGTAAGAGGGATACAGAAATTTGCAAGAGAGGTGCAGAAAGAAGCAAGAGAAGTGCAGAAAGAAGCAAGAGAAGTGGAGAAATAGGGAAGAGGGGTGCAGAAAGAGGCACAATGGATGCCAAAATTTCCAAACCAGGTGCAGAAAGAAGCAACAACAGTGCAGAAAGAACCAACAAAGGTGCAAAAAGAGGCAAGAGGGGTGCAGAAATAGGTAGGAGAGATGCACAAAGAGGCAAGAGGGGTAAAGAAAGAAGCAGGAGGGGTGCAGAAAGAAGGAAGAGAAGTGCAGAAAGAAGCAACAGAGGTGCTGAAAGAGGCAAGAGGGGTGCAAAAACAGGCAGGAAAGGTGCAGAAAGAGGGAACAGGGGTGCAGAAAGAGGCAAGAGAGGTGCAGAAAGAGAGGGAGAGGGGTGCAGAAAGAGGCAAGAGGGGTACAGAAAGAAGCAAGTGAGGTGCAGAAAGAGGCAACAGAGGTGCAGAAACAAGCAAGAGAAGTGCAGAAAGAGGCAACAGAATTGCAGAAAGAGGCAAGAGAATTGCTGAAAGAAGCAACAGAGGTGTAGAAAGAAGCAAGAGAAAGTAGTGCAGAAAGAGGCAAGTGAGGTGCAGAAAGAAGCAAGAGAGGTGCAGAAAATGGCAGGAGAACTGCAGAAAGAGGCAAGAGGGATGCAAAAAGGGAAGAAGGGTACATAAAGAAGCAAGAGAGGTGCAGAAAGCAGCAAGAGAAGTCCAGAAAAAGCAAGAGAGGTGCAGAAAGAGGGAAGACGAGTGCAGTAAGAGACAACAGGGGTGCAGAAAGAAGCAGGAGAGGTGCAGAAAGAGGCAAAAGAAGTGCAGAAAGAAGCAAGAGGGATGCATAAATTATGCAACAGAGGTGCAGAAAGAAGCAAGAGCAGTGCAGAATGAACCAACAGCAGTGCAGAAAGAAGCAAAAGAGGTGCAGAAAGAGGCAAGAGAACTGCAGAAAAAGGCAAGAGAGGTGCAGAAAGAGGAAGGAGAGGTGCACAAAGAGGCAAGAGAGGTACAGAAAGAGGCAAGAGGGGTTCAGAAAGAAGCAAGAGAAGTGCAGAAAGAAGCAACGGAGGTGCTGAAAGAGGCAAGGGGTGTAGAAAGAGGCAAGAGGGTGGAGAAACAGGCAGGAAAGGTGCAGAAAGAGGCAAGAGGGATGCAAAAAGGGAAAAAGGGTGCAGAAAGAAGCAAGAGAGCTGCAGAAAGAAGCAAGAGAAGTGCAGAAAGAAGCAAGAGAGGTGCAGAAAGAAGGAAGACGAGTGCAGAAAGAGACAACAGGGGTGCAGAAAGAGACAACAGGGGTGCAGAAAGAAGCAGAAAGAGGCAATAGAAGTGCAGAAAGAGGAGAGAGAAGTGCAGAAAGAAGCAAGAGAGGTACACAAAGAGGCAAAAAGAACTGCAGAAAGAGGCAAGAGAGTTGCAGTCACAGGCAAAAGGGGTGCAGAAAGAGGGAACAAGTGTGCAGACAGGGGCAAGAGAGGTACAGAAAGACAGAAGAGGAGTGCTGAAAGAGGCAAGAGGGATGCATACATTTGCAACAGAGGTGCAGAAAGAAGCAAGAGCAGTGCAGAATGAGACCAACAGCGGTGCAGAAAGAGGCAAGAGGGATACAGAAATTTGCAAAAGAGGTGCAGAAAGAAGCAAGAGCAGTGCGGAAAGAACCAACAGAGGTGCAGAAAGAGGCAAGAGGGGTACAGAAAGAGGCAAGGGAAGTGCAGAAAGAAGCAAAAGAGGCATGAGAACTGCAGAAAAAGGCAAGAGAGGTGCAGAAAGAGGAAGGAGAGGTGCACAAAGAGGCAAGAGAGGTACAGAAAGAGGCAAGAGGGGTTCAGAAAGAAGCAACAGAGGTGCTGAAAGAGGCAAGGGGGTGTAGAAAGAGGCAAGAGGGGTGGAGAAACAGGCAGGAAAGGTGCAGAAAGAGGGAACAGGGGTGCAGAAAGAGGCAAGAGGGATACAGATATTTGCAAAAGAGGTGCAGATAGAAGCAAGAGCAGTGCAGGTAGAACCAACAGAGGTGCAGAAAGAGGCAAGAGGGGTGCACAAAGAGGTCATAGAGGTGCACAAAGGGTGCAGAAAGAGGCAAGAGGGGTGCAGAAAGAAGGAAGAGAAGTAAAGAAAGAAGCAACAGAGGTGCTGAAAGAGACAAGAAGGGTGCAGAAAAAGGCAAGGGAAGTGCAGAAAGAAGCAACAGAGTTGCAGAAAGAGGCAATAGAGGTGCAGAAGGAGGCAAGAGAGATGCAGAAAGGCAAGAGCAGGAAGTGGCAAGTGAGGTGCAGAAAGAGGCAAGAGAGGTATAGAAAGAGGCAAGAGAAGTGTAGGAAGAGGCAAGAGTAGTGCAGAAAGAGGCTCGAGAACTGCAGAAAGAGGCAAGAGAAGTGCAGAAAGAGGCAAGAGAGGTGCAGAAGGAAGAGAGTAGGTGCAGAAAGAGGCAAGTGAGGTGCAGAAAAAGGCAAGAGGGGTACAGAAAAAGGCAAGGGAACTGCAGAAACAGGCAAGAGAGGAGCAGAAAGAGGCAAGAGAGCGGTGAGAAAGAAGCAAGAGAAGTGCAGAAAGAGGCAAGTGAGGTACAGAAAGAGGCAAGAGAGGTGCAGAAAGAGGCAGATCTGCAGAAAAAAGCAACAGAGGTGCTGAAAGAGGCAAGTGAGGTGCAGAAATAGGTAGGAGAGATGCACAAAGAGGCAAGAGGGATAAAGAAAGAAGCAGGAGGGGTGCAGAAAGAAGGAAGAGAAGTGCAGAAAGAAGCAACAGAGGTGCTGAAAGAGGCAAGAGGGGTGCAAAAACAGGCAGGAGAAGGTGCAGAAAGAGGGAACAAGGGTGCAGAAAGAGGCAAGAGAGGTGCAGAAAGAGGGGAGAGGGGTGCAGAAAGAGGCAAGAGGGGTACAGAAAGAAGCAAGTGAGGTGCAGAAAGAGGCAACAGAGGTGCAGAAACAAGCAAGAGAAGGGCAGAAAGAGGCAACAGAATTGCAGAAAGAGGCAAGAGAATTGCTGAAAGAAGCAACAGAGGTGTAGAAAGAAGCAAGAAAAGTAGTGCAGAAAGAGGCAAGTGAGGTGCAGAAAGAAGCAAGAGAGGTGCAGAAAGTGGCAGGAGAACTGCAGAAAGAGGCAAGAGGGATGCAAAAAGGGGAAGAAGGGTACATAAAGAAGCAAGAGAGGTGCAGAAAGCAGCAAGAGAAGTCCAGAAAAAGCAAGAGAGGTGCAGAAAGAGGGAAGACGAGTGCAGTAAGAGACAACAGGGTGCAGAAAGAAGCAGGAGAGGTGCAGAAAGAGGCAAAAGAAGTGCAGAAAGAAGCAAGAGGGATGCATAAATTTGCAACAGAGGTGCAGAAAGAAGCAAGAGCAGTGCAGAATGAACCAACAGCAGTGCAGAAAGAAGCAAAAGAGGTGCAGAAAGAGGCAAGAGAACTGCAGAAAAAGGCAAGAGAGGTGCAGAAAGAGGAAGGAGAGGTGCACAAAGAGGCAAGAGAGGTACAGAAAGAGGCAAGAGGGGTTCAGAAAGAAGCAAGAGAAGTGCAGAAAGAAGCAACGGAGGTGCTGAAAGAGGCAAGGGGTGTAGAAAGAGGCAAGAGGGGTGGAGAAACAGGCAGGAAAGGTGCAGAAAGAGGCAAGAGGGATGCAAAAAGGGAGAAAGGGTGCAGAAAGAAGCAAGAGAGCTGCAGAAAGAAGCAAGAGAAGTGCAGAAAGAAGCAAGAGAGGTGCAGAAAGAAGGAAGACGAGTGCAGAAAGAGACAACAGGGGTGCAGAAAGAGACAACAGGGGTGCAGAAAGAAGCAGAAAGAGGCAATAGAAGTGCAGAAAGAGGAGAGAGAAGTGCAGAAAGAAGCAAAAGAGGTACACAAAGAGGCAAAAGAACTGCAGAAAGAGGCAAGAGAGTTGCAGTCACAGGCAAAAGGGGTGCAGAAAGAGGGAACAAGTGTGCAGACAGGGGCAAGAGAGGTACAGAAAGACAGAAGAGGAGTGCTGAAAGAGGCAAGAGGGATGCATAAATTTGCAACAGAGGTGCAGAAAGAAGCAAGAGCAGTGCAGAATGAACCAACAGCGGTGCAGAAAGAGGCAAGAGGGATACAGAAATTTGCAAAAGAGGTGCAGAAAGAAGCAAGAGCAGTGCGGAAAGAACCAACAGAGGTGCAGAAAGAGGCAAGAGGGGTACAGAAAGAGGCAAGGGAAGTGCAGAAAGAAGCAAAAGAGGCATGAGAACTGCAGAAAAAGGCAAGAGAGGTGCAGAAAGAGGAAGGAGAGGTGCACAAAGAGGCAAGAGAGGTACAGAAAGAGGCAAGAGGGGTTCAGAAAGAAGCAACAGAGGTGCTGAAAGAGGCAAGGGGTGTAGAAAGAGGCAAGAGGGGTGGAGAAACAGGCAGGAAAGGTGCAGAAAGAGGGAACAGGGGTGCAGAAAGAGGCAAGAGGGATACAGATATTTGCAAAAGAGGTGCAGATAGAAGCAAGAGCAGTGCAGGTAGAACCAACAGAGGTGCAGAAAGAGGCAAGAGGGGTGCACAAAGAGGTCATAGAGGTGCACAAAGGGTGCAGAAAGAGGCAAGAGGGGTGCAGAAAGAAGGAAGAGAAGTAAAGAAAGAAGCAACAGAGGTGCTGAAAGAGACAAGAAGGGTGCAGAAAAAGGCAAGGGAAGTGCAGAAAGAAGCAACAGAGTTGCAGAAAGAGGCAATAGAGGTGCAGAAGGAGGCAAGAGAGATGCAGAAAGGCAAGAGCAGGAAGTGGCAAGTGAGGTGCAGAAAGAGGCAAGAGAGGTATAGAAAGAGGCAAGAGAAGTGTAGGAAGAGGCAAGAGTAGTGCAGAAAGAGGCTCGAGAACTGCAGAAAGAGGCAAGAGAAGTGCAGAAAGAGGCAAGAGAGGTGCAGAAGGAAGAGAGTAAGGTGCAGAAAGAGGCAAGTGAGGTGCAGAAAAAGGCAAGAGGGGTACAGAAAAAGGCAAGGGAACTGCAGAAACAGACAAGAGAGGAGCAGAAAGAGGCAAGAGAGCGGTAGAAAGAAGCAAGAGAAGTGCAGAAAGAGGCAAGTGAGGTACAGAAAAGAGGCAAGAGAGGTGCAGAAAGAGGCAAGAGATCTGCAGAAAAAAGCAACAGAGGTGCTGAAAGAGGCAAGTGAGGTGCAGAAAGAGGCAAGAGAGATGCAGAAACAGGCAGGAAAGGTGCAGAAAGAGGGAACAGGGATGCAGAAACAGGCAAGAGGGATACAGATATTTGCAAAAGAGGTGCAGATAGAAGCAAGAGCTGTGCAGAAAGAACCAACAGAAGTGCAGAAAAGGGCAAGAGGTGTGCAGAAAGAGGTAGGAGAGGTGCACAAAGAGGCAAGAAGGGTACACAAAGAGGCAAGAGGGTGCAGAAAGAAGGAAGAGAAGTGCAGAAAGAACCAACAGAGGTGCTGAAAGAGACAAGGGTTCAGAAAATGGCAAGAGAACAGCAGAAAGAGTTAAGAGGGATGCAAAAATGGGAAAAGGGTGCAGAAAGAAGCAAGAGAAGTCCAGAAAGAAGCAACAGAGGTGCTTAAAGAGGCAAGAGGGTGCGGAAAGAGGCAAGAGAAGTGCAGAAAGAAGCAAGAGAAGTGCAGAAAGAAGCAAGAAAGGTGCAGAAAGAAGGAAGACGAGTGCAGAAAGAGACAACAGGGGTGCAGAAAGAGACAACAGGGTGCAGAAAGAAGCAACAGAGGTGCCGAAAGAGGCAAGAGAGGTGCAGAAACAGGCAAGAAAGGTACAGAAAAAGGGAACAGGGGTGCAGAAAGAGGTAAGAGGGATACAGAAATTTGCAAGAGAGGTGCAGAAAGAAGCAAGAGAAGTGCAGAAAGAAGCAAGAGAAGTGCAGAAAGAAGCATGAGAGGTGCAGAAAGAAGGAAGATGAGTGCAGAAAGAGACAACAGGGGTGCAGAAAGAGACAACAGGGGTGCAGAAAGAAGCAGGAGAGGTGCAGAAAGAGGCAATAGAAGTGCAGAAAGAAGCAAAAGAGTTGCACAAAGAGGCAAGAGAACTGCAGAAAAGGCAAGAGAGGTGCAGAAAGATTCAGGAGAGGTGCACAAAGAGGCAAAAGGAGTACAGAAAGGCAAGAGGGGTGCAGAAAGAGGCAAGAGAAGTGCAGAAAGAAGCAACAGAGGTGCCAAAAGAGGCAAGAGAGGTGCAGAAACAGGCAAGAAAGGTACAGAAAGAGGGAACAGGGGTTCAGAAAGAGGTAAGAGGGATAAAGAAATTTGCAAGAGAGGTGCAGAAAGAAGCAAGAGCAGTGCAGAAAGAAGCAAGAGAAGTGCAGAAAGAAGCAAGAGAAGTGGAGAAATAGGGAAGAGGGGTGCAGAAAGAGGCACAATGGATGCCGAAATTTCCAAACAAGGTGCAGAAAGAAGCAACAACAGTGCAGAAAGAACCAAGAAAGGTGCAAAAAGAGGCAAGAGGGGTGCAGAAATAGGTAGGAGAGGTGCACAAAGAGGCAAGAGGGGTACAGAAAGAAGCAGGAGGGGTGCAGAAATAAGGAAGAGAAGTGCAGAAAGAAGCAACAGAGGTGCTGAAAGAGGCAAGAGAGGTGCAAAAACAGGCAGGAAAGTTGCAGAAAGAGGGAACAGGGGTGCAGAAAGAGGCAAGAGAGGTGCAGAAAGAGGGAGAGGGGTGCAGAAAGAGGCAAGAGGGTTGCAGAAAGAAGCAAGTGAGGTGCAGAAAGAGGCAACAGAGGTGCAGAAACAAGCAAGAGAAGTGCAGAAAGAGGCAACAGAATTGCAGAAAGAGGCAAGAGAGATTGCTGAAAGAAGCAACAGAGGTGTAGAAAGAAGCAAGAAAAGTAGTGCAGAAAGAGGCAAGTGAGGTGCAGAAAGAGGCAAGAGAGGTGCAGAAAATGGCAGGAGAACTGCAGAAAGAGGCAAGAGGGATGCAAAAAAGGGAAGAAGGGTGCATAAAGAAGCAAGAGAGGTGCAGAAAGAGGCAAACGAAGTGCAGAAAGAAGGAACAGAGGTACAGAAAGAGGCACGAGAGGTGCAGAAAGAGGGAGGAGGGGTGCAAAAAGAGGCAAGATGGGTGCAGAAAGAAGCATGAGAGATACAGAAAGAAGCAAGAGAATTGCAGAAAGAAGCAACAGGGATGCAGAAAGAGGCTAGAGGGGTGCAGAAAGAGGCAAGCCAAGTGCAGAAAGAAGCAACAGAGGTGCAGAAGGAGGCAAAAGAACTGCAGAAAGAGGCAAGAGAGTTGCAGTAACAGAGCAAAAGGGGTGCAGAAAGAGGGAACAAGTGTGCAGACAGGTGCAAGAGAGGTGCAGAAAGACAGAAGAGGGGTGCTGAAAGAGGCAAGAGGGATGCATAAATTTGCAACAGAGGTGCAGAAAGAAGAGCAGTGCAGAAAGAACCAACAGCGGTGCAGAAAGAGGCAAGAGTGGTACTGAAAGAGGCAAGAGAAGTGCAGAAAGAAGCAAGAGAAGTGGAGAAATAGGGAAGAGGGGTGCAGAAAGAGGCACAATGGATGCAGAAATTTCCAAACAAGGTGCAGAAAGAAGCAACAACAGTGCAGAAAGAACCAAGAAAGGTGCAAAAAGAGGCAAGAGGGGTGCAGAAATAGGTAGGAGAGGTGCACAAAGAGGCAAGAGGGGTACAGAAAGAAGCAGGAGGGGTGCAGAAATAAGGAAGAGAAGTGCAGAAAGAAGCAACAGAGGTGCTGAAAGAGGCAAGAGAGGTGCAAAAACAGGCAGGAAAGTTGCAGAAAGAGGGAACAGGGGTGCAGAAAGAGGCAAGAGAGGTGCAGAAAGAGGGAGAGGGGTGCAGAAAGAGGCAAGAGGGTTGCAGAAAGAAGCAAGTGAGGTGCAGAAAGAGGCAACAGAGGTGCAGAAACAAGCAAGAGAAGTGCAGAAAGAGGCAACAGAATTGCAGAAAGAGGCAAGAGAATTGCTGAAAGAAGCAACAGAGGTGTAGAAAGAAGCAAGAAAAGTAGTGCAGAAAGAGGCAAGTGAGGTGCAGAAAGAGGCAAGAGAGGTGCAGAAAATGGCAGGAGAACTGCAGAAAGAGGCAAGAGGGATGCAAAAAGGGAAGAAGGGTGCATAAAGAAGCAAGAGAGGTGCAGAAAGAGGCAAACGAAGTGCAGAAAGAAGGAACAGAGGTACAGAAAGAGGCACGAGAGGTGCAGAAAGAGGGAGGAGGGGTGCAAAAAGAGGCAAGATGGGTGCAGAAAGAAGCATGAGAGATACAGAAAGAAGCAAGAGAATTGCAGAAAGAAGCAACAGGGATGCAGAAAGAGGCTAGAGGGGTGCAGAAAGAGGCAAGCCAAGTGCAGAAAGAAGCAACAGAGGTGCAGAAGGAGGCAAAAGAACTGCAGAAAGAGGCAAGAGAGTTGCAGTAACAGGCAAAAGGGGTGCAGAAAGAGGGAACAAGTGTGCAGACAGAGTGCAAGAGAGGTGCAGAAAGACAGAAGAGGGGTGCTGAAAGAGGCAAGAGGGATGCATAAATTTGCAACAGAGGTGCAGAAAGAAGAGCAGTGCAGAAAGAACCAACAGCGGTGCAGAAAGAGGCAAGAGTGGTACTGAAAGAGGCAAGAGAAGTGCAGAAAGAAGCAAAAGAGGTGCAGAAAGAGGCAAGAGAACAGCAGAAAAAGGCAAGAGAGGTGCAGAAAGAGGAAGGAGAGGTGCACAAAGAGGCAAGAAGGGTATAGAAAGAGCAAGAGGGATGCAGAAAGAAGCAAGAGAAGTGCAGAAAGAAGGAACAGAGGTGCTGAAAGAGGCAAGAGAGGTGCAGAAACAGGCAGGAAAGGTGCAGAAAGAGGGAACAGGGTGCAGAAAGAGGCAAGAGGGATACAGAAATTTGCAAAAGAGGTGCAGAAAGAAGCAAGAGCAGTGCAGAATGAACCAACAGAGGTGCAGAAAGAGGCAAGAGGGGTACAGAAAGAGGCAAGAGAAGTGCAGAAAGAAGCAAAAGAGGTGCAGAAAGTGGCAAGAGAACTGCATAAAAACAGGCAAGAGAGGTGCAGAAAGAGGCAAGAGACGTGCAGAAAGAGGCAAAGGAGGTGCAGAAAGAGGCAAGAGGGGTTCAGAAAGAAGCAATAGAAGTGCAGAAAGAAGCAACAGAGGTGCTGAAAGAGGCAAGGGGGTGTAGAAAGAGGCAAGAGGGGTGCAGAAAGAGGCAAGAGGGATACAGATATTTGCAAAAGAGGTGCAGATAGAAGCAAGAGCAGTGCAGAAAGAACCAACAGAGGTGCAGAAAGAGGCAAGAGTGGTGCAGAAAGAGGTCGGAGAGGTGCACAAAGGGTGCAGAAAGAGGCAAGAGGGGTGCAGAAAGAAGGAAGAGAAGTAAAGAAAGAAGCAACAGAGGTGCTGAAAGAGACAAGAAGGGTGCAGAAAAAGGCAAGAGAAGTGCAGAAAGAAGGAACAGAGTTGCAGAAAGAGGCAATAGAGGTGCAGAAGGAGGCAAGAGAGATGCAGAAAGAGGCAAGAGAAGAGCAGGAAGTGTCAAGTGAGGTGCAGAAAGAGGCAAAAGAGGTATAGAAAGAGGCAAGAGAAGTGTAGGAAGAGGCAAGAGAAGTGCAGAAAGAGGCACTTGAGGTGCAGAAAGAGGCAAGAGAGGTACAGAAAGAGGCTTGAGAACTGCAGAAAGAGACAAGAGAAGTGCAGAAAGAGGCAAGAGAGGTGCAGAAGGAAGAGAGTAAGGTGCAGAAAGAGGCAAGTGAGGTGCAGAAAAAGGCAAGAGAGGTACAGAAAGAGGCAAGGGAACGGCAGAAACAGGAAAGAGAAATACACAAAGAGGCAAAAGAGGATCAGAAAGAGGCACGAGAGGTGTAGAAAAAGCAAGAGAAGTGCAGAAAGAGGCAAGTGAGGTGCAGAAAGAGGCAAGAGAGGTGCAGAAAGAGGCAAGAGATCTGCAGAAAAAAGCAACAGAGGTGCTGAAAGAGGCAAGTGAGGTGCAGAAAGGGGCAAGAGAAGTGCAGAAAGAGGCAAGTGAAGTGCAGAAAGAAGACAGTGATGTGCAGAAAGAGGAAGAAAGGTGCAGAAAGAAGCAAGAGAAATGCAGAAAGAGGCAAGAGAGGCACAGAAGAGAGGTTTAACACCCATATTTTGCAATAAGTAACATGTGACTATTCCAGCTTTGCAAAGGGCCTTCCACCACGCTGTAACACATGACACTGCATTTTTGGGAACATTTGAGCTTTTTTGTCCAAATCTGCAGATTAGGCAGCAGATGATGGAATATTTGGCAAATGCGGAAAATGTTTAATTATGTGAAAAATTGGTGCAGCCGGACAGTCACATAATTCCAGTGGCCCTGCTCATACCTCCGACTAGGTCCAGAAGTGCTCCTCAGTGGTTCCTTCTTTTTGTGTCTCATTGAGTTTATAGTTTAGCTTCTATGGAAACGAGGAAGACTAAACCTGAGGTTACCACTCCACAACACAGACTACAATACCACATAATTACTCTCCAAAACACATAATCCCACTCTACATAATTCCTATACACTAAATACCACATACTTTCTATTCACAAAATTTCACTGCACAACATACCACATAATTCCACTACACACAACGTACATCCACTCTACACCAAAAACATTAGTAAAAATCTTTTACATTTACAACGCCAATAGCTCTAACTCTCGCAAATGTGAGACCTATTACTTTACAAATGCTTCTTTAACTGGTAGTCGCGTTTGCAGAGTGGTGCAGAAAGGGGGCTGGGCCTCCGACTAGAGCTCAGGAATTCCACTGCATAGGACAGGAGATACCAGGAGGGCTTCTTGGCCCCCAAAATCCCTCAGGAGTAAAGTGAACTTCATCCCCCAACCAGTACTGTGCCAGGAGGCGCGTTTGCAGAGTGGTGGAGAAAGGGGGGGCGTGGCCTCCGAAGACCTATTAGCAATCCCACTGTGTGGGACTTACTGGAGGCAATAGGAGGGGTAGTTGGCCCCCAAGGAAAACCTTGGGGGCCAACTACCCCTCCTATTACCTCCAGTAAGTCCCACACAGCCGGATTGCTAAATTGTCATAGCAGGCCACGCCCCCTTTCCCCACCACTCTGCAAACGCACTCCTTGGCGCGCTCTTAGATGGGGATTTAAGTCCCCTTCGCGGCTGGGGGTCGTTAGGGGCCAACTAGACTACCTGATACCGCCAGTATGCCCCAGATAGCGGGATTGCTGATAGGTGGACACAGGCCACGCCCCCTTTGTCCACCACTCTGCAAACGCGCCTCCTGGCGTGCGCTTGGTTGGGGGATGAAGTCCCCTTTCCTCCTGAGGGTCCCTGGGGGCCAACTAGCCCTCCTGTTACCTCCAGTAAGCCCCATACAGCTGGTTTGCTGAGAGTGGTCCGAGGCCACGCCCCCTTTTTACACCACTCTGCAAACGCGCCTCCTGGCGCACTGCTGCTCGGGGGATGAAGTCCACTTGTGTCCTGAGGTCCTCAGGACACAAGAGGACCTCCAACAGTTTGCAGAGTGGTGTAAAAAGGGGCGTGGCCTCGGACCACCTCTCAGCAATCCCACTGTGTGGGGCTTACTGGAGGTACCTGGTGGGCTAGTTGGCCCCCAGGGACCCTCAGGAATGAAGGGGACTTAATCCCCCAACTTAGAACGCGCCAGGGGGCGCGTTTGCAGAGTGGTGCAGGGAGGGGGCGGGGCCTCTAGCGAGATGCCGACTTTTCTTTTTTTTAAATATTTTTAGAAGGGAGGCTGTGTGGCCCCCCTTATTTTAGTATTTTTTGGGCCCTGGGGACCACATCCCCCAGGGCCTGAGCATTTTTTTTTTTTTAAATAAAAAAACAGGCCCCGGGCACCTGGTCAGCATTTTTTTCTTATTTAATTTTGGAGGGAGGCCGCATGGCCCCAGGGCCGGACTGGGAACTGAGCTGGCCCTGGCAAACTGCTCGGCCGCACACCCCTGTGGTTCAGGGGGTGCGGCCGAGCAGTTTGCCAGGGCCGGTTTCGCCGATTTTGTTACAGGGGGCCGATATTGTCGGCCCCGGTAACAAAAACGCCTCCCCAGGGGCCCAAAACCGGCCTCCACCCTGGCGGCCCACCGGGGAAACGCCCGGTGCCCGCTACGGCCTGTCCGGCCCTGGTGGCCCCCCCTCCTGAGGCCAATAATGGCCCCGGGGACCCCATCCCCCAGGGCATTGCCTCTTTTTAAAAAATAAAAATAAATTAAAGAGTACGGGAGAGGGGCGCATGGCCCCCTTTCCCTTGGCCACTTCTGGCCCTGGGGACCCCATCCCCCGGGGCCTGGCCAGCCTGGATTTTTTTGGGGGGAAGGGGAGCCACGTGGCCCCCCTCCTAAGGCCAATTATGGCCCAGGGGACCCCATCCCCCAGGGCCGGCCTTCCTATTTTTTACTCTTTACATAAATAAATAAAATAAAGGGGAGGGGGGCTGAGTGGCCCCACTCCCGGGCCACTTCTGGCCCCGGGGACCCCATCCCCTGGGGCCGGCCCTCAAGATGGGGACCGTGGGGGGAGCCTCAATGCCCCCACGGTCCCAGCCGGCTCCCCACCTCCTGCAGGAGCCGGCATTGCTTTTGGGCAAGGGGAGCTGCTTACATGCAGCTCCCCTTGCCAAAAAGCAATTCTGCTTTGCTTCTTGGAAGCGAGAGCAGGTTTCCTGCTCTCGCTTCCAAGAAGCAAAGCAAGTGTTTGCTATGGCAGGGCGGGAGCCGTGCTCCCGCCCTGCCATAGCAAACGGCAATGTCCCGGGGGTGGGCCCCCCAGGACATTGCAGGAGCCGGCCCTGGGGGGTGGCAGTCCCCAGGGCCATCTAGGGCTCCAGGAGGGGGGCTGCGCGGCCCCCCTCCCTACATTTGCACAGCCCCGGGGAGGTGGTGGTTCCCGGGGCTGCGGGGGGCCGTGTGGACCCCCGCATTCAAAGCATACAGGCCCGGGGAGGTGGTGGTGCCCAGGGCAGCGTGGGGGGAGTAGGAGCCCCCCCCACGCATTTTAAATAAAAAGCCCCGGGGAGGTGGCAGTCCCCGGGGCTACGGGGGGCCGCGTGCCCTCCACATATCATTATCTAAGCCCCAGGCAGGTGGCTTTCCCCGGGGCTGCGGGGGCCCCCGTGGGGCCTGGCTAATTAATTGGGCATTGCCCCGGGACCTGGCCCACCCGGGGGCTTATAGAAAACGAAGCGCAGGAGCCGACGCTTCGGGTTTTTTTTTTTCCGGCCGGATTCACGCACCCAGCGCGAATTCGGACGATTTTTTGTTCTCAAAAAATGCTTTTTTTGGCCCTGGGGGTCCTTGTGGGACCCCCTGAGCAGGCCTAGGGGTCAGGGTGTTTCTACCCTGCCCCCTTTTCTTGTTTTTTAATGTTTATTCTACTGTTTTCTTGTGACTCGGTTACCGAGTCACAAGATGGCTGCCAACACATTCTAGTTTGGAGTGTTGGCATTCAATCAGAATTAAGCTCGTGCTCGGGAGGGTTTGCGAACCCTCCTCGGTGCTCAGATATATAAATGTTTATTTTTTGAATTTCTTAGCAACTACTGAACGGATTTACACCATTTAAAAAAAAGGTCGCTTTCTGAACCAAGGGCTACCTTTTTCCCCAAATTTGGTGTAATTTCCGTTCAGCAGTTCGGGCTGTAGCCGTGTCTAAAGTTCCTATGGAAATTAACATGGGGAAAACGCGTTTTGGGACCCCCCTTTTTATATATATATATACTTTGCAGATTTTTAATAGAGTGAACTTGGCCTATGAGCATTTGACTGAAATCATGCACTTTCCTCGCATTTCTGTGAGGGAAAGATCCAGAATCTGCGGGGATCCATAAAATTCTTATCAGTAAGTGTTCCCACACTTCTCCCAATAAAAACGGTACCGTATTTGGGTGGCTGTGCTTATTGGCAGCAATAGGAAAGGCCAGAAAATGCAACGTGGTGACATCCAAAGGTTGCCTTGCAAATTGATACATTCTGCTAATGTTACCGCTCCTTCTTTGATTGTATGGCCCTGAACTCCATTCCAAATCAAAGCAGTCGACGAATTTGCATCCTGTGTGCCACCACAGTGCTGTCCGAGCTGTGCATCACTTTGATAAAAAAAAGAATCTTTAGACATGAGAGAAGCTCTTCACTTGCGTCCTGAGCTTATTTTAAAACAATACAAATCCTTCTGGCGCGAGCATGAGAAGGATTTTTTCAAATTAGGTGGACAAGACGTTCATCTCCTCTACACTACAGAGGAAATGCAAAATGTTAACATCGCAAGCATAGCTTAAAAAAGAATTCGGAGTATAACCGCTGCTTTTTGTTTAATTAACAGTTTTGTCATAAAAGTTGAACGTTGTGCCGGTCTCCGAATTCTATAACCAGGATATATTGTGTATGACAAGAAAAGCCTGCTTTGTTTGAATTTCGTTTGTGTGTGAACTTTAAGGGATCACTGTCATTCTCTAGAAATGATGTACATGTTGCATTATTACCACAATGCCACAAGGTGGCGTAAGCAACCCATGCTTCGTTTATGTGGAATTCTTGGTGCAGTTGCATGAATCACAAAACGTCACCAGTTAAGTCGCCTTAAAGCTAATAAATGTCATGAAACATATCTGTCAGTTTACCATGAATAGGAGGTTTCTGGATGCAATGCGTTCTCTCTAGCGTTGTGGGTCGCGGTATTTATTTATCCGTTGTGCGGTGTGGGGCCATCTGTATTTCCGAAACCGCCACGAAGGCGGTATTGAGCTCTTTCTACCGGAAACAGTACAGTTCAGACTGCAAAAAATAGCGATAAGGAAGGGCTATCTTCAAAATCTGCTCTCCCGGCTGAACATGTTAAAGGTGCAGGGCCAAAGGCCCTCGTGCCAGGGCTGACTCGGAGTCTCCCCAAAGGCCGGGATTCAGCATTCTGACCTGTGAGGACCACGAAGAAGCACAGGGGACCAGACAAAAATAACCCAAAGGTTTGAGGACATTTGATTATTATACCATCTGTGGAGTATGACTAATGCCTAAGACAACAGCCCTTGGGATTACTGATACAGCAAGCAGGAACTTTTGTCACTGGCCCCATCAGGATTAATAGGACACTTGTAACCGGCCTCAAAGATGCAAAAGTTATATATCTTTAGTAAAGTTGGGTCTAATGGACAGGACCGTTGGTCATGCCCTGCAGGGTCGGACTGGCTTATAGGGCAATCAGGCAGTGCCCGAAGAGCTGGTCTGGTAGATCAGTGTGTGGGACGTGTTTTTTAGTAGTTTGTGGACCTGCTTTATGGCCAGGTGGTCCGGTTTTGACTATTGATTTCCTGATCACACCAAAAACATTGCCTGCAGCAAGCTCAAATGAATGCAGTCTCCCGTACCTTGCAAAACACTTATACAGCGCGTCTTTACAAGTTCAAAACTGGCCTAATTTGCCAGTGAGGACTACTTTTATTTGGGTGTCCGGGCCTAGTTTTTGTGCTAATCCAACCTTGATGTCATATGCCCACTACCCATTTGTTTTCTGAGCAGGGTGCCGGGCTCGGTGCATGAGTGCTGGATTATGCCAAATGGGCATGGCTGCAGGCTGTGCACAACAGTTACTGGGAACTGGATAATGGGCACATGGCATGGGAATCGGACATGGCTTATGTGCAGTCCTAGCTAGGAATAGCTATAACCAGTGATTGTTGCACGCAATCTGATGGGTAACTCTATAGGGATGCTATTATAAGGATTTTCTTTTTTTAAGGTTGTAAATAGGCATGTCCTTCGTTCTTGTCTGATTGTCCTGAGAAGGTCCAAAGGAGGGGCCAAAACGTGTCGACTGTTTATACATTTGGAGTACTTCCACTCGCTAACCAGAATTGTGTATATGGACATTATCAACACCAACCCCTTGGGCCTGTTTTGTGTTTCCCAGACGGGTCCAGATTGAAGGATTGGAAGTACTACCAACTAGGTGGACTCTTTCCCATGAATAGTATGAGGAGACACCATAACAAGTTATTACCAAGGACTTGAATTGTGTATATGTTTGCTATATGTACATTAATGTAATGTTGGTAATGTGATGTACAATGTAAGTAAAAACAGGGCTACTGTTACAAATTAAATGAACGCAAATTAAGTTGCACTCGTGAATCAATGCTCATTATAAATTGACTATTGACGTACCCTACTAGAGGCATATGTAAAAGCATCCCTACAGAGTTACCCGTCAGATTGTGTATAGATTTTTAGCCAGAGTCGCACAGGCTTATTCGACCTTCCTCCTTTTCTCTCCAGTGATTACTGCAGGCGGAAGTATTTTGGCTACAGGACATGTATGAAGTGCCTTAACTGTGAATCTGTGGCGCCGTGGTACTATAGCTTGCCATAAATGGCAGGTTTAATGTTTTGTATGTTTTGAATTATATCTGTGACATCCTTTCTGAAGTGGTTCCAAAACCCATGTTTCATAGGAATTATGTCATACCTATTTTTTTTTTAGTTTCCCAATTTACAAGTATTACATTTTCCTTAAGAATTACGGATTTCAACTACTGCGAAGGTGAGAAGGTTTTATAATATACCTCAGTGTACATCAATATTATATGGTACTGTTTTTAATATGCATGTTCATGTTTCCAAAACATGGAATCTAAAAAATACATAACAGATAACATGCTACAGTGACATCTACAAAACGCATAGCATCACATTTAAAAAAAAAAATCATATTGGCATCAAAGAACTAGGTGTGTGCAAATGATGAACTTCACCTGCATGGTTTCGGATCACCCCATCCTATTCTCTGCAGTCGGGCGTCCTGTGGGACATCTGACTACAGGAGATTGCTTTCTGCACTTTACTCTGGACTACCAGCCCTGAGTGACAGCAGGGACCCACGATTGATGCCACCCCATGAGTGACATACTTCACCTTCCCTGCTGCCCAAAGACTCATCTTAGAACTTGGAGGATCAGGGATGGGGAGGCGTGTCTGTGGAACTGGGAAGCAGGGGCTGGCTTGTAGGGTCCTCATGGCCCTTGCGGCAGTTGTGATATTCACATTGGCAAGGAGGGGCCTCTTTGTTAAAAACTGGGGTGGGGAAGATTAAATAATGCTATGCTGTGAAGTGCTCAGTTTCACAACTTCGTACACAACTATAGAGGTGCACATGATTTATCTTGCACATACATAGCCACAGAGGCTTGTTCACAAAGGTAAACGTACACTAATTGTGTAAGTTTACTATGTTTTTGCTATTTTCAAACTACGAGTGCAGTTTTACGTGCAGTATCTTTACGGCTGCAGACTGTCTTATGTGTTAATGTGCAGAGTTCTCTGCAGTTGTAAAGATACTGCATGTAAAACTACACTTGAAGTTTGTGAATAGCAAAAAATAGTAAACCTTCACCAAAATTGTAAGTTTCCCTTCCTGAATAAGGCCCATAGATATTATAGTGGCACAATAGCACAACACCAGCGCTTCAGTTAAGGTCAAATTACACTTTCCATGGGAAATGAAAAATCCATTTATTCTTAAAGTTCGCCATATTTCGAATAGCCTTCTGGCACGCGCAAGTTATTACACTTATGAAGTTTTATGAACATTGATTTCATAGCATTATAGCTGATTTTTTTGTCAGTTAATGAGCCCTATTCTAGCATGAGTTTCTTCTTTCATTACCTAAAAGTGCAGATTTCTCAAAAATCAAAAATGCATCAGATTTCACCAATGTGACATGCACATATGATCTACTTGGTCCACATCTTTATTAATAATCAGTAAAAATTTTCACCACCATAGCACTTTAAAAGTGTTCAAGCGTAACCTAGAGTGGATCTGCACAGAAAGAACAAACGCGTGATCAGCGAGTGTGTGAAATACATGATGGTGTTAGTACTGCACAAAGTCATTCCCAGTGCAAAGCCATTCCCAGTGCAAAGCCATTACCAGCAGTGCAAAGCCATTACCAGTGCAAAGCCATTACAAGTGCAAAGCCATTACCAGTGCAAAGCCATTACCAGTGCAAAGCCATTCCCTGTGAGGTTGTGAATGCTATTTTTCTGTTATAAGTTAGAATTTCATAGGCAGCAATATTTTCTGACAGAAATTTCATGGCCTAAATATCATTTATAAAAATATACTCTCACTGAGTATAGATTGTCTAAAATTATTGGCAATGAGATGATATTCTTGAAAATTATATTTAGGACACTGTTTATGTCACGCAATATTCTGACAACAATCTTACGGTGCCATACCCACTTACTATAAGATCAAACAAAATCAGCGTTCCTCGAAACGGTGCTAGAAGTCCACTTTCTTGACTCCCTGAACTGAGCCCAACAGAAGGGACAGTCAGTGGCGAAACACAGGCCCCCGCGGTTCCGGGGGCCCCCAAGCTCCAGGGGGGCCCTCAGCACTGCACTCTGGCAGAGGAGCTCCTGAATGAGTCCGGAGGGGGCCCCTCCACATTCCTTGCAGGGGGGCCCCCTCAAGTTTCGTTACGCCGGTGGGGACAGTCGATCCAAGGATTGTACTTTTGTACTCACAAGCACCGACTCATTGTAACAAATGCTCATCCGAACCAGCAAAATACATTTACATAAAGCATGGATGTTTAGGGGGTGGGGCTTTGGAATACCAAAGAGGGTCTATCGAGGTCACACAATATCGTCACCAGAATATCGAGACCCTCGATATTCTGGTCACAATATTGTGTGACCTCGATCTTTCCTACCGCAATCTGGTTAGGTCAATGAGTGCACATTTACAAAGAAGTGCACAGTTGTACCTTATCTGCACATCATCCTGTTTACCAAATCCAGCCTAACATGTACCAAGTGAACCGACCAAAACTCAGCCTTATTCCTTCATGAAACAATATTTCATGTGCACGCCCAGTAAATGAACGGCAATAGCCTTAGTGCTCTTCAGAGTAACATACTGTGCACTTTGTGCTCCAAAACTCCGCTTAGCCGCTGATATTTTGCACCTACATAGTTTAAATTAGAAGTTTTGGGTACCATGGAAGCAGATTACAAAACTTACAAATGTGTCTCAAAATTACTGAAATGCATTAGTTAAAATACTCATAAAAAACACAATTGTGTTACGCAAAATCACAAACTAATTCTGAGAGATCGCAATAACCAATGACTTCTGCGCATTATTCACGAATAGTTATGGTATTTGTGTACGCTAGTTTGTGGGGGGAAGAGTGGTTTAACAACTACTTTAACAGATGTTTCACTACTTTTGTATGCTCTCTAGCCTACACCTGCAGCCTCTTTAACTTCCTTTTGTAACCTTTATATTTCATTAAACATTTATATAACATTATGTAACTAATTTTGTGTTTTTATAGCATTGTAAGTAAGAAATGTCACTACTATTCCACTCAGATAGACACACATTAGCAGTCTCAGAAGGATCACATACCTTGACGACCTTGCTGGCATTCAAATCACTGTCATGCACAGGGCAGGACTGGCCGTACTGGGCATCGGGCGTTTCCCCGGGAGGCTGGAAGGGCGGGGACCGGTTTTGCAGTGGTGGGGGCCGGTTTTGTTACTGGGGCCGGTTTTGCAGCAGTAACTAAAGGAGCAGTGCTTCACATTTGCACATACCCGCACCCACTCCAGGGGCTGGTGTGACCGGATTGCCAGGGCTGCTTTGGCTTCCAGTCCGGGCCCTGGTCATGCATGTCACACGTGGATTGACGCAGTAGGCATAATACTGCACACGTGGATTGACGCAGTAGGCATAATACTGTCTCATATCCAGTGCTTAATTTGTAAAATAATCAGTGCTGGTGCCCAGAAAGCCGCGGCCGGCTCTAATAAATGTCAGTGTGCCAAATATCAAGGCTCTGTCGTTCTGAATCCGCCTCAGGCCTCTTTAATCCACTGCCAGACACTCCCTCCCTCTCTATCTCACTCCTGCAGGTTCTTGCTTTCTCCCTTGGTGACAATTTTACTGTCATTCTCATCCTCCTTCATTCCTGTTTCTGTGTTTTTCCTTCTCTTGCTCTCAGGAAATGTCTGATGAGGAAAAATGAGTGCCAGTCCCCAAAAATGAGTGCCGCCGGTCCTCATAAATGAGTGCCGGTCCCCAAAAATGAGTGCCGGTGGCCTCCACCAGCTCAAATTAAGCATAGAGCATATGCATCTACATACACATGGATATCATGTGAGTTAACTAGAGTAATTCATAGCTGTTCAGTAGGTAACCCTAAGTCAGACTGCAAATTTCTTTTGTTCTTTTGTTCAGTTTTGTTTAATTTATTTTTCATATTGTGCCACAAGCCTGGAATAGCCTTGCAGAAGGGATAAAATAAAACAAACCACTTCTCAGATATGTTTTTCATTTTATCCACATTTTCATTTACTTTCTTAGAAAGTGAATCCTTTTTATATTGTTTCTGTCTTCGCACTCTCTGTTTTTTGTTGTAGTGGGTGTGTGGCAGGATAACGTTTCTGTTCATTTGTGGGTGTGAGAAGGATGTGATAACAGAAGCTATCAACACTGCTGACTTCTAGCCTACCCCCCCCCCCTCCCCCCCAGCAACGACGTCAATGCTGGTTATCATGCAGGTGAAACAATTAGGCTTTTCCAAACGGGTAGGGACCTTGTGTGGGTCAACAGACTCCCCAAGGAAGGCCTATTGTCCCCAGGGGTGGAATGATGCAAATCCCAATGCACCTAACTACATATTTTATGCATGATTTATTGGACCCACACCTAAGATGGAACAAACGATAGCTATGCAATACCTTTGACAAGTTGACCTATTCTGGGGACAATAACTTGTTCCTCTACAAATACAGCTCATATCACTTATTGCTTACAATTGACAATAATTCCTTTGACAAAATCTTCATATAATTCCTTCTCACTACTGTTAGAGCTGCAATGATTTATTGCACCCTGCCCGACCCCGTTCATGAGGCCACAGGGCAGGCAGGGTTGATTGGGCCACAACTGGGCGGGTGGAGATCTTTTACCAATGCTGTCCCGGAGTCTGCCTTACTATGGTCTTCAAACTGGGCCAAGTCCAACTCTTTCTACCCTTGACTCTCAGTAGCAGCAAGGACGAGCAGTCAGAGGCTTCTCAGCGAGGTTAGTGCGGAGGCTCAAGAATCAGTACCACCCCTCTGCAGCATAAGATCAACATCCAGTCAAGTGCTTTTCTTTGTAGAAAAGTCAAGTACATTATTAGACAGAAAACATAGAATTCCACTACACAATCAATATTGCACGAATACCCGATTTACAGGTGCAAGTCTTTGTGCTCCACGGGCTTCTGCCAACTAGTGCTGCACCTGCCACTCGTGGGCCCCCCTATTTCTGGACTCTCTCCTGCACTCCCCTGCACCTGCCCCTCTGAACTCCCTCCTAGGTTCAGCTTTCAAGGTAGGGTGGTGGGTGCAGCTCCTAATTTCTCCCTTTGATCTAGTCTGAGCGCTTAGTCTCTCATGCTATATGCCTGTTTCTCTCACCAAAGCCGTAAAAGCAGCAAGCATCCAGGTGGCACATGACTGCCTTCTCAGGAGCTGCAGAGCAGCCAGCTGCACAGGATGTCACTCAGAGGGTTATGTCAGGAGCAGAGGCTTCGGATGGAGGCGTTCTTCTGGGAGGCGGGCTGCATATCATGGCTCACTCCGGCATACAGCTGAGTACTTGATTCACGACACGGCTCACTCCAATACTCAAGTGAGTACTTGGCGATTCTTCCTGAGCATGGCGACCACACTCCCACAGATGATGATTCTTCAGCGGGTTGGCTCCACATGCTATCTTCAGCACACTGTACCTTGAGCCAACAACCTCAGTTCTTCACTATATGCTCCCAGGGCACATCTTTAGTCACTTAATCTTCTGGACTGACACCGACCCAATGCCACGCAGTCCTCTTGCAGGACACACAACCCACCAACAGGTGCTTCTCCAGCTCCAAGTGCCTTGTGGCTAAGATGGGAATAAATGACGATGCTCGCACTGTCCTATCTACAGTCCTTCGATGCACTTGCTTAGTCAGCCTCTGTTGGTCAGACCCTATGCCGAGGTCAATTACTGTAGTCCCATCTACGATCCGCTTCTGCTGCAGGATTGGTGTTTCCTTTTCTTGCTCACAGGTAGAATATATTGGTACCTAGGACAGTCCAGTAATTCCCCCTTCAGATCAGACTTCATGCGATGTACCCTAACCTCTGGGATGTTGTTTGTCAGTACGACACCAACCCTTCGCTGCGTAGTAGTCCCTGAGTAATCTGTGGAGTAGCCCCTCCTTGGAAGAATAACAATAAACATGAAGGGTCTTGAGCTCCCATCTTTATACTCGTTTCACAGACAGAGGATGTGTATTCTAGGTCTGCTTCCTTGCAACCAGTTTGGGTTGGTTCTCATTTCATGTGTCCTAGCCGGGCCACCTTACAAGGATGTCCTGCCCAGCAGGACCATCTC
Organism: Calotriton arnoldi; assembly: GCA_963921515.1. Classification (NCBI taxonomy): domain Eukaryota; kingdom Metazoa; phylum Chordata; class Amphibia; order Caudata; family Salamandridae; genus Calotriton; species Calotriton arnoldi. Next base: position 1,915,851 of record CAWUFW010003076.1, on the reverse strand, counting down.
TAGGTGGAGTGCCAACCACAGAAGTAAGAGCAGGCTGCACCCAGCTATGTATGACCCCTCTTCCCAGAGATCAGAAAGAGAGACAATAATCTGTGCCCCTGCAAAGGGCTCCTTTCCCTAATAACAGATACTGCAGGCCTCCCCCTATAATCCCTGTCATTTACCTAATGACAGCTGCAGTCAAAGTCATGTATCAGGAGGGCCCTGGCACTTCTAATGAAAGGCTGTCTCCATTTATCCTCACCATAGCGTCGGGGCGGGATTTAGAATGCCAACCGACAGAACTTCGGGGAACATTTTGCAGAGTTAAGCTGCCACAATGGGTGTCTCTATTCATAGCATGACATTGTACACACAATGTACAGTTATATGGGCATCAGCAGTCCAGCCACCAATCCACTGCTTGATTAAAGCTCTTGGCGCACAGTGCCAAGTAAGCCAGCGTCATCAAGTGTGACTCCTTTCTCCGGGGAGGATGTCTCTCCTATTTAGGTGTCAAAGAAGATTGTCTCATATTTTGACAAGGTTTATTAACAGAATAAACATTCATAATCTGTGAATCACAGCCCCACCTGTGCAGGGGTCCCCTGGGATGTGGGTAGAGAAGGACACCGCTTATGCAGAGGCAGGACACACATAATAGAGATACGTGGTTACAATCAAAGAAAGCATAAAGGTGTTCAGAGCCTCAAATTGTGAGAAAAGAAGAAGACGAACTTCGTTTAAAAAAAGAATGAAAACATTTTGACTGAGCAAGCTAATCAACACTTTTGAGTCTCGAGAGCCAAGATGTGAAAGAGAAGCTTAAAAGCATTGGAAACGGGCACTTGCTTTAAAGCATTTGTAAGCTTGAAAAGAAAAACATGGCTGATGTGAGGTACGATGGGATGAGAGGCAGTGTGCTCCCACCCCCTTTCTATGCTAAGAAGTCCATTTTATTTCATATTGATAACACGTATACTGTTTTACAGGATTTCCCAGTGCCTCTGCAATGAAGTACTCAGGGCACAAGTCCTAAAAAAATAAGTGGGGGGACTAACCTAGTTAATCAGTATGCAAGTGATATCACAGACGCGTGACAGCACGGCGCGTGACATCACAGCACGTGACATCACAGGAAGTGGCATCATAAGAAGTGACATCAGATCTTAAGCCCTCACATATATGTTTAACAGGTCTATCATGAGTATATTAGAGCACATTGCGAGTATACTGGGAAACCCTCCTGATTTAGGCAGAAGATTCACACTTTTGTAAGCTACACATAAAACAATGTTGCCTTTTTGTCAGCGTAAACTTCCTCTACCCATAGTGTTTTACAAGAAAAAATTGTGATATTTAAATTATTACAACGCCTCCTCAGGGGTATTAAGCACTATATAAATGCTATTTATTTTGTGTAAATACTGGGAAAGACCAACACGTTTGACATTCTTACAGTGCATGCATTTCTCCTAAACAGAGCCTGAACAAAGTGAAAAGCTGCCTCTCTTAAGTCAGTGTGAAGTGCTAACAAGGTGTGAGCATTTGTTTCCCCTCCGCTGCATTTGCTTCTAGGTGTGAGGCTCCTGACTGCTGCCAGCCAGGAGAATGGAACAAAAGGAGGCCTGATGACCCCTCAGATTTGGCCTTTGTTAGGGGCCCAACAGGAGTCTGAACTAAGAAAGCACCCTCCCACCTGCACGTTGTTGCGGAAAAGCAGACAACAACTTGCAGGCGCTGCTGAGTGTGTCCCGGTGTTTGCAAATTACACCGGGACGAATTCAACATATTTTTTAGTGGGGCCCAACTTCTTGGCAGGGTGGACGGCGTCCACCCTGTGAAAATAGTGGGTGGACGCCGTCCACCTGCGTGCACCCCCGACTCGTGCCCTGGAAGTACTTGTTATAATAACATTGCCAACAACCAGAGTCTGAGAGGAGGTCAGTGAATTGACACCCTACAGCCTCAAATAGAACAGGCTGCACTCCAGTGGCTTCAGCTAGAGACGTGTGGCAGGGCTCTTCTCACATGTGCCCCCAAGGCAGCGAGGGGGCAATAACAAAACAAAAAAACAAAAACAAAAAAAGAACTTAACTGCAGCTCGACGCTCAACACTTTACTGCTTTCTGCTGTGCACAGGCTGAGACTCCCAGACTCCCCTACGGCCAATCCAGGTGCTGCTCTCATGCTGGTACCCAGCACCAGAGAAGCGTTAGGATTGGCCTGAGTGGGCTGGTCTTCCGCTCTAACGGGGACTGGGAGCCTGTGCCTGCAGTTCTCCACCCGGCAATGCAGCTTGGGTTGGAGAAATGTCAGTGCGCATGCCGGGTTGGCCGTCCTCAGACAGCCTGCCAAACCGACATGCGCACTGACAGCAGTGCCCACTACTCCTCCTCCATGCTTCCAGTGCTCTGATAACTATGGCTCCGCCCCCAAGACTCGGCTCCCTGAAGAAAAATAAAATGATAATAAAACTTTTTGTACCATTTTATTTTTCAGGTTTGTGTCTGCTGGCAGGGGGGTGATGCTCCTCGGCCATAACGGAGGAGCCGCCACAGCCCTAAGGCTGAGATTGCAATCTGGAGGTGCCTGCACGTCAAGGCCAGAAGACAAGATTGGCAACAACGCAGGGACATAGAAGCCTGTTAAATTTCTTCAGACCTCTCCTCGGGTCCTCTTATGTTGGATTATCAACAGCACGAACCCCTTGCAGAAAATTACCAATTACTAAATTGGTGACCCCAATTACACAGGTGCAGTAACTGCTGCACTGAAGGGATCTCAGAGCTTCCTATGGCCATCATACTGTGCTAAGTGAATTTAAAAGACATCTTGACTGGAAACCCAACTTCCTAGGAGCCTATTTTTTCACATACCTGCACATTCCTCCTTGTTGCTTCAATTTAAGTTACTTCGGTGCTCTTTTGTGATTAGTTTTCCCCAGATTTCGCATGCTTTTGCATTCATGTAATTCTTGGGGGGGGGAGGTGGATGACCATCATTCTTGAGTAAGAGACTGGTGGGTTCAAGGACTGTGTAACTAATCTCTTACATTAACTGTTTTGATTGTAAATTTCAATTGGTGAAAATAGTTGAAAAGTGAGTGCCACACACCACTGCCTCACAATTCTGCACTGATCCATCTTACTCCCATTTAATTTAAATTCAGATTTGCCTTGGGGAACCATCTTTGCTCTTTTTTTTTAAAGTTTAGAAAGCTTTATTGAAATTAGTAAACATAGTAAAACATTAGTACAAAAACATATGCACTTAAATGGAAAATAGGCTGGAAGAAAATGCAAAATATGCAAACCATTCCCAAAAGAGGGAAATAAAAACTATACCTAAGACAAAATGCCTTTTAAATTTTCAAGGAGGAAGGGGAAAGAAGGGAAAAAGGAGAAAGAAGGAAAGGGGTAGGGAGGGAGGGGCATGAAAAGCATTTACAAATGACAATTACTTCTATGAACAATTAGTAATAAACCAGTAATAAAATAACAATTGGTACTCTCGGAGAGGAAAGGGCAACTCAGGAAGCTAGTCTGGAAAGAAAAGTGGTTAAAGGTAACCATACCAAATCCTTTTTGATTTGCAGAGGAACCGATGTGGCAAAAGCACGATCAAGCCTGTGGTGATGACACAGTAGGTTCCACCATGCATAATATGAAATTTTTGATGTATCCTTCCAGTTAGTTGTGATGGTCTGCAGTGATATGGCAAAAAAGAGGTCTATAAATTTACGCACATTGTTCTGAACCTCCCACAAAGGTGAGGAGCCTCCCAAAAATATATGGACAATATCAAAGGGGAAATCTGTGGATAGGATATCATTTAATTTAAACCAGATACGAGTCCATAGAGTTTTAACCCTTGGGCATTGAAAAAACATGTGAATGAAATCACTGTCCACAGCAGAACAAGACCAACAATTCTTGGTCTCTAGTATTCTAAATTTGTGGAGTACAGCCGGAGTAAAAAAAAGTCTGTTGTAGAAAAAATATAGAGTCTGTGTGGTGCTAGCGGAGCGTGAAGAGGTGTGTATTTTGGACCAAATAGAGTCCCAAGTCTGGAACGAGAACTCCTGGGCAAGATCACGTTCCCATAAGAGCTCTATTTTAGACTTAGATCTGTCTACTAAAGGACGAGAGAGAAGTTTATAAATGACAGCAGCTTTATGGGGGATAGAAAAATCGAGTGAGGAGGAAGAAGCCGGAACCGGGGTTGCAGAAGGACTCCTCTGAACAGGAATAAGTGATAAAGAGGCCTTCAATAAGGGATATTTGAGAGCATACGTGTTTGAGATACCAAACGCTTCACGAATATCAAAAAAATCCCTCGGGGACTTGTCTATTAATATATGGTTAAACGTGATGATACCTTTGTCAATCCACTCCTTCCAAAAAAGCGCTTTATTATTGATCTTTAAGGATTTATTGTACCAGATGGGAGTTAGGGAGAAAAAATCGTCAAAAGAAAAATGGGAACGAAACAGAGAAAGAGCAAGGGCCTTAGAATGATTGAAAATAGGGGTAGAGAAACGCTTTGGAGGTTGAGATAAGCGAGTCGCTGTTGAGAAGGAAAAGGGTAGGAGTTGGGCAAGTTCTAAAGAACTCCATGCCGTTAAGGGAGAAAGAGAGGAATCGATTAAAAAAGGCCATATTTGCTTCAACGTGAAAGCAGAATGATACCGGCTAAGGTTAGGGAAGTTAACTCCACCCGAGTCTTTGGGAAGTTGAAGGCGGGAAAGAGAGATCCTAGCTTTACGATTATTCCATAAAAATTTTGTAAGGGAACGATTAATGGTACTAAAAAAGGAGAGCGGTAGGGAAACAGGAAGCATTGAGAGGTAAAAGTTGATGATGGGGAGAAGCATCATTTTAATAGTAGCAAGTCTACCCCACCAGGACAAAAAAGGGGGGACCAACTCTCAATAAGAACAGAGAGCTTTTTAAGTATTTCGGTGTGGTTAATTCGAATTGTTTCTCTAATAGTATTGGCATAAAGAATACCTAAACACTTGATATTTCTGGGATTCCATTCGAAGTCGGAGCCATGAAACATATGAGAAAGGCAAAATTTATTTAAGGGTAACACTTCAGACTTATCAACGTTCAGTTTATAGCCAGAAACGAGGGAATATTCTTGTAATAACGAGAACAGAGAAGGCAGGGAAGTGGACGGATTGGAGATATAAAGTAAAATATCGTCGGCATAAGCAGTAAATTTAATGTCAATATCATGAAATTTTAATCCTGTGTAGGAAGAGGAGCGCCTGATTTTCTCCAGAAGGGGCTCTAAAGCAAGTATAAAAAGAAGCGGGGAAAGGGGACAACCTTGTCTAGTACCTCTATAAAGAGGGAAATATTTAGATTGACATCCGTTTGCCCAGATAGAGGTAGAGGGTGCTGAGTATAACAATTGGATATATTGGATAATAGGGGGACCGAAACCATGCCATCTCAATGCCCCAAACATAAAATCCCAGCTAACCCTATCGAATGCTTTTTCAGCGTCCAGTGTAATGGCCGCCACCGGAGATTCCATTTTAGAAGCAAGGTGGATGATGTTGAGGAAAGTTCGTGAATTATCGGTGATTGATCTACCTTTGATAAATCCAGATTGGTAAATATTAATGAGTTCAGGGATAACTTTATTAATACGAAGTGCAAGTATTTTAGCAAAAATCTTACAGTCAGTGTTAATTAGAGAAATGGGCCTATAGTTCTTACAGGAGCAGGGGTCTTTGTCCTTCTTGGGGATCAAGCATAACATTGCCTGGGTGAAGGATCCCTTCGATTCACCTGTGTTAAGAAAATAATTGATTAATGAGAATAAATGAGGTATTAAAATGTTTTTGAAGTGAAGAAAGAATCGCACAGTGAAACCATCGGGGCCCGGTGTTTTATCTTTGGGCAGAAAATTGAGAGCATTAAATATTTCATTTTCCAAGATTGGAGCGTCAAGGGATGTGAGGTCCTTAAGATGATCAGGGAGCTTCGGAATGGAATTAAAGAAGGAGTCAATTTGTGCAGAGGGAGGGTTGGACTCTGGAGTATAAAGGGTGGTGTAGTATTGGACAAAACAATCAAGAATTTTTTCATCTGTGGTATGTCGAACTCCGAAATTATCGGTAATGGCTACGATTTTGGATCTCTGCTTTTTGATTTTAAGATAATTGGCAAGAGATTTACCGGCTTTATTGCGTCCACCATACATTTTAGCATTAAATTTGAGGAGATTGTTGCATGCAGAATCCCAGGAGTTTTTATTATATTGTATTTTAGCTTTGATAAGAGAGGATAGGCAGTTTGTGGAGTTAGAGGTGAAGTATTGGTGCTCAAGAACTTTAATTTGTTTAAGGATAAGAGAAGAGTCTAGAAGAGCTTTTTTCTTTTTACGAGAAACAAAATCAATAATAAAGCCTCTAGCAGAGGCCTTGAAGGCATCCCAGATAAAGTGAAATTGAGAAGATGAGGAAAGATTATTGTGAAAAAATTCATCAATGAAAATCGGGAATTGGTCAACAAATTGGGAATCTAAGAGAAGAGAATTGTTAAAGCGTCAACGACGGGATTTAGGAGGGGGTGAAGGGAATTCCATATCTAAGATAACAGGAGCATGATCTGATATAAGAATAGATCCAATTTCTGAACTAGTCATAAATTGCAGGGCATGGTGAGTGAGAAAGATGTAATCAATACGGGAGTGAGATTTATGGACGGGGGAAAAAAAGAGAATTCTAGTGTATCAGGGTGGGAGGTTCTCCATGAATCTGCTAAACCTCTGAGAGTAATAGCTTTGTGAAAAGCTTTCTGCATCTTATTAGGAACATATTTGGCTTGTGATTTCCGATCCAAAAAGGGGTCCATAAGCTGATTACAATCTCCACCCACGATCAAATCATCTACAGCATGTGCGGAAAGGAGAGTCGAAAAATCTTTCCAAAAGTTTAAATCGATGCCAGTGGGACCATAAATATTACAGAAGGAAAGTTGGGTGTTATTAACATTAGTATTTAGAAACAGCCATCTACCATTATCATCATGAGACTCATTTAAAATCTGAACACTTAGAGACTTATGAAATAAAATAACAACACCATTTTTGTTATTCACTGCCGGGGAGCAGAACATTTCTCCCACCCATTGTTTGCGCAGTGAAGACAAATCTTGCAACCTTAGATGTGTTTCTTGCAGCAGAGCAATATGACAATTAAGTCTTGCTAAATGGGATAAAACACGTTGCTTTTTGACTGGATTACGAATACCCTTGACGTTCCATGAGACGACACGAAAACCAGTCAACTGTAGTTTTTAAATAAATATAGAGAAGAAAATGAAAGCATACCAAGAAGGGAAAGGAGAGGAGGAAATACCTGCAAAGAGCGGGTGAAAAATAGAAGATAACATAAGGTGTTATAGAGAAGAAAAACTTGTGCAGAGAGACCAAATACAGATAAGGATGAGTGAACAATAGAGTACCAAAAGCAGTGAATGAGATGATGGAGATATGAAAGTATGTATAACAGGAGAAAAAAGCAAGGGAAGGGAAAGAGAAAGGAAAGGGAAGGGAAGAGGGAAGGAAGAAGAGGGGAACCCAATCGCCATGGGTGGAATAGGAAAGAAAAGATGACCTAAAGCCCAGTAGCTTTAGCCATAACAGTCAAAATTACAAAGAACAATGACGGGGGAGGAGGAGCGGCAAAAACCAAGACAGCCACCCCGGACGGAGCAACACCAAGAGAAAACAAACTGTCATACCATAACGATATAAGGGAAAGGGAGTACGAAAGAACTCCAAGAACAAATACTTAGACAGTTGAAACAAGAAGGAAGGGAACTTACCATACATTAGGGGACAAAGCAACGGAGTGAGTCAGACATTATGAACACGTGGGTGAAGTGGACTAGAACCTTCGACAACAAAGCAGCGTAGTAAGGACCTAAAAGATACAAATAAGAACAAACAAGGAAACAATTAACATCTACCTACAGAATACATATGTGTTACAGAGTAATGAAGACAACAAAAACATGACAATCAATGTTTGCTGAGTTCCATGAGTTCTCCACGATGATCATGAATAAACTTCCGGAGATCGGCTGGGTCGTCGAAAGAAAATGTTCTATCCTTATAAGTCACTTTGAAGTAGCAAGGATGTATGAGGCCATAACGAGAATTCATGGATTTCAAGGCTGGTCTGAGTTCGAGGAATTCTTTTTGTCTGCTAGCTGTTGGCTTAGATACATCCTGACTGAAAAAGATTTTGTGGCCAGACCAGAACATCTGTTTGTGCTGTTTAGCAGCGTTAAGGATTGCCATAAGGTCAGAATACAACAGGAAGTAGGCAATGATACCTCTTGGTTTGGTGGGAGAGGATGCAGACTGAGGACCCAATCTATGCGCTCTCTGAATGTTAAAGTCCATTGATTTGGGAAGGCCAATGATCTGCAAAACTTGAGTTTTCAAGAAGGAAATCATGTCAGAACCTTCAGAGTTTTCCGGAATTCCATAAATGCGTAGGTTATTACGCCGATTGCGGTTTTCTAAGTCCTCTGTAGTCTTCTTGAGCTGGGCGACTTCTTTAGTTAAACCGTCAACTCTAGCAACAACATCCTGCGCGTCGCTTATCCTCTGCTCGACATCCGAAAGTCTCAAATCAAGGCCGGACCACTTGTCCTCTATTCTCTGAAGTGTAGCTGAAGTATCTGACATAAAGGGGCGAATAAGGCGCAACTCTTCCATGACGTCCTCTAACGTGAGGGGGAGAGGTGATTTGGAAGGAGATGAGGGATCCTTCTTAACTCGTTTATTGGTGGTGGCTACTGAGTCTTTACGCCCACCGCAAGAAGCACCCGCAGCCCCATGAACTTTGTTAGACTGCGTATGATCCATAGTGAGGGGGCAATTGAGTCAAAGTCAATAACGCAAACTATAAGGGCGGAAAAACCACAGTAAAAATATCCAGTGAAGAACAAGAGCCTGAGAGCACAGAACAACAGCGGATGGAGTAGAAAAAGAGACTTCCAGGCAGACGAACTCCACCGCATAGCAGACACAAGAAAATGTAGCAACCAGCAGACATGTAGACAAGTTGAAACCTCCAGACGGCCGAGTACAGACAATGTTCTCGTCAAATAAAGCGTTGGTAAAGCGCTACCAAGAGCCAGATATACGTGACAAAAAAAAAAGGCGGCTTTATAATGACCATGACCATGCTAATCCAGCAGTTGACAGAAGAGGGTATCGCAGAGATACTTGGCATATGCATAGAAGTGGCGCAGTTACTGTGCGAGGAAAAAAATTCCAATACATAATGTCAAAACCAAAAATGCTGCAAAATTTTGCTGAACTGGCCACAAACATACGTTTGACACATGCTAAAGAGGAAGCAGTCATGACCTCCTGAGAGAAAAATCGTCAAAAAGACTGTGCCACATCCATTTGCGGGACCGCTGCGAGAAGAGAGAAACCCAAAATGGCGGCCATTAATATTGCAGGCTCTGAGGCGCGTCGGCCAAGCAAAAAAAAAGGATCAAAATGCCCTTAATTTCCGTAGGAAAACTTGCCTCAGCATTCCTGGCAGTCTCCGACAAACATGACACCCTTTTGCGAGTGGCGGCGCTGCGGGAGAAAGGTCCCTTCGGCGAGAGGAAAATCTCGGCGTTACGGAGCTCCTCAAGTAGCGGCCATCTTGTCGCCGCCACCGCGCGCTCAATCATCTTTGCTCTTTTTAATGTAGTTATGTTGGTTGTACCTCAGAACATTGAGTATCAAAATATCTGACATACGTTTTGTGACCTACGGGGTGGGTGCGGGCCAGTTTATACAGGTTGTCAAACTAGCTGAGAAAACGAGGGAGATCTGGACCGGATTTCTGGAGGTAACGCCCCCCTCTAACACATTGGAAACCCTCCTAGACGGAGGAACAGGGAGGAGACTGGTATCATGACTTTATGCGGCACTGAAGGAAGACAGACCCTGAGTCCCGTTGTGCGCCAATACAGCAGCATCATAATGGTTTATTGAGTCCCAAGAAGTAGGGAAGCTGGACTATTTACTGGGAGTTTGAATAGAGCCTGGCTACAAACAGTGCTTTTTCCTAAGTTATACTAGTGGCAGTAAGAGGTTGTGTGTTAAGTACTTCGGCCTGTGGTTGTTTTTACGGTGGTCCTGTTGAACTGGTGGATTGCTTAGTGTAAATAGTAAAAGTTTTGTCCAGTTTCTGTAGACTGTGGGTCTGTGGAGGCCTGGTTGTGTATTATGGCACCAAAAGCACAGAGGGGTGAAAAGCGCTCGCGAATGGAGAAATTCATGGAGGCTATGATGCAGAGAATGGATGATATGGGGCAGTCCTTAGCAGAATTACGGAACCGAGTAGAGGGGCAGGAAGGGGCTTAGGAGAGGCCCCAGAGTGGTATTCCCTCCACTACCAAAGAGGTCTAGAGCCAAACGAGGTGGGGGTGGGGGCCCCTCACCCCGAGGTCAAGGGATGTTGAGGCCGCAGGGCCTTCAGCTCCGGTGGGGGAGGCCCCATCCGAAGGAGGGAGTGGGGTAGTCCCAGCAGTTGTTCCACCAGGAGGTACTGGGGCAGGCAACGGGTTTTGGTGGTGCCATCGGGCGCCCCCGTCACAGGGGGGACCCCGAGCCAGGTGGTACCTGTTCCATGTGAAGGCCCGTCCGGGGGTGTGTCTGGGCACCTGAGATTTAGTAGCCAGTTTGGCAGCAGCGCTTCCCTGGTTAGCTAAGGCAGGAACCTGGATCCCGGCAGTCAGCTGTGGGGCCTTGTTGGACGAGGTTGTTGCTTTATAAAGGGCCAGGAAGCTGGTGGCACAGGTGGAAGGGTCTAAGCCAGGGGGAGTGCAGAATGTGGCAGTAGGGGCAGCAGCTGCTAGTAGTACATCAGCCAGCAGTGTTGGGCAAAATGGGGCAGGGAAGGACAAGAGTGGACCAGAACCTCCGAAAGCAAGTACGACAACGTATGGTGACCAGGCCAAGTAACAGGAGGCGACAGCAACAGGTATGGCACACGAGTTACTAAGTTTAGGTTTGGGTGAATTGCGATGCTCCAGGGAACGGCTGGGTAGGCATATCTCACAAGAGGTGAAAGAAAAATTTGGAAAGGAAAGTATGTTAATATGTTTCCTTTGTTACTGGATGACACGGATAAGGAAGAGGCAAAGAAGGGTAAGGAGCGGGTGCATCCCAGGGACTGGACCAGTTGGTCTCACAAGAAAAAGATTGAGGAAATTCTGGTTAACTGGATAAAAGGGTTCTCAAATTAACAAGTGATAATGGCTGAACGTTTCACTGGTTTAGGCGCACAGATGGCATGATACCAAAATAGGATTGCTTGTGCGCATGATGAATACGGGGGAGTGAGATGGAAAGAGTATGATAAAGAATTCAGGAGGGCAAAGGCAACTGACCCTGGCCTCACATGGGATCAAATTGACGTCATCATGTGGTTGCGAAACATGAAAACTGTGAGCCAGGACAATACATGAGGGCAGTCCTTTCGTTCAGGCCCCCCGGCTAACACGGGAGGGGGGAAAGGGGCATGCTGGGATTTTAACAGTCGGACCTGCACCAGACCACCGGGCTCATGCAGATTTAAACACGCATGTTCCTTTTGCGGCCACTCCTTACATCCTGAGTCCAAATGTTTAAAAAAATCAAAGGACAAAGGTGGTAAGAAACAGGAATGAGAGTGTAATCCTCACCAAGGCGCCTCCCAATAAAGACATTGGCTTTGATCCCATGGCTAAATAAGTACAGCTGCCCAAACTCGGCACATATTCTATTGGAAGGTTTCAGAGATGGTTTTAGGATTCCTGCACCTGGCTATTTAGGGGTTTCACATTGCCGCAATCAGCTATCTGTAAGGTCCAACAAGGAGGTAGCAGTGGCCAAGATTGCCAAGGAACTGAGGCTATGGAAGGTGGCTGGCCCATTTGATGAGATACCGGTGGAAGGATTTGTTTGCTCACCAGTGGGAGTGGTGCCCAAGAAAGACCTGGGAAAGTTCCGCTTAATCCATAACTTGTCCGCTCCCAGGGGTTAATCATTGAATGACGCTATCGATGGGGCCCTGTGCACCGTGAAATACACATCCTTGGATCAGGCGATAGAAATGCTACAGGGGCTGGGACCAGGTGCATTACTAGTAAAATCTGATATTGAATCAGCTTTCCGTGTACTGCCAGTGCATCCACAGGATTTCCATTTGCTGGGTTTCCAACTGGAGGGAAGATATTACATGGACAAGTGAATGCCCATGGGGTGCTCGGTCTCTTGCTCTTATTTCGAGAAATTCAGCTCTTTTCTTCAATGGGTTTTCAGGCAGGTGACAGGGCATCAGTCGGTACTGCATTACCTGGACGATTTTCTTTTCTTGGGTGCACCAGTCTCTCACAAGTGTGGCAAGGTTTTACAGGTTTTTTGCACGCTCATGCGCGAATTCGAGGTCCCTATAGCGCCAGGAAAGACAGTGGGGCCGGCCACTGAGATTGAATTTTTGGGCATAGAACTGGATTCGGTGAATGGGGTATCACGACTCCCACGAGGAAAAGTGGTGGCTTTCACTCTAGCTTTACAGGAATGCTTGAGCAAGGAGAAAGTTACCTTGCATCAGCTACAGAAAATGGTTGGGCAGCTGAACTTTGCACTAAAAATCATCCCCATGGCACGCCCATTCTCGCGTTCCATCGCGCAAGCAATGTCAGGTCTCAAAGAAAAGCATCACCACACCCGTGTCTGGCGAGGTCCGGCAGGATATGCCGATTTGGATGGATTCCTGTGTGATTTCAATGGCACTGAGGTGTGGCCCAGTCCAGCTAGACCCAGCCCAGAGCTGGTCCTAATGACAGACGCTGCAGGAAGTGAGGGGTTTGGTGCCTTCCTTGGCCCGACATGGTCTGCACAGCGTTGGCCAGCATGGTGGGTGGAGTCTGGTCTGACAGGTAACATCGGGTTTTTAGAACTGTTCCCCATTTTGGTGGCTCTATCCATTTGGCCAGAACAATTTTGGAATCAGTCTGTGGTCTTTTGTTAAGACAATATGTCGGGAGTGGAATGCATTAACCATCAATCAGCTAGGTGTAAAATGATGCTACGACTGTTAAAAGAAATAATACTCCAATGCATGAGGTTGAATATGCTGTTTAGGGCCAAACATGTTCCAGGAGTGTTGAATCATGCTGCTGATGCTCTGTCTCATTTTAAGATGCAGGTGTTCAGGTCCTACTGCCCATGAGCAGCAGAAAGTCCAGCGCCCTTTCCAGACTAGCTATGGCAACTTGGTGCCCCAACCTATTGGACCTCGTGGCAGCTAGCCTAGCACCCAGGACCAGGTGGGCCTATGAGGGGGCCTTTAGCGCCTACTGCAATTTCCTTGGGGAAGAATGGGAGGGGGCCTGGCATGAATCATCGGGGGTGGCATCATTACTGAGCGCATTAAGGGACGGGGGGCGTTCCGTGGCATGTGCAAGGCGCCACATGGTGGCGGTTTCCTTTTTTGCGAAAATGTGGGGTCAACACGATCCCACCAGCACTTTCATAGTGCAAAGAGCACTGAGGGGGTGCCAGTCTTTGCAAGGTCCCCAACCAGATGCCAGGCGCCCAATTAGCATTGACACTTTGTGAATGGTACTAGGGGCATTGGAAAGGGTGTGTAGATCCTCTAGGGAAGTTCATCTCTTTAGGGCAGCTTTTACCCTGGCCTTCTACGGCGCTTTCAGGGTTGGGGAACTCGTGGCGAGGAATAAGCTAGACTGATAGGCAAAAAAAAAGGAGACCAAGTTATATTGCAAAAGGCACAGGGAAGCGTTTGCTGTCCCGTTAGCAACCTCAAATCTTTCCTCGCATACAGACCACGGGGCGCGGGGTCCACTTCTAATTCATGATGATGGGACTCCGCTTACCAAATTTCAGTTTAGCAGGATTCTGGGCTTAGCACTCAGGGCAGCTGATTTGGATCCATCAAAATTTGGTACTCATTCTTTTAGGATTGCGGCCGCCACCGAGGCCACGGCCAGAGGCCCGTCGGGGCGTGCAGTCCAGCGGATTAGTCGTTGGTCTTCTGATTGTTACAAGCGTTATGTGCGTCTACACATGCTTTGAATGCTGCTATGTCTAATGAGGGTGTTTGTTTTGGGTTTCGGTTTCTCACAGTTTTCATGTCCTGTGCCGCAGTAAGGAAGCTCGCCATCGTTCGCTGGTCGCCGGAATCTCGCGCAGTCCAGGTACCCGCCTGGGGGCCAGGTTAAGTGTAAGTATGGATAGTTGGTCCTTCATATGTGAACAGGTTGAAGCAATATTTTTTCTCAGGCAATTATGCGGAGAGGGCCCGTCGGGCTGGTTTCAATGTTTCTTTGCATGGGCAAGGAGGTTTGCACCTGGGGCAGTTGAGGAGTGTGTTGGAGGTTCTGCTGAGTAAGACTCACATGCCCCCCGCAGCAGTAATTGTGCATCTGGAGGGCAATGACCTGGTGCACCTGGGTAGGAAGGGTGTGGTTAAGGCTCTGATCACCGAGATTGGATGGTTGGCAAGGAGGTGCCGACAGGCAGTGGTGGCATGGTCCCACATCATACCCAGGTTCCAATGGCGGGAGGGTGAGTCGGTATGGGCGCTGACCACTCAGTGAAGAGAATTAATAAACGGATTGATAAGTTGTTTAGATCCCCAAAACTGCAGACCATTTCGCAGGGGTGCATCAGGGGGGAGACGTTTTTTCTACAAGATGGTGTTCATCTCTCGAAAATTGGCAACTAAATTGTTTTGGAAAACTTACTAGCCTGGTTGGAGGGGGCAAGAAGCAGGGCATGACCTTGGATTGTGAGGGGGGGGAAGATAGTCGGTCAACTATGCTGGCCTGTGGCGGTAAGGTCATGATTAGTGGGCATTTTTACTGTCCTTAGTAGGCATCACCATTGTCAATGGGGATGCCTGGGAGGGGACAGTTGGTCTCTCATGGGACTCCAGGGGCGGTTACAACCGGTAGTCTGGAGGGTGCGGGGTGGGGAAGTTCCGCTTCCGGTAGGCCTTTGGGCCAACCCCGCACACAGGCGCATGGGCGCAAAAGTTAGCATAACAGCACAGCCCCTTGGAGATAATATTGAGGGCGTAGGGGGTTCCCGGGGGATATAACCTTCTGGGGAACTGGGCCTCCTGCACAAGGTCACTCCGGTAGGAGGGTTTGGACCTAGCACGTAGTTGGACCAGTCATGACCTTGCCCGTAGGCTCAATTCGGGATACGCAGAAAAGCAATAATGTATATAATTTAGTTTTATGTTTAGTTTAGCATTTTTCAAGATGGCCGATGGGTAAGGAGCTCCGGCCGGGAGCTCCCCGGTTTGGGATTGCCTTTTGGCACAAATCCCTGGCAAAACCCCCCGATTGGACCACCTCCACCATCGATTGGACCTCCTCCACCACCGAAGATCCTTGGACTGCTTTTCCGGGATTTCCAGGTCCGACCGGCGGCTTTCGCTGACTTAGCTTAGGCTGGCTATCATCAACGAGCGAGATGCCTAGAGTGACTGCCGATAGTGGAGCCCAGCTTCCTAGCTGAATGCACGGCTGCACGGCTGAGCTGCGCCGGCAGCTGAGAGGCGATGTGCTGGAGACCGCCCCCCCCAGTGCTGTTTTGGGCAGTCACCTACCTTCCGGGCTTGGCCATGGCGGCCTGGCTTCCCGCTGCGACTTCCTCCTTGCTTCGCCTCCTGTGGCTGCGGCTCTCTGCACTCAAGTCGCTTCACTAGATGGTTCGGCGAGTACCCGATGCGACGCTGCCGCCCTTTGTTGCTCCCTGATTGATTCCTAGCGACTGGGGAGAGAGCGGTGAGTTCCTGGTTTTCCGATCTCTCGTTTCCCGTGACCGAGAATTACTTCCCCCCTGATTGGTGTCTCGGGGTTTGATGGTCTGGGTTTCCGCCATTTTGTGCTGAGGGTCGATGAGAAGACGACCCGAGCCCTCCATCTTGATGACGTGGATTTGACTTTCAGTTCTCCGCTTGTTGCCGGTCTCTGACTTTGTTCCCCCAGCCGGACTGTCCCCTCACGACGATCCCCTCTTAACTAGACGCCTTCTCTCCTTTTCAAAAAGAGAATCCGTCCGAGACATCCACTTCGCCCCCCTTCAGACCCTCTCCACAGCCAGGCTGCGCCAGCGCGGTGTCTGAGGCCGGCCCCATGTGCCATGTATTCCTTGTCCCCGACCTACCTGGTTTATTTATTGACTTTGACTTTATGTGACTCATGATGTTTAGTTATTCTTCACCGCGGGTTTGCCTGACTTGTCCCTTGTCCAGTTTCGGGCTCATTGCCCCTCCCCCGCCACCTCTGTGTTCTCTTCTGACTTGTTCTTGCGTTTCTTCTTTCCCTGGTAGCCTGTGCAAGGCTGTGAGTTTTTGTGCTCTCGTAACTGATGTAGTTCTGTACTACTGTTTGCTCTGGTAACTGATGTAGTTCTGTACTACTGTTTGCTTACTGTGACTTTGCAATGTTCCCCTGAAGTTCTATCTCCCTGGCCGGTCTGCCTGATCCGTTCAACATTCCTACCCCTTCTATTCCCCCACTACCCTCTTTGCTCCACAGGACTGTTTCTATGTTTAGCTTCGCTTTGTCTTTGTTTTCGAACTGATGTAATTGAAGTAACTCTGTCCTCATGTAATGCGCTCTGATACCTCCGGGTCGAGCCAGCCAGGGCGATCCCAAAGCGCAAATCTCAAGTAGCAGTGGAAGGAAGCACAGGGTTAGAAATTTTTACTCGAACTCCCAAGCGCTAAGTGAGTTGCAAAATTGCAGTCAAATGAAAGCCTCTAAAATTGTAACATTACAAACATTTCCATGCATGTATGAGACCGAGCAACATGGCCGATGCCCGGTGGAGCTGCCTAGACAGCGATAGAGGAGATCGGCTCTGGTTCACCCCCTCGGCCGTCACCTACCCAGCCGGACATTGGACACAGTTTCTGCGATCTCCTGCCCTCCTTGTTCCTGTGGCTGCCTCCCATCCCAGTGGCTCTCCCCTTGCTGGTCTGCCTGACCCGAGCTGCATTCCTTATCCCTTTTTCTCTCCCCCTTACCTTCTATGCCCCTAGGACATGTGTCTCTGTTATGTAATGCTCTATTTACTCAAGTGACCATGTAACATTGTTTTTCTATGTGTTGGTACTATTCTATGCTCTTGTAACTGATGTAATTTGTAACTTGTATCTAACTTATCCTCATGTAAAGCGCTCTGATGCCTCCGGGTCTAGCCAGCGCTATATAAAACTCTTCAAATAAATATGTCAGGAATGGCTATGTATTAGATAACATGTTAAGGTTCATCTGAAATAATGTAAATACATTGTATACGAAATTTGGTGTAGTAATATGGTAGATTGATGGACGGGTTTTCTGCGTATTGTAAATGTTGTAAATATGAAATCTTTAATTTGTTTGTATGTTTTGAATAATATACGGCCAGAGTTTTACAACCCCTAACCCAAGACATTGTGTTGATGTTCATTTATGCCTCGGGGGCGGGAGCGGAAGGGGTTGGGATACCCATGGGGTCATGGTTGGGAAGAGATGTCAGTACTGGGGAGGGGACTCTGCAATACCTGGCCATATGCAGAGAATGTGCCCAGACAGACCCTCGACCTGTCCACGCTCTGAAGACCAGAGTGCCATGTTTCTACACATGACCTGGACGTGCAGACGGCTGACTCATTTCTGAAGGAGATAGTGGAGCGGCTTTAAAGCTTGACCTGAACAACAAAAGCACAACAGTTCTTTCTTAACTCAGTCCCTAACCCAAACACAGAAAAATCCTGCATAAATTTGCAGCACAGAGCCTGCTGCTCGCTAAAGGCCGGATTGTGAACTAGTGGTGTATGCCCGTCACAGTCTCAAAATGGAGCCAAGACATGACTGAATGGGCTTTAGTGGAGGAAGGGCAACTGAGAAGGGTGAGGACAGATGAAGGGGTAGAGGAAGGTTTGTCATTCTGGGCTGATTTGTTGCACACCCTGGTGGACGGGCAAACAGACGAAAATGGCGCAAGTACTGATCCAGAGAACCAGCATACCCAGGCTGAGGATGCCTGAAGTAGGACTCATGCCCCCAACGGGAACGGCTAGGTTGAAGGAGGTGAACACTACCAGGGGCAGTACACAACTGGAGATCCGGAGGTGGGAAACAGAATTGGGATGGGCTGGGCAGAGGGTTCTGCTGAATGATCAAAATTCTGCGGGAAAAATATCTATGGGACTCAATGTGCAAAATTAACTGAGCGCTTTGTGGGGGATCACAATCAGTGTGGGTGCGTACAAATGTTGCTTTTTTGTTGCTACAATGTTGGACGAGTGAAAATTTTGTATAAAGATTTTAAAATAAAAATGGTGTGTCTTAATTATCATTTACAAATATACCATCCAGTTGGGTGTAGATTTTCTATTATGAACTTCAGTGGTGCATTTATTGCACACTATTTATGTCAAACGATACTTTGACGCCATTATATGAGATCAGAACATGGGCAAGACATGGAAGTTCTCTTTCTATAGCCAATAATGAACAATGTACAGTTGTGGCTTCTTTTCTGTGGTGCTTACTCTCTCATGTAAGTAATATCGTTGATTTTTAGAAATGCTTTGGTGATATTGCCATGTGCCAGTTGAGGTTTCCCATCCTCAGTCTGACCTGCTTACTGGATGGGTGTGCCCTGCTTCGATCATTTTGGTCCAGCATGAACCTATTACCTCAGTCCTCATAGTGCAGTGTATTTTCAATGCATTATACATTCTTTCTAGCACTCGAAGCTAGGAGGATGTCTGTACAACAGTCGAGCCTCTTGACCTTCTTCAGTGAACAATCAGGGATGCATCCGTTGGCTGGAAATGTGATCAGGCCACGTCTGATTGACAGGACTCACTGGCCAATCACAGTGAACTAAGACAGCTCTTACATCACTGATGCCACGTGGAACTCCAGCACCGAAATGTCATTCTTACTGTCAAGTTCAACAAATTCACTACACATCTTTGTCGCTCTCGCCTACAACCATCCTAATTACCTACAGAGGGGGCGGCAGACTGAAACACTCACTTTTGACATTTATTGGCCACACAGAAATGGAGGCATGGACACACCTTCCAAATAACTCCACACTTCCCATTACTGCGGGAAAAATTTGTAACATTGAATTGGCTGTGACTAGCACGGGACTTTAATAGTGCTTAGAAGTTGCAAGACTGTGGTAAGCAATCGAATGTATAAAATAAGCTGCAGCTTCCATCATTTTACACTTTGAAATGGAATGCACCTTGGAATGCAGATTTCCATCATACAAGTGAAAAGGTTTTCTAAAAGGATTCAATAATATGAAACCTTCCTGAATATCTCCTCTGTAGACTGCCGCACTAAATGGATGTTTTCATGTCACTCTGTTTTCTTTCGCAGGATTGGACGGAATGGAAACTTTATCCGACGCTCCGATGTGTTGATTCTCTGATTCGCCACAGAGGGTGGATTCACGCCGCGGGCAGGGCGGCTGCTCGGGGGACCACAAGCCTCCAGGCCGCTCTCTGGCTGTTGCTACAACATGTTCAGCTTTGAAAAGACTGTCCTGGCAGTGGAAGCGAGGCGGGGGAAATTGTATGAAATCACGAAAAGATGGATGTGGCCTTTTAAGGTGCCAGAGGATATATTAAGCCCTCGTTCCACCCAAGAGACTGTTGTGTACATGGAAAAAAACACACAAAATGCGGTGGAACCCAATTTTCTCTGCACGGAAAACCTGATATTAATACGAACATTCATTGCTGCAGAGAGGTACAGTTTGTCTTTGAATTATATTTGTTGCTCGGCGGTGAAAATGGTGGATGGCGACTCTGTCAATGCCAGTAAATATTCCTTCAAGAGCTGAAAAAATAAATTTCATTTGCATGTTAATACCTCTACATTAGGTCTCGAAGCAGCGTTCTTTGCATTTACGTTTTGTTTTTACATATGCATATCTTGCTTTATTTTGCCAAATCCATATGTTAAAAAATAATCCAATATATAATTCCACAGTGGTTGACAACACCCCAGTGTCTAATTACAAATTACTAGGGTGTTTTTAGTGCAGCAAATTCCTGATCTATAAGAGGCCCCGGGATCCATTAACCCTATGTGTTTATTTTAAAAGCCACTATTCAGTGGGTCAATATTATTTATTAGAATATTGGAATGATGAGAGCTCAGTTGAAGACAAGGAAATGACTCAAGCCCAATAATGGCTGCACCAGAGCGTCTGCCCCAGCATACTGATGTTTGCCTTTATATAGCTCCCTTTTTAATTTATCATTTTCTACCCTGGATGGGTGGAATGTTTCAATAGCTTTAAAGCCCTTCTGCCTCTGGCTTGCTACCCTCTGTGGGTGGAATGTGTTAATAGCCTTATAGCTCTTCTATCCAGGCTATCACAGTTGTTAAAGCCCCCTCCCTCATTCAAGGCCCTCTCATCTGACTCAGGTCAAGAGGCTATACCGGTTATTTGTTTATACGCTTTTTTTGTCTCAGCCTATCCCATGTTGTCGGCAGTTAGCACCATGCCTGCACTATGTCAAGCCTGTTGAGCGAAACCACATGCTTTTAGGAGATAGGCGGTGATAGACCCAATGCTGTCTGGGCAGTCGCTTCATTTGCTTCCCCTCTTCCACCATCCATACTTATCATTGTTTCATTATAAGAAACTCCAATTAATGAACATTAGGCAAAGCGACAGAGAAATTGACTGGAGCCTAAACATCCAAAAATGCTATAATATCTGGAAGAATGAGACAACTTCCCAAAAAACTGTCAAATTGAATAAAGATGATGAAATATATTTCCTCTTTTGCTGTAATGAGTTAATTCAAGCAAAGACATGTGATGAACAAGGCTAGAAATGGAAAACAGACTATGTCTCTACATCGTACGGAATGGTGGAAACGGTTACATTTATATATCATCAATCTTTTTAAGAAATGCTGAACTCAGTGCCTGACCATGATGACTAGGCAAGATGCAGAGCTTAGAGGAACTACAAAGGTCCTGTACGAAAGTGTGACAGCAGGGTCCACTCACCCCTAACATTCTATGGAGCCATAAAAAAGCAATCAATAAATGACTCACTGAGAAAAGTTCTCAGTATGGTTTATATGCATGCCATGTGAGGATGAATGAGTTACATTCACAGAGCCAATTAATGACATGAGTAGTGCCACAATCATAAATATTGTCACTAAAAGTGTAGTCTGCTTAGGGATCCTAAAAAAACGTTTGGTCCTGAATAAAGCCATTTGACCTTGCAGAAACAGTATATGGCTGAAACATGTCTACCCACTGATTTTGGAGCCCATTGAAACTCTGTAAACATCATACCCTTTGTTATAATCTTGCCAAAGGAACTGAAAATAAATATGATAGTATATGGGATACCTGTAGACAATTTTATATCAAGATCCTAACCTAGAACAATCAAGTGCTCTAGTGCCTATTAATTTAGAGCCTGCCCAGATACATAAGGAATCCTGGGTTAGTACCCGAGGATGAAGCATACCCCTAGTGACACTAGTGGGTGAGAGTCATTTTATACAAATTGGGGGCATATTCTCAAGAACGTGCGATAATCATCGCCAAAATAGGTTAACGCAATTTCTCATATCGCCGTCCATCGTGGGAAAATAACTGTGTTAACGTCTCATTCTCAACACGGCGGTAACATGCGATAGTTACCCGATAACGCGTCAAATGTCTGCGATACAACCACCGCGACGGCGATAAAAAAGGAAACCCGAACGTGAAAAAAGTTGCGATGGGCCCAACCGCGATAGAAAAATCGGCGACAAGCAGCGCCAGGCTTGCAATTCCCACGTCAGGCGGGAAAAATCACCTTAAAAGCTGCAAATAATTTTATTTTTTAAAACATTACAACTGCGAAGCACAATGGAGGTAGCCGGAGCAAGTACAGAGGACAACCCGAACCCCACAAGCCCCAGGGAGGACCAGCCTGGGACCTCGGGGTCAGGGAAGGGCAAGGAGAAGAAGAAGAGGAAGACGCGGTTCAGTCCGCAGGAAAAAAGGATCCTGATTACGGAGGTGGTAGAACACCATCAAAAACTGTTCGTCACCACCACTGTGTCATTGGCAACTAAAAATACTATATGGCAGTCCATCCTGGACAAGGTGAATGCAGTCGGAGTGCTGAGGAGGACAATGGAAGAGCTCAAGAGGCGCTGTAATGATGTGAAGCGCAAAACCAAGCTGAAACTCGCCAACAACCGCAAAGCAGCAATGCAGACTGGAGGTGGGAGTCCAGCGCCACAGGAGGAGCTGGATGAGATGAAGGAAATGGTGTCCACAGTCATCAGTGGGGAGACGGTGGCAGGAGTCGGGGGACCGGACACTGCTCAACATGACCTGACACAACAGCAACAGGGTGAGTAACCACCAGGGACGGGGGGAGATGGGCACAATTGCACACATGAACAATGAAGTATAGCACAATGCACAACCACAATGACTCTGGATCATGTCCCTGATCTCCTTGCCATACTGCAGCACACATAGAAACAGCAAGTAGTCCCCCGTCCACAATGTGCCCAGAGGGGGCCCTCCCCACACATCACCAATCTCACAACAAACCCATGCACATGTGCTGAACCCAGCAAAGCTGCGGATCCGTGAGCCCCACTGACAATGCAAGTGACACTGCATGATGATGAGCATGTCTGCAGGCCACTCATCAATACATGTTGCACCCCACGACACCGAGGTGACTGAGTGTGGTCCACATCCGGAAAGGAGCAGGTCACACACTGACACATCCACGTGCACAAACAACCCCTGACGGCAACAAGACATCTGCGGACAAACCATGCCCAAGAGCCCCAACTCCCACCAAGAGCCCAATTTACCCAAGTATGCAACATCACAGCACTGCATAAGCACAGAAGTCAAAGGCACACCGCCTGAAAGGGAGAAGGCCAAGAAAAGTCTGAGCAGCAGGGGCGACTCTCCCACAATGCAGCACACACACAAGAATCAGAGCACATCAACATTGACAACAATGTGGTACAAACTGCAACACATTCACAACAGAACAGAGGACACAACTGCTGCCGCTTGTGTGTAGAAACTGGCCAGTCACATTTGGCATAGCAGGAAACTGTGACATGATAATGGACAAGTACAACCCCACATCCCTGATGGTGCACAAATTTCCACTGTCCCGCTTCAAATAGGCAGCTCCTCCTAAACAGTCACAATATACATTGTCATGCAGTCTGTTTGGAAACTTGGCCAATGCGTGAACATACATGGAACACACTGTTAAACTGCATCTCCCCTTTACATTGCAGAGGGAGAATCAACACCTCCTGCAGAGCAGACTCAACATCTCTTCACTGATGACGAAGAGGACCTCCACACCTTTGACACCGACGCCCTCCAAGAGCTCATGGACACCCTCAGTACCCCACCCCCAGGAGCAGGGCAGCCCAGCTGCATCGAGGAGACCCCCCCCTGCACAGACCACACAGCAGGAAGCATCCACCACCCCGGCTGTCTCCCAGGATCCCCACGACCAACACATGGCATTTCAATGCCGTGTGTTGGAGGGCCAGAAGGAGATGGCTGAGCAGGTGCGGGTGGGGTTCGACCTCATGGCAGCCAAACTAGATGCCATCCATGGGTGTCTACGTCCCATCAGGGACCATTTACAGTCCCTAACAGACACCCACAGTCTGCTCCATGGTCTCCAACGAGCCATGGCTGACATCGCTGGAGTCATGACTCGGAGACAAGAACACCTGTCTAGTCAAAGTGGCTCCAGCGATCTCAGCCGGGAGTTGGGACACATGTGGAGGCTCATGGAGGATATGGTGCGGATGGATGCGGAAAGGATGGCTGCCACGGCTGCACATCAGCGACATGTAGCTGGGATCTTCCATGCCCTGCAGATCCTCATCATGGCATTGCTGCCACAAGGCCTGGCGCAGATGAATGCTGCTGCTCCTACACCATCCACATCTCCGCCCCCTGATGTGTCAGTGCCCCACAGTGCGGCAGACATTCCACCTCCGGCACCTGATGTGTCACTACCACACAGTGCAGACGACAATCCACCTCCGGCCCCTGATGTGTCAGTGCCCCACAGTGCTGCAGCCAAAACACCACCACCCACAGGTGAGGCACATCACACATCAGAGGACGATGATGTGGATGAGACTGCCGTTGTGGTAATGAGGAAGCGGTAGCATTCATCTCCGCCATATGGCCTGTTTCAGCTTGGTTCGGCCCTTTGCATCATCTTCTTCCACTGTCCCCCGATACACTCTGCGGCACTCACCTTGGACCTCGACATGGACTGCCATATTCTGTTTGGTTACCAATGACACAGCAATCAGACTGTGGACTGAACTCTTCCTCTTCCGATGAATCTGTCTTTCCCTAATGGACTCAGGCTGGCCCTCCATGGGGCAACAATGTAAAGTGGGGTTTGCATGGCCCTGTACTGCTCCAGCTGCAACACTCCACTGAATGTGAATAAAACATTCAAATTCACACAGATGTGTCATGTCTATGATCCTTCAAGTATGACAGTATGGATGAATGTAGGGTCACTGATTCCCCCTCACGTCCAATTAGCACATGTTGTGGGGCTTGGGTCACAGGGTGCAACATTGCCGATTGCGGTCTGGGTGGCGCAGACACTACAACGGAGACACACGCATTGGTTAATTCCTTGTCCAGGCCAGAACTGAACCACGCCCAGAGCCCCGGGCTCATTGTTCACACCCCTACGCTAAACTGGCATACGCCAGCCCAGCCCAGCCCAGCCTACTCCGCTTACGCTCACAGGGGGTGACGACACAGCTACATGTCCCAGGTCTTCCCTGTAGTGATCTGCTGGTCACTGATCTAGTCGTCAGCATGCCACAGCCACTCCCTGAGGGCTGGTTTACACCCACACCACACCCATCCAGCACAGGCGTCACAGGACATGTGACCCTGCCAATAAAAGGGGCCCACCACAGCACATCCCCCACTGCCAGAGGTGACATGATGGCGTCCGCCTCCACGGAACACAATCATAAAGGGTCCGTGACTTGCGTTGCCCTGAGTTGGTGGCACCCGTTGGCCTGGGTCCGGCATGGGCCTACCGCCGCATGGCGATGACTTGCGTTGCACTGAGTTGGTGGCACCCGATGGCCTGGGTGCGGCACGGGCCTACCGCCATGTGGCGATGACTTGCGTTGCACTGAGTTAGGCCCACCTGAAGAGCTGAGCGGGTGTGCAGCCTGCGATGATGCGTTGGCCTCGATACGGCGTCCAGCATATCAGGACTCGATTTGATTTGTGAGCCCTGCTGGACCGCAGTGTACGCGCAGGCAGCAGTCAGCACACACATGACTCCGCGGTGCGGTGCGGTGCCGCAGGGTGCGCTGGGAGCCTGTGGTGCGGAATCCAGCCATCGGCTGAGGAGGTTGCACCAGCACGTGGAGGGCCCTCTTGGAGACACGCCGGTGGCGGGAGGTGAGCATTGAGGCCTGGGTGCGCAGGGGCGGGCAGTCATCGCTGGGCGGCGGACCGGTCTGGGGACCAGGGCTTGGGTGCAGCAGGCGCACAGGAACGTGCAGGCACCACCGGTCACGGCGGCGGCCTCGTGGCTGGGTGGGGGGCGCCGCCCTGGCAGACACGGCCCTGCATGCGCTGACGAGATGTGCGCAGGTTGACTTGGGACGTAGTCTCCTCGTCTCCAGTGTGAATGCGGCCGTTGATTGTGTAGTCGGGCATGTGTGTGTAGGCCTATGGTCACGACATTGCGGACACAGAGACACATGCAGTAGTTACTGTGGTGGCCATCCGGGAACTGGACCATGCCCAGGGCCCCGGGGTATTCATTTGCGACATACGCCGGCCAACGCCGCTCCGCTCAGGCCTACAGGGAGGGACCACATGGCTACATGTCCAAGGGCTTCCACACTGCCTGGGGTAACCTGTTTGCGTCCACTGTCCACTACACTGCAAACACCAGCAGTAGATGTCCACATGGACATGTCTGTGCTCTGCATACTGCAGTCTGTCCAGCACATCTCCGCAACACTTGGCATTGTGTCCTTTCTTGTTGCTGGGTCACTTGCCTCCTTCGCACATTCTTGGTTCCCACCTCTCCCCACATTCTGCAATTGTGTGGCAGAGGGGCTCTGCCTTTGTGGATGGTTTGTCTACATGTCTGGCCCCTGTTACCACGGTTACTTGTGTTGTCGTGTCCGGTAGTTGGGCATGTTGGTTGGCATGTTGTATGTGATTATGTTACGTGTGCTCTCCCACAGTTGTGTGTTGTGTGATTGTGGAGTTGAGGTGTGTGGTGTGTTCAGTTAGTACTTACCAATGAGCAGTGCATTGCCATAGGTGCTATCCTGAAAGTGCTGGTTGATGATGGACTGTCGGAAGTTGTATGTATCATGCACGCTGCCTGTGAAGTTGGCGACGATATTGGTGAACTGTCCCGGTTGGTCCACTATTGCCTGCACATTGATGGCATGCGTGTGCTTTCTGTAGCGGTAATTGTGTGCAGGGTCGGCAGAGGGCACAAGTGGTACATGTGTACAGTCAATTGCCCTCGACACGTGCGGCAAGGCAGCTATGGCGTAATTCCCTTGCATGGTCTCCAGCTGTTCATGCACAGCGTGGGGGAAGTGAAGGTGCAGGGGTATCAGGATGATACAAACCGTGATGTTTACAGGTATGATGATCATACCTGTATGCATTCCGGTTTGTCCAAGTGCAATACACTGTACCAGATTACGTTTGTGACTATGAGGACGCTTGACCATTGTCACCATTTCTCCAACAGGTTTCTGCCTACTGATGTCGGGATATGGGATGGTATTGGGGAGTTCCCGCAGCATTTGCAGTTTATTGGATCCACACGTTGCCCTGGTGAAGTTCCCCGTTGGGAATGGAACGCGTTGGCTGAGCTTTTCGTCTTGTTGTTTATGTATTTGTAATAAAGTTCTGTTTTTCCACTGCCGCTGACTACTGGACTTCATGACCTGGGGGGGAGGGTCCGGGGGGTGGTTGCGGTGGGTGTTGTGGCCCTCTTGGGTCTCCAGGCTGGGTGTTCGTTGTCTCCATGGCATCTGTTGGTCTTCAGATGTGGCTCTAGGCTGGGCTCCCTTTCATACTGCAGGTTGTCGTCCTGCTTAACACCAGTAGAAGGCAGATGTTGAAACCCTGCTGCTAACGCGCCTTATCGCCTGTTTCGGATCGCATCGCAGATCTGGCTGGTCGTTGTGAATATCGCGGAGTGGTGTTTTCCTGTGTTTTTGCACGGGAACGCCTACTCTGCATATCATTAGTGTTAGTTGTCGTTCTCATCCGTGGCGATGTTTTTTGCGGCAGCTATCGCTGGAAAACTGGCGATATCGGCAGTTTGCACCAGCTTGAGAATAGGGCGATAAATCTATCGCCACTTTTGCGGCGCTAAAGTGCCGATAAATCGGCGATGAGTCCTTGAGAATATGCCCCTTGGTCTTTTAGAGAGGCTTTAACATGAACTTCAGTGAATCCTTTCTGCTTTGATAAAAGGTAGAAAAGAAGGTAGAATACACAACACCCTAGCTGTCTTTAATATTAATTGCTATCTGCTTCCCAACGATAATATCTATTTAGAGGAATGCTCCTTCTTTGTTAGTTTCTCTCGTAGTCCTATCCCTATTACTGGATTTTTACATCATTTCTGCGACCAACATTTTCCTTACAGAATTGGTAAAGAATCATTATTTTCTTTGCCACATTTTACAATTTTAGTCTTTATTGCTTGTGTAAATCTATAAACTGTTAACTAAAATGTCATTTAACTCAATTACTTAAAAAATATATTCAATTACCAGCATAATATTTTGATTGCTGGATATACTGCAAGTCACAAAATAGTAGTTTTAATTACCCATTGATCTTGAAAACCCATAATAAACAAGGATATTGAGAGAAAGTGGATTACTAGTTGAGGTGGATGGTAGTCCACCACAAGTAATAATGTCACTGTTCTCGTTAGGTCCTGTACAGGTTTCAGCAATTTAAATCTGAGCTCAACCCCTGGTAGCTATGGCACAGTGCAGATAGGTATCCCTTAAGAATATTGTGTAAAGGATTTCAACATATCATAACAGTTAAAAAGTTGAAAACACCGCAGCATAAAAATCCGACTCCAATTAATAAAATAGAGAATAATTTAATGAAACACATGACCCCAAAATGACAAAAATCAAATAAGGAGAACCAGAGATATGAATTTTTAAAGTTTTAAATAAAAATGCATGAAGCGCCAACTGTGGTCGTCTAGTTGCGCTTGACTGTGACCTAGGTGTGATTTAAGGCTGACCGTGATGGAGAATGGGTCAGATACAGAAACCAGGTTCATATCAGTCGCAAGTTTTTTCTTCTGACTTAGGGCCTGATTATGACTACGATGGTCCGATGGACTGCTGCAGACACGTGGCGGTGTGGGCAATGCCGCACCGGTGGTCCAACCGCCCGATTACGTGTTTGGCGGTCGGACCACCAAAGGACCGCTGCAACCGTCGGGGATCCGTGATCCCTCAGCGGTGTTGCAGTGGAATGAGGCCGCAATATGCTACCCCTGCGGCACCGCCAAACATATTACAAGTTTCCTCACAGCCACCCGTTTCATGGCAGTGAGCCCACCATGAAAAGGGTGGCGGTGAGGAAACTAAGGGGGCCCTACAGGGCCCCCTGTTGCCTCTGGGCCAGGGGATGCATGCAGGGGGGCACATGTTGTGCCTCCCTGTCTGTATGCAACCCCAGTTCCTGCACGGCATGGACCTCATTGTCCATGCCGTGCAGGAACTTGCTTTGGCGTTCCCATTGCGGTGCCTTTCTATGGCTCACCGCCTGGGACCGTGAAAGCACCGTCCGCCAGACCAGCAGAAAACTCCTAGTCTGGTGGGTGGATGAGTTTGGCGGTGTGGGAGTAGGGCGCTGGTGTGGCAGTTCGCTCCCAACCCGTAAAACTCATAATCATGCCCATAGTCTCTGAAATGAAAGTCAAAAATCCTCAGTGGGGTAAGGCAGCTGGCTGTGGCTGAGAAGGCCAGATAGCCATTGGACGAGGTCCCGGTGACGATGTTGGCTGTTGGTGTGAAAGATCTGAGTGGGAGAAATTAAAATTCACCTCCAAGGAAGGTGCCTCACCGGCCAGTTACTTTTAATGCCTTCGCCTTATGAAAATTTCTATTCAAACTTAGTCACTCTGTCAAATTCCTCCATCGAGACAAGTTTGCCAACTATAGACAAACAGGGCTCCCCGAGGCTGGATACCCTCTTTGCCACACCCCACTGAAATGGATTTACTGCTGTGGAAACGCTTTGATTCACCTGAATCTTTAACCCACCAGCAATGCACCTTCATCGGATTGACTTGGCAAGTTTGTCCCGGTGCTCCGGAGGTCTTTCTAGCATAAACGTTTCTAAGTCAAAGGTTTCTCAGGTTGCTAGGAGGAGTACACTTTGATACAGCGAACCGTCCCCAGATATCAGAACAGCACTTGGGGGTCAGTACTTACTCCAGCAGAAGCCACTAGCAGGGTCCAGGTCAGGTCCAGTTGAAACTGGTCAGCTGGACTCTTCAAGAAAAGGGACTTGAAGTCCACTTATTTGTCCTGAGTGCAAGTGGGTGCAGCTCAAACCTTTTAGTTTTAATCTAAGGTCTCAACAGCTGATGCAGTCCTTCTTCTCTCTTCCACAAGTCAAGATGTGTTCTGAAGAGGGTGCTCAAGAGTGCCACATTTATTCCTTACTACTAGTCTCTGTGTCGGTAAACTCCTGGCCCCACCATAAGCAACAGGAAAAATGTTGCCAGGAGTAATCCTACCACCTTTTGCAGCGGTTCTTGTGTACCCTACTGCAAACAATCCCACAGTGCCCCTCTCTGCCAAAAATCCAAGATGGAAAAATCTTTCTCCCCATGTGCAAAGCCAGTGTGCCCACCCCAGAGGTGTGGCCAGGAAAATGAGCAACCCCTCATCTACGGTAAATTCAAACCAGTTCCAGGGCAGCTTCTGTCCCACTGGTATTGGTGCCTGGCTGTCTGGGGAACAAAGAAGGGCCCTGCCCGGGTGTCAGCTAACATTTGCCTGTGACAGGGTAGCCTCTTTGAAGTTAATCAAAACCCTTGGCACTGCCCAAATTATCACACTGCCAGAGGAACAGAAACACTTCATCAGACCCAAGCCTTTGTCCTGCTCATTAAGAGGGCTATTTAGCTGTCAGGTGAAAGTTGGAGCTCATGGAAATAGACATCCAGAGGATTTAGACAAAGAAAAGGTAACTTAGTACCTTTTCCAAAATATTTATTACAAATCTGATTTCACCAGTGAAATGGGCTTGTAATAAGTATTTTTTTTAAAGTTCAGCAATGAAATTTGTAAGTGTTTCCTAGCTGGAGATAACACTATTTAATGTTATATTGTATCCCAATTCTTTCTTTTGGAACAACCAAACTAGTTACAGTGAAAATAGCTTTTGGGGTGTTTTCACTGTAGGGACATGGTTAACATCAAACTTTCACATGTCCTACTTTTAAATACCATGCACCCTGCCTTATGGGCATTAGGGCCTACTTAAGGGTGACTTATTAATATTTAAAAGGAAGGTTTAGGCCTGTCAATAGGGGTTATTTTGACAAGTCGAATTTGCAGTTTTAAAACTGCATAGCCAGGTCAACTCGCAGCTTATGGAATATATTGAAGCCCAAATATGTCTGGACCCCTCACAGTCCGGTTTTAGACCAAGACACTCATACGAATCCACCCTTATAGGTGTGAGGGACTATATTAAACTCTCTTTAGATAATAATAAGGCAGTATCATTAGTGCTGTGGATTTGTCCGCAGCTTTTGATACTGTAGCTCATCATGGGCTACTACAAAGACTCTCAGAAATTGGTGTGGTAAGGCCAGCTCTTCAATGGCTTTCCAGCTTTTTACAGCAGCGCACGCAAACCGTTAATCTGGGTCCCTTTCGTTCTGGGGCTAAATCCCTGACAAAGGGGGTTCCTCAGGTCTCGTGCCTCAGTCCTACCCTTTTTAACATATATGTGGCCCCCCTTGCAAATATCATCAGAGATCATGGCTTTGTTCCCTTTTCATATGCGGACGACACACAACTTCTTTTTTCGTTTGATAATAATACGATGGCGACAAAACAGCTCTTTGCAGACGGTTTGCGAGCTATCTCTAACTGGATGACGAAGAATTTTCTCCAGTTGAATGCCGGTAAAACGGAAGTTCTTCTGTTCAGCAAAGCACAAATTCTGTGGCCCCCCGATTGGTGAGCGTCAGAATTAGGCCCTGCCCCCACCCCTACAACCAAAGCAAAAAATCTGGGAGTGTATCTGGACCTCTCTTTATCTATGAAAGACCAAATGGCTGCGATTTCAGGCTCCTGTTTTCACATGCTGAAGCTCCTTCGGAGAGTGTTCTACCTTCTCCCTTTATCTGTTCGTAAGACCCTGATCCAAGCTCTGGTAGTCAGTTGACTTGACTACTGCAATGCACTTCTGGGAGCTTCAAACGAGGCTCTGTTAAACAGGTTGCAAGTAGTCCAGAATACGGCAGCGCGGCTGGCTCTTAATATGCCTCCCAGATCAGCATCTTTGCCGCTACTAAAATGCCTTCACTGGCTCCCCATCCGTGACAGAATCAAGTTCAAAATCTGTTGCTGGGTCCATAAAACAATTAATGACAGGGGACCCAGATATCTGGTGGAAAAACTCGTCCATTACCGTCCTAGCAGATCTCTGCGCTCTGGAGAGAAGGCCGTACTAGTCGTCCCTCAGTTAAATAAACTTCGAACCTGTGGCAAATCTTTTGCCTACCTTGCCCAACGTTTTTGGAACTCGCTCCCCATTGCCTTACGCAAGTGCCTTAATCTTTTTAAATTCAGGAAACTATTGAAAACTGAACTTTTTAATAACTGAGCGTCCCTCTATCCTCTATTTCCTCCGCTGTCAGCGCGGAGATGCCCCTTAGGGGGTGATTCCAGTGCTCTACAAATTCTTCATTCATTCATTCATTCATTCATTCACTCATTCATTCATACCATGGTAGGCCTGCAGTCATGTTTGCACTGTCACTGCAGTGGGTGGCATGTTGCGTGCTGCAGCCCACTAGTAACATTTAACTTACAGGCCCTGGGTACACTTCATACCATATTCTTAAGTCAAATATGGCAATTAGGAAAATAGCCAATATTAACACGATTTTGTGGGTTGGAGCGCATGGACTGGAACCTGGTTAGCAGAGTTCTAATGCAGAGAGGCAACAAAAACAGCATAATCAGTCCAAAAAATGCTGGTGATCATGCAAAAATACTTATTTTCCTATAGATATTAATAAATAAGTACAATCATGTACAATTTGAATCCAATCAAAACAGTATACACAGAGCCCTTGCAGGTTACTATGGACAGTACCCGCACTATCCGAAGATTAGCTTGCAGGAGTTTTCAACTGACATACCCAGGTCTCAGAAAAAACAGCTATTTGATAGTATTGCATACTTTTATAAATCATGCATTTTACTGTGATAATGGGATTTCTGTGAGTATTAGTAATGGACAAAGTTTTTTTAAGGAGTTGTGCTGACTATGTGGAACAGCAGGGGGCAGATCGACTAATTTCATACACAACCAAGCGCAGCAATCAAGTTTGCAGCACTTTATTGCACATGGGGGAAAACTGTGCAGAGCCATATCTATTAATATTGGCCTGCATCCTCTGTGCTGATGCTCTTAAAGGCTGTCTTGAGCGATGCCCAGCCTCACAGAGGTCAGTGTGCGCTGTCTAGCATAGGATTTGTACTGGATGCATACCTTTCCAGTAGAAATGTCAGTGTCTAGAAAAACGTAAAAGGATCCGATGCACTGGATGTATGCTGTGCACTTCAGCACATATGCAATGCGTGGGTTTTTGGTAGCACTGAAAACTTAGTTATAGCATGCATCAAGCAGGCAGTTTGTTTTTTATACCAAACCCATTCTGGCTACCTTAGTTTATTGTGCTTTGTGTCAAAAACTATGCTTGTTTGCACTGACCCGCTTAAGTAACACCCCATTTTTTTTTGTTTAAATTTATTTATTCGCATTTATAATGATTACAAGTGCAATGTCCACAATTATATCATTACAGATTATACAGTAAGTTTCAGGCTTCTGTCATCTATTGCGTAAGTAACGGAATTGAGAATAGGGCTTGGCAGTTAGGATGCCCCTACTATACTAGGTGGATCCGCCGTTTCCATTACAATCCCAGCTTGTACAATTCGCTTTTACATTTAACGGGGATCTCAAATAAGTGCACATTCTCTTAAGCATACATATACCATAAAAACTTGTAGGATGACAGATCAATTGTGACTTACACTAGGCTTATGTGGCCGATGTTTACTAGATTTAAACAATCCATTGCTAACGTAAAAGAGATCTTATTACAACAAACCAACAATCTCAGGTCATTCCAAAGTAACACCCCATTAATGCCTCATTGACTCAAAGCAACACAACCACTGCAAAGCGCCTACTACACTGAGAAAAGGGCCTGTTTCCATCACAAAATGCCTGGTGAAGGACTTTAGTAAATCTGGGCACTGAGGTAATGAGTGACCAACGGGCATTAAATACCTTACATTTGTGGAAACCTTTTGTAGAATTGTTGATATGCGTTTTCTGAAAGGACTAGCAAGGCAAGAGTACACAAATGTTGCAGTGTTTAATTAATGGCCATTAAACTGATTATGCATTTCGATTCCGTGGCCCGGAATTTGCACATAAAAATACTCTTCATGTATCGTGAGATATTTTGCCTGCATCCTCCTTATTTATTTGGTACAAGCCCAGTTTCACCAGCAAAGAGTTTCCTTTAATAGTTAGAACAGATTCAAGAAGGGTGTGTAGGACAGAATATCAACCACAAGAATAACTCAATTCTAAAATACAGCTGAAAATATATTGTGCTAAAACGTATTGAATTTACTTACTTATAATGTAAAGTACATTAATATCAACTATAAAAATATCCCAGTCACAAATATCAGCAGTGCATGAGTAAGCATATACATCTGAAAGTATTTAACTTTATAATAACTTAAAAAAAGTCTATTCATTTATTTAAAAACTGGAATCCATTAAAGAAATATATATAAGATCAAAAATGTAAATGTAAATGTAACTTGTTTCAAACATTGTACCTTTAAAATAATTTTAAATGAAGAAAAACATTCTGAAATCAATATATAAAATAAATACCACTATTAAATACATATAATTATTAGATAAATATACACAAATGTCTAAAACTAATATTTCTCAAATAACAAAACACACAAATTTGTATCTAAAGGAACACAATATAAAACAAAAATATATTTAAATAATATATATATTTTAAAATCAAATCAAATAAATCTCACAAAAAGTAAATAAAAAATAATAGCAAAACAAATCAAAAACCATTTTAAAGTATTCACACATACTACTGCAAATATAATCCAATTTTTAAAAATAAAATTAGATAAATATTGGGAGCATGAATGAAAAATATTCACAATTGTAATGCCAATGTAATAAATGTTAAAAAATTCATTTAAAAAATAAACATACAATTAGAACCCGGAACCAAAAAAGATTATTTAAAAAAAAGCACATACAGCAGAGAAAAATAACATTTACTAGTCCCATTCCAACGTAAAAAACGTTAGGTAAAGTGTTCGACTATGGAGGCATCAGATTTACTATTCTTTCTCTCACCTAATCAATAGTAGAGAAAGTATTGGACTTTGAAGGGGTCAGATTTACTATCCCTCCACTACAGCATGAGCATTAATAGGGGAAAAATGTGGTCTTAGCAAGTGTCTGATTTGCTATTCCCCTTCCAAATGTCACAAAATTGAAGAATATGTTGGGCTTTTGGAGGGGTCATATTTACTATTACCATTCCAAACATTATAGAATTGGGAAAGTGTTGGACTTTGGAGGGGTAAAGTTACTATTCCCACTTGAGAAAGAGAGGTGTGGGCAGAAGGAACAATAAATAAGGAAAGGAGAGATGGTTATGTTGATTCTCTTTTTGACATATTGGGGTGCCTGACCTGAAGAGTTCGCCGACGTCTTCAAATATCAGAGTGGTCATCTTGGGTCAAAAAGAAAGCCAATAATGCAGAAACTACATGATTACATGGTCAAGCTCTAAATCCACTGCTGAATAAAACAACAAAAAATCCTGCTGCACTAAAAATTCTAAATAATTTTAATGGATTGATTTGCCTATAAAATACAGGTAGGACATAAACAATTCATTGTGACAAACGGTGTAATATAGTGAATATACAGTTCAAATCTAAAATAGACTCTCTTGCTTTACAATGGATGCACTCAATTGTAGTACAGAAGGAAACACCCAAACAGCCAATAATATTAGTGTGAGGGAGACATGCTCCATTGGATTGAGCCAAGAAGTGATTTATTGACATAGTCATGCACTGATGGCTAAAAGAGACTAGTTGAAAATAGCCAAAGTATGAGGATATGAAGAGATTGTCGGGTGTGAACACAAATAAGGAGAGCTTTGCACAGTGTAGGGTTGCTATAAATGCAGTCATTGATCATGTCATAAGTGATGTAGGATGTGAGGGTAGAAGCAGTGCATGGCAAGGAAATGAGTTAGTTATTTTAGGGCATGTGTTATAGATACTTAAGATAACTATAACTGGTGGATTTCTATGCTTTTGTTAGTTTAAAACATTATGTTTCAAACAACATTTTCATATAACTATAATGCTCTTTTAACCTTTGCTTTTTTCAGTCATTTTCTAAGGTTTTTTTTGTAAAGTAACATATTATTATAAATCCTAACTATAATGTCGCTTTAACCTTTGTTTTTTTCAATGAATTTCTATGTTTCTTTAATGTAAAGTAAGATGTCCATCACTGTGTGAGGCATGGGGTTGGCCGCAGGGCCTGGCCTAGCCACAAGCAAGGCCCTGTGCTAAACACTCAGAAGGGCACCAGCCCCCCGCAGTAAACGTCCCTTGGCCATGCATGGTGGGTGTTGAGAGCAGCCACCCTTTTTTCTGTTGCAGGGCGGATCCTCAGATCAGCCATGGTTCTCCAGGGGGGCCGCAATGGGGCTTGCGGTGGATCCACTGATTTATGGAACCCCCCCAATTTTTTTTTTTTTTATTGGACCTAGGGAGAGGAAGTCCGTCTGAGCCCAGGCAATCAGGGTACCCCCCTACCCTGCCCCCTTATATCTTTTTTTTTTTTTTAAGGACTCAGAGAGGTTGTGGTCAGCCAATCAGAACATGTGCTTCAGCTCGCAGATCCGTGAATCCACTGTGGTGTAAATTTCCATAATTTCTCAAAAACTACTGAATGGATTTACACCAAATCAGAAAAACTAAATTTCTGGATCAAGAGCTAGCTTTCTGCCAAATTTGGAGTAACTCTGCTCTGACATTTCTGTGGGCTGGCTGTTAAATTTTCTGATGGAAAATTGGATGGGAAAATGCGTTTTGGGACCACCCCTTTTTCTCATCCTTTGCTTGACAGATCACCCTGAAACTTTCCAGGAA
Source organism: Calotriton arnoldi (assembly GCA_963921515.1). NCBI lineage: Eukaryota > Metazoa > Chordata > Amphibia > Caudata > Salamandridae > Calotriton > Calotriton arnoldi. The sequence continues at coordinate 1,879,199 of CAWUFW010003076.1, read as the reverse complement.
AAAGCTGAGGTGAAACGATTTTTTATGGTAAAGTTTGCGAAGATTTGTCATACAACATCAAAGCTATTAACAAACAAAAAAATCAAATTTCGGTGGAAACATGGTCCTAACTATAACTACCCAGTGGCAGCCGCCACTGCATAACATATATATATTCACTGAAAAAAATAAAGATTAAAGTGACGTTATACTTAAGTTTGGTAACAATATCTTTGATTACATTAAAAAGAAATCTCAGAAATACACTGAAAGAAACAAAAGTTAAAGTTATGTTAAAGTTAGGTAAAAATGTCAGTTAAAAAGTAACATTTTAAACTCAAATAAACACTTAAACTCACCAGTTAGCTGAAGTTCACACCATCACCATGCACTGTGTTGTCATCAATGGTGTAATTTCAAATGTCATCAGCGATGTATTCAATGATAGCATAGAATATGTCATGAGTGATGTACTATTTGGGGTCATAAGCAGTGCATGCCGAGGGTGCAAACTTATTAGCTTATTAACTTTCTCAGAGGGTCAGCACATCAACATATATAAAGCAGACCTATTGGCTTTGTAAAAAGATAATTACATTAGTGAATTAATCATATTTTATAAAAAAAACAATGTAATCATTATTCAATGCATTTATTATTAATATATACATTACAATGTTCAGTAACTATATCTATAAATAACTAATTTTAAACAAAATTGTTTTAATCAAAACAACCATAAACATGTGTTGGAATCTTTATTGAACACACTTTAGGTACATGATGAAAACATAGGACCACCCACACTCCAGATGAAGAGATTACAGCTCCATCTCAGAGTCCTTGAAAAATGATATCAAGCTCTGCTGGGGCCATGTATTCAATCACCCAGCAGTCTTACCGCATGTTTTCTTTAAATGTTTCTAGGGGGCTGCTGCACTCCGTGCAACCCCCAAAAAACCTCCCCTCTTTGGGACACCATGCCAAAAGAAATGCAAATATAAGTCCTCCCAGGGTATTATGGGGTGCTTCTCTCTAGAGCAATGAATATTTGATGAGCGCCTAAGTCGCTCTCCTATGTGTATGCGGCCTCGTGCAGCGTCTGTTTTTTAAATTTTGTTTCATTGGTGGGTGCCCTGGTCCCACCGGGTGTACCCACAAAATATTGTTTTGTTGAGGCCCACGGGTGGGAGCCCCAAGGCCTTCGTGGCCCCTGCCGTCATCCATCCTGGGTACCTATGGGAGCCGGAAACGTTTTTATTTTTGGTGGAGGCCCTGTGCTGCTCGGACACCCAAACATATGTTTTTGTTGGGGATCGGGGGAAAGTCCCAAGGCCCCCGTGGCCCTGCCGACTCCACAGCCCTGGGTGCTGGTGGGAGCCGGCAGGAGTGAATGTGCTCCCGCCTGGTAGGAGCTTCATTTCTGCTCTTGCAGTGGGAGCACATAGACTGTTCCCTGTCAGTGTGGGCAGGGAGATTCTGTTCTGCTCCTGCCCGGAGGGAGCCTTTCTGCTCCTGCCTGAGGCAGGAGCATTCTTTGTTTCTTGGCTCCAGGGGATTTGGTCCCTCGAGCCAATATCTGGCTCAGAGAGGGGGGCACTGACAGGCCTTCCTCCCCAATACATTATTACAATTTATTAAAATATTTTAAAAAAACAAATTGTCCTGGCCTGAGGATGGGGTCCTTATGGATAATACCCACCTTGGGGAGGGGGCTTAGGCATGCCCTCCTTCCCATATTAAAAAAAAGAATTCTGGACCAAGGGGCCTGTCCAACTCCAGGGGGATTAAAATTCAAAAGGCCTCACCCTGTTTTTAAAACATTTTTAATGTGGTACTGCAAAAACAAATCAGTTTTTGTCCTAGAGAGGGCCTCTTGGACCTCCCTTTAAGAATAGGATTAGCACAGTGCCAACCAACCCGAGCTATACAATTACAAAAGCCTTTTAACACTACATGGACATTATTACAGTTTTGGATTGGTAAAATATCATCAAAGTAAATCTGGAATTAATAAAACCAACTCCTAACACAAGTTTCACTCTAATTATACAATATAAACTGAAAAATGTAAAGCTTCAAGTGACTTTTGCGTATTATAATAATATAAAACTAACGTGTAAAAAGCAAAAAAAACACTGAAATTCACCAGTTGTAGTTTACTGTGCTAATTATAACTTGCACCCTCACATGCATTGCTTATGAACTCACATATTTCATCACTCATGACATGGTAAATGGCATAACTGATGGCAACACTTCTGACATCTCAAATGACATCTTTGATGACATCAGTGACAACATCATACAATTATTGTGAAGACCATCTGTAGGGTTTGTGAAGTTAAAGTAATTCAACACACTACGCCTATGGACAATTTTCTATTCACCTTAATGGGATTATCCCCTTCAAGACCTCAAATGACCAGAAGTCAAGACGTTGACAGGTAAACATATGCCACTGTCACTATATAAGTCACTTTGACCTGTGATTATTTTCGGTGAATTTCTAGAGTTTTTGTCACCCTTAAGCTAAAATGTTAATACCTTACCTAACTATAAGGTCACTTTAACCTTTGTTTTTTCAGTAAATTTCTGATGTTTTTTTTTAACATAAAGTAAGTAATTATTACCATAGCTTTAACCTTCATTTTTATTCAGCTAATTTCTAGGGGTTTTTTTAATGGAGAAAAAACCGTATCCTGTCCATCCTAAGACGAAGGTCTCAATACAGGAAGCTCCTCTGTGTGACAGGATCCATGGGTCCATATATACGCTGAGTTTAAATAATCATCGCAATGGATCTGTAAGTAACACGATCCCACCACATTCACAGCGCATTTTAGGGCGTGCGCTGATATATACACCTGGAGTGGCCTTCTAGATTTTTGGCCACACTCACATTTATGGTCCTGACGAAAACCTCACTAATACCGCAGAAGGCTGAAACTAGTTGACCCACACCTTTTAGGGATATTGAGGCACATTTTTACCTCACAAGTATCCCAACTATGTTTTTAATCATGTCCTAAGACCCTTTCATTAAAACGTTTACAAGGGCCTTTCTTAGCGACATTTTTATCATTTATTCACATTTCACATAGCACTTCACTTTTCACTAATAACCCGCTCCGCTGTAAATCAGGCGTCGAAGCACAGCTGGATTGCACTCGGCAATCCAGCTGGGACCCCGATGATGAAGCATGCCACCTACTAGGTAGGTGAGTGAGGGGTCTTCTAAAAACAACCATTGGTTGTCTACGTTCCCCGATAAGGGTATAGGTCACTAACAATGACCATAACCCTTTAGGGACTTGTCCATGTTGTTTTGTGAGAAGACCGTATTATCATACATATCTATAACAGCACTTTAACCTTTGGTTTTTAGTTAATTTTTTTATCGTATTCACCTATGTCCCCCAGGGCGTAGATTGAGGTTGGCCATGCCCTGGGCCCAGTTCCTGCGTGCGGGCAACCAACTGCCCATGGACCTCACCCCACATTTTCACTGCAAAAAATAAAACTTAAAGTGACGTTATAGTTAGGTTAGGTTCAAGACATTCCTTGTGGACCCCTCAACTGAGCCAAGGTATCAGGGGATGCTCCTCCTACCCTCCTATGGCTCCTTTCAGTTTTTTATACAGGATACAAGGACAGGTTCTGCATCTTGCAATGACGGCTGCAATTTTTCCAGAAGTTGCAGCTAGCCAATTGAAAATTGAAGAGTTTCAAGTCTGTGGAGGCAGCTTGACTGAAGTGGGAAAAGACTCCCATGTCCAATCAGAATTTAATATTTTTACAATTGCGGGCATGTGAGGTCTGCCAATCAAAGTTTGCATCCCTCGACAGATTAACGGTCCAGATTTCTCTATAATTCGATCCTTTCAAGGCCACCCAAAAAAACTGTAAATGCTAATTTTTCGAAACCTACTATATGGATTTACACCAAACCAAGCAGAGGCACCTCCTTCAGTAAAGATATACTTTCATGCCAAGTTATTTTCTGTATTGGAGAGCAAATATTCCTGTTGTAATTTACTTTACATGCTTTCCTGAGTCTTTGTCCTTTTTTCCCTTTTCTATTACGGTTTGCCCCTACACCCCTCTTTTCTCTTTTCCTTTTCCCGTCCTGTTGGAATGTTCGTTTCAACTGCTGTGTTGGTCAGTTGGACAATAACGACAGCTGCGTTTGGTCTATGGATGTTGTATATGAATAAAGTAATCGACTTACTTCAATCATCGTTATTTCACTGGTGACGAGGATGGGATAACTATGGGTGCAACCCATTGAGAACTCAGTCACTCCTAAAGTTGTCAGTCTTGCTAACTCTTGCTTAAGAGGTTCTCTCAACTTGAGTGGGACACTCCTACATTTGTGTGCAACAGGCTTTGCATTTTTTCTTACTTTTATTTTGTGCTGGAATTTCTTCAAACATCCCAATTTGTCTGAAAAAACATCAGAGAACTCACTCAACACTTTACTGAAGGAGGTGCCTTGGCATGGTTTGGTGTAAATCTGCATAGTAGTTTTAAAAAAATTAGCATTTACATTTTTTTGGGTGGCCTTGAAAGAATTTCTCAGAAGTGACATTTCCATTAAGAAACTTGTTAAAAAAACATCAGACATTCCAGTGGGATCATGAGTGTGAGAATGCATTTAAGAAACTGAAGGAGGGAATTATAAATGCACCACATTTCGGCCAGTTTGACTCAAGGAGATACACTATAATCACTCCGGATGCCAGTACTAAAGGGTCGGGTGATACGTTAAGTCATGTTGTTGATGGAGATGAAAGGATAATTGCTTTTGCATCCCAAGCATTATCTGTAGCTGAGTCAAGGTACTCAGTAGTTGAGAGGGAGGCTTTGGCATGTTTTTGGGCAGTGCAACACTTTAGGTTTTTCTTGTGGGGTATTTCTTTCACGCTAAGAACTGACCATAAAACCTTGTTATCAGCGTTTTCTGTCAAAAATATGGAGAGGGTCACCCCGAGAATTTCACGCTGGTTTCTGGGATTAGAAGGGTTGAATTTCAGAATTGTGTACATTCCTGGAAAGAATAACTTAGTTGCGGATTGTTTGTCAAGGATCCCTTTACCAATTGATGAGAAAGAAAATTTAAATGTGGAAGAAATTGCTGTTGCAGCTATTACTGATGGAGTGAGCAAATCAGACTGGGAAGACAACATGGAAAAAGATCTGGTGACCAGGAGTATCAAAGAGAAGGTACTGAGAGGATGGCCTAGGAAGAGTGTGGAGTTGAAGGATGCAGAAAAAGGTTTCTGGGAGATGCGAAATGAGCTATGCATAAAAGATGGAAATTTACATAGAGGTTGTAAGTTAGTTCCACTGGAAGGGCTACCCAAGAGACTCATATCATAGGCACATGAGGGCCATTTGGGATGTAGCTAAACAAAAAATAAAACCAGGCTTCACTATTGGTGGCCTGCAAGGGATAGCATGATCGAGCGAAGCATAAGAGAATGTGTGAGTTGTGCTGGCAATGACAAAAGCAAGCGAATAGTAAAAAACTTAGGGGGATATTTTCAAGAACGTGCGATAATCATCGCCAAAATAGGTTAACGAAATTTTTCACATCGCCGTCTATCGTGGGAAAATAACTCAGTGTTAACGTCTTATTCTCAACACGGCGGTAACATGCGATAGTTTCCCGATAACGCGTCAAATGTCCGCGATAAAATTACCGGGACGGCGATAAAAATCTAAAGCCTAACGTGAAAAAAACGTACGATGGGCCCAACTGCGATAAAAAATCCAGCGATAAGCAGCGCCAGGCCTGCAAGTCCCACAAGTCAGGCGGGAAAAACCACTATAAAAGCGGCAACAAAAAACACAAACAACTGCGAAGCACCATGGAGGTAGCCAGAGCAAGTACAGAGGACAACCAGAACCCCGCAAGCCCCAAGGAGGACCAGCCTGGGACCTCGGGGTCAGGGAATGGCAAGGAGAAGAAGAAGAGGAACCCTCCTTTCAGTACGCAGGAAAACCAGATCCTCATTACGGAGGTGATAGAACACCACCACCAACTGCTCATCACCTCCACTGTGTCATTGGCAACTAAAAATACTATATGGCAGTCCATCTTGGCCAAGGTGAATCCAGTCGGAGTGAAGAGAAGGGAAGTGGACGACTGCAAGAAGTGCTGGACTGATGTGAAGCGCAAAACCAAGCTGAAACTCGCAGCCAACCTGAAAGCAGCAATACAGACTGGAGGTGGGAGTCCAGCGACACACCAGGAGCTGGATGAGATGGAGGAAATGGTGACCTGAGTCATCATTGGGGAGACGGTGGCAGGAGTTGGGGGACCGGACATTGCACAACATGACCTGAGCCAACAGCAACAGGGTGAGTAACGACCAGGGACTGGGGGGACTGGGGAGATGGGCGCAATGGCACACATGCACAATTAAGTATAGCACATCTGTGGACAAACCATGCCCAAGAGTCACAACTCCGACCAAGAGCCCAATTTACCCAAGACTGCAATATCTCAGCACTGCATAAGCACAGAAGTGAAAGGCACACCGCCTGAAAGGGATAAGGGCCAGCAAAATCAGAGCTGAAGGGGCAACACACCCACAATGCAGCACACACACATAAGAATCAGAGCACCTCAACATTGACAACAATGTGGTACAAACTGCAACACCTTCACAACAGAGCAGAGGACACAACTGGACGCCGCTTGTGTGTAGAAAATGGCCATTCGCATTTGGCATAGCAGGAAACTGTGAGATGATAATGTACAAGTACAACCTCACATCCCTGATGGTGTAGAAATGTCAACTGTCCCGCATCAAATAGGCATCTCCTCACAAACAGTCACAATGTACATTGTCATGCAGTCTGTAAGTAAACTTGTACAATGCGTGAACATACATGTCAACACAATGTCAATCTGCATCTCCCCTTCACATTGCAGAGGGAGAATCAACACCTCCTGCAGAGCAGACCCAACAACTCAGCACTGATGATGAAGAGGACCTCCCCAACATCGACACCGACGCCCGTCAACAGCTCACGGACAGCTTCGGCACCCCACCTCCAGGAGCAGGGCAGCCCAGCTGCATCAAGGAGACCCCACCCCCTGCACAGACCACACAGCAGGAAGCACCCACCAACACGGCTGTCTCCCAGGACCCCCACGACCAACACATGGCATTCCAACGCCATGTGTTAGGGTGCCTGGAGAAGATGGCTGATCAGCTGCGGGTGGGGTTCGAGCTCATGGCAGCCAAACTAGATGCCATACATGGGTGTCTAAGTCCCATCAGGGACCACTTACAGTCCCTAACGGACACCCACTGTCCGCTCCATGCTCTCCAACAATCCATGGCTGACATCGCTGGAGTCATGACTCACAGCCAAGAACAACTGTCTAGTCAAAGTGGCTCCAGCGATGTCAGCCTGAAGTTGGGACACATAAGGAGAATGATGGAGAACTTGGAGCGGATGCAGGCGGAAAGAATGTTTGCCACGGCTGCACACCAGCGAGATGTAGCTGTGATCTTCCATGCCCTGCAGATCCTCGTCATGGCATTGCCGCCACAAGGCCTGGCTCGGATGAATGCTGCTGCTACTACTCCATCCACATCTCCGCCCCCTGAAGTGTCAGTGCCACACAGTGCGGCAGACATTCCACCTCCGGCCCCTGATGTGTCAGTGCCACACAGTGATGCAGACTAAACACCACCACCCACATGTGAGGCACCTGACACATCAGAGGACGAAGATGATGATGAAACTGGCTTTGTTTTAAGAATGAAGTGGTAGCATTCATCTCCACCATATGGCCTGTTTCAGCTTGGTTCTGCCCTCTGCATCATGCCCTGGAATAACACCTTCCACTGTCCCCCGATACACTCAGCGACACTCACCTTGGACCTCGACATGGACTGCCATATTTTGTTTGGTTACCAATGACACAGCAATCACACTGCGGACTGAAGTCTTCCTCTTCCGATGAACTTGTCAATCCCTAAAGGACTCTGGCTGGCCCTCCACGGGGCAACAATGTAAAGTGGGGTTTGCATGGCCCTGTACTGGTCCAGCTTCAACACTCCACTGAATGCGAATAAAACATTCGAATTCACACAGATGTGTCATGGCTATGATCAATCAAGTATGAAAGTATGGATGAATGTAGGGACAGTGATTCCACAAAAAGGTACTCCCTGGGTAATGCTATTAATGCGCATGTATGGCCGTGACCCAGATCGGCAGTGAGACACACATTGTCATTCAAATCAACACTCATCACAGTTGAATACAAGTGAAGTTGCGTAGACTTTATTAGCATATGCGTGTCAGTACGGGCAAGATAAGTGCCACAACATGCAGACCAATGCAGCAGTATGTCAGAATTTTGGAACGTTGCCAAGCGCCGCAGTCCACTCCGGGGGAGTGCCTCACCTTTCACAGGTGTGTGTTAACCCGAGTTGTTGTCCGCTCATGTATTCAGAGTCCAGGCGAATGCAGCCATGTCCACTGTTGTCGTGGGATATGTGACCAGATCTCCAAGATGCAACAAGGTGTTGGGACATGTGCAATGGGTTCCAATCTGTTGTGGCTGCAGGTACGTAGTTACTCGTCCATGAAAGCGATTGCAGCTTTGTAGGCTATCATTTCCAACATGAGGTCGTTGTCGACTTCAGCAAACAGGACGGTGAGGCAATCCATTAGCAGGTCCGGACAGATGTGCTGCGTCCACCCCCTTTCACCAATTAGCACTACAGCCCAATAGGGGAGCGGTTCAATGTGGTCACTGCAAACGAGGAGTTGTGCAATCTCCCAGGTCCAGCTGCCAGCATGTATGCCAAGTATCAAGGCATCCCATAAACGGGTATCACAGTGACACTCCTGGTCGTGGGCCAACAGGGGGCGCACACACATGTCAAAATCCAGTTCAGCTACCGTCCTGTTGGAAGGCAGACATCCATGGACCACTCGAATATGCACGATCGACAATGCAACACAGGCTGAACGCAGGTGACGTTGGCAAGGCGGAAGCTTAGCCGGTAACTGATCCGCAGCACTGCCAATGGCAGTGCCCCTAGTAAATGCAGCATATGTGCACGGTACAGTTCCACGTGACAGGGGTTGTGCATGTGTCCGGGATGTTCTGCCATTGCGTTAGTGGCTCTGGTTGAAGCGCCACTGTTCTGACCTGCGCCAGTTCTGTGGATGAAATGCCACCGCTCGGATCAATGAGTTGTTTTAGTGTGCAAAGGTTGTACGCCTGGGATGTTGTGGGAGTAAGTGTGAAGGCCATTCCATGCAAGACAACTTCGAGCAAGGACTTCTGTGTGGGGGGGTGTAAACGTTGGTCTTTCGTCGGGCTATGCGTAGTGTGGGAGTCGTCATCAGCTGCTATAGTATCTGTCCGGGGGTGCCGGGCACACGCAATTCCGAGGTCGGCGGTGCAGATGTGCTTCCGCCTGATAGCTCAGACAAAGGAGCTTTCATCCATAATGTTAGTTTGTCAACTGCTTGCATTCAGGAAATGTGATGTGGCTTGTTGGGTGTGTGCGACTTTGGGATTCATGTTTGACATGTCTTGCATGTGGCAAATGAGCGGCATCACTGTGTGTTACGTTGCCTCACAGCTGCTCCTCCCTCCCCCCGAGCCTATTTACTTGTGTGCGCTGCGCGGTTGCATCACTTGCACTCCTACGGCACACCATTGTCATGCCTGGCTGCGCATGTCCACAAGCCTGACAACAACACTGTGATGTTGGCCGTTGAAGGTGGGCGGCCACATGAGTGTAGACCTATGGTGAGGATAGGGCGGACACAGATGTAGAGTTCGTGCCTGGCTGCACTCGCGCTGCGATTAAGGCTAGGCATTTTACTCATGCTGCGGCAATACAGATACACACAACACTTGGCATGTATGAGCCAATATCCCGAGCGGTCTTGCGCTCCTTCATTTCTCCGTTCGTGCGAGCCCGCCCTCCGGGTGCATGCTACAGTGCAACATTGTCGATTGCGGGCCGGGTGGCGCCGACACTACAACAGAGACACATGCATTAGTCACTTCCTTGTCCAGGCCAGCACTGAACCACGCCCAGAGCCCCGGGCAAATTCTTCACACCCCTACGCTGGACTGGCGTACGCCGGCCCAGCCCACTCCGCTTACGCTTACAGGGGGGGACGACACAGCTACGTGACCGAGGTCTTCCCCACTGCCTGAGGTAACATGGTTGCGTCCACTGTCCACAACACTACAAACAGCAGCAGTATATGTCCACATGGACATGTCTGTGCTCTGCATACTGAAGTCTGTCCAGCACATCACCGCCACACTTGGCATTGTGTACATTCTTTTTCATGGGTGACTTGCCTCCTTCACACATACTTGGTTCCCACCTCTCCCCACATTCTGCAATTGTGTGGCTGAGGGACCATGCCGTTTTCGGAAGGTCAGCTGTCTTCTTCTGTGCTGCCTAGGTGGTAGTCCTGGGGGGGGTGATCCGGGGGGAGGGGGGTCCTGGGGGTGGTGGCGGTGGGTGTTGTGGCCCTCTTGGGTCTCCAAGCTGCATGATTATTGGCTCCATGGCATCTGTTGGTCTTCAGCTGTGGCTCTGGGCTGGGCTCCCTTTCATGCTGCAGGTTGTCGTCCTGCTTAACACCAGTAAAAGGCAGGTGTTAAATCCCTGCTGCTAATGTGCCTTATCGCCTGTTTTTGAATCGCTTCGCCGATCTGGTCGTTGGGAATATCGCGAAGTGGTGTTTTCGAGTGTTTTTGCACGGGAACGCCTACTCTGCATATCATTAGCGTTAGTTGTCGCTCTCATCCGTGGCGATGTTTTTTGTGGCAGATATCGCTGGAAAACTGGCGATATCGGTAGTTTGCACCAGCTTGAGAATAGGGCGATAAAGCTATTGCCACTTTTGCAGCGCTAAAGTGCCAATAAATCGGCAATAAGTCCTTGAGAATATGCCCCTTAATCTTTCCGGTAGAAGTTCCAGCTGTTCCATGGAACAAGTGGGCTTTGGACATCATTGGTCCTTTGAATTGCAAAGGACTGTGCGGAAGATTTATTCTAACATTAGTTGATTACCATTCTAAATGGGTGGAATTCAATACAATACGAGTACTGTGATTTCTTTTTTGCAGCAGGTATTCTTGAAAGAGGGTTTACCACAAACAGTTGTAACTGACAATGGGGTGCAGTTCATTTCGACACAGATGAAGGATTTCTTAGCTACTCTGTCTGTGAACCATTTACAAACTGCACTCTATTGCCCGAGGGCTAATGTATTGATTGAGAGCGTGAACTATTTAATCAAGGATTGTATTCAACTCAATTGTGGCAAAAGGTCTAATCTTAGGAGAGATTTAGAGGAAATGATTTGGTCATACCATCTTACTCCCCATTCAGTTACGGGGATGTCACCATTCTTGTCCCTGAAACTGAGGAATCCGGGTACTAAACTCAGCCCGCAATGGCTTGTGGGTAACAGAGTAGATGAGATTGACAGGGAAGGAGTCATGGAAAAGATTTGTGCTCATCAGAAGAAATATGTGAACACATACAACGAAAAAGTGAGAAGACCATCAGTATAATGGAAGGTCGGAGATGTTGTGAGAGTCAAACATCCTAGGAGTGTGTGTTCAGGTATGTCCAAATTTTCTGTACCCTGGAAAATTATCAGAGTAATGAGGAATGTTGTTGTATTAGACAATGGTCAGACCTGGAGTATGGACAGAATTGTGCGTGACAATTCCACCACTGAGGTGGAGGGAAAGAGTTGTAGGGAGAAAAAGGAGAATGTCATGGCTCCTAAGTACATGGGCGGGTCCAGGCGTGGTCAGTTCTGTAAACCAGTCTGGCATAAGGACTATGTGATGTATTTATAATCCCCTTTTCCTATTGACCATGTATATTATACCCTCATATACTTCGGGCATTCATTCATGTTATTTTGCTTAAATTTTGCCTAATATGTTTTTAGTGTATTTTGCAATCTGTAGTGAATTTGAAATCTCTTATGCCTCTTTATCTTCCAACCCTTGGAAGGGAGATGTGTTGTAATTTACTTTACATGCTTTCCTGGGCCTTTGTCCTTTTTTCCTTTTCTATTATGGTTTGCCCCTACACCCCTCTTTTCTCTTTTCTTTTTCCCGTCTTATTGGAATGTTCGTTTCAACTGCCGTGTTGGTCAGTTGGACAATAACGACTGCTGCGTTTGGTCTATGGATGTTGTATCTGAATAAAGTAATCGACTTACTTTAATCTTTGTTATTTCAATTCCTAATGGAGTTATAAATCGAAAATGTCATTTTTGACCCGCTTTTTTGGTCCCTACTTGACAGATCTGCAGGAGAATTGCCTTGCCAAACCCAAATCAGAGTAACTTTTTTCTTGAATAATGAATGTTTTGTACAGATTTGTGGAATGATGGTAAAGATATGAAGAGCACCAAAAATGGCTATTCACTGGAAACTCTAAGCACACCTGTACACTGGCTATTGCCATAAAAACACTGACAAAAAAACTCCCATAAAATATTGTCTTGCAGAAAAAAATATTTCTAAAAATACAGATCAGGTAAGTTCTTTAAACTTAATATATAAAGAAAAGATTAGGGAATGAAACAATAGAAGTATGTGTTTCTTTTAATTTCAAAATTAAATTTAGACTACACGACAAACTACACTCTTTAAGTTCACAAGCTTAGTGACTCTTTTGCTGTTGCTTTTGTTTAGAATGTTCTAGAAAGGACTATTTTAACAGCCACAGTCTTATCATCACTCCTATTTAAGTGGTATTTGGCTTTAGTTTTGACATGTAAAAATGATTTAAATCCCATCAGATATTTGTTTAAGTACAAGATTGCCCTGCGCTATCTGCAGCATTTGTGGAAACAATGCTAATTGAGCACTATAGAAATTTGAAAGCCTCGTTGTCTCAAACGCCATATGGATTCTTACATTGGCTCCTAATTCAATTAGATCATCTATCATGATATTACTATCAGTGATGGAATCTGGATAAAAAGATCCTGAATTCATGAATTTACTGCACTAAGGTATCCAGCCTAAACATATTTTAGAAAGAGTCCCCAACTGTTGCAAATGCTTTATCACTTCAATGTTCAATGAATTCTCAGAATAAGTTTATTGTTTAGTTAATTAAAACCATAACAATGTGCCAATGAGTCGCGATTCATAGCACCATTAAAATGTCCATTAAAATAATATATACATTTTTTTTATGCCTATAAAAAAGAGGAAAACAATTTCTTATCACAAAAGTTTGCACTACATCCTGTTAAAATAAACGAGACATGTGATAAGAGTTGACTAGTACATAGAAACATGGTATCTAAAGTGCCATCATGCTGCTCTTTTTACATTTTATGATAATATGTTCAGTAATAGTTAATTTATTAATTACATTCGCGCAGATCTAGCTTGGTGGACAGAAGAAACTGGCCATTTTGCAGGGCCACTAGCCTTGTTTCAATTCTTCCTCATGATTGGTTAAAAATTTTATTAAATGACAATTGAGCTGTGGATCCTCCGGATAGAGACATTTTAATATTGCAGTTCTACAGGAACGAATGCCTCTTGCGTTGAATGGTCCCTTTAGCAATTTCCGGCGATCCTGGCTTAGAGCTGGACAGATGCAAACTAAGTGAATAAAATCCTGTATTGGTGATCCACAAAGACTACATGACTTTGGGCCCTGATATTTCCACCTTGGCTGGTCTGCATTTGATGGCAATTTGCCAAAGCTTATTGCTATAAACTTGGATTTTAAATAGGAGGAAAAAGGCTGACCCAAATATGACGCTGGTTGCAATTTCATATAGGATTGCAGGACCATCCATGCGTGTGCCCGCTTGCTCAGGATGGCCTTATCCTCCAGTAATGAGTGTTGCTTTGCTTCCTTCTTCAGGATTTGCTGGAAGGTGATAACTGGAAGATTCTGCTGCCAAAGATCTACCATATTAGTGGACTGTAAAGATGATTGGAGATATTCAAAGTAGGCAGACTGTGGGTAGCCTTGTAACACATTCCAGAGCACATTGTTGATCTCGTTTTCTCTGTTGCGCCAGACTTTATACCAAGCTTTTATTGTAACATATCTTCTGTGCAGCTGTTGCTGTTGTAGCCCAAATTCTAACCGAACCTGCGCCGGTGGGGCATTATGTGGGAGCGAAAATACTTTTTTATATGCTCGCGTTTGAAGACTTTCCAGCATCGCAGCGTCTTTCCCAGGCTGTACTTCACTTCCGTATGCTGGAGTGGGTAGAAGTTTTGCTTTCATGATAGCTAGTAGTGGGGTGAAAGAGGGACCTTTTAGACTTTTTGATATTGAGCAAAATGCAAATGTAAGTCCGTTTCCCTTTTTAGGTCTCGCCTACGCAGCGCGCATGCGCTGCTTAGGCAAAAAGACCTTTTGGAATCGCTTCGGCTTTTCAGCCAAAACGCGCACGCGTTCCATTGCCTTCAATGGCAACGCGTGCACGTTTGGCGATTCACTTGCGGGAGCGAGCGGCGCCATATGGTAGCAATTATCGCTCCTGGCGCCGCTCGCTCCCGCAAGGGAAACGCTTTCACTTTTGCCAACAGTTTTTTTTTTTACTTCAGGCGCACGCTTGTTTTTTACTTTTAGCGCGCGCGCTTGTTCCCGCAAGTGAAGAGCAGAGTACAGCTTCCAGGTGTGCCAGCCTTTCATCAACGGGTACCTTGTGAAGCTGCAATAACAGCTGGTCTCGCCCTTCGTGCCACCGGATATAGTGTCCTGCCTTCTTGACTGTTTTAAGGTTCCTTGAGGGTCTCAATGCCATTCTTGTTTGCTGATGCGTGCCCATCACTCTACCATCCTCGGTGGTATGTCATGGCACCATTCATCGCCAGCTTTAGCTTCTACCCCAGCATGAACTCTGAAGCATTGCCACCGCTTTTCAGTGTTTAAGACGATTAATTCTTGTGGTTATTAGACGGTAAAAAACTAACTTTCCAGCACTACGGAGGACTGTGGCTTGACTTCGTAAGACCCCTCAGGGGTGTTCAAAGCCTTCAGTAGACACAGTACAGGCTGCCTAAGATCTCGCACAGTGAAGCTTTCTTCCCACTCTTAGACCATCCAGGGTCATAGGTCCTCTCATCCTTAGCACGCGCATTAGCTGCGCCCATGTTCTGTGGCATTTCTTGCCAGTATCGGACAGTTGCCAGCGTTCTTCATTGACGTCTAGCCCAATGTGGCTAGCGTTCCGAAATGCTCGTCGTCACTCGCACTGATATGCTGGTCGTCTCTTTTGGCCACGAGCTTCCTTTGTCAAGAGTCAGGATGGCTCATGACTACGTCGACCGAACGCCCGAGCGCCCCTGGCTGTAGATGGCATCTTCAGGTGTCATTGTTCGGTCCGGAGGCATATACGCTTGAGATGGCGGATGGTGGAACCTTTCGTACCGCCCGCTAATGCAGGACGCTTCTCTCAAAAACCGCTACATTGAAGAAATCCAAGTGTAGCAACTAGGCGGTGTATCAGAACCATGGGTGCCTGGCTCTTTAGTAGTCGGTATATTGTAGTAATTAGGTAGACCCCACTCGCTGTGTAATGTTTGCCTTCCTTGTGATATTCAGCACTAGGCTTATACTGGCACTGAATATCACAAGCAATAAAAGACACTAGTTACTTTATGCAGTGACTTTGAGTCCGAGTTCAAGCAGCACACTGTGATTAGGGATGAATTTATAGGACTTTGCCTTCCGAAAGAACACTGAAACATCGAATGTTGAAAAGACAGACTCTGCCCAGTCTCAACAAATGTCCTATTCCGGTGACTAGCAGGATTCAGTTTGTGGACACACTAAGGGCTTGTTGCCAGCAGGACCATAACGTTGTAAAATAATTCGATACCTATAATCACCGAAGATAGGCTGTCAAACGTCATAGAAAATGTTGAACCACCTGCTCCATGTTGAGGTCATAGAACTCAGCTTATACATTAAATCAAGTGCTTCGACACTGTAAATCAAGTCCTCGAGCGGAAATTCGCATCTTCAGCGAAGTAAATGGTGCTTGATCTAATTCTGACAAAAATAGCAGAGCACAGTGTGAACAGTGCTTTGCTCCATTCCGAGGTAAACATCAGAGACGAGCCCGAGAATAGCAAATCGAATTTAGAAAGGACACATTTTCAGTACCGAAAAACACTATCTGGTCCCCTTTGCCATGCTGTGTATATATAAACTATGTGCTACGAGGAGGAAAGTACACCTTTTATTGTTTAGGATGCGCGATTTTTGTCGAATATATTGGCTTATTATTTTGTTTACCCTGTTTAAATGTCACCCTTATTGTTTAGTTAATGGGGTTTTGAAGCAGTATACGTCACAAGTAACGTTCGTGTGCCAATGCATTAATTTGTACCCTGCGCTGGGATGTAGAAAAGTTACCTTTTAAACATTTGTATCTAAATTTGTTAGATTTCTACATTTAGTTCAGGCCCTCGCTCAGCCATATAATTTACAGGCAGGGCTGAGTTATTTCAGGATTTGACAGCATCTCAAGTGAGACTGGCTCTTTTCATGGATATCAGAGGGGGAAGGGAGTGATTAGCTTTAGAAACAATGAGCCGTAAGTAGATTATAAAACAAGCATTGGCATAGCCAATAGGTCTTGCCTTTGGGACCTTATAAGTATTTAGTTATGCAGCACAGTATCCTTGGTGCAACAACATCAACTGTTGCCTGGCTAAACACTTATAAGGTCCCAAAGGCGAGACCTATTGGCTATGCCAATGCTTGTTATTTATTGCCTCATTCTGTTTTTGAAAGGTTAGTCTTTTGTCCAAATGTATCCCTAGATATTTGTAGCTACCCACTACTTCCAGATTCACATTGCTAAATTTGAATGATGATTGTTTGTGGATAGCTCGACTTATAATCATAGTTTTGGTCTTTGTAACGTTTATCTCCAGCAAGTTCTTCCTGGCGAAGTTCCCCAACTCATCTATTGCTCTTTGGAGGCCAATTCTAGTGTGGCTTGCTAGGACTATATCGTCGGCATAAGATAAATGTGTAATCTGTAGGGTTCCCAAGCAATGTTCAATGGTTATGGCCATTCTTTTACTTTATGAAAATATGGTTTCTTCAAGCAGTGGAAACTTAGCAAAATGTATTTCCTCAACATGTTTTCATCAGACTGGTGAGTCCTGAATAAGAGCAGGTTACGTGTCTTTCTACTGTGTTCATTTCAGCAACTTGCATGGATGTGCTGCGTTCACTGGGGTGTGTGTAATGCGGTCTACCCCAATTAAGAACCACTGGTTTTATGAAACCAGCCCCACATGAACGTTATGTCCACTACTCCTCTACAGTGCAACGAGTTTTGAAAGTTTGATTTTTCTGGATTTTCTTAGACCGCTTTTACTATAAGAGATGCGGAGGTGGTCAATGCTACGCAACTGATTTCATGGGTTCACTCTGGGCTGTGTTTCAAATTTGAGCAGCGATTCCAGACAGAAGACAGACAAAAGCAGGTCCATGAGCAGACGTTCAGGCTTTGTCCTAGACTTTTAAAGACAGGCATTTTGCGTTTCCCCTGCTCTGGCGCCCTTTTGGCTGCCTAGCGCCAGTGCAGTCACCCTTGTACCGTGGTACAAGGGTGCCTGCATTGTAAGGTGAAATGTTTTTGTGCAGAAAGGTGTACCTTCCGGCACAAAAACAATCCCTGGGGCTTTTTACTCTTTTTATGTGTGCTGTAGAATGCAGCACATGTGGAAAGAGGGAAAACCGAAGAGAAATAAACATATTTCTCCTTGCTATGCCTCACCTGGCATAGGTTTTTGGTGCATTCTTGGGTCTACCACTTTTGGTAAATCTGGGAATGCGTCAAAATCAATAGATGTTGCTTGGGAACACCCATGCAATGCCCATGGAAACGCCTCCCTGGCACAGATTAATGTAACACAGCGAGTTGCGCTGCGTTGTATTTCTTGAGATTTATGAAGCCACCGAGGGCCATGCAAGGTGCCCTTGTGTGGCTTCATAAATGTAATTCTGAAGTTATGTCGCTCTTGCACCACATTGCATGGTGCAAGAGCGGCGCAAAGGGGCTTGTAAATCTCTTTGAGTTAATTCATGAAATGTGGGTCTGAACCCCCTAGACCTAACCAGAAAGGTATGGGAATGGACAGTTGGAAAAGAAAGGGTCCTCAATATAAAATACACCTTGTCCTTACAAGAGGAGCTGAGGGAGCTCAAAATGCATGTCCAGAAAGATTTCGCGAAAATCATATCCACAAGAAAACTTGTCAAAATAAAATGCCAGAATACCACATTTAGATACAGCCCTCCACCATTTTGGCTCTCAGACACCTAATAGAACCCATAAATTGGAGGCTGCTGCGGTTGGCCATAAGTTACTTTCTTGTATGAATCAGATGTCCCACCCAGAAAGAGGCCCTGAAACTGCATCTGAGAAACCCTATAAAGTTGTACTGCCGATGTACTACATTGATTCTAGCACATACTGGGGACACGGGAGTAGAGGAGAACATGGATATTTCCCCTGACCTCATAACAAAGCAAACCGGAAAATTGGGACTGTATCATGAAAATACAGAGACTTTTAGCCTGGTGACATACACCAAGAAAGACAAGAAGGCTGGCCCACAGACCAGACTCTCACACTATAAATGTAAGAGATGCTAATGCTTGAAGGGCTTCAGCCCTCTCACAATGTCGGGTGAGTCCCTTATACACTTCTTCCTTAGGCCCAAAAGGTACATTTCAGTGTCTTTCACTCTGAGTGCGTTTTAGTGGACCTCGCAGGTGATTTGGATTCACAGGCATGCGTTAGTGGCTTAGGAATGCCCCAGTCATATATCCCTGCCATGTAAATGTTTTTAGAAGACTGTGGTTCTTTAATAGGCAGTCTGGATGATCTTTCAAGTGTGTACTAAATTCACTGAAATGACTAGGTTGGCTGTGAAGGTGGACATGCTTCAGATTATATCTTTTGATTGAACTTTAAAGCTTAACATTCACCGACATACATGGCACCTAATGAGTATATTTGTATGATTGCAGCTCTAGATCCTTCTTGGTTAGTAAGCAACAGAGATGCATTCATTTGGGGAGAGGATGTAGCCTTACGGCTAGAGTGATGGACCTCGAAGCTGGCGAACCAGGTTCGAGTCTCGGCAATGATGCTCAACATCCTGTGATTCTGGGCAAATCACTTAATCTCCCTGTGCCTAACAAAAAATGAATGTGTCCTTGTGTAACGAAACTGGTGCTCAAGCGCTCTGATATATTCGGGTTTAGTTTGCGCTATATAAAACTCTATAAAAAAAAAATGTCAGTGAGGTTTAGGTATTTTTTGCTCACATCCCTCGCCTTTTACCACAAATTAACAAGGCAATGATATATGCTTCATTCTAATCCAGAACGACGACTCCATTCTCCTGCATACAGCCTCAAACTTTCCATGACAGTGATGACTCAGATCCGCCATCCGTTTGGCATCCATTTGCCAGTCATGGGCCTTGCATAGTCCTTGTACCATACTTCCACAGTCAGTGATAACCTGCCCTCCTACCCCATGTCTGCCTACCGCAGCTGCCACATTGCCAAAGATCTTGCGGTGCCTTGTCACCTCTATGTCTCCCTAATTCCCCAACATGGTCACTCTATGATACATCTCGAGAGGGGTGCCCACTACCTTGTGTAAATTTCTCATTATTCTCCCCCAAAATATTTTATCTTGGGGTACAGCCACACTAGCTGATTGAATGTTTCATCCTGTCCACATTCACGTACACAGTTTGAAGTATGCACATAAGCGAAGGTCTTAAGTTGGGTTCTACAGTTATATAGAGGGTAGAAAAATTTCAGTTGGATGAGCCTAAAAACCACCCAAATAGCCAGTTCTCTAGGGTATGCCAGCACCTTCTAGCCAATCATCTTCATCAGATCTCCCACATCCTGCTCTCCTTTAGCCTTCAACTTTGCCAAAGAGTTTTGAACATTATTAGAAAGCAATTTATATGTCACAGATATGGCCTTGGACATAATCTCACCAGCAAGCAGCAGATTCTCTAACTCAAATGTGAAAAAAGACAACATTGCATCCTTGCTCCACACATCTCTTAATCTGATGATACCTATCATGTGTCATTCCCTGAAACCAGTGAGCTTGGCACCCATAAAACGGAGTCACATGTAATTTTCCTTCTCCACCCAATATGTGCACCTACTACTCAACAATGTTTGTACAACCACTTTGTTGGGGTCGGTGAGGGAATGGCTGACCTCCCCCATAAATGTGTTGTGAGAAACTCAAATCTCAAATCTAAGATATGTCCATTCTCAATGATGGACTGTCTTGTCGCTTTAAAAGCCCATTCATTGATGATCATCAGATGTTCTGCCAAGTCGTAGTTGCACTGATTAGGAAAGAAATCCCTCCATTGTACACTAATTTTGCAAAGTATTTAAGGAAACCCTTCTTATGCCCCGGTCCCACAGAAAACTAACACATATCCGGGACTTAATAGTGGGTGTAATGTGCCATATAAACGTGGGGTTGTCCACCATAGGATCCCCAGCAAAGCCAAGGAAGGCATCTCCACTTAGCATTATCTTCTTTAAACCGGATGTGCAACAAAATTACAATCTTAAATCCTTATAGCATCTCTTGTCATATACATGCCCAACTAATAAAGCCCCTAAACGTAGCCACTTACTGTGTAAGTTGTCAATCATTTGGTACAATTTGGATTTGTCCCAGTATTCTTAAAGCATGCAAATTGCTCATGTAGCTTAAAGATTTCAAGGAGTCATTTAATAGTATCAACCGGATCTGTGATGTTTACCAGAACATTGTCCACATATGGTGATATTCTATAATCCCACTTTGAGTTCCATCTAACCCCTCTGACCGAGGAGTCAGGAGTGCTTTAAGATTGACCAGTGAGACGTTATTCATTTGAAATAAGTTGTTTGACAGAGAAATCAATGGCAAATCTTCTATCTGATCTCCCCATAGAAACAGACATAGTCCAGTTGAAAAGTACTTTCAACACTAAACTCCTTAGATGGGCAGCTTTTCTAGGAGTAACGAAGTCCACTGTATGTAATAGCCAAGATGAACTCTTGCAGTAGAAACAGGGCTGCTTCCATTATTGATACAGGGATCCTGGTACGTTGGATCAGTGACAGATTACATGTAAAACACATAGAGGATTCCCCACCAGGAGTAAGCAACTTGTCTGCTCACCCTCAGTGGCACACTGACATTCCATAGCAGCATCAGAGCTCATGGCCGAGCATGGACACAAGCTGCACCTGTGAGAGCAAAACAGAAGGGGCTTCACCTCATTAAGACTATATGAAATATTAGAACATTGGAATGTTGGGAGCTCCATTGAAGGCAATGGAGTGCTCCATGCTTCTACGGGCCGGTAAAGGCCCGCAGAGCAACATTCCAATGTTTTACAAAGGCCTCTCTGAGCTCGAGGGGATTTAAATCCCCTCGAGCTTCGAGAAGCCTTTGTTTTATTTGTTAGAACATTCTGCCCTCTAGTGGCAGAATGTTCTAATAGCCTTATTGCCCTTCGTAGCAGGGCTATACCGGCTATTAAAGTCCCGGTCCCTTGTTAAAGTCCCTCGCCTTCGGCTCGGGCCTTTAACGCGGGAGCGGGCCTTTAATAGCTGGTATAGCCCGCTACGGCGGGCTATAAGGCTATATTAGAACATTGGAATGTTGGGAGCTCCATTGAAAACAGTGGAGTAGTTCCGGGCTTATAATGGCTGGTATAAGCCCGGAGCTCCAACATTCCAATGTTTCTTTGTTCACAGCTCTGGCTGTGAACAAAGGCTTCAGGGAGCCTGAGGGGATTTCAATCCCCTCGCGCTCCCTGTAGCCTTTGTTTTATTTGTTAGAACATTTTGCCCTCTAGTGGCAGAATGTTCTAATAGCCTTATAGCCCTTCGTAACTGGGCTATACCGGCTATTAAAGTCCTGCTCCCTTGTTAAAGGCCCGAGCCGAGGTGGAGCGGGCCTTTAATAGCCAGTATAGCCCGCTACAGCGGGCTATAAGGCTATAGTAAAGACTCTAGGAACGCCCCTGGCTTCACATACAATGTCTGCGCACAATCTGGGTATTGTAAACGTCACTCACCCTTTACCTGAGTATTAGGATGGGGATGTGGAAAAGGGAGGTTTCACCACAGATGTGGCTCCCCATATAGGAAAATGTCCGATATTTGAATTTGTGAATCAGAAAACAAAAAGCTAATTCCAGAGAGATGGGTTGCAATATGTGCATAAGTTGTTTGTTTATCTTATTTGTAAATGTGGACAGACTGACTACCAATCTGGTATTGGCCCCTGTCACAACTTAGAAAGCTCTTTGTGGGCATTAAAGAGATACTGTTAATGGCCAGAGACCAGGGACACATATGTACCCTGATTATGCAAGATATATCTGCAGCCTTTGCACCGTTGTCCAGTGCATTCTGTTTCACCCCTTGAAATAATTAATGGGCATCAGTGGTACAGCTCTGAAAGAAGTCAACCTCTTCGACCCTTATCATAACCACCAGGAAAACTGTCTCTTCTTCACTTTGGACACCAAGATCGCTTGCTGTGTGCTTCAGGACTTGATTTCATCGTCTCCCATGTATAACATACATGATACTCCTGATTAACATCATAACAATGACATCACTTCCCACATATGAGATGTCAACAAAATGCTGCACATTAACTTCCAGGAGCAGGTTGGTGGCAGCCTTTTGACTTCAGGTTGACTTTTGTTGATCCAAGGCTGGATGTGTGCTAATCAATATATCACACACAAGTTATCAGGGCACAAATAAGACAGCTTGTAAGTTGTGTCTGCCACAGTTAGGCCAGGAACAACCAGTAGTTAGTTACAACGCTGTTGCTGTTGTGTTGTTTGTTAGCCCTTAATGAAGATTTTTATTTAAATGACATTAATCCTTACCTATATTATGTCTCACGGATGACCTTCGAATGCTATTTGACCAAGGCAGCACTGCTGTCCTGGTCTTACTTGGTCTGTCAGAATCATTTGTTGGCACCGTCTGTCCACCCTGATATCAAGCCTCTTTAAACTTGGCATCTGCACAAACACACTTTAGTGGTTATGCTCATATGTATCTTGCAGAACCTAGACTGTATCACTACCCCTTTTTAGGTCTCGGCCTGCACCAGCGCTTGCGCTGGTCTGGCCGAGAGTTTTAGTAAGCCGGTTGTGGAAGTGCAAACACTGGCTTTCGGCTAGCGACCAGCTTGAGTTCACGATGGCGTGCACGCGCAGCTGGCATCTGGGTTTCCTATCTCTTCCTCATTTCCTCGTCATGGCTCATTAACTCTCTGGACTCTGATGTTTCAATCGCAGCAGCAGCTCACATTACCAACTGAGGGCCCTGGACTACAGTCACATGAAAAACAACAGCGATTAGCAAGCTTTTTTTTGTCTAGTTAGAAATATTGCTTCGGTGGGTTGATTTCGCCTTATATCGATATTTGTTTTATATTGGGAGTCACAGCCTAATTACCAGTATTTTTGTCTCTCACTGGTTTTTTTTTAAATATTTATTCGCGCAAAGCACAAAGCTATATTTAAGGTTACTTTTTCCGCATCACTTCTTCACTCTATTTAAACTCCACACCCCCACTCTTATTGTCTCTCTCCTTCTCTCTCTCTCCCCTCTCTAATTCTCTCTCTACTTAATTAACTCTCTCCTCTCTATCTTTTTTAGCCTTTCATTCTCTCTCACCCCTTTATCTGTTTCTCTTTCAAACTCCTTCATTCACTCTCTCTCCCTTCTTTCTCTCTCTCTATCCCGCTCCACTCTTTATTCTATGTACACCCTTTCTCTCTCTTTCTCTCTCACCACCCTCTCTAATTGGGCATTATATCTTCACTCTATCTCTCACTCGGCAACACCACAGCATCACTCAGCGTAACCACAGCATCAATCAGAGCCAGCACAGCATCAATCAGAGCCAGCACAGCATCACTCAGCACCAACACAACATCTCTCAACGCCATCACAGCATCACTCAACGCCATCACAGCATCACTCAACGCCATCACAGCATCACTCAGTGCAACCACAGCATCACTCAGTGCAACCACAGCATCACTCAGCACAACCACAGCATTACTCAGCACAACCACAGCATCACTTAGCGCCACAACAGCATCACTCAGCGCCACCACAACATCACTCCGCGCCACCACAGCATCACTCAGCACCACCATAGGTTTACTCAGCGACACCACATCATCACTCAGGGCCAACACTGCATCACTCAGCACCACCACAGGATGACTCAGCACCACCACAGCATCGCT
Organism: Calotriton arnoldi; assembly: GCA_963921515.1. Taxonomy (NCBI): domain Eukaryota; kingdom Metazoa; phylum Chordata; class Amphibia; order Caudata; family Salamandridae; genus Calotriton; species Calotriton arnoldi. The sequence continues at coordinate 1,854,841 of CAWUFW010003076.1, read as the reverse complement.
CAGCACCACCACAGCATCGCTCAGCGCCACCACAGCATCGCTCAGCACCACCACAGCATCGCTCAGCGCCACCCCAGCATCGCTCAGCGCCAGCACAGCATCTCTCAGCGCCACCACAGCATCACTCAGCGCCACCACAGCATCACTCAGCGTCACCACAGCATCGCTCAGCGTCACCACAGCATCGCTCAGCGCCACCACAGCATCGCTCAGTGCCACCACAGCATCGCTCAGCGCCACCACAGCATCGCTCAGCGCCACCACAGCATCGCTCAGCGCCACCACAGCATCGCTCAGCACCACCACAGCATCGCTCAGCGCCGCCACAGCATCGCTCAGCACCGCCACTGCATCGCTCAGCACCGCCACTGCATCGCTCAGCACCGCCACAGCATCGCTCACCGCCACCACAGCATCGCTCAGGGCCACCACAGCATCACTCAGCGCCGCCACAGCATCACTCAGCGCCGCCACAGCATCACTCAGCGCCGCCACAGCATCACTCAGCGCCAAGACAATATCACTCAGCACTACCACAGCATCACTCAGCGCCAAGACAATATCACTCAGCACCACCACAGCATCACTCAGCACCACAGCAGTATCACTCAGCAACACCTGAGTATCATTCAGCATCACCTCAGCATCGTCTCCGCAACAGTCACCACCACCACCACTACCACCTCAGCATCACTCAGCACCACCTCAGCCTGCTCTCGGAATCTGGCATCTGTTGATTCTCCCCTAGCGTCTGGCCGCTGCTAGTGTTATAATACAGGTACTAGTTCCCAACCTTCACCCTCCGATTGTTTATGCCCCCTCAAAAAAAAAGCTTTAACAAACAACCATTGCCAGCATTGCAAGAACAAAAGAAAACTGAGGAAATTTTTTATTGTAAATACTTTTTTAATATGGTCGTTCAGTTTTACATAATGCCTTCTTGGTCATATATAAAGTAACAAAAATGCTTCTGACACTTTTTATTATAACTTTTCAGCATGCCGCACAGCAGCCACACTTCTCTACAGCACAGCTTGAAGACAATTGCAAAGTCAATAGCTCTGGCTAAACACTTATAAGGCCCCAAAGGCGAGACCTATTGGCTATGCCAATGCTTGTTTGTCCTGACGCCACCTTTCCTTGTAATGGGATCCCATAAGGCTCTTCCATCATCCCCACCTTGTTCAACACCTACATTATCCTTCTGACTTCCCTTCTGTGATTGTTTGGATTCAACATTATGTTTTATGAAATTAATACAGAGTATTAACTCCATCTCTGATAATCCACCTGCGGCTCCAACTGAATTTTGCTCCTGCATGACTGCAGTAGAAACCTGGATGAAGAAAGACTACCCTAAACCAAACAGTGACAAAACAGAGGTCCTAATCTTTGCCAATCCTTCTTGCTACTGTCGCTGCAGTATCATCCCCTGGAGCTGGGTCGACCTCCAGTACCAGTTGAATCAGCAAGAAAACTGGACTTCTTATCAGACCATAATCTACTCTCTAAACAGATCATCCAAGTTGATGCTATCTGTTCATCTCGCCTAGGGATTATTAGGAAAATCCTTCCCTTTCTCCTTGACACAGTATGCTAGACAGTAGTCCAACCTTTCATCACCACCAGGCTTGACTACGACAACTCTGTCTGGGAGTCCCAGATTATTTACTCCACCACCTCTACGTGGTGCAAAATGAAGAAGGAGGGATGATATTGAACCTCTCTCCCACCACGTCTCCCACTCCAAAGTAAAGAGATCTTTGCTGACTTTTGCATACTATTGTAGACTTCTGATCAAAAAGCCCTCCATTTCCAAAACTCTTTGTCTGGCTCAGAGCCGTTACCAACACTGGTCCCACTTACCTTCAGCTTAAATCTCATACTTACGAAACCATTGTATTCAATGTTCATCTTCTCCATCTTAGTATGTGTTTTTGTCACATCAAGTGTGGCCATCTTGGCGGCCGTTCTTTTACATTCTTGGGCCCAAGCACTCGAATTATCGGCTAGTGTACATTTGTACCATTCCCAACCTAACCAACTTCAGGAAAAGAATTAAAACATGGCTTTTCAAGCAATTCATTGTATAACATAACAAGAGAATATGTTTTGGAGATGTGTCCCACCACTATCAAGGTCCTCCTCTCAACAGCTTCTCCAACTCAGGCTAGGCTAAGGTTCAGAAAAACTCTGGAGTCCCAACAACGAGGCTCTACAAAAAATTCTAAGACTGTAAAAGGTTTTGTACTCATTTTCTCTTACCGACACCATTTCCTGTGACATTGAATGCTCTGAGCCGCCCTCTGAGGTGCAGTGTGCTACTAAATAAATAGATAAATAAATGAGGCAAAGTGACACTAGACGGGGTGCTAGTCTACGGGACAAAAGGATTGGTGGAACTGGGATTTCAGGCCATGACTTGACAGTTGTCTCCAGATTCTATGGTGGAGGTGGTCAAGTTGAGATGTAGAGAAACGGAATGATATCTCTTACTTCAAAACTAAGACTTTGTAGGAGGAGGGTATGTGGGGGCGATACTCCTAAATCAAATAAAGATTTACCCACCAGCCCACTTGAACGGCCCCTGCCTCTAGAGCCAGTGACCATGCCTCCCCCCCATCACGCACCTTTCTATTTCTATCCTTAAAATATGTTCCACTTTTCAGCAGTAAAGCGTAGGACTGGGTTATTTTTCTCTTCAAAGACACCACTGTCTATCAGGAAAAATCAGTGTAAAAAAGTGTATTTACGGAGTTCACTAGTCAATGAAACTGTTTTCACTCATTGACAAATTAGACCGCTGGCCGGGTTGTTTACTGAGGATGTGTTGCTTCTCAGTCAGTCCCATCCTTTTGGAGCAGGACACGTGTTACAGCAGCAGTAAGTTTTTTTTGCCTTTATAGACATAGCACTTGCTCTTAGTTTCACTTTGTGCTCATTTTGTACTCAATATCGAAGCTATCAAAGTTTACATTAGATACATTTGCAGATTCTCCTCAGAGACTGGCAACTCAGTTACATAGAGACACTGTAATTTGGTCACTAAATGTCATATTTGTGTAAACATATTTTCTCTCCTTTTAACACTACTTGGAGTAGAGAATGGGCCTGATGACGAGTGGCTCCTAATATTCCGACCCATGCGTTAACCCCTGTTTACGCATGGGTCGAAATTACGAGTTTGAAGGTATTTAATGCACCTGATAATTATTGGTTGCGTTAAATACTTCAACCTTTGTTAAATTTTAGCAGGTCATACATGCCAAAATTTAACAGAGGAAAACACATGGTATTTACTGTAACCTGCGAATTTTGGTGCATTGAACACCAAAATCTGCTTGCTATTTGCCACAAACTCGTAATAAGTGTTATTTATCGCACCAAATAGATATTAATTTATCAGGGGCAAAAAATAATGCTTTCACTCATAATCAGGTCCTTAGTGTTTGGTAAGTAAATACTTTGGGCCTGAGTACAAATATAGGTGCTATTTATCGCACCTGGAAAATATCGATACCACGGAGTTTGTTATTTACCAAGTGCAATAAATCTTGGTGTTTAATGCACCAAATCCCGCATGGTACGGTAAATACCATATGTTTCTCTCTATTAAATTTTGGTAGGTTTGACCTGCCGAAATGTAACGAATGTTGAGGTATTTAACCGATCCGATAATTATCTGTTGTAAACAGGGCTGTAAATCTTGCTCTTATCTTGCCACATTTGCTGTGCATTCAAAGACCGAGGTCTGTTTTGTCTACAGCTGCCTCCTCCTCCCTCCTGCTTTTGAAATGCCTGGCGTCATGGTCCCTGCCTTCCTATGACTGCTGCCGCCTCTCTCTCAGAGCTCAACAAGCATTTGCAATGCAGTAGGTCTCGCATTTGCGAGAGTTTGAGCTATTGGCATTGTAAATGAGAATGCATTCTATTTATGTGTTTTGAAAACGTGCAAGCGGTGCGTAAACATGCGCTTTGTACTTATAGTAGTTGCTTACGAGAAGCAAGGCTGGCAGTAACTGCACCTCTTTTACTGCCAGCCTTGCTTCTCATAAGCAAGGACTATCAGTGCAAAGTGTGTGTTTACGCACTGCTTGTTAGGTCAAGCCTAGGCAGCGCATGCGCTGTCTCTCGACATGCTGTAATCTAGTGTATGGACTTTCACCACACCCAGTGCTTTTCATTGGTTCCTTTGTTCCCTTTCAAATTTTCTTTGGGCAGGCGCGGCCGGCACAGGTAACAGCGTTGGGGCGGAGTGGGGTGCGGCAGGGCGTTTGTGGGGGGGGGAGTGGACAGACGATGGGATAGAGAAAGTAAAACCAAAAAATAAATAAAACCACTTACCTTGCGCTCACATCATCGCCGAGTCTGCACATTATGGTGCTTGTGCAGCTGCAGGGGTACGGGTTGTGTGTGCAGCGCCTTGTGTGTGTGTGTGCAGCAAAGGAAGGAGAAGTGGTCCATGTTTAGAGCTTGGTGCAGTTCTCGGATATATAAACTAAACAGTGTGTGAGTAATGTCATACAGCACTGGTACACTGCTGCAGATCTTTACAATGGCAAGTGTATGATTATTGCGATTGTAGTGCTTTAACATGAATGGTCCATATCTGGTTCTGCCCATGAGTGGTGTTTTAGTTGCATACATTGTATACGTTGTGCATTTGTTGCACTGATTACACTAGTGGTGTAATTGCTGCAAATGGGACATTTGCAGGAAGATCCAACTTGTGCTCATGCAGTTTAAGGTGCTTTTCTGATGATTGTGCAGTATTAGTTGATTCTGTGATGCTCCTTCAGTGCCATGTGCTTTTCTTTTGCTCCTGCACCTCTGGGTGTGCATGGTCCAGATGATGTCTCATTTGTGTCTCTGGTAATTGTACAAGGCTAGGTCTGTTTGTAATGCTCTACAATGCCTGGCATGTTTATAGTGCAGATGCAGATCCAAATCAAGTCAAGTCATGTGGCCCTTGTGAACTTCTGTGGCGGAAGCGCAGGCTCAAAGGTTCCTTTCACTGTCTCTGAATACTTGAGGTCTCTTTGTTGTCTTTAAATGCTCCAGGACCTGATACCTTGTCATGCTTGGGTCATATCGTGACTCTTCCCCCCCCGTCCACCTCCCCTTTACTCATCCCAAACCTCCTCCTGCTGCTTTGAGCTCCAAAAAATATTTTTTAAAAACACTTTCTAGACCCTTTCCTCTTATTTCCCTCCACTATCCTTTTCAATCCACCTAACAGACTAACATGTCCACCGCTCAAATCAATGTCATATTTCCCTATACTAAATCCCCACTAATCCTGTTTGGGTTCCGGAGTAGCGTGCTTCTGCTGAAAAGTGCGTCAACACCTCACCAGGGGTAGCAAGCGCTATATAAATGCAAACCCTTCCCTCTTCGATCCCTCCACTATCCTTTTTCAGTCCAAATAACAAACTCACATGTCCACAGCTCAAATTAATTTCATATTTCCCTAGACTAATTCACCACTAATACTTTTTGGGTTCTGGAGTAGCGTGCTATTCGCCAGAAAAGCACTTTGACGTCTCGTCTGGGGTAGTAATCGCTATATAAATGCAATCACAATTACAATATTTGTACTTACTGAGAAAGTACATGGCATTGGGATCATGTCCACATGACTGTATGAAGGCAAGAAGGCGACACAGAAGCAGACAGGCTTTATAAGGAAGAGTAGGTGAGCCCGGTTCTCCCAGTAAGGCCACCTGCTGAGCTCTTTTTAATGCATGAATGTATTTTTGCGTGCAGCTCTGAAATATTCTGGCCCTCCAAGTTTATTAAAAACTTGAAGTAGAACTCTTGCCTGCTATAAAAACAATTACTGGCAATGCAATAGGTCTCTCATTACTGAATGTTTGAGCTATTGGCGTTGCAAATAACATTGCAACGCCAATAGCTCAAACTTTCAGTAATGTGAGACCTATTGCATTGCAAATGCTTGTTATGTCAGGATACTTGCCCTTCAACGTGCTTGGGAAGGATTTTACCCCAGCCTCTTGCTACCAAGTCAGCTCCCCTTTTTAGTTCTGGGTTTTGACAGTGCAGCTGTCAAACAAACCTATTGTTAGCAATGTACCTGGGTTTGGCTCTTGGTCCAACCATTTTTAAGTAGTCTGAGCTACAGACAGGTTTCACTGACTGTTGGCCAGATTGGTATGGAGCTTGGGAGAGGAGGCACCCCTTAAGGTCATGAAATATCTGACTACAGAGATGGAGTACAGCTGCAGAGTACCAGCCAATGTCATACACAAGGAAAAAAGCAAGCACAACTGCATAAGAAGCAAGAACTGGACAGAAAAGGCAAGGCAACCCTAATGTGCACAAGCATGGAAAGGATCCAGTAACTGAACAGACACATTGGGTTTCCACCAGGGTTATACCCAGGTAAGAGTCAGAACTTCCCACAGCAGCAGGGAAGGTTGATGTCTGAGCAGAGATTACTCTTACAGATAGTCACCCTGCATACCACATAGAAAGGGGACAGTAGAAATGATTCTCTATCTGGACCCCAGGACACAAACAAAATTGTAGTTACATATAACAGACAAACCTCTCTGGGTTCAGATGGAGACACAGTGGAGATTACTATGAAAATAGCAGTATCACCCTGTCACAAGTAAGACACTTAAGACTGCATGTAGCACAAAACAATGGATGGGGCAAGTATTGCTTCCTGGAATACAGGAACCAACCCCTGTATTGAATGAATTGACTGATACACGTGTGAGGACAAAATAGTACATTTACCAGACATTAGGAGCACAAGAGGAGTACAAGGCGAGCAGCAGAGAGATAACTGCTCTACAAAATCATGCACAGACCGGCAGGCAAAACTGGAATGCAAGCAGAGGAGGGCAAAACTAGAGACCAAATAGAGCAAGGCAAGCAGTGGGAACCTAAGAACTACAGCAAATATTCAAGAGCAAGGCATCAAGGAAAAACGAGCCACAGGGATTCTAGGAGCTGAAGCATGCAAGAGACTGGAACAGAAAGGAAACTTGAGACTGCAAGGAGAAACACAAAGAAAGGGCACATAAAGAAAGCAAAAACTAGGAGAGTGGGGAACTATACAAACCTGTGACTGAAACAAAAAAAAATAAGCAAAGGGAAATGAAGCAGGAACAGAAGAGACAAACCAGGAACAAATGAGAACGGGGGCATCCCAGGGCTGTTCTAGACTGGAAACAAAAGGCAGAAAAGGGAGTGAGCAAAATACAAGGCAGGGCTGGGAGAAAATCTGCAGCAATGTGCATGGGAACAGGACACATGCTCTCGCTGAAGCAAGGTAGGAACTAGTCAGGAAAACAGGCAAGAAGGATTCCAGTACTCAAAGGTTCAAACATCAAAGCACGAATAAAGAGCTTCAGTCTATGGCAGTTTATAAGCAGTTCAGGCAGCAGCAAGCCCTGCGCGGTCACATGATTGGGTTGCACAAGACTAGTCGCAGGCGTGTGCACAAACGCCGGGAGAGAGAAACCAGTGCAGAGGAATGACAGAACTAATTCCATTGAAAGCACTGCACCGTGAATGCTGGGTTTCCTTGAATACTTGACAGTGCATTCTGGTATCTGTAGTCCATTGAAGCAAACATGGGTCTTCCACTGTGTCATGGACTGAGCCTGCATGCAGGTAATAGCCATAGTAGGACTCTGAATGAGTTTGGCTGCTGGTTTCAGGGCTGGAGCTGGTCTGTGTACAGTGTCTTTTCTCTTGATAACTTCACTAAAAATTGAAGAAAAAACAAAGGTGTCAATGCCTGAAGCAGCGGTGTCACTGATAGGCAGATCTAGAGTGGCTCTAAGGACTGTACGTTTCAGAACATCTGTTAGATGCAGTGTACCTTCTTTCCTAGTATGGACCATGGATACATCAGCAACAGCCAGCTCTGTACTTCTTTTAAATAAGCAGGATTGCTCTGTTTTTGCAGCAGACTTTTTACTGGTTCTGTACTACAGTTCACAATGAAAATAAACTATGACTTTGTGTAAACTGAGTTCCTTAAAACAAACATGAAAATGTCAGATTTTCTTCAAAATTAGATGACTCCAAGGTGTCAGGAGCAGGGTTTGGGGAGTACTCCAAGTCTATTGGGACTAACTGGATAGCTGAAAACATAGAAGTGCAACAGGTGGGAAATTTGGGGTGTCATAAGACAGGACTGAGAATTGTTTTTATTACTAGTGGTCTGTAGTGTGTTCACAGCTTCACTAATGGTTTCTTTGCACAGTTGTCCTTCTACCAGATGTAGCTTAGCAGCAACGTCTTTAGCACTTGAAAATTGTTGATGAGGAAGAAATAGACGTCTCATGAGAAGCTGTGTTTTCTTGATTTAAATCTTAGATCTGGTCTTCCAATCGAGAAAGGCCTCTTGCAACAAAACATAGATGCCAGTACTTATCCTTAGATCGTCCAACACTAATCTTCAGTTGAAGTCTTTGCTTTGGTTTGGGACATGCCATTCTTTAAGACATGCTCTTCTGTCTGGGATTGCTGGTTTTCAGGAGTTTTTGGTTTCAGGTAGGTAGAAGGTGCTCATGATGTGGCCAGTATCAAACCAATACAGCCACTTATATGTCAGGATGTCCTTCACTAAACTTAGAGCTTCAGATAGGAGGCACAGTGGAAGCGAGTAGAATGTCAGGATCAGTTGTTTAAGATGTGACCGTGTCCAGGTTTAAGGGAAGCCTACTGATCCTTATGATATGCTCTTCTGCCGCAGCTTGCTGGCTCTCAATAGAGTTAAGTTCCAGGTAGACAGAAGGTGACATTTGGTCGGACAATGACAAATGAAGAGCCATGACTGGTATGTGCAGAACATGACTGTGGCCAAAATCAGAGCTAAAGATAAGGAAGCACAGCTGAAGACAGAACTAAGTCGCAATCAGTGGATGTGTCTTTGTCCAACGCTATGAGGAGCCTGGAATTCCAAGCTTGTCCTGAGGCAGGTACAGAAGTGGAATTGGCCATGGAAGTGCCCAAAGCTATGGCTAGCATATTAGAAAGTGGAGCAGCAGCTCGACCTTTATTGCTAAAAGGGAAAACCTGATCCACTGTAGTCTTTGGAGTGGCATCATTAGTGTCACTTGTAGAAGCAGTATTTTCTTTTTAACTTCTGCAATTGGAGTGTAGTAGTTTCTATCAGCTGTCTTGTTACTGTTCCTCATCTTACTTCACCTCTATGGAACAAAAATGGATGAACAGAATGTCTGGTTCTGGCAACAGTGAAACATGGCAAGGTAATAAGAGCACATGTGCAAGATTCTTTGAATATGTCCAAATGTAATCATCATAAAGATTTTTACATGTATTTTAATCTGCTAGAATAGTTCCTTTAATATGTGCATTTCTGTGTTGGCTTCAAAACTACACTAGTCAGAGACTAGATTGGCAGGGCTTCTAGGAGTTGAGACTAGATGGTTGCTGTGTGCTGTGCTTTAAATGGGCTGGTACTCACATGTAGGAAAGTAGAATCTGCTTCTATGGTTACCCTCACTTTTTACCTGGTGCTAAGCTGAGTTTGACTATTCTGACTGGGATCCAGCTAATCAGGACCCCAGTCTATCTGCTTTCTCCCTAAATTGTTGTGTTCAGTACTTAGGTACATCCCATATTGGATACTGGGGTACCCTTATCAGTCCCTAGTATATGGTTCTAAGGTACCCAGGGCATAGGTACCCCAGAGGTCCCCCATGGGCTGAAGCATGCATTATGCCACCCATGGGAGACCATTCAAAATGGAACTACAGGGCTACCATTGCAGCCTGTGCAAGTTGGTGCTAGCACCACTTACTAAAGATATAGGTTTCCTATATCTAGGGTCACTGCACTTAAAACCTATAAGTCACCCATAAAGTAGGCCTTATCAATCCTGAAGGCAGGGTGCTTGTTCTAAGGGAGAGGGTGCCCCTGCATGAGAAGGACACCCCTACAGCCTACAGAGTCCATTCTCCCGGGTTGTCAGTGAAGCAGCCACATACTACATAGAGGGGCACCGCGTAACTACGCAATGACCATCTCGAAAACTGCTGCAACGAATCCTATCATGTTTGGTATCAAACATGTTGGAATCATACCCCCACACCGTAAATGATGAGGGAGGTATGATTCCAAGCACTGGAAGAGCCCTCCGTCAGGCTCTCAGTGTTCCCGGTGCCAACCTTCTAGACCCGGACAGCACAAAATGGTTGCTGCTGACCAGAGACACATTTCTGCCCTCCTGCTACTGAGCCAAGCTCAAGCAGGGGAAGGCAGAACAATAGGCATCCTGTCACAGGGAGGTGTGACCACCTCCCAGACAGGATTTAGTGTATTGGGACCGGGTGGGTGCGCTTGCCAGCACCACTAAGCCTGCATGAGGAGCACATTTGGTGTCCCTGTGCATAGTCCAGTTCAAATCAGTCCTGGGAGCCGTTGGCTCCCGCTCTGGCGCGAAACTGGACAAAGGACATGGGAGTTACCTCCCCTCTGTCCAGACCCACCCTGGGAGGGTCCCCTGAATCGTCCCAACCCTTTCCCTAGGGTACTTAAGGGCTTACCTGGGTGTAGGTCCCTAGATTCGTCGTGGGACAAGATTCAGATCAGACACCACTTCTTCTTCTACCGTCTGGGCACTCTGGACTTCGCTGGACTTTGTTTGTGCTCAACTTCGTCTACCTTCTAGTCTGCTGCATCGTCTGTGCCTGTGCACCATACAGGAACCTACCAAGGCCTGTGGGCATCAAAGACACCTGAAGGAATCTCCCTTGGAGTGAAGGAGTCACTCCCCTGCATTCGCAGGCACAGCAACTAAGTCGACCGGTCTGCTGATCCTGAGCTCGTCCAGACTCCGTAAGGTTCTGCAACACAGGTGGTGGTTTTCCACAGCTCCCAAGGCCTGCTCTGTCCTCTCACCAAGTTTGAGGCCAGTATTCCTCATGGGGGTTGCAATAATCAAACCCCTGTGCACCGCGTCAACTTCTAGTTTCAAAGGCTTGTTGGCTTCCTTCCAAGATCTTTGGGTTCCAAGTAGCCCCCACCTCGAGCATCTCCAGAGACCAGAATCTTCAGCCACGCCGCATCGTTGTGCATCGTGGCCTGCATCTTTTGGTGAACTGCTTGAGATCCTCTCGTGACTCCAGTGCCTCCAGCCTGTGAGTCCATTTTAGGGTCACACTTGTTTCTTTTGGGCTCCCCTGATTGCTCGGGGCCTGCCTTGACTTCTCTGCTTTTGGTGAGTCCTCTGGACCTTGCTGGGCCTGACGTTGCTCCTTCTTCAATTCCTGCGTTGGTTGCATTTTCCAAGGCTTGTTGGTGCTCCCGCCAGACACCGACCCCTCAGCACTCGACATCCTTCGAGGGAAAGCTCGTGCATGGCTCCTGGTCCTCCCCAGCATCGCCTGGTCCTCACAGCTGCAGAGTCAAAGTCATCGTCATCCATCCTGCAACACCCAACATCGGAGGGCATTCGTCTTCCAAGTCTCCTGGTTACTCCTGAGTGACATAGACTCTGTCCCCTCTGCTTGCAGGTTCCTCTCACGTAGAATCCACTTTCAGATTCCACCGGACACTTTCTCCTTCTTCAACAGTGGCACTTTCCTGAAGTCCTCCATTGGATTCGACGGCGGTTTCCGACACCACTTCACACGAATGCACCCGGCTTTCCTGGTGTAGGTACCATGTGTACTAGGGTATCCAAGGGTGGGATGGCTCTCCAACCTTCTGTCTTCCACAGGGTTTCTTCAGGGACCACTGGGAAGGGTCCTTAATCTTTAAAAATCCAACCGCGACTTACCCGTAGAGTTGTACGGAGCACGGGGTCGTGTTCCCACCCTGCACACGCTCTCCCTGGGGTCCCTATCTACTCACCTTGGGTGGTTCCTTTGATCCCCAGCACTTCTACGTCCTCTCGACATTGTCTTGACCCAAGTCGTGGTTCTTATACCACTTTCTTAGTATATGGTTTGGTCCCCCCCCTGGGGTCCACTGTGATTACGTGCTATTTACTGTGTTTCTTTGCTAAAGTATTGTGTGCATTGTGCATATCTCCGGGTAGGAGATATTTCTATGTGTTAGAGAGTATTATATAATAAATACATATTTTTATGAATACCTTGTGTGGTTCTTTTTCACTTACTCTATACTATAAGATTGCATTCTGGTAAAACAAGCTGCTTTACACTCCTTCTGGACTAAGCCTGAAGGCTGCTCTCCACAGCTACCACTTAGAGAGATTCTAAGGTTGTCTAAGACCACTTAAATCACCATAAGGATTGTCTGGACTGGTGCAAGGTGCCCACTTACATTAGTGGACATCATATACCAGGCCAGCTTCTCACATCACAGATGCTGAGCACCAGCACTTTTTATTTTTATCCTCCTGAATACCAGCACTTTTCACTGCCAAGGAGAGTACCAGACACTCATGACTGGTAGGCTCAGTGGTACTAGTGCTGCTGAGGATGAAGCTGTGAGAGTGGAGCCTGTCTAAACGACACTGTGATGGCCAAAGTGCCAATGTAGCCCTGTGCCAAGCCACTGCTGAATTACTCAGCAGCGGCTCTTTTATATTATTATAGTGTGGCCAGGTGCTGGCAAGCTCAGTATCACACTGAGCGACAGAACAGGGTCCAATCAGGCCCTGCACTGTAAATCACAGGTTTGAAGTAGTGCGCGCACTGGAAGTCCAGGCGGCCGGCTGAGAATCGGGAAGAAGAAAGCCTTGGGAGGTAAGAATTAAAAACAACGATTTTAATACGGCTGTGAGCCTTTTGTGTGAGTAAATGTCTGCTTTTGTGTGTGAGAGAGCAGAAGCGGCAGAGAGAGCATCGGAACATTCTCTGAAGGTATTGTGAGGAATGCTTTGTGTGTGCATGTCTGCTTGTTCTTGTGCCTGTGTGTAGGCGCGCTTATGGGCAAGAGAATGTATGAATGATGTGCTGAATACAAATAAATAAGACCTGAAGCTGCAAATATCACAAAATGCAGAAACTAAAGTATAACATATTGTTTGGCCTTCCCTGAATTTTTGTAAGGAGTGAACCAGTTTGTGTTAATACATTTATCATGTGTTTTGGTATGTGCTGAAACTGCTGTAACTGATTATTTTTGCTATTCCGGATGCCCGGAGGTGGCTGAGCATTAACTCAATGGTGCTATTGCTGGGAGGGCGTGGCTGCACTGAAGGTTAAGAGGCTCCTTCTCTTCTGGGTTGGGGCTTCTTCCCAGCACGTCTTCACAACCTTTTTTTTAGCATATCTAAAGTTAAACCATTCTCCATGTCACTGTGTAAAGAAGGGTTGGGCCCTGAAAGGCATTCTTTCACACTTTATTCACAGTGTGTAGCTACATCCTCTTGGAACAGTTTGGTCCACCCCTGCAGGGCGCTTTCAAGTTCAACAACCACAGAACCAGAGATGCACTTTTAGTCCATTTTAATAAACAAACTCATTATATTTGCATTTATGTTGTACGTTCATAACAGTCACTGATACAATCAGTGCATCTGGCTAACTGAAACGCTTTTCTGAATTGAGGATGTATATGCGTCTACATCTAGTGCAAAAACAACTTATTTTATCACACTATCTATGCATGGTTTAAAATGATGGCCTGAAATAATCCACATTCATATATATTGTCTATAGAAAGTCACTGGATGGGAAATGTGCACAAACAGTAATTATAATAACTCTCTATTTGGAATTAACTGTGAAAGAACAAAGGCTCTCTTCAAATAGACCAGAGTTGTACACATAATCAAAGCGGTGCTTCTCAGCATTTAATGAGATGTACGGACAATTCCCTGTACAAAATGTTGGTGTATTAAATGCACCAATTTCAATACACCTGCTGGCCCAGTCGATCTAAATACACATAGTTAGGCCAAGGTCACACAGCTTTGTGGCAATATCACAAGGTGCAGGCACCTTATTGCAAAGCACAGCCCCATTATGAAACAGCACTCATTCAAATTACATCACTGGCCCAACTTCACAAACCATCTCACCAATGCCCAACATCCCAAAGTCCTGGGGTCACATATGCTGGCCTACAACATTGTGCAGGCCCAACATCACCCGCAGTGATGACCAATGTGCATAGTTCTTAATCTGTCAAATTGATTCTGAGGATATTTTGGCATGGTCTGGTGTGGTCCGTCCCCATAAACACAGCTAACTGCATGAATATGCCCAGTGTGAATAAGAGATAATGAGGATGGAGACCTTCAAATGAGGACAACTTGAAAACGGTGGTGCAGTTAGGGTTGGTGCCCAGAACTGTACATATATGACCTAGTGTACAGGTATTACCTGGTGAAAAATAAAAATCTGGCAAAGCAGTGATGTGTGTGTGTTGAAGCTGTTCTGAAGGAACTGCCACTTCAATCCCATCCCATAGTAGCAACAGCAGGTGGAAGGGCCATAACACCTCACAATACAGGGTCCATTGTATACATGGTAATATATTAGGAATACTTGGAAATGGTTTTAGAGACGCCATACATTTGAATAATTTTATTTTCCAGTTAGCTTGCATCAGAATGAATGGAAAATTCTGAAAACGTTAAAATATAATTTTAAGCTAAAAATCTCCCACCTACATAATGAGTTTTGCCATTAAGAACTGAGTGCTGCTCTCCGTAAGCTCATTCGTATCTTTTCATAGGCTGTGTCTCTATGGGGAACAAAGCACTGGGCAAAAATCTGAAATGACTGAGCCAATATCAGACAGAATTAAGCCCACACCCACAGGACTGGAACAAGATATCATTCACTATTGGCCTATATCACAGCGATGGCTCAAGATCAGGCCAGGATGGCTTAAGATCACACATTGTTGAGCCAAGAACGCACATTACTGGCCAAAGATCACACACCGTGTGTCAAGGCCACACAGTACTGAACCAATATCAGACACTGCTTGGCCAAAATCAGCTAGTTGATGTCCCAAGATCAGGCAATGCTAGATCAATATCACACAGAGCTTAGCCAAGATCACACACTGGTGATCAAAAGAACAGTCAAAATCATGCATGACTGAGTCAAGGTCTCAAAGCACTGAATCAAGCCAACATAGTGCTGGCTCATTCTTGCCTGTTGACGTCCCAATCTTACTCAACACAAGCGCAAGATCATACATCTCTGGATTAACAAGGCACGACGCCGGCACAGAATCAAACACTGCTGGTCCCTGATCAAACAGCGAAGGCCCATGATAAAGCAGTACTTGGCCAAGGTGACGGCAGTCCTAATATCACACTGAGGATATCATTATGCACAGTTCTAAACCTTGTACATTTGTACTGAAAATCCTGTGCCATAGAACGCTTAGTCCAAACAAAACATGTCCCTTCAAATGCAATGGGCGGCTTACACATTTGAGAGGGTCATAGTAGGAGGCAGGTTATTAATTGTCTATATATGCCTTGCCCACATGTGCAGAGGGAATTTGCATAGGCATGAAATTTGAGATTATTAACAACGGTAATGCAAGGGCAAAATGAATACTTCACAAAATGCAGTAGTGTCTTTATATAATCATGTCCTGCCCCAGCTCCGCCCCCTTGCCCTGCCCCTAGCTCAATTTGATGAGTACCTGCACTTATTTTTTCCCATTTAAAGTGCCAGCTGTGAGGAAATGGGGTGGATTTTATGGGGGTGGTTGTTCAACCTCACCATGTACTGCACTTTTTTTTAAACAAAGTTTTATTGTTTCCATATAACAAAACTTAGCAGTAGTGGCAGTACCTGTCATGAGTATACATTTTTCATGCACCGTAGCGCTACAGAATGAAAAGGTCAATGGTTTCCCTTATTGCATAGTGTCAATGCACATATCATATCAAGTCAAAGTATACGCCAGTTACTACTAACAACAATAAACAAACCCTCCTACTTTTGCCACTCTTCAGCCTTCCTACCCCTGTCCAACTGTCTGATATAAAATTCAATTTTCAGCAAACCCATTCCGGAGTAAATTTTTAATCAGGTTTCCCCCATGTGACCCTATTCTAATATGAGGGTAATTAGCCACTTACATTTCCAAAGTCCTCCCCTGACATAAGGGAACTATGGGGCAGATTTACAAGCCCCTTGCACCATTCGGACGTCACTTTTCCCATATTAAAAATGACGCAAAATTAGGCGCAAGGGGCTTGTAAATAAGCCCCTATGTGTCTTGTCTGTGTCTGGGGCTACAAGACAATCTACGAAGTGTTTCCATGCTCTTGCTCACCATGTAATACACTTACCAACTCCTTGAGGACCTTTGGGTTACATCTCTTAAACCCAAAGCTCAGTCCTGGGTAGCTGTGGCACTGAGCAGCAAGGCTTACACAGAGGAGCAAGTGTAAAGCATTTAAACAACACCAAAACAATTGCAGAAGAAATCGGCACGACACTCAAGAAATCTGATGCCAATTTATAAAAATAGATTGCATTTTTATAATCATTTAGACACTGGAACAAAAAAGATCCACCAGATGGTTCTGGAGATATAGATTTTACAAGCAATAACAAATCAAAGCAATTTCACTCAACCGCGAACACGTCTTGGCAAAGTCAATGAATTGGACACTTAGGCCCTGATGACGAGTTTAGGGGGTATTTATTGCACCTGATAGATAACTGATACCACCGGATTTGTTACTTATTGGGTGCGATAAATAGCATGTATTATGAGTTTCTGGGGAATAACAAGGAGATTTTGGTATTTAATGCACCAAAATCCGCAGGATACAGTAAGGACTGTACGTTATTCCCCAGTTAAATTTTGGCAGGTATGACCTGCCGAAATTTCAAGACGGTTGAGGTTTTAATTGCATCCAATAATTATCGGATGTGTGAAATATCTGCCAACTCATAATTCCTAACCTAGCATAAACAGGGGTTTACGCATGGGTCGGAGTATATTGACAAACTCGTAATCAGGCCCTTAGAAACTTTTTCAAAGAAAACTTAGGTAAGTGTCAATGCAGTCGGTTGCAAGCCCTTGAGGCAACTAACTCTGGCAGGGAGCTAGTCTGGGGGGCTAGCAAGGTCCTCAAGAACAGTTGAATTCACAGGGGAAGCAGACCTTTAGCAGTTCCAAGCACTGTATCAGCGGTACAATGGATTCATATGGAGTGGTCCTGATACAAGGGATGAAGGATGCTGAAGATGCTCTAAAGATGCTGTGGATGTGATGCAATTGACGGGGGTCTTCCTGCAAGAATTCCTCAGTTCACAAAGATGGTGAGGGGGTTCTGGTTGCAGGGTTGAAGTCCCATGAGGTCCTCTACCATCTGGTTTTAGTTGAAGTCAAGTTGCCACTGGACTACCAGTTGCCCATTGTCCCGGTCGGTCACAGGTCAATCCTTCCGGAGTCAGTAGCTCGCCTTCTGAGGGTCCCAGCAACTCTCTGACAGCCCTCCTGGGCACAGCAAACTTGGGAGCAACTCTGTGTGTCGGGTCTTTAGTGCTGCCCAGCAACAGTGGTAGCGGCTTGAAAACTTTGGGCTACCCACTTGCCCCAGCAGGCTTCTTCAGCTGTTGTGTCCCTGTGCTACAACAGGAGTCCAGTCAGCTGGCCCTTGGAGCTCTCTTGGCTTGGCTGGGATCTGGAGACAGCTTCTCCTTGAGCAGGACATGGCCGGCACAGACCCTCTCTTCGCTGGCCACCAGGTGCAGCAGGTGCAGTCCTCGTCGGTGAAGCCACTTTTTTTGGTCCCTTGGTGCAGCAGGGCAGTCCGCCTTTGGTCCTTCTTCCAAGTTGGTTGAGACATAAGGTCTGGGTGCAGGGATGCCCCTTTTATGCTCGGGTAGTGCCCTCAAAGAAGAATGAGGATGGTAACCAATGGGCTACCAGGTTCCCTCCCAACTGGTGACCACTTACTGTGGCATCTGACTATCCCAGGATGCACCATTCTGTCCACTACCAAGATGGCGAGAGCCCTCTCTTGGTGTTCAGACCTTCCTAGCCCACCCCCGGGGTGAAGCTACCTCAGGGCTATACGCCCCTCGGGAAACCATTTTGGCAACTGGTTTCCCCCTCTCTGCCTCTCGTGCCAGCCTGTCTACCTCAACAATGGGGCAGCCCTCCCCCTAGTGTTGCACATCTACCCTTCACCATTGAAGCCTGCCTTTTGAGGCTAACACCCAAGTGGCTTCTGCACAAGGGAGATAACACCTCCCTGGCCTGCAATCCCTCATTGTTCTCTTTCTTGAGAGTCATTAGCGTGTCTCACCAAGAGGGCAGAAAGCTGTCTCGTGGAGAAGGCTCCATGTGTGCCTGGGAAGGCACAGAAGTTTTAAAGGCAACAAAGTGACAACTTTGCTAAAGCTTCACACTGCAACAAGTTACATTCATTTTGACTTGAGATACAAGTCAGGCTTAGTGTAACAAATTGTTTGATACCTTGGAGTGCTCACTTTGGTTGCACCATTCAGGAGTTAGTACAGCTGAGGGGGTCAGTGTGTAACCCTGTACTCGTCAATTGGGCGACAAAGTCTTTCCACAGTAAAAACAGTTGTTTTGCAGGTTTTACTGTCAGGATATGTACAGCACATGTCCTTCCTGTGTCATATGTTGCACCCTGCCTTTAGGACTCAGTAAGCCTTCCAGAGGGGTGACTTACAGACATGTACAAGGTAAGTGGTGGCTTTGCCATTGCTTTCACTAGCAAAGTCGGCCTAGCAGTGTGGGACTGCTCTACCAGTCTGCAGTGTCAGACTGGGGGACTCTAATTACTTGGGGGACTTCCAGGAAGGCACAACCAGTGCTGCAAGCCCTGTGGTACCCCTTTAACGTACATGCCCTGGGTACCAGGGTGTAATTTTCTAGGGATTTACAGGTAAGTTAACCAATTCCAGTTGGGTACAGCCAATTCGACATACACTTTAGGGTCAGGGCACTGGGATTGAGGCCTGGTTAGCAGGACTTAGTGCACTCTCAGAGTCGAAAAACCAGCAGCATCAGCTGAAAAACTTGGGGGTGACCATACAAAAAGAGGCATTTTCTTACATTACATGGCCCCCTCCCAGAAAAAAGGTGATGAGCAGCTAACCTTTTTCCTGGTGATTCTCATCATCTAACTGGAAGAACCTGGAAAGGCCATCTGCACTGGCAATGGTCAGTCCCAGGTCTGTGTTCTACTGTGAAGTCCATCCCATGGAGGGAAATGGACCACCTTAACAACTTGGGGATTTCTCCTCTCATCTGCATCAGCCATTTGAGGATTTTGTGGTAGGTTTGAACTTTGAAGTGAGTCCCAAACAGGTAGGGTCTTAACTTCTTAAGGGACCAAACCACAGCAAAGGCTTCCCTCTCAATGACACTCTAATGCTTCTCCCTAGGAAGGAATCACCTGCTGATGAAGGCAACTGTCTCATCCTGGCCCAGATCATTCACTTGTGACAACACTGAACCTATTCCATGTTCAGAGGCCTCTTCCTGGACAATAAACTATTTGCTGAAGTCAGTGGCCTTCAAGACAGATGCAGAGCACAGTGCTTCCTTGAGAGTGTAAGAAGCCTTTTGACACTGCTCAGTCCAAATAACTTTTCTGGGCTTCTCTTTGGAGGTTAAGTCAGTTAATGGTGCAACTATGGTACCATAACCCTTCACAAATCTCCTTTAGTATCCAGTCAGGGCTCAGATGGCTCTGACCTGGGTCTGGGTCTCAGGAGGCTCCCAAGCCAGGTAGTCGGGATATTGAGTTGGAAAGGTTGTACATGGCCTCCACCAACTTGGTGGCCCAGGTACGCAATGGAGCCTTGCCCTATCTGGCACTTACTTGCCTTGATAGTCAGACCTGCCTGTTGCAAGGCCTGAAGCATTTGCTTGAGGTGGACCAGCTGATCCTCCCAGGTGCGACTAAATACAGCAATATCGTCAAGATAAGCTGCACTGAAATTCTCCAATCCAAACAGTACACGATTCACCAACCTCTTGAAGGTGGCAGGGGCATTCTTCAATCCAAAGGTCATCACTCTGTATTGAAAGTAGCCTTTAGGTGTGGAGAAAGCAGATCTCTCCTAGGCTCCTGGAGTGAGGGCAATCTGCCAATAACCTGATGTCAGGTCAAAAGTGTTCAGATACTTAGCTGCCCCCAACTTATCACTGAGCTCATCAGCTCTTGAAATGGAGTGGGCATCAGTCTTAGTGACTGCATTGAGGCCTCTGTAGACCACACATAAACTCATCTCAGGGTTCCCCCTTTGGGGTTTTGCTTGGGCATCAGTACCACTGGGTTGGCCTTGGGCATCAGTACCACTGGGCTGGCCCATGGACTACTGGAGGGCTCAATCACCCCCAGCTCCAACATATTGGCAACCTCAGCCTTGATGCTGTCCTTGGCCTGGTCAGAAAATATATACATTTTACTCTTGACAGGCAAGCTGTTACCAGTGTCCACATCATGGGTACACCATGTTGTTAGACCTAGGGTCAGAGAAAGCAGTCCAGCAAACTGATTCAGCAGTGATAGCAGTCCCTTTGTTGCTGGTCTGTCAGTGTGGGTGAGAGAAACACTCCCTCCACAGTTCCGTCTTGGGCATTAGTAGATAGGAGGTCTATGAGGTCTCTTCTTCCTTGCCCTCGTCTGTTACCATCAACATGGTGATGTCTTCCCTTTCATTGTGTAGCTTGAGCCTATTTACATGGATCACCCTGTGAGGATTCCTGGGAGTACCCAAGTCCAGCAAGTAGGTGACTTTCCTCATCTTCTCTAAGATGGATTAGGGCCCAGCCCACTTGTCCTGTAAGGCCCTGGGTGCTAGAGGCTCTAAGAACCACACCAATTGTCCTGGTTAGTATTCCACCATGGAGGACTTTTGGTCATACCAGTGCTTGACAAGCTCCTGGCTGGCTACCAAATTTCTGTTTGCCTTCTTCATGTACTCGGCCATTCTGGAGCGAAGGCCAAGCACATAGTCAACTATGTCATGCTCTGACCACTATGATTTCCTTCAGGGATGGTGTTCACTACTTCTATAGATGCTAACTCCATTTGAATAACTTCATTCCAATTTTAGTTAGGTGTACCATTCACTTCTGGGAGGAACCTTATCCATTTCTTGCTTTTCTTCAGCAGTCTATGATTTGTTGCCTTACTCTTTTTCTTTTGTTAATTTCTTAGAGGGTTTCCTGATTGTAGTAACTTCAGACTGTAACTTTAGTTCCTCGATTTCCTCTGTTTCAGGCAATTCTGTATTGCATGACCCTTTTTGATTTTTATTAAATATTGGAAACAGAACAGTTTGGTCTGTGAATGATGAGGGAGCATGAGGTTCCAGCAAATTATTGGTTAAAGCAGTAGCAGCAGATGCGTCAGGAGTGAAATGTTTACGAAGAGAATAGATGTGAACAGTTTTTTGCTGTTTTTTCCTCCTAGCTTCCTTCACTGTTGAAAGCTCTCCTACTTGGATTGGTATGGTATGCCCTCTTTTCCCCTTTTCTTCTTAAAGAAATAGGAAATGACTCAAGGAAGGGAAAGAATCAGGTAAAGATTTCTTGTGTTGTCCTACTCCCACACCATTAATTGTTGTAGACAAGAGAAGGGCAGATAATGTGTCCAGCATGTGATTAGAATTGAGTGTAGTTTTTTCCAATACATGTAGGGCTTCAGAGAGATGGACATAATCTCCTGGTGCATGAATGCTGTTGGTAAGGAATATATCCGGAGTGTTGGGGAGATCCTCCAAAGTGACAGGACTGTTTTCACAAAAAGCTAATGTCTCTCTTGACAGAGAAGAATTTTGCAAATCTGTTGGAGCCTCTATTACTTTGTTCGACCCACTCTGGGGGGAGGGGGGGCGGGTGTTCAATAGTCTAAATCAATATCAGGTAATGTATAATCGAATTAAGTCATATCGGAATGAAAACAGCCCACATTCTTCATGAGCACCTCTTCTGTTCTGATTATCAGCACCTTCCAAATAACAAGAGGCTGATGATAGGACCATTAAAGACTCCTGGTGAGTTGATGATGGACTTTGCGGCCAACAGTTATAGCCTGTGTCAGATAACTCAGAAGGAGTTATAGGCTGTTATTCTTCCCCAATCTTGCAGCACCTGCTGCCTCTATCACTTGTGCCCCGCTCTAATATGTTAATGCTACCTTCATTTAGCACATTCAATCCAGATATATTCGCTTTGTCAGTTCTTAAATTGCTTAAATTGAGAGTGTACAGAATCTCTGAGTGGTGAGATGCCTTAAATAGGCTACAGGCAGCCGCGGCCCGTGCAGGTAAGAGCGGTGGGTCGGTGGGTCGGTGGAGCAGTGGGGCCGGGTTGGGAGCGGGGGGGATTCTACAGGTGACCATGAGGGAAAATTAAATAAATAATTTTCCCTCGTCGTCTGTCGAAATCACCCCCCCACCTGGCCCCACCGCTCGTAACTGCACAGGCTGCGGCTGGCTACAGGTAACCTTCATGTGTAGGCAGATATTTGTCCATCACCTCCAAAAATGCCTTTTTAAGAAGGAGTCTGGGCAACAGTGCAGCACCTTATGGTGTCTAGAGCCCTTCTGCCATACCTTGCGTGTCACCAACCTACAGCGGCTATCCAAATGGCTCAATATGCATAGTGTGTGTGTTGTAATGAAAATGTTTTTGCTAGTTTTGCTTGTGCATCATTCTACGTAAGTTAGCATTCGCGGCACCATTTTATGTTTTGGCCGCCATTTTGAGTCATGCTCGAAACTGCTCTTTGTCTCCTCGAGAAAACGGGTTGTGGAAAAGTTTCATTTCTCCAGGGTTGGGCCTTGCTCTGCTAATGAATGCACTGTTCCTATTAGCGCTTACCTTTCCCACAAGATAGAGGCCTTCTCCCACTAGTCTAGTGGCGGACACGGGCAGAGTGACCTTGGATTGAAGATAGTGTGTGCCCGGCCCCAGAATCGAAACCTATCCTTCTGTACTTCTTTGTTCAGCTGCATCTGCTCGGAAAATTTCGTTCTGGGCGTGCCTTCATTGGTTCTGAATTGTACATAATGTATCTCCATGTTAGCTGATGTCAGTCTCTCTCTGCAGCACTCCTAGAGACTGGGCAGACCGGGCTCCGCTCGAGCGTATCTGAATAAACATATATTGGTTTGTATTCTCTACTGTCTGACCGACTCTTCATTTGATATGGAAAGCTGATAGGTGGTCGCGAGTGACCCGGGTTACCCTAAACGGGCCACATCCTTCAGTTGGCGCCCGAACAGGGACTCCATCGGGTGGCCCATCCCTTCCCGCGGACGGGTGGGGAGGTCGGGCCATCGTCGGATCGGACGGACGGATCAGGGATCCCTGTACGAGGAGCATTGTTTGCTCGCAGCTGCCCCTTCTGTCCCGCCAGATGGTGCCTCGTCCAGTGGTCATCATGACTGGGGTCCTGAACGGCGAAACCCTTGGATCTGACCGTTTGGTCCGAAGATTCGGCAGTGGAGAATAAATTTGTTCGACCTGCATATATCAGGTGAGTTTGTTTTGGTTCTTTGTGATATGGTACCATTTTGGTTTGTATTTGATACGGTCTGAGGACCGATTTTGGGTAAAAGTGTTTGCAAATACTTTGCCAGGCATAAGTAGTGAACTTGTTTTCTTTTGAGAATGCCTGGAACAAGTAAGCTGGTTTCTTTGTGCTGTCGTTGTTGTTCTGCTGATGCTCGATTGGAGGGAAGTCAGCCAGCGCCTCCAGAAGGCACTCCGAATTTTGATATGTATGTGAAGCATGGCCTTGGCCCTATTATGTTTAGCACGCTATGGCACAAATATACGAGGGACAATGCCGAGTTGCAGTGGCCATTGACAGGTACCTTTGATGAACAAAAAATTGTTTTTTTACAGGAAAAGTTGTTTGCGAAAAGAAGTAGGCAGTCTATGTTTGATTCTCTTCGAACATGGCAAAAGGAAGCTAAACAGAGGCGAATGAAAGCATAGAAAGAAGCCCGGAAGGAGAGAATGCAAACATTGACTCAGAAAGCTGTAGCACATGCTAGAGAGAAACAGGAGATAGGGATAGAACGTGAAGATAGAAGGTTTCGATTGAATATTGATAAATGTTATGTGGCCCAAGAAGACAAAGATACTTTCGTGGAGGAGTTATTAGATATTCGACCCCCGCCTCCATATGCCCCGCAGAGGATATATCCCGATATTCCCTCACAGTCCCAGCCGCCCGCTCCTTCTGTCTCTATTGTTTCTGCTCTTGCTACTGTTGATCAGACTGCTTTGGCCACGGCACCTCCTGTCTTTTCTTTGTCCTTGCCGTCTGCAGCAACCATGACTGTTAGTACCCCTGCCACACCTATTGCTTTAGCGTCCCTTTCACCGGCTCTTACACCTGCGACGCAGCCAGCAGCGACATTAGTGCCTGTTACTTCTGTTGCCACTCCCACTGTGTTTTTTCATCCCCCTACATTACTGATTAGCGGGACACCAGCACATGGATTTGAGGATAGAGACTGGACGAAATTTAAGGAACGTATGGGGCGGACGTTAGTTCGATCTGATGTGGGAGATGAGGAGAAAAGGGTAGTAGCTAATCAGGCGGCCCAGTGGGCTCAGAATCCCATTTACAGTGTGGAATATGTGTGGAGTGTGATGAAAGATTATGAGCCTTTTGTACAACAGCATGCGCTTAAGCATATGTCTGCTACTCTGATTGGTCTTTGGGAGCAGTGTTTCAAAGATGCAGCACCACGGATTTTATATGATATTAAAGATCATTTATATGTCACTAATATGGAGCCTGGCCAAGTGTTTGGCAAGGTAGCGACATTGGTTGTTTATCGGGGTAGGCGACTTGAGAAGAGTCCCACCCCAGTATCTCAGTTTCCGATGAGGGAGGTTCATCCTATATATCACCCTGAAATACCAGAGCTAAGGAATCAGCACGTTATTGTTATTAGACAAGGCGTAGCGGCCCGTTTCCAAGAACAGTGGGTCTATACTCCATGGAAAAGGAGTGAAGTTTTGTCTCTTAAGACTCAGTTACCTGATCCCACAAAAAATCCTACTGCCTATTATAAAGAATTGGCTGAAGCTGCCTCTTCCACAGTAATGACGCTTGCGGACATTGAAATGTTTTTTTGGTTTACTGGTTCCGGTTGATATTTGGAGACAAGTACACACCCAGGATCATGTTGCGGAATTGGGTAGTACCTGGGATCAAATTAAAGTATGGGATCAGGAGAGGAAGCCCGGTGAGAAGCCTAAAGCAGAGATACTTGCTTTGTCAGCTCGCATTATCACGTATATGCTTTCTCTTATTCCACCGAGAAAAGTTGATTTGGACAAGTTATCGGCTTGTCGTCAAAAGAAAGATGAGAGTGTGTCTCATTTTTTCACTCGGTTTGAAGATGTGTTTTGGGATTTTAGTGGACAGGATTTGTCGATTGAGGGAGGTGTTCGGTTGTTTGTTTGACGAAGGTGTTGTTGCAGCAGGCTTCTAGAGGAAATGGTAGAGGATGTGGTGGTTTGGCCCGACAGCTTCCTTGCACTAGCAGGCAGCCTAATACTACGCCTTTAGGGCCGAACCAGTGTGCGTATTGTAAGGAGGAGGGACACTGGCGTAGCGAGTGTCCTGTGTTGTTGCAGAAGGTAGTGGCCCCCAGAGGACGAGGTTCTCGTGGACGGGGTGGTGGAACTGGAGGAGCGGACAGGGTTCAGAATGCTGCAGCCTCGCAGGGTCGTTCGAATAATAATTACTTTGATGACCCTCGGGCGGAAAGTATTATCATGATGACTACGACACAGATGAGGTGACAGGAATGTCTTACAGCTAGGACAGCCAGGGACAGAGTGAGGGACCAGTTCCGATACCTGTAGATCGACGCGGTCCTTATGCTACTGCAAAATTGCATGGCTCGGCTAAGGAATTTTTGGTGGATACAGGTGCCACAAACAGTTCTATTTCTCGCTCTTTGGTCCCTGGGGCGGCTCTGTCTGGCCATAATAATGTTTGGGTAGGCTTTTCTGGTGTACCGGTTGTGAGCCCCATTTCAAAACCTCTTGCATTGACCATTGGTCCTTTCACTGTGGATTCGCCATTTTTGCTGACATCTAATTGTGGCGAGAATTTGATGGGTCTGGATTTATTGAAAAAGTTGCATGCCACGATTTATTGCTCCCCAGCGGGTGTCTATATGACCATGGGTCCAGATGTGGTGTGGGCTAAACAGTGTCTGTTCAAAGATGCGCCTCTTCCTGTTGAATTTAGGGATGTGCCACCCACTCTGTGGGCAACAGGCGACACAGATGTGGGATTGTTGCAGATATCACCTGTTTCTATCCACGTTAAGGATGGTGCCATTTTACCTCGTATCACTCAATATAAAATACCGTAGGCAGGAGAGCGAGCCTTATTGCAGATTGTACAGGATTTGATTGAGAAAGGTGTTGTTAAGGAGATGACTGCTAATATTTGCAATAGCCCTATTCTTCCGATTCTTAAAAGGGCGCCCCCGGGTTCCTCTGATGACCATGAAGATATTTATCGTTTTGTGATCGATTTGCACGAAGTTAATAAAATAGTGATTCCCCAGTTTCCGGTGGTTCCTGACATCACCACCCTCTTGACAATGATTCCCTCTTCCGCTAAATTCTTTTCTGTCATTGATTTGAAAAATGCGTTCTTCAATATTCCTATTCATCCTGATAGCAGATATCTGTTTGGGTTCACCCTAGCTGGTAGAAGCTTTAGATTCTGTTGCGCTCCTCAATGCTATACAGAAAGTCTGAGTATCTATAGTCAGGAATTGAAAGGTCAGTTGGATTCTTTGTCACTCCCCACAGGTAATGTATTGCTACAATATGTTGATGACTTGCTCATCACTTCTGACACAGAACAAGGTTGTAGGGATAGTACAGTGAAATTGTTGTTGCATTTGGCTCAGCACGGACATAAAGTGTCCCTTTCCAAATTTCAGTATTGTCGACAGGAGGGCACCTATCTAGGTCACCTACTGTCGAAGGAGGGTAGGAGATTGACTCCTGAGCGCATCAGTACCATTGTTCAAATGCCCATTCCACAGACTCAGAAAGAGGTGCGTGCCTTCATAGGTATCACTTCTTACTGTCGTCAGTGGATACCTAACTATTCCTTACTAACCAAGCCCCTGATCGCACTAACCACTAAAGATGTGCATGAGCCCTTGCCTTGGACGCCTGAATGTCAGCAGTCTTTTGAGCAACTAAAAAGTGCGCTTTGCTCGCCTCCAGTGCTTGGCACGCCTAACTACAACAAGCCATTTGTATTATATGTCCATGAGACGGCTGGTTGTGCGCTTTCTGTTCTAACACAAAAATTTGGAGATAAGCAACGGCCGTGTGCTTATTTCTCTGCTGTTCTTGACCCTGTCGCACGAGCCCTCCCGAGCTGTCTAAGAGCGGTCGCGGCTGACCTCACAGTTATGGTACCCCATGCTGTGGATACACTTTTGAATAAGACCAAGACGCAGCACCTCACCAGTGCACGTCTGACAGGTTATGAATTGACCCTGTTTGCGAAACATATCACGATCAAAAGATGTGCCACTTTGAACCCAGCCACGTTACTGCCCCTCCCTTCTGAAGATGAGGAAAATCAGAAACATGATTGTATCTTCCGGACGGAAGAAGAGACGAAAGGACGGGTAGACTTGACTGATGTTCCCTTATCTGACCCACAAGGGGAACTATATGTCGATGGCTCATGTTTTAAATTACCAGATGGCACTACAACTGCTGCTTATGCTATCACCACACTGCGTACAGTCGTAGAGACGTCACAAGTCCCTTATCAGTCAGCCCAAGCAGCTGAGTTAGCCGCCCTTATTCGAGCTTGTGAGTTGAGCGAGGGACTGGTTCTCAATATTTGTACTGACAGCCAGTATGCCTTTGGGGTCGCGCACAATTTCAGGCGACTGTGGGCTGAGAGAGGGTTCCTTACTTCCCATGGTGCAAGGATCCAACACTGTCACCTTATATTGAGGCTTTTGTCCGCTTTGACACTCCCTAAGAAGTTGGCAATAGTGAAGTGTAGCACCCATAGGAAAATTACTGATGAAGTAGGTAGGGGGAATGCTTTTGCTGACCAGACAGCTAAGGATACGGCACGGACTAAAATGAAGAAAATGTTTGTAGCCAGTCCCGCTAGGTGGGTGCCAGAAGTCACAATGTTTGAGGATACGCTTGAGAACGTAAAGGAGATACAGAGTGAGGCTACAATAGAAGAATTAGCAATATGGCAAGAGAGTACAGCACAATTGAATGATGAAGGATGTTGGATTGACAAGTCAGGGAAACAGAGATGGATGCTGCCAGGTGCTTATGTTCTCCCTGTGGTTACGATGGCCCATGGCCCAGCCCATATCAGCGCTAAAGGTATTTGCAAGTTGTTAGACCCTGTATGGCAGAATGACAACATCCCAAAAACAGCCACACATTTAGTGAAATACTGTATGGTGTGTATGATGCACAACCCTGGGAAGGGCACCCCTACACTACCCGGTCATTTTGCACCACCTACTTTCTCCTTTGAGGTCCTTCAGATGGACTTTATAGAACTAGACAGGTGTAATAATTTGAAGTACGTGCTGGTGGTTGTCTGTGCATTCAGTAAATGGGTCGAGGCTTACCC
Source organism: Calotriton arnoldi (assembly GCA_963921515.1). NCBI lineage: Eukaryota > Metazoa > Chordata > Amphibia > Caudata > Salamandridae > Calotriton > Calotriton arnoldi. Next base: position 1,826,259 of record CAWUFW010003076.1, on the reverse strand, counting down.
CACTAAAGACAATACAGCTGTTACGACTGCAAAGGTACTCCTGAAGGAGTTCTTTCCTCGTTTCGGTTTGCCCCGTTTGATTTAGAGTGATAACGGAAGTCCTATTAATGCCAAGGTCATTCAGTTAATTTGTGATGGTTTGCACATAAAACAGAAGTTTCATGCTGCAAATCACCCACAGCCAGCAGGATTAGTTAAGAAGTACAATGGTACTCTCAAACTGAAGTTGGCAAAGATTCAGGAGACGACAGGGTTACAATGGCCAGATGCTCTACCATTAGCTCTTTTGTCGACAAGAACAACAGCACATTCTAGATCAGGATTGTCACCCTACGAGGTCGTGTTTGGATGCCCGGCAAATGTCTGGGGCGTCCCGCGCCCTCGTAGGTTCTCAGATATTGAGTATCCATTGTTGACAGACTATCTTTGCCAGTTAATTGAAAATTTGTGTTCTATTCACCAACAGGTCCGCAGGTCCCTTCCGCCTACACCAGAGGGACCCGGACACGATATTCGGCCTGGGGACTTCATATTAGTCAAGAACTTCCAGCGGAAGAAGAGTTTGGAGCCCCGTTGGAATGGACCTGAACAGGTCCTCCTGGCCACTCGAACAGCCGTAAAGGTCGCCGGCCGAAAGAACTGGGTCCACGCCAACCACTGCCGCAGGATACCCTTGCCCTATGATCAGTGGGTGAGGGACGGCATAGGGGACGCTGAGTGTGAGAAGGTGCCTCAGTTTCTCCCCTTCAGTGATGCAAAGTTAACGTGGACCCAAACGGATGCAGAAAATGATGAAATGCTGAATGCAGTGGTTCCCCCAGAAATACGAGCCATTAAGGAGCCGCTGTTTGTTGATCCAACGGTGCCTGGGGCTACCAGGTACAATTTGCGTCCTTGGTTGAGGAATAGTGCACAAGAGGAGAAGTCAGATTAGACAAGTTAGGGGTGTACTTTGCTATAGTACCAACGGATTAGTTTAGGGTGATGTGAGACTTGTGCACTGTTCTGTTTCCGAGCATTGGACAGGATAGCTCAAAAGGTATCCCTTGGGGTACATTATCCTGATTGACGTGGGATTCATCCAGAGCTTAGGACTGAGCAAGCTCCACCACCGGTGCTCAAGAGCGCCAACGTTTGATGAACAATAGGAGCCTGTACCAGTGAGGCTCTGACGGACACTGGGAGCACTTATCGTTTTTTTACAAAGTTTTATATAGCGCGAACTTGACCCAAGGGTATCGGTTATCAGAGCGCTTTACATGAGCACCAGTTGCGTTACATGAGGACACATTCATTTTTTTGTTAGGCACGGGGAGATTAAGTGATTTGCCCAGAATCACAAGATGTTCAGCGTCCTTGCCGAGACTCGAACCCGGTTCCCCAGCTTCGAAGTCGACCGCCCTAGCCGTTAGGCCAACTCCTCTCTTTGCTATCATTTTAGTTGCACCATCGTTTTGTGGCACTTCTTTCCTTGTTTAATTATGAATCCCTTTGGTCAGTCTATTGATGAGGAGGAACAACCATTTGCACCACCTCGTTTCGCACAGGGTTGGTCGAAAAAGAGTAAAATAGTTTGCATATTAATTGTTGTGATTGCACTAATAACAATACTTGGAATATCCTGGTTCTTAGAGGAGAAGTTTCCTGCACATTCCTTGGTTGGTACTACTCCCGCTCCTCCTGAGCACATTTTTGTTACTCTAGCTCCACACAAAGAAGCGCACAGGTTCTCATATACGGACAATGTATTCATACAAATGTTGCATTATGCCCATAATGTTTCCAATACAACTAATTGTTGGGTTTGTGGGTTGCTCCCTTCAGTCACTCATAAGAGCGATAATTTGTTGTCTATGGTACCATTGTCATATATTGGCAATTGTGAGGGTTGGTTTCAATTGTTTCGACTGGTGTACTTCCAATTTCACCTTTCAACATTTGGTATGACGCATGTTGATTCCCATACTGCGCATGAATATATACGCTTCTATCGATTTATCCCCATAGGACCGGCAGGACAAGGGACTCTAGGGACTTTGTCCTCGAAGTCATGTGCGAATACATATCATAAAGTGAAGAACAATGCATGGTTTAGAATGGAAAGGGCTGATTTCCAATGGTTTAACACCTCTGAGTACTTCCAATCTTTCCGAAGTCAAAATCTTACTGAAGATAAGCCAATACCTGTGTCTGTGGTCAATACTGAAGGAAGTGACCCGATTAGGGCCACCCCAGTCACTCGCGACCTCCTCTTAGCATTCCAAGAAATGAAGAGTCGGTGACGCAGTAGAGAATACAAACCAAGTTATTTTATTTTAAATGGGCTGCAGCGGAGTCCAGTCTGACTAGCCTCCTTAGATGCTACAGAGGGGACTGACTTCCAAACATTTGGTAACACAAAATAAGCCTTCCAACACCTCTCAAAACCCCGCCACTGATGGAAAAATACTGCTTGGGCAGAAAAACTGAATAAAGGAGGCACTGAGGGATGAGCTACCACCTGCAGAATGGGTACACGTTATCAGGCTCCCAAGACCATCTTACTCGTTCTCAGCTCTCTCTGGTGTGGGAGCATAGCTATGTCCAAGGATAGGAATGCAGAGCTGAATAAACTATTTTCTTCGTGCATCTGGGTTCCAACCTTGGATGAGATATGGGAACTTTCAGAACAGCAGCTTCTGTTGATTGAAGCAGAGAGCGGGGAGCACAGAGGCCGGGGATTGCTCACAGCGTAACATGGCGACTGCAGTAGTAAAATGGCGTCTCAGATGCTAACCTAAGCCTGCACAACTTTAGAAAAGCTGAACACACACACATTTGCAATCGCGATTAATATGACATAGCTACATCAATGCTAACATAACACAGTATACATCATGGAGGACGGGTTAATGGGACATTCGATTCTAACAGACCCTCCTTTTAGCATTCATTGCTAAGTCTTTATTGGTGCTATCAGGTTAGGGTCTTTACAATTCTATTGGATGGGGAGACATGATGTTACATATATAACTGTTAACCATTGAGGTAATCGTCAGCAATGTTAGGCAGGTACACATATTAATATTCAAAAATGCCCTCATCGATGGACATCAAGTCATGCACAGCCTGTAATATCATGACAGAATTTTTAGCTGGTTGTTCTTTAACTCCGGGCTTTGGTGTTAACTTTTGCATGCAATATGAACAACAGGCGGGAAGGCAATTGATGCACAGACAACAAGTGAATACAGCACCTGCGATAGCTACTAAGAATAAGAGTATTTTTCAGCCCCATGTTGCTAACAGACCCCAAAACCACCCAGACAGGGACCACAGGCCATTCTCCTGGTGGATGTCAGACGCTAGTCTGTGTAACTTTTGTATGGCTGCATATACATTCGGGGCGTGGTCTGGTATGTACACACAGCAACTACTGCCGATGACGCGACAGGCCCCACCCCGGTCAGCAAGGATGACGTCTAACACCATCCTGTTTTGAAGGGCAACAAGTCTCGTAGCCTGAAGCTCAGCTGTGATGTTGGTCAGTATTCCCGCTGTGGTATTGATGACTCCCTCTACAACCCTTGTGATCCGGCGTATACTACGGCTGTTATACATAGGGCCCCAAAATGGCAAAATACCCTTCATGGCATCCGTAAATTGCTGCAAGGTAGTGTCAGTCTGATCGATATCATTCGTGCCAAGAACCCTTCTTACTCGAGACAGATACACACTCCTACGCCATAGTTTCAAAGGTTTCTAAAAGAAGGTTCAGAAGGTCTCTGCCTGGACATAAATTCCTTATATCAGTTTTAGGAGGGGCTATCCTCGAGGTATTGAACCTTTTATGAATACACAAAAGTGGGCTGCCCCTTGAATCAATTCCTATGTTAATCTACAGAGTTCTATAGAGATGCACTACCAGTGGGGGCATCTCATAAAAAGTTACGGACTGGCCTCACACACCGCCCGGTGTCATGCTTCATCATCGGCTGTCCTCGCCCTCTAAAAACTTGGTTTGATAGAGGGCGGGCATACACCTGGAGACAGGGATGCACTTCTAAATCTAAGTGATGGCCGTGGGGGAGTGATAAGTGATTTAAAAACCATTACATTAGTCCATGTGCTATGCTTTATTCAAATGGTAAATGTATGGTGGTTAAAAACTAAGTGAACGGTGGTATGGGATATTATTCTCCTTCACCTTATAAAATGCGGTCGACATGTTTCTGCTGAGGTGTCCCCGAAGGGTACGTAGCATTCTTCAGGACCTAAAAAGGGGGAAAAAGGGGAGGTTATATACCCTATGTGTTCACTTACTTTTAACTAGTGAAAAATGGAAGGAAAATCCTGTCGCTAGATCAGGGAGGGTTAAAAAACACTATGTAGGTGGATACTTCCCTCTTGGTATAGTACCACTGAGAGTAACTCCTGTATTTCTACCCTAAACGCTCCATGGGAGGGCTGAGGTGGAAGGACCTACTTAGACTTTTGTCTAGTTTCAGTGCTTCCAGCCATTCTTCCCGGAGGCGTCCTCTCTGTCTCCCCGCTGAGACGGCCCACTTTTGTGTATTCATGAGATAGTGGAGGCTGGCTTGCCCTTTGGCCCCGTGCCTCTGGTTCCCACCCTCAGCAACATTGCTGGGGTTAGTGTGTGTGGATTGAACCTTTTATACCTCAAACTTTATAGCAATACTTCTGTGTGAGACATGCCTCCTCCATTTGAATTTATCCACAAGAAACGTGCTTCATGCTGATTGCTGATTTTCAATGTATATCTTTATTGATGTATTTTTTTGATATATTTGATATATATAAAATCAGGTTTTTAGAAAAGATCCTGCACAGCTGTGCAGGATCTTTTCTAAAAACCTGATTTTAAATGAAAATTGAAAAACGGATCTATGAAAAAAATATATCAAAAAAATACATCAATAAAGATATACATTGAAAATCAGCAATCAGCATGAAGCACGTTTCTTGTGGATAAATTCAAATAGAGGAGGCATGTCTCACACAGAAGTATTACACTCCTACGCCATAATCTGTGGTCTTTATGATAATTGGATGGTGCAATATACACAGTGGGCAAGAGAAAAGACACGTAGCACACACCAGACCACCCCCTAGGAAGCCATATGTAAGCCTGGGACCAGCAGATGAAGTACACGCTGTGGGGCGGAAGCAATGGTGGGCTACTTGTGGTGTTCAAGTCATAAGTGTAATTACAAATACTCTCTCCTACCGGAACCTTTCCAAAGCCTCGGACACAGAAACTAGTGGTGGTGTTAATCACCGGTACTGGCATTGCCTTATCCTGAGTAATATTACGTAACTGAAAGGACCTGAAATATTCAGGGACGTTAAAGTCTTGGAAATCTGTCATCTTATCCAGAAGCCATGTTACATTTTTCTTCCTTTCGTACACATTCATGCAGGCATCGGGATGTAGAGTGTCAGCAGCCCCATCCCTCCCCGGAGTAAATCCTTGGTGAATTGCTATATAACCCAGTACAGTCTTATAATCAAGGTATGTCATATTCATTGCATCTGAATGATAATGGATATATACCATTGTGAGCAACTGAAACCAGGCTTCGCAGCTGGCCAAATAAGAGAGGGGCAGGGAGAGCAACAAGTCATTTTTATGCATCACTGAGGGGAGCAAACCACAAACCCAACAATCGGTGACATTGGTGGTATCGTGGGCCTGATTGAACATCTGCAGGAAGACGTTATCTACATAAGTTTGCCTATGTCTTTCCTTATGCGGAGCCAGGGTGACAAAGACATGCTCGGGTGGTGTGTAGTGGTTGCAATCAGGGTGTGTACAGGATGTCTTTCTTCCAAGAACCACAGGATCCCTAACATTGCTACCAATGCTACAAAAACTATCACTAGGAACACCATATTAGTCTTGGTGGGCCAGCTCGACCAAGTGGGGCTATGTTGGTCAAGACGGCGTTCTTCTAAGGGCTGTTCTTCTTCCATAACAATACGACCAAAGGGATACATTTTCATCTATCAAACTACCAGAGGGAAGTCCGTGCTATGGAGCCAGGTATACAGAAAGGGGGAAAAAAGGGAAAAATAGTCTCTGAGTGTCTATAAATGGTGGTGCTAACGAGCACTTCAAGAGAAAAAGGAAAAAAAAGTCTCTTAGTGTCTCTCAACGGTGGTGCCAACGAGCACTTCACGGTGGGGCTGCACCAACACACCCTTTTCTGTCTCTTCACTCAGGATAGGGCAGCTTCCCTCCTTGGAAAGCACCCCCCACTTATCCTGTCCAGTGTCTCAGACAATGCACCAATCTCCCTTTCCCTAAACTATTATTGGTACCAAAGGCAGGGTACGTGGGCCCTATTCTTCATCCAAAAGTCCATCCCTACTAACCTGACTGTCCCTTGGGGGCACTGTCCCTCCACCGGGGACGCAGATTGTACCGAGCCACTTCAGGCACTGCCTCGTCTCGGAAAAGAACCTTAAACTCAGGGGAGGCAGTGGACTGAGACTCCTGTTCCAGTGAACCAGATGGAGGAGAAACCTGGGCAGCCCTTATTTCTGGAGGCACTGCCTCGTTCAGAACAGCATCGTTCCTCTTCCGTCTGTGCCCAGGTCAATCGGGCATCAGAAAAAGGGACAAAGCGAGGGACCTTCTCTGTCTCGTGGTCCCCAATTCCCTCACGGACCCACTTGTCATAAGGGAGAGGGAGCGGGACTCGCTTGCAGTGGGATGAATGGATCCAGTTCTTCCATCTCTCCACTTTCACAGCAGTCCTCGTGGCGAGTAAAACAAGGAGGGGCCCTCTCCACCTCGGCTCCAAGCACCCTCGTCTCTGGTAGTTGCGCACTAGAACATACTCCCCGGGCTGAATACTGTGCCCTGGCCCCTCAGGTATTGGCGGGAGTGCCTCGTGGATCTGTTGATGAATAGAACGCAAATTTTTAGTTAACTCATATAGGTAATCCACAAGCAACAAGTATTCAATATCAGAGAAACGGTGTGGGCGGGGGACACCCCACACATTTGCGGGGTGCCCGAAAACCACCTCGTATGGGGATAACCCTGTTCTAGAATGTGCTATCGCTCTGGTGAATAACAGGGCAAGGGGTAGTGCGTCCGGCCATTGCAACCCTGTGCTCTCCCTGATCTTTGCCAGCTTCAACTTGAGTGTACCATTGTACTTCTCAACCAAACCGGCCGACTGGGGGTGGTTTGCTGCGTGAAACTTCTGCTTGATATGCAGACCGTCGCATACCAACTGAATTACCTTTGCATTAAAGTGACTCCCGTTGTCACTCCAAATAAAACGGGGCAAGCCGAGCGCGAGAAGAACTCCTTCAAAAGAGCCTTCGCCGTCGCCAAGGCTGTGTTCTCTTTAGTGGGGATAAGCCTCAATCCATTTACTGAATGCACAAACAACTACCAGCACGTACTTCAAGTTGTTAACTCGTTCCATTTCGATGTAATCCATCTGGAGAACCTCGAAAGGGAAAGAAGGGGGTGCAAAATTACCGGGAGGTGTTGGGGTACCCTTCCCAGGATTATGTATCAGGCAAACCATGCAATTCTTCACTAGATGGGCCGCTACCTTAGGGATGTTATCATTTTTCCATACGGGATCCAATAACTTACATATCCCTCTTGCACTAATGTGGGCTGGACCATGTGCCATTGTAACTACAGGGAATACATATGCATCTGGTAACATCCATCTTTGCTTTTCCGATTTATCGGTCCAGCACCCCTCCTCATCTAAGCGACCTGTACTCTCCTGCCACGTTGCCAACTCCTCAACTGTTGCCTCACTCTGAATCTCTTTCACATTTTCTAACGTATCCTCAAACATCCCACCTTCAGGCACCCATTGAGCTGGCCCTGCCACAAACATTCTCTTCATCTTGGACCTGGTTGTCTCTTTAGCTGTTTGGTCTGCAAACGCATTTCCCCTCCCCACGTCATCAGTGATCGCTTTACGGGCACTACACTTCACTATCGCCATCTTTTGGGAAGTGCTAGGGCTGATAGGAACCTATGTATCAGAGGGCCGTGTTGTATCCTTGCGCCATGTGAGGTCAGGAATCCCCTCTCTGCCCAAAATGATGGGCTACTCCAAACGCATATTGGCTGTCAGTGTAAATATTGACAGCCAATCCCTCACTTAACTCACACGCTCGCAAAATAGCAACCAGCTCTGCAGCTTGTGCCGATTGGTAAGGAACACGTGATGTCTCAACTACAGTGCGTAGCGTAGTAATAGCATACGCTGCGGGGGTGGTGCCATCTGACAGTTTGAAACAAGAGCCATCGACATATAGTTCCCCTTGTGGGTCAGGGAGGGAAACGTCAATCAGGTCTACCCGCCCCTTCGTCTCTTCTTCTGTCCGGAATAGACAATCATGGACATCTGTGTCCTCATTGTCCGAAGGGAGGGGTAGTAACGTGGCTGGGTTCGGAGTGGCGCATCTTTTTCTTGTAATGTGTGGCGCAAACAAAGTCAACTCATAACCAGTCAGACGAGCACTGGTAAGGTGCTGCGTCTTTGTCTTGTTCAAAAGTGTGTCCACAGCATGGGGTACCATAACTGTGAGATCAATATTGAGGACGAGCCCTGCCGACTGTCGGATAGAGACAGCCATGGCCGTGGCAGCTCTTAAACAGCTCAGAAGGGCTCTGGCGACAGTGTCAAGAAGGGCAGAGAAATAAGCACACGGCCTCTGCTTACCTCCAAAGACTTGTGTTGACACAGAAAGTGCACATCCAGCCGTCTCGTGTACGTACAGCACGAAAAGCTTCTGATAATCAGGCGTACCAAGCACAGGCGCAGAGCAAGGCGCAACTTTTAATTGCTCAAAAGCTTGCTGACATTCATGCTACCAGGGTAAAGGCTCATGCACATCTTTAGTGGTTAAATAGAGCAGAGGCTTTGTTAGTAAGGAGTAACCGGGTATCCAGTGGCGACAATACGAGGTGATGCCTATGAAAACACGCACGGCCCTCTGAGTCTTGGGGACGGGCATCTTACCAATGGCATCAACTCGTTCAGGTGTTAGCCTCCTTCCCTCCTTCGACAGTAGGTGACCTAAATAGGTGACCTCCTGTCGACAATATTGAAATTTTGAAAGGGACACTTTATGTCCATGCTCTGCCAAATGTAGCCACAATTTGACTGTGGCGTCTTTGCAACCCTCTTCAGTATCGGAGGCTACCAACAGGTCATCCACATACTGCAATAATACGTTACCTGAAGGAGGAGAGAGGGAATCCAACTGACCTTTCAGGGCTTGACTATATATACTAGGACTTTCAGTATACCCCTGAGGAGCACGACAGAATTGGAAACTCCGGCCCTCTAGGGTAAAACCAAAAAGGTGCCGGCTATTCGGGTGAATTGGGATGCTAAAGAAAGCATTTTTCAAATCAATCACAGAAAAGAATTTGGCTGTGGAAGGAATCATTGTCAAAAGAGCAGTAATGTCGGGTACCACCGGGAACTGAGGAACCACTATTTTGTTAACCTCCCGCAAATCAATCACAAAACGATAGACATCAGGATGACCATAAGCAGAGTCCGAGGGTGTCTTTTTGAGGATGGGGAGAATAGGGCTGTTACACACATTGGCAACCGTCTCCTCAACCACCCCCGATTTGATCAAATCCTGTATAATCTGCAACAAAGCCCGTTCCCCGCCTGCGGTATTTTGTACTGGGGAATACGAGGCAGAACTGCATTGTCTTTAATCGTAATAGAGACCAGTGGTATCTGCAACAACCCCACATCCGTATCTCCTGTTGCCCACAACGTGGGCGGCACATCCTTAAATTCAGCAGGAAGCGGTGCATCTTTCTAAAAACACTTTTTGGTACTGGCCACCTTGGGTCCTATTGTCATATAAACGCCATTTGGAGAACAGGAAATCTTAGCATGCAACTTTTTCAACAAATCTAAACCCATCAAATTGTCTCCACAATTCGCTGTCAACAAAAAGGGCGAGTCCACAGTAAACGGGATAATAGTTAAAGCAAGGGGTTCAGAAATGGGGCTCACAACCGGTATGCCTGAAAAACCTACCGAAACATTGTTATGGCCAGACAGAGCTGCCCCAGGGACCAGTGAACGAGAAACAGAGCTATTCATTGCACCTGTATCCACCAGAAACTTCTTAACCGAACCATGCAAATCCGCCGTGACATAAGGACCACGCTGATCTACAGGTATTGGAACTGGTCCCTCACCCTGTCCCTGGCTGTCCTAGTTATAGGACATCCCTGACGCCTCGTCCAGATCATAATCATCGTGATAGTACTGCCTTCCCCTGGGGTCATCAAAATAGTTCTGGTCAGACCGACCCCCGAGGATGCCCCACCCTGAATCTCATTGCGACCGCCTTCACCACGTCCCCATCCAACGGCATCCCGACCTCTGGGGGCTGCAACCTTCTGCAACAAGTCTGGACACTCACTCCGCCAGTGCCCCTCCCTCTTACAATACGCGCACTGGTTCGGCCCCACCGGACTGCCTCCTCTGCCTGCGCCACGCGACCGTTGAGCCGGACCAGTGCCACGTCCTCTGCCGGACCCCCTTGCTGCCTGCTGCATCAGTACCTTAGTCTTCCACTCCTTATTATTCTTCTCCACCTTCTCTTTCTCCTCATTTTCTCTATGCTCATAGTACTGCGCCATACTCAATATCACTGAAGGGGAGGAGGTAGTCCAGGTGCTCTAAGAAGCCTGCAACCGAGCTGCGATCTCGGGGAGCAGGTTTGTTACAAATCTATTAACGAACAACCGGACACCGCCTTCCACCGACAAATCCTGTCCACTAAAATCCAGAAACACCCCTTCAAACCGAGTGAAAAAATCTGACACACTTTCATCCTTCTTCTGACGACATGCCGCTAACTTATCCCAATCTACTCATCTGGGTGGGATGAGAGAATGCATGTAAGTAATAATACGACTGGGCAAAGCTAGTATCTCAGCCCTAGGCTTTTCGCCAGGCTTACGCTCATTGTCCCATGCCCTAATCGCATTCCAAGTGCCGTCCAACTCCACAACATGGTCCTGCGTTTGCACCTGCCTCCATATGTCCACCGGTACCAACAACCCGAAAAACATCTCAATATCGGCCAGTGTCATCACCGTCGATGAGGCGGCCTCCGTTAATTCTTTATAATATGCTGTTGGATTTTTCCTAGGGTCCGGCAGCTGGCTTTTGAGGGCGAGCACCTCACTCCTTTTCCATGGAGTGTAAACCCATTGTTCCTGAAAGCGAGCCTCCACCCGTTGTTGAACTACAATATCCTGCGCATTACGCTGTTCTGGGATCTCAGGATGAAAAATAGGATGCACCTCCCTCATCGGGAATTGTGACACAGTCGTCGGTGTTTTCTGGTGCAGCCTATCCTGATACCCAATCATCGTTGCCACATTACTAAAGACGTCGATAGGGGCCATATCAGCAGCGTGTACGCGGTTTCAAATATCATAAATTATTTGGGGTGCTACACCACCAAAACACTGTTCCCACAACCCTATCAATGTAGCAGACATGTGCTTGAGAGCATGCTGCTGCACAAACGGCTCAAAAACCTTCAACACATTCCACACATCCTCTACACTGTAGATCGGACTCCATGCCCACTGCGCAGCCTGGTTGGCGTTCATTTGTTTTTCCTCATTTCCCACATCAGACCGAATCAGCACCCGCCCCATTCATTCCCGTGCCGCAGCCCAATTCTCCTCATTCATTCCACACACCGGTGTCCCCGCACCCAACGATGCCGGGGATGAAATGTCTGGGAAAGACACAATAGCTGAAGGAACGGGCACCAATGTGAGTAATGACTGCGTTGAAGGTGTGAGAGAAGGGGGAGAAACAGGAGCGGGGACAGCAGATACAGCAGAAGGACCCGCAGCTACTGCACACGCAGCTTGCAAAGCAAGGGGGGAAACAGGCAGGGCCGTAGCAGAAGCAGCCGGATCAGAGGTAGCAGGGCCAGATATAGAAAGAGGAGGAGCAGCAGACTGAGATGTCGGAGCAACAGGGTATACCCTCTGCGGGGCGCAGGAGGGTGGGGACCTAGTGTCTAATAGTTCATCCACAAATGCGTCACCTTCCTCCCGGGCAACATAGGACTAATCACATTGTAATCGAAACTTCCTATCAGCACACTCTATACCTTTTTCGACTTTCTCTCTATCGTAGGCTACTGCTTTCTGAGTTACCGTTTGCGTTTTCCCCCTTCGGGCCTCCTTCTCTGCCCGCATGCGCTGTTGCCTAGCTTCCTTTTGCCATACCTGAAGGGAATCAAACATCGACCTCCTACTTCTTCTGGTAAATAATTTGTCTTGCAGATAATTCAATTTCTGTTCGTCAAAGGTACCTGTCGGTGGCCACTGAAGCTCAGCATTGTCCCTCGTATATTTGTGCCATATTGAACTAAACATAATAGGGCCAAAGCCGTGCTTCACGTACATGTCAAAATTCGGGGTGCCTTCCGGAGGCGCAGGTTGCCTCTCCTCCAACCGAGCTTCGGCAGAGCAACAGCGGCACCCCACACACCACAATTTACTCAAACAAGGCATCTCAATAGCAGACACATACACTACTCACATGAACCAAACAACACACCAAACAAAGGGAATCCAAAACAAGACAATCCGAAGACTGTACCAAAACAAGACAGTCCGAAGACTGTACCAAAACAAGACAGTCCGAAGACCATACCAAAACAAGACAGTCCGAAGATTGTACCAAAACAAGACAGTCCGAAGACTGTACCAAAACAAGAAGGCAGGCTCTAGCCCCAGGCCTTTTCAAGAGTAAACCAAATCCAGTAGGTGGCCTGGCAGAGTGTTCGCAACACTCCGCACCTCAAGGGTCCACAGACCCACCAAGTTCAAACAAGCTAAGAATGGTCCTCAGACCATATTCAAGACTATTCAAGACGGCGCCATATTTACCAAGAGACAAGGCAAACTCACCTGGTGCACACAGGTCAAACAAAGTTATTCTGCCGACTCTTCGGACCAAGCGGTCAGATCCAAGGGTTTCGCCTTTTCAGGACCCCAGCCAGGACGACCACTAGGCAAGGCACCGCCCGATCAGATGGGCGGGGCAGCTGCGAGAACTAGGCTCGGTCGTGTGGGGTGCCCCGATCCGCCCATCCCACCGGACGCAACCCCGACCTCCACACCCGGTCACGGGCGAGGATGGGCCACCTGGTAGAGTCCCTGTTCGGGAGCCAACTGAAGGAAGTGACCCGATTAGGGCCACTCGGGTCACTCGCGACCTCCTCTTAGCCTTCCAAGAAATGAAGAGTCGGTGACGCAGTAGAGAATACAAACCAAGTTATTTTATTGTAAATGCGCTGCAGCGGCGTCCAGTCCTTAGATGCTACCAAGGGGACTGACTTCCAAACATTTGGTAACACAAAATAAGCCTTCCAACACCTCTCAAAACCCCGCCCCTGATGGAAAAATACTGCTTGGGCAGAAAGACTGAACAAAGGAGGCACTAAGGGATGAGCTACCACCTGCAGAATGGGTACACGTTATCAGGCTCCCAAGGACATCTTACTCGGTCTCAGCTCTCTCTGGTGTAGGAGCATAGCTATATCCAAGGATAGGAATGCAGAGCTGAATAAACTATTCTCTTCGTGCATCTGGGTTCCAACCTTGGATGAGATATGGGAACTTTCAGAACAGCAGCTTCTGCTGATTGAAGCAGAGAGCGGGGGGCAAAGAGGCCGGGGATTGCTCACAGCGTAACATGGTGACTACAGTAGTAAAATGGCGTCTCAGATGCTAACTTAAGCCTGCACAACTTTAGAAAAGCTGAACACACACAGATTTGCAATCGCGATTAATATGACATAGCTACATGAATGCTAACATAACACCGTATACATCATGGAGGACGGGTTAATGGGACATTCGAATCTAACAATACGACATCTAGTTTTTGTGTCTAGGGGACAGGGAAGATAAAGGTGGGGGAGAGTAAATATAATTTCACCTACAAGCTGAATACGACTAATAGTCCGCCTTTGATCTTACCCCATAATGTCTATTTTGTTTGTGGGTCACAAGCTCACGTCTGGCTCCTGAGGGGGTGGTCTGGCACATGTTATCTTTCTTTTCTTCTTCCCCCTGTATATGTTGCCCCGTCCAATTATCATAAAAATCATCAGCTACAAAGTAGGAGCACCTTCCGGACTCAAGTAAAAAGGGTTGTTGACACAAAGGATATCGATCAAACAGACACCACTGCACAGCAGATTGAGGACGCTATAAAGGGCCTGCTACCTTTCTGGGGCCCTATGGCTTATAGCCTTCAACTCCGTCGGTTAATGAGAGTTGTTGAGGGGGTTATCAATACAACTGCTGGGATAATGACAAATATCACTGCTGAGCTCCAGGCTACGAGATTAGTCACTTTGCAGAACAGGATCATGCTAGACGTCATCCTTCCTGATAGGGGAGGGGCCTGTCGTAGCTGTTGTGTGTACATACCTGATCATGCTCCCAATGTGTATGCAGCTATACAAAAATTACATAGACTCTCATCTGACATACACCAGGACACAGCTAATTAGACACTATCGGGGTGGTTCTGGAACACACTCACATCTTGGGGTTGGAAGATTCTCACCTTCTTGGCTGTGGTTGCTAGTATCTTCTTTACATGTTGCCTCTGCATACACTGTCTCCCAGCTTGTTGTTCCTATAGTGCCAACGCCCTCACACCCAAACGGAAAATGTCAGTTCATGATACTAATGCTGCCATTATGATACAAAAGGAAATTGACGAGTTGATGCAGATTGACGAAGGTATTTTTGAGACTACATCTTGCTCTATTCCCGACACTGAATACATGGATTGTTCCGAATACTGACGTTCCTTTGTCTATGAGAATGTTATATTATTTTTGGATCATATCCTGAAAAATTGTTAGCTCATGCTAAATGGAGGGTCTGTTGTAATGAAAAGATTTTTGCTAGTTTTGCTTGTGCATCATTCTACGTAAGTTAGCATTTGTGGCACCATTTTATGTTTTGGCCGCCATTTTGAGTCATGCTCGAAACTGCTCTTTGTCTCCTCGAGAGAACGGGTTGTGGAAAAGTTTCATTTCTCCAGGGTTGGGCCTTGCTCTGCTAATGAATGCACTGTTCCTATTAGCGCATACCTTTACCACAAGATAGAGGCCTTCTCCCACTAGTCTAGTGGCGGACACGGGCAGAGTGACCTTGGATTGAAGATAGTGTGTGCCCGCCCCCAGAATTGAAACCTATCCTTAGGCTGTCTGGTTTTAGGTTTAAACCTATAATAACTGATAAAACCCCACCGAAAGGAAAATAGCCATCACCAGTGTAAACACATAAACACTGAAAAAACACCTTCACAACCACAAACTAAGTGCCATTCTAAGAAAGGAAAAGATGAGTGAAAGATTCCCTTTTATTTCTTCCTGAAGGGCCACTACAATGTAACTTTGTTATACAAGGCAGCATCAAGGAAGACTGGGCTAACATTATTCTGCTTGAGTTTTGTTGTTTAGGATGTCACTAAAATATTGTTTCTTCTTCCTTCTGCTTTTTTCAGTTTTGTGGTCTTTGGTCTAAAGATGCAGTGTTTAGAAGCATGTTTTAGGTCTTATTTAGTTATTTTATAAACTGTAGAGAATCAGGAAATATCAAAATCATATTTAATATTTTGGCAACATTTGATTTCACTGATAGGTAAAATGGCTGGTTTCATAAGAATCTTTCCCAATATATACCATCACATTTACCCACAGAGAATGGGTAAAATCCTTTGATACATCAGCCCTCTTTTTTTAGCGAGTCATTATTGATTGTAGATGAATTGCCAAACACTCCAGGCTTTAAGCAATTTAAGGTGTAGTGACAGATATATGTGAAAAGAGTGTTGTCATCAAACATCTGAGATAGAGGTGAAAACATGACACCAGACGTTTGATAAACACAGTGTCACTTGGAATGCTGCTGCAAAAAAGTTCCTACCAAGTTCAATAAAGATTGGAGTGATATTGTTTTTATTTGCAGTAATTCAGCTACCTATATGAAAAAGTTGTATGATGACCTGTCAAAATCGATACCTGGGCTGAAGTTCTTCCCTGTAAGAGATCCTTGTCACTTTCTAGATGGTATGCTGAAAGCATCTTTACAATCTTCAGAGTTAATGAAGAATGCCATTGACTTTGTAGTCCAATCTGGTGCACTGTTTCGGGATGCCCAGGAACTAAAATGCAAATATTTCTCATTTTGTGCTTTGTGTGACATCCAAGGAAGAGTCATCCTAACTGTCATTTAGCCGGTGGTTCTCAGTCCTAGAGGCTGTGAATGCTATATTATCCATGTGGCGGCCGTTTACAGAATTTTTGCTTAGTAATGATGCCAAAGGCAAGAAATGTGATGATCTTTGGTCACATATTGATAGTGATGTGAAAAAAGTACAGTCTACTGCATGCTTAGGTTTTTACAGGAATACATGACTGATGTAGTGGACATAATCAAAATACTAGAGCCTGAAAACACCCTTGTCTACCAAGTGTTCAGCGAAATTGGTGTAGATCTGAAACATCTCCTTGAGAGTAGGCTGGGCGACACTTTTAGTGACTTTGGCACTGCAACATGCTGCATGTTAGAATTCTTGCCACTTGGTAAGCAAACAAATGTGGAGGAGCAATTCAGGAAATTATATTTTACAGTTTATTGGAAATGGCTTGCGATGATGCATAGAAATGTCCCTTCCCTAACCATGGCATTTGAAGTTAATGAAGCCTCACTGAAGTACTCTGCACAAGTTCTAGATCCCTTCTGAATTTTCTCCAGACTTTGAAAAGTACTGCTTCATTTTTGACTGCTTCAATAACGGAGGGTGTATGCGCCCAATTCAATGCATATGTTGCAGAACATGTCCTAGAGAATCACAATCTTCAGGTGCACCAGTACTGGCATTGAAAGCTATTTCATTGGCCAGAGTTAGCAAATTGTGTACTGGCTGCTTTGGCGTTGCCCGTCTCAAGTGCCAATGTTGAGAGGGCCTTTTCACAGATAAACGTTTACATAGGAAGGAAAGAGCGAGCGTGCATGACCACAGACTCTCTAAAGAAGTATTGTATGGTGTACTACAATACGTTTGAGTTCTAAAAATTTATTTGGATCTCATATACCCTGTACACACGCTGTCTATACACATGCACTATCAGTGCAGAAAGCAAGCAATAATTAAAGGCAAAACATTCCATAAACACCAGAAAAAGACTGTTTCTATTGTTTTTAATGGCGCGAAAATGTGTAACCACTGATAACCACTGTTTTTTTAAGGTATTGAAAACACCCCACCAGAATTTACCAAAAATAGAAACTGGAAACAGGAAAGCCTACCTATCCTTCTGTACTTCTTTGTTCTGCTGCATCTGCTCAGAAAATTCCGTTCTGGGCGTGCCTTCATTGGTTCTGAATTGTACATAATGTATCTCCATGTTTGCTGATGTCAGTCTCTCTCTGCAGCACTCCTAGAGACTGGGCAGACCGGGCTCTGCTCGAGCGTATCTGAATAAACATATATTGGTTTGTATTCTCTTCTGTCTGATCGACTCTTCATTTGGTATGGAAGGCTGAGAGGTGGTCGTGAGTGACCCGGGTGACCGTAAATGGGCCACTTCCTTTATGTGTGAAAGGACAGTGAGTGACGGAGGGAATGTTAGGCATGCGGCTTCCTGGCACGAGATAGAAAAGTCTAGGTGTGGCTGTTGTTGCTCGGATATGAATTTACCTTGAAAAAATAAAAAGACCAGAGGCGTTTAGTAAAACAGGAACAAGTTAGTTTACTTAAATGCAGGGGCCGGAAATGCATCGACAGACGCGCGTCTGAAGACAGTCTCAATGTACAGAAGTTTTGCCCGATCATATATACAGTTCGTTTGGTACAATAAAACAATTTCACATTCCTAGAAAGCATGTGGGTCCAGGCCTAGTTATAAATCATGAATACAACCATCTGATAAAGGGGACACAGGTGGCTCTTGACCTTGGGGAGAGCTAGTGTGGCCCACTGTGTATGCGTTCAGATATCCGGCATGGGGAACACATGATCACTATGTGTGGTATGCATGCTGTGTCCCGATTGGCTGAGTGTTCCTGACTACATGTGGTATCTAACTTTGTGGGATTTTGTGAATGTGTGCTTTTGGCCAAACGTGTTTTATTGGGGCCAATTTCCCCAGACCTGTTTGTGGTGTCACTGCCTATTTGTGGGATCGATCAGGATTTTCCCTGGTTGCGCGTTTGTCTTTGGACTGAAGGTATCCCCACCTGTGCCCTATCAATCGCTAGGCCTGGGTTTGGGTCGTAGGGCCTGTCTGACCACGTATCTCTGACTCAGGGTTGATGGGGAGGTATTCTTGGGTGAATTCGACAGCAACAATACGAGTTTGTTATTGCATGTACATAAAACATGGCAGTCATTGATATATTTACCAACATGCTCATTATTATTAGGGCTCCCGGTTTTCTGTTTAAACGGATTTTTACATATAAATACAGACGGAAAACAAGTTTTCCTTTATCTGTATTTATATATAAAAACGGGAAAATACTAGTACATTTTGATGCCCCAGCCATTTCCCGGGGCTTTGCTCCTCGAGTGAGGTCTTCATTGACATCAATAGAATCACACCCCCAACCATCTGGTGTCTCCCCCTCCTTAGAGGGTTAAGAGGTGTCAGCCCAGGCAGAGACAGCTTCCCGGGCACACACACAGCCGCACCCGAGTACTTCACAGGTCCTTGAAAGACCATTTACTTGTTAATGGGGCTTTGTTGTTCTTTCACCCCTTCTTAGAGCCCCCACGAAATTTGGCTCTAGTTGCGCCTCTGTAACCAGCTCCATACTAGCACTCAGAGGTACTCCTCCAGTGACAGGCGAAGGACGGTACGGGCATGTATCACGCGCACAGGTTCTGTTCCACTGGTAATCCACTGTCCGATCTCGGCCCCCATCTTATCGTTAGGGGAGATCTAGGGATGGCACACAGTGGTGAGAGTCCAATGAAGGGATGGGTACATACTGCTAATCTATCCTTAGTTGTGGCAAGGACTCAGCAGGTATGAGCCCTGTGCTCCCCTACGAGTGGATGGGCACGAGACTGAGATCTCTGTTGTCTCCCTGTGAATGGCGGCCTCGGTGCAGGATTGAGACTGGTTACTGAGTGAGGACTCGGCTACTTCAGCATGGGCGACTTCTGTTTTGCCTGGTCCTCGGTGCTTCTGTAGACGAGGGAGAGAGACCCGCAGCCTTCACTGCTTGCAAAGTGACCCTGTGCAACTTTCACAGTAACATCTCTGAGTGAAGCCGAGTGTGCGTGTCCCTCACATGTCCTTGCACACCAGTGACAGACGCGCATCGCGCATCATCAAGGCGCTACATTTCAGCATTGACCCTTAGTTCTTTTTCCTAGACCATCAGACACTCCAAAAGTACAAGGCTGTCCGTGATGTCTGGATATTCATTGTGACGACCGTGCTATCAACATCCCGGCGTGGCCTAGGAGGTCCAACCCATGAAAAGGAAAAACAAATCCCACAATGTCTTTTAACCCAATTTGGCAGGACGAGCAGTCACCAACAATAAGGATTTCAGAATGTTTGATAATGTCTGATTGGGTCATGGTGACTCTTGTTTATTTCACCACCACCTGGATTCATGCCCATCAAACGTGCTAGCGTCTCTCTTCATCCATTCTCCATGCATACCTATCAAACACTGCGCTGGCCCCTCTTGTTATTTCACTCTGCACCCATAATTCACATCCATCCAACATTGGGCTTGCATCTCTCGTAATATCTTGTTATTTCACTCCCACCTGTATTCATGCCCATTAGACACCGTGCCGGTGACTCTTCTCATCTCAACCTCCATCCACCATTCACACTCATCGAACACTGTGCTGGGGCCTCTCGAAATTTCACCCTCCACCTGCCATTCACTTCATCAAAGACTTTTCTTTTCATGTTGTTAGCTTTTCAAGCAAAAACACTCATTGATTTCTGAATAATGAGTGTAAAAGCTTTAAGTTGTATTCCCTATGAGTGTTTGCTTTTTTCCAGTATGTTGTTACTTTTTTTCAGGCAGCATATTACTGTAGTCTAGTGCATAATTTGAATTGAATTGCTTCCAGGTGTTTATAGCGGGGCACAATTGAGTTGTAGCTGAAGGCAGTGCGAGTTTCTCTCAGTGGGGCAGATGGTGTTCAGTGGGGGAGAGGATGTGGCACTCTGCCGATGACAGAAACTGCAAGGCTCTGAGACAAATGGCTTGTTCTAGCACTTTTAAGCATATTTGGGACATTCTGAAAATGGCAAAGTTTTCAGATGAAAGTATAGTGTTGACCAATAACAACCGAGCGCATGTGTGCATTGTCAATTTAAATAAATGTGGAAAAATACTAGCTGTAGCGTCGTCTTTTGCTTGCGGCAAAAATAAATGTGGATAAATACAGAAAAAATGCCCAAAAAATAAATATGGATAAATACAGACGGAAATGGCAAAAAAATAAATACCATAAAACCGGGAGCCCTAATTATTATGCATACAGTTGTCATAGCGTATATCTGCATTGTTTTTACTGGCATTGGCATTGTTATGCGTGCATAGTTTATGACGTACATCGACATTGCATTTATTGGTATTGCCGCTCTTGTGCATGCATATATCATGGTGTACGTTGACGTCTCATTCACTGATATTACCACTGTTCAGCTCTATGTTGTGCCTGCTCAGGCTTCTGCTAGCTCTGCAACGTGCTTTGAAAGAACGTTTCACAACTGAGAAGAGACACTGCTTGGCAGGAGGCAAAGGGGGTGTATATACAAATTAACTGACTGGTACAAGTGACAAAACCTGAGAGTGGTGGGAAGTGTGAGGCAGAACCGTGTAAAGCAGAGGTACTAACTACCTACATTTGCCAAACTCTAGGACAAGGAAAGGGCTAGGCCAACCACATAGACAACTATGAATTGCTCACAGATCTATTGCCCTTATGAGCAGTCTCTGCATAGGTTTCTCAGAGTGTGCCTTTGAGTACCTTCACAAATGTATGTTCTAGTCAGGAGCTGAAGGAAAGGTTAGGCTTGCAGCAGCAATCCATTGTATCCAAACTGCATTGAAAAATGAAGCATTTACCAGAAACAAATTAATGAACCTCTATTTAAGTCGACTGGGCATATATAATTAAAAAGGCTCACTAGGTTTGTTTCAATAAATCCACATGGCTTCAAAAAGAAAATAATGCTTATTCAGAGAGAGGGAGGTGGATGCTGGAAGTAATAGCGAACTGTGGAATTAAAGATCGTTTTAGGCCATAACAGGCCTCGGGTCTCCCTGAAATGAATTTACTCACGTGACGTCTTGTGGTCTATGCGGAGGAAGTGGCTTAATTGTTATGTTGGTTTGTGAGGCGCACACAGGGTCACCAAAAGGAGTGGGCCACGCCTCTCTATCAGGGTCCCTAAACTCAAGGCCTCTCGCAGCCATTCTGGCACCTTACAAGCCCAACATAGCACAAACATAACACATCAGAGCGTAGATAACAAATGTAATGTAATAAACTCAACCTATTTCCTTCATATCACGCACCCTGTGACATAACATGGCACAACACCGCCTACATCAGAGTGGCATATAGCGTAACGTAACATAAAATAACATAAATTGAATGGTAACTTAACATTAAAAAACATAACAGGGCAACATAGCCTAGCACACAATATTAACACAATATAAAATCACATAAGGAAGATAAGCAAACGTTTTATTTAATCGATTTTACTCCTGTACCTTGAGGGTGCAGACTGAGATTTAGCGCTTTAAAGCGTGTTCAGGGTGGCATACAAATGCGTTATGTGTATTACGAATGAAAATCAGAACAAAGATGAGCGATGATGAATAATTTCCCCGACGCGCCTCTCTAACCCTCCATCTGTCTTCAGGTGTTGGGACTCCCCGCTCAGCCGCTGGGGGCTGTCAGACGGGGGGGCGGGACAGGCCGGGGGAGAGCCGGGCGCCTCCATATGCTGCTGTGGGAGGGGGAGCTTGCGATAGAAGCTTCAGTCTTCGTCCGTCCCCGCCTAGCGGTTCGCAGTGGTGGCTCCCGGGCTGTGGGAGTGAGGTGAGCTCAGAGCATCACTGGAGGAGCACCGGCCGGGGAGCATCTCTGCAGGAGCACCGGCCGGGGAAGCATCACACAGACCGGCCGGGGAGAGAGGCTGGACACCCATCTTCTGCCGAGTGCAAGGCTTCGCCTCCTGCATCCCTGCTCGCAGCCTAGGACCCCACCACCAAGGACGGGGGCAGCAGGAGCCGCGGCGCCCGCGGGAGCCTTCACCGCCAGCTCAGTCCACCAGAGGGGACTCCGCAGCGCATCGCAGCTCCACCCGCAGGACCAGGGGGACCGCAACCACCCAGAATCACCTGCAGCGGCGGGCGAAGGCTCTGAGTC
Organism: Calotriton arnoldi; assembly: GCA_963921515.1. Taxonomy (NCBI): domain Eukaryota; kingdom Metazoa; phylum Chordata; class Amphibia; order Caudata; family Salamandridae; genus Calotriton; species Calotriton arnoldi. The sequence goes on along the minus strand of CAWUFW010003076.1, from coordinate 1,803,748 downwards.
TCACCGCCGGGCAGTCCAGCACAGCCTGCACCACCCTCTGGACTCTCCACCCTTCCCCTGCTCCCGGTACAAGCTCCGTCCGGAGTGGGAGATTAGGCAGCACTCTCTCCGCAGCAGGAGATCCGTGCATCCCCGGGAGCAGCATCCCCGGCTGCTGCCAAGACCAGAGCATCACTCAGCCCCGCAGCTCCGTGCAGTGGGATCAAGGAGGGGCGCTCTGCTGCCTCGGTGGACGCGCTAGAAGCATGAGCAGCACTTGTCCCTCCATCCCTTAACACCCCACACCTCCTGAAACCACATCCTGGGACCCTCCATGCTGCCGCCTCTGTTGTGCTGCGCCTCCATTGCCTGCACCCCGTTTCCTGGAGCTCATCTATTGTAGCTCCCACAACCTATAGCCCCTCCCTAGCCAGGAACTCCCGGGACCCTCCGCTCGGACCGTCCGCTCTGCAGACCGGTCTCTCAACGCCTGAACTTTACCACCTGGACCGCCCATGCTCTAGGCTCATACTGACAGCATCTACACCCCGGACACCTGCTCCCAGGAGCTCCGCCCTCTGAGCCCACATTCCCTGGACCTGTAACCAATGAACCCTAAACCCCCTCACCCTCCCACCCCCTGTATCATAACCCCCTTAACCTGCATTCCGTCCACCTAGCGCCCCCGGACACTGCACTCCCTGGAACCACCTCCCCTTCGGATTAAATCCCCGATCCTCCGGCCCTTGGACCCTACATCTGCTGGACCCTCTATCCTCGGGTTCCCTCACCCGTGGACGCACATCTTCTGGAGCCCCTCGCCCCCCGAACCCTCCATTGCGGACACGGACCCCGGATCAGCGCCCGCAGCTCTCCGTGCCTTCCCAGGCTGGAGCTCTCTTCCCACCGAGAGCCCCCCGCCGGAGCCAGCCATGAAGCAAGCCCTGCTGGAGGTCATGCGCATGAACCGGGTCTGCAGGATGGTCCTGGCCACCTGCCTGGGCTCCTTCGTCCTCGTCATCTTCTACTTTCAAAGTATGTTGCACCCAGGTAAGACTGGGGGGTCGGCAGGAGCGGGAGGAGCAAAAGGCTTCCGGGTCAGGGGGTGAGCGGTGCAAGTGGCACATTTGGACCTGGGGATTAGGGTACTCAGGTGGGACAGCAGTGAACACAGTGATCGGGTTGGCAACGGGGGGGCTGCGGGCACGAGGGAGGCCGCCGGACTCCAGGGCTCGGTCAGCAGTTCAGAAATAACAGGGGGCTGCGAGGGTCTGGAGACGGTGCGCATTTGGGACACGCTGGGACTAGAGCTTTGGAAGACAGCGGGCGCAGGGGCACTGCGGGCCAGTAGTAGGGTGTGGAGGAGTGTGCGGACCAGGCCACTGTCGTGCCTGAATGGCCTGGCAGTCCGTCTCTGCTGGTAAACAGGGGGAGCAGGGCTGGGGCGATGGAAGGAATTGAAGGGTGTTGACACCTGCCCAGGGACTTCCAAGGTGGGCGGCCCTGGAGGGGCGCAGGATTCAGAGGCTGCTGTGCCGGCGGTGTCCAGAGACTGAAGGCCGAGGGGAGGACGGGTGTGTTCTCCAGAGCTGGCGGCAGGGGCTATTGCTTAGTTCTGTCTGATAACTAGAGGTGCTGCCGCGCTCCTGGGACCCGAGGTTGCCCTCAGAGAGGCTGCCAGGCCTTAGACTACTGGGACCGGGGGTCTGTGATCTCTGGCGCCAGGGGCACTGCCCCCCTCCATTCTCTGAGCTGTGATCTCTTATTGCCATAATCCCTGCCTCTGTTCACATGAGTTGTATCGTTTACTTTGAATTCTTGTAAGGTGCTGTATGTCAAGCCCCATCATATAGGGATCTTTCAATGCAGGGCCAATGTGGGGGTTAGCAAGGAAGCAGAAGGCACAGTCGGTATCTATCAGCGCAGGTCTGTCCTGCTGACTCTTGACCCATGCATCATGCTGTGGGTTTTCATGCCCATTCATTGGGCATCTTGTGGGGTTTGCATAAATAAAAGTATGGCCTTGGTGCTGGGATCCCACAGTGGTGCCAGCTGTGTGGGCACAGGATCTGCTCTTGGACTTCTGACCGGTAGGAAGGTTTCCTGCTCTTGCGGGTGGTGGAAAAATCCAGTGGGTGAAGGATGACGTTTGCCTGGCAGCAAGCTAAGACTACATTGACCCTTCCCCTCCCCTTGTTCTCTCGCTCCATATGGTTAATCTCACTTACATTGCCAACCTCCCCCTACCAGTACCTACCTCCCTCCGGGCCTATCCTTACCCTCAGTATTAGTAGACTGTTACACACACGCCTTGTATGCACTGTAAATCGCACTGATGCCATCAGGTGCAGTCGGGCTGTATAAAATGTGAAACTAACCAGTGAATCAATACGAGGAAGAGGCTTGTCCTCACACTGCCTCTCCTACCTGCCGATCTGCCGTCCACTTTCTGACCTGACTGCTGACTCTCCATGTAAGTCTCACCTCAGCACCCCTCCCTCTCCACTGTAAACTGATGGCAAGTTTAAGTAGGCCGTCAGTCACCCGAAAGGCACGAAGTCATTGGCCAGGTGCCTCGGAGTGTTTCTATGCAGCTCTTGATGGACCACTCAAGTGTCTTGAGCTGTGATCGTGCTTTGATCAGTGGCCAGTGAAAGTGCCTCCGGGCAGCATAATACAGTGCCAGAGTTAAAGGCCACGCTTGAGGTAGGTTGCATACTCCTAGGATCCTTGTAACACGGAAAGTGCCATTTTATAGAGTCCAGTGTAAGTGCAAGTTCAGTAATCCAGATGGAACACATCAGTGGAAGAGCCAAAAACCATTGTATGTTGGAGACGCAGAAAGGGAGCCCTCCTCACACCGGGCGCAGGTGATGGCCCGTACTGCCGCCACTGCATCCACTTGTTCCACGAGGTCACCATCAGGTAGAGCGCCTGACTGAGGGAAAACCCAACGAAGCAGACAAGGCACATGGGAGTGAAGTTGGAACCCCTGGGTCACAAGTAGCTTTTCTTGTCTTCTTCATTGGAGCAGTGTCTAGTGCTGGACGTCTATGGAGCACTTAGTCACTTGTTAGAGTTCCCTAGATACCTCTCCAGTCTGAGATGAAGTTGGGTATCATTCAAGACTATGTGGTGTCCAGTTTTGTCAAATTCAGGGATGCGAGGCAACAGGACATGCAGGTCTCAAAAAGATTATTTGGACCCAGCATGGTTACCCTTGTATTGCTATAGTTGGCACCTGGTGCAGTAATGCTGAGATCTGGTCCAATACCATCCATCTGTAGTTTCACATCGCCCACTTGCAGTCCCATAAAATAAATCCCGGTTTCCGTAGCACAGGGCGCCACTGCGATGAAGACAATCTGTAGGCCTGGAAAGTTATCTGTGCTTTCATAATCTCTGGTCCCACAATGCCTGCCTGCATTCCTATAACACTTATCTCTGTCCCTATCATGCAGATATGTATTTCCATGATTATCACCCCCCACTCCAAGGAAGCCACGCTCTGTTCTCACAATGCTCATCTTTGCCATATTGTCTGAGGCGGCGCTTCTCTGCTGTTCATTTTTGGGGGTGGGGTTTCATTCCGTGCCTTTGTTTTTAAACAGCTCTATTTCCTACTCTGGTGGGCTCCTGCTTGCCTTATCTTTGTGTGGAGACATATGTGCGCTGTGTGGATTCCTGGGGTTCTCAGTTTTCTTTTTGCTCTTGGAAGCCTCGGTCCCTGCCTCTTTATTCTCAGCAGTGGGTGGGAGTTTTAATTCCGGGTCATGCAAGGCTGTCTCCACATTTGTAAAGCATCTTTCTCTGTCCTCTCAGTACTTAGTAGGTGTGGTTCATCTTTCCTAGTTGCGAGGGGACTCTGTGCTGCCATCTCATTTTTTATGGACTCTGTTCTCATTCTCATCCTCCCTAGGGGTCCGTAGTCTGGGCCTCCAGATTACTTAGTCTCTTCCCCCTCACCACTGGGAGATGCATGTGCTGTGGCTGTGTTACTTAGAGGGGTTCTGTTCTCTCTCTTTCATCGGATGGCACTGCCTGTGTCTCCTAATTATTTGGGGTGTCTGCTGTATCTCCCCGTTACTGGTGGACTTTATATTCTATCTCCTAATAACCTGGCACCTCATTATCTAAGTTATCAGAGACAGCGGTCCCTTTCAAAAATGAGTACAGACATGTAACCACAATGCTGAAATCAGGATTGGGTCTAAATGTGTTCAATGCAAAAATGTTACAGATTTATTTTCAAGAATTAAAGCATAAATAATACAAAGAAACTTGAAGTGAGCTGGACGTGACGGGATAACTGGAAATCACCAGATTTCCTTACCTCAGACATAAAATTTAAAAGTGACTTAGCGGTAAGAATAAACAATAGCAACAGTCACAATAACAAAGACAACTTGTGCTCCGCATAAATTAACAATACAGGTAGGAGTCAAGAAGTGGTTGTCGACGACGTTTCGATCCCCAACAAAGGTTATGGGATCATCATCAGGACTAGGCAATCAAGAAATGCCTGAAAAGTTGCCGGGCAAAATCGGCAGGAGTGCACGGTGTTGACACCACGGGGATCTTGGTGGGCATGGGGGGAAGTAGATGAGGTGGGGTTGCAACTGAGGTCGGGTAACGTGGTAACGAAAATTCAAGGAGGCAGCACCACAGGAATCGTGGTGGGCCCGGGGTAATGCTGAGTTGCAACTTAGATCTGGCAAGGGAGTGACGAGATTAAATGAGGCGGGGGCCTGCAACGTGCTCTCCAAACAAGAGATTTTGCCCAGCAACTTCTCAGGCATTTCTTGATTGCCTAGTCCTGATGATGATCCCATAACCTTTGTTGGGGATCGAAACGTCATCGACAACCACTTCTTGACTCCTACCTGTATTCGTAATTTATGCGGAGCACAAGATGTCTTTGTTATTGTGACTGTTGCTATTGTTTATTCTTACAGCCAAGTCACTTTTAAATTTTATGCCTGAGGTAAGGAAATCTGGTGATTTCCAGTTACCCCGTCACGTCCAGCTCACTTCATGTTTGTTTGTATTATTTATGCTTTAATTCTTGGAAATAAATCAGTAACATTTTTGCATTGAACACATTTAGACCCAATCCTGATTTCGGCATTGTGGTTACATGTCTGTACTCCTTTTTGAAAGGGACCGCTGTCTCTGATAACTTACTACTACCCTTGGTCCCCTTCGACTATAAGGGCCCCCTTGTTCTGTGTTGATAGATTTTTCTTCATTATCTAAGGCTCTTCCTTCTGCCTTCATGAAGGAGGAAATCCACCATTTTTTATATACTTGGGATTGTTCAAGAAGGACAGCACCACACCCCTGCAGCTTTCCTTTAGCTGCTTCCTTCTCCACAAATGTCTATATCCGCGTAGACATCCACCCTTTACCCTCCGTCTTTGTACACAAGCCAACTGCCCATTCAAATGAGAAAAACACTGCACCTGGGCTTCAAATTGCACTGATTTGCTCCACTAGTGTGGCAGCTTCTTTACGGGTTTGATGTTTTCCATTGGAATTTGGCCTTATTTTCATGGTTTTGGGGGAAGGGAAGGAGACGCCATTTTAAAAGGGACCAAGAAAATATTTGAATTCACCCATTGTTACGGACTGTCCTCTCTGTCGATTACACGTTAACTCGCGTCTCTCAGGGGTGCAGCTATCCATAGTAGAGCAGGGCCAAGGAGTGGGAGGGGCCAACTGCACTCAAAAGTAGTAGTTTTTGTTTACCACCAAACCAGTGTTTGGGGGCTTTTCATAGCTCGCAGTAGGGCGAATAGCACTGACGTCTCGGTCTCCTGGTTGCTTGTTTTTCTTCCTTGTCTGTCTATTTAGGACCCTTGTCTACCATTTGAATAGTTAAGGGGGCGTTCTCTGTTTTCTCGGTTCTTGGGGGCTCTCTCTCTTCCTTTCCATTTTTTAGGGCTCTCTTCTTTGTTCCATCATTGCTTGGGAGCCCCTTCTTTGATAACAGCACTGAAACAGAATCTTAAAAATACCATTTGCATCTGTGTCCCTTGTCCTTTTCCCATGTTTTTCATGTTGCCACGGGATTTGTTGAAACAAAATGTTTGATTTTTATGCTGTGATTCCACTTTTTATGTTTAAACATCACATCCTCTGATATCAGTCGTATGCTCTTTGTTATTTAGAACTCAATTGCATCAGGCTGATGGTGAAACTGTTTCGTCTGCGTGTTAGTTCAGCAGTCTTGTTAAACTCTAGTTGCACCTAATGACAAAACTGTTTCCTCTGGGTATTAGTTCAGCAGTCTTGTTAAACTCTAGCTGTACCTAGCGGCGAAACTGTTTCCTCTGGGTGTTAGGTCAGCAGTCTTGTTAAACTCTAGCTGTACCTAGCGGTGAAACTGTTTCCTCTGGGTGTTAGGTCAACAGTCTTGTTAAACTCTAGCTGTACCTAGCGGTGAAACTGTTTTCTCTGGGTGTTAGATCAGCAGTCTTGTTAAACTCTAGCTGTACCTGTTTTTGAAATGTTTCCTCTGGGTGTTAGGTCAGCAGTCTTGTTAAATTCCAGCTGTATCTATTTTTGAAACTGTTTCCTCTAGATATTAGGTCAGTAGTCTTGTTAAACTCTAGCTGTACCTAGTGGTGAAATGGTTTTCTCTGGGTGTTAGATCAGCAGTCTTGTTAAACTCTAGCTGTACCTACTGGTTTAATGGTTTTTTCTGGATGTTAGGTCAGCAGTCTTGTTAAACTCTAGCTGTCCATTTTGGTGAAACTGTTTCCTCTGGGTCAGCAGTCTTGTTAAACTCTAGCTGTACCTAGTGGCGAAACTGTTTCCTCTGGGTGTTAGGTCAACAGTTTTGTTAAACTCTAGCTGTACCTAGTGGTGAAACGGTTTCCTCTGGGTGTTAGGTCAACAGTTTTGTTAAACTCTAGCTGTACCTAGTGGTGAAACGGTTTCCTCTGGGTGTTAGGTCAACAGTTTTGTTAAACTCTAGCTGTACCTAGTGGTGAAATGGTTTTCTCTGGGTGTTAGATCAGCAGTCTTGTTAAACTCTAGCTGTACCTACTGGTTTAATGGTTTTCTCTGGATGTTAGGTCAGCAGTCTTGTTAAACTCTTGCTGTCCATTTTGGTGAAACTGTTTCCTCTGGGTCAGCAGTCTTGTTAAACTCTAGCTATACCTAGTGGTGAAACAGTTTTCTCTGGGTGTTAGGTCAACAGTCTTGTTAAACTCTAGCTGTACCTAGCGGTGAAACTGTTTTCTCTGGGTATTAGGTAAGCAGTCTTGTTAAACTCTAGCTGTATAGCTGTACCTAGCGGTGAAACGGTTTCCTCTGGGTGTTAGGTCAACAGTCTTGTTAAACTCTAGCTGTACCTAGCGGTGAAACTGTTTCCTCTGGGTGTTAGGTCAACAGTCTTGTTAAACTCTAGCTGTACCTAGCGGTGAAACTGTTTCCTCTGCGTGTTAGGTCAACAGTTTTGTTAAACTCTAGCTGTACCTAGTGGTGAAATGGTTTTCTCTGGGTGTTAGATCAGCAGTCTTGTTAAACTATAGCTGTACCTAATGGTTTAATGGTTTTCTCTGGATGTTAGGTCAGCAGTCTTGTTAAACTCTTGCTGTCCATTTTGGTGAAACTGTTTCCTCTGGGTCAGCAGTCTTGTTAAACTCTAGCTGTACCTGTTTTTGAAATGTTTCCTCTGGGTGTTAGGTCAGCTGTCTTTTAAATTCTAGCTGTACCTTTTTTTTTAAACTGTTTCCTCTGGATATTAGGTCAGCAGTCTTGTTAAACTCTAGCTGTACCTACTGGTGAAACTGTTTCCTCTGGGTATTAGTTCAGCAGTCTTGTAAAACTCTAGCTGTACCTAGTGGTGAAACGGTTTCCTCTGGGTGTTAGGTCAACAGTCTTGTTAAACTCTAGCTGTACCTAGCGGTGAAACTGTTTTCTCTGGGTGTTAGGTCCGCAGTCTTGTTAAACTCTACCTGTACCTACTGGTTTAACTGTTTTCTCTGGGTGTTAGGTCAGCAGTCTTGTTAAACTTTAGCTGTACCTACTGGTTTAACTGTTTCCTCTGGGTGTTAGGTCAGCAGTCTTGTTAAACTCTTGCTGTACCTAGTGGTGAAACTGTTTCCTCTGGATGTTAGGTCCGCAGTCTTGTTAAATTCTAGCTGTACTTATTTTTGAAACTGTTTCCTCTGGATATTTGGTCAGCAGTCTTGTTAAACTTTAGCTGTATCCAGCGGTGAAACTGTTTTCTCTGGGTGTTAGGTCAGCAGTCTTGTTAAACTCTAGCTGTACCTACTGGTTTAATGGTTTTCTCTGGATGCTAGGTCAGCAGTCTTGTTAAACTCTAGCTGTCCATTTTGGTGAAACTGTTTCCTCTGGGTCAGCAGTCTTGTTAAACTCTAGCTGTACCTAGTGGCGAAACTGTTTCCTCTGGGTGTTAGGTCAACAGTCTTGTTAAACTCTAGCTGTACCTAGTGGTAAAACTGTTTCCTCTGGGTGTTAGGTCAACAGTTTTGTTAAACTCTAGCTGTACCTAGTGGTGAAACGGTTTCCTCTGGGTGTTAGGTCAACAGTTTTGTTAAACTCTAGCTGTACCTAGTGGTGAAATGGTATTCTCTGGGTGTTAGATCAGCAGTCTTGTTAAACTCTAGCTGTACCTACTGGTTTAATGGTTTTCTCTGGATGTTAGGTCAGCAGTCTTGTTAAACTCTTGCTGTCCATTTTGGTGAAACTGTTTCCTCTGGGTCAGCAGTCTTGTTAAACTCTAGCTGTACCTAGTGGTGAAACAGTTTTCTCTGGGTGTTAGGTCAACAGTCTTGTTAAACTCTAGCTGTACCTAGCGGTGAAACTGTTTCCTCTGGGTGTTAGGTCAACAGTCTTGTTAAACTCTAGCTGTACCTAGCGGTGAAACTGTTTCCCCTGGGTGTTAGGTCAACAGACTTGTTAAACTGTAGCTGTACCTAGAGGTTAACTCAAAGAGAGACATTTCTACACTGTGGATTCAAATGTTTGGGAATATGCCCAAAGTCAGTGTTTTGATTTATGCCTCAAATGAGAACATGTTATAAAACAATTTGTAAAGTACTTTTGTGTTTAAAAAGCAGTTTCCGTAAATGCGTTTGTTATTACCAAGTTGAAAACACTCCCCTGTGTCAAGAGACAATCCGAGTAATGAGCACTTTAGATAAATGAAGCTGCCAGTGTGTGTGCAGCCTGGATAGACTGTTCAGCCCTCATGATTTTTTTGTAAAACTATTTCTGACAGTATTTAGTGAATTTGCATGGCACACAAATCAATTGAGGCTCTTTGTGGCCAAAATTCAATACCTATATTATTGGTATACACGGAGGTGTGGCATCAGTCATTTGGTAGTGAAGCCTGTCATTCCAGCACAGAATGCATTTGTAAAATGTGTTTTTGCAACAATGCTTGTGACTTTTTTTTTCTTTTTACTTATTGTGGCCGCCACGCCCTATTTACATGAGTGCAAATTTACGACATCGGAGTTCGTAGGTGATGCACATTTTGGGGTAGAGAGGTGGCTTTTAATGTTTCACGAGATGAACAACAAGCATTGGCATAGCCAATAGGTCTCGCTTTTGGGACCTTATAAGTGTTTAGCCATGCAACAGTTGATGTTGTTGCACCAATGATATTGTGCTGGATAACTAAACACTTATAAGGTCCCAAAGGCGAGACCTATTGGCTATGCCAATGCTTGGAGAGGAGTATAAACACTATATGTACTATGGAGTAGCCTGGAAGCAAATGTCAGCTGCAGGGCCCTCCAAAAATGAAACTGAAGGAATATTCTTAAGGACTGCAAGGGGTAGTGGAGCAATGGAGGAGGAAGTGGTGGCAAGTGAAGGGGAAGCAACAGGGAACGGATATTAGAGGCCATGGGAACCAACAAAAACACATACACTCTTATTGAGCACTTAATGAATAAGAAAAAGTAGCTCCTTAAATGGGGCCAGTGAAAGAATACAATTCAGCCGATCAAAAGGTTGATAAAGAGGCTATGCTCCTGGGTAGGGGCAACACAAGAGGATTGCAGGCAATCTAATATGAAGCAGGCAAATGTTAGAGCCTATAAATCAAAACAATGGTAAGCAATGGAAAGGCCCTAGGCCCACTGCAAGTTGACTTGCATGTTTACAATGCTTTTGGTCACAGGCTAGGACCTCGTAGTACTATAAATACACATCACTATTCCCCCACTGCACCAACCAGGATTTCGTTCTGCAGCTGTTTGGTTACACAGGCTGGCAGGACCTTAAAACCATTTATTTTGAATGTATTTTTATTTGCGCCCATGCCAATCATTTTGTGTGAATGGTTTTCAGAAGCGTGCATAAGACCATCTCACTTTAACCCATAACACATGCGTCTGGCGAAGCTTGGCAGGCATGTTTAACTCTAGTAGGCACTGGCATAGAAGCGATGAACAATGTTGTGGGCTACTTCAAGGCACATGTGCGCACGCCGTGACAACAGGGGTCTGTCTGTTTTGGGCCAGTTGGGTGCACGCGCCCCTGTCCCCAGAGCGCTTCCATGTCCTCGCGGTTGTGCTCACCCGCTAGAGCCCTGCCATCCTGCGAGCGCGGTCTCGTGACACTTGTAACAAGTAGTACTGCCAGCATTCGCAACGATGCTCGTTATATCGACCTCGAAGGATGAAGGGCCGTAGCAGCAACTATGTGCATTTGTCCTCTGAGCAATCCCTATCATAAGTGTTCGGGCGCTTACTGGATCGAGTCTGTGGGTTCAACGGAAGCTTCTGGAATCATTGGCGAATAAATCCTTTGAAACGTATTCTTTGTAAAAGCATCCAGCCTGGTATGTGTGCCCACGAGGGTTGTATTAATCACACCCATCAAATGACGCCTTCGCCCTAATACAGCGTCTTTAACACTGCACGTCGATTATCCTCTGCTGTTTACTCCCAGCCAATACAATTGTAAGAAAAGGACTCGTGTGTATATGGCTGCACAAGATGTCTGTGTGATTCGGTTGACACCTGTAATTCTGTATAGTATACGTCTTTGTGCATGGACATGCTTCATGTTCACGTGTCTGTTTGCAATTATTGGTGTCGCTATTGGCTTACAAGTGGTTTCGTGTGCGTGTTCTTGCGTTGGCGACGCATGTGCATCTTTTTCAAGAGTGTTTACATGCACGCCGGTACCTGTTAGTAATGCTGTCGACGCCTCGGTGAATAAGAGCGTCTTGAAATTCATGTTTCACGTGTCTGTGGTTTGTGTACATCTGCGCCGGGCAGGCAGTATGTGTGCGCGCGCCTCTGTTTCTGTGGACACAATATGGATGAACGAGTGCGTGCATCTGTGGAAGAGGGGCGTGTCGACCACATGTATCAATGGCTTCTTTTGGATATGTGCTCTTGAAGTCTGCGTGTGATGTGTGACACGGACAACATCTCTTGGGGGGCAGTGTATAGCACACTGGAAGTGCAGAAGTGATGACGCGTGCTCCACAATCAGCCCTTTCTTCGCGATTCATAAAAAGCGATCGCTACTGTAAAAAAAAAAACACGCCCGCGAGTGGTGCGCGCACCACAGAGGAGCGGCAGCCTGCTCAGCTGACGAGACGCTCAGCTGACCAGACGCTCGTGCGTCGTGGCTGGCCTTTGGATGTGCACGCGCGGCAGACATGTGTTTCCACTTATCGCGCCCGCGTCTGGGCACGATAATTGGAAACACATGTTTGCCGCGCGTACCCATCCCAAAAAGGCCAGCCACGACGCACGAGCGTTTTTGGGACTGCTTTTAAACCCGCTTACATTAAGTCTTCGCCTCTAAGCAGCGCTTGCGCGCTACTCGAGGCTCGACCTAAAAAGGGGAGGGAGTTTAAACAAAATCTCAGGGTGTGACCCCGAGATACCGTAGAAGAAAACTCGATAGCACCAAATATCAAAGAACAAAATATTGTAGATTTTTTATACCTAACCCCGTATGAATAGATACATTGAACATATTTACATATCTTCAAGGCAAAAAATAGTAACTCTACACTTAATCTATATGCAGTTACCTTTCAATATTTCGTCCCTTGACGCTCTGTCCATGATGTTAGTGTATTATGATAATCCTAGCCTCGATAATCCGTAGTACAAAGTCTGCTGCCTTTGAGAGGAGTAGTCCAGACCACGTGGATTTGGTAATAGGTCACTTCAGTTGCTTTGAGAGATACTGTGTACTTCACACTGTTATTGTAACAAATGATGACATTTTATGATTCAAACTGGGAATAATTTGGAAGAGCTGGAGAGGTTAAAATAGGGCTTTCTTCGAGAGAAAGAGATGGAGAAGGTAAGAACATTCACAGTATTTGAGGAGGGGCGACATCCTCTGCGAGACTAAAATTAAACCTACTACATTACGAGGGAGAGAGAGAGAGAGAGAAGTTAAACACACTGAATTAAGAGAGAGAGAGATGTTTAGCCCCTTGAGGGAGAGAAGTTAACACACTGCATTTCGAGTGAGATGTTGAAACCTGCATTGTGAGAGATGGAGAAGTCACACACAAGGCAGTTGTGTGAGAGACCGAGAGAGAGAAGTCACGCACACTGCCTTGTGTGTGGGAGATCGAGAAGTCACACACACTGCCTTGAGTGTGAGAGACAGAGAGCGAAGTTAAGCACACTGCCTTGTGTGAGAGAATGAGGTCACACACACTACCTTGTGTGTGAGAGACAGAGAGAGAAGTTAAGCACACTGCCTTGTGTGTGAGAGACAGAGAGAGAAGTTAAGCACACTGCCTTGTGTGTGAGAGACCGAGAGAGAAGTCACGCACACTGCCTTGTGTGTGAGAGACAGAAAGAGAAGTTAAGCACACTCCATTGTGTGCTAGAGACAGAGAGAAGTCACACACACTGCCTTGTGTGTGAGAGCCCGAGAGAGAGAAGTCACGCACACTGCCTTGTGTGTGGGAGATCTAAAGTCACACACACTGCCTTGAGTGTGAGAGATAGAGAACGAAGTTAAGCACACTGCCTTGTGTGTGAGACCGGGAGAGAAGTCACGCACACTGCCTTGTGTGTGAGAGACAGAAAGAGAAGTTAAGCACACTCCATTGTGTGCTAGAGACAGAGAGAAGTCACACACACTGCCTTGTGTGTGAGAGACCGAGAGAGAGAAGTCACGCACACTGCCTTGTGTGTGGGAGATCTAAAAGTCACACACACTGCCTTGAGTGTGAGAGATAGAGAACGAAGTTAAGCACACTGCCTTGTGTGACAGAATGAGAGAGGTCACACACACTACCTTGTGTGTGAGAGACAGAGAGAGAAGTTAAGCACACTGCCTTGTGTGTGAGACCGGGAGAGAAGTCACGCACACTGCCTTGTGTGTGAGACAGAGAGAAGTTAAGCACACTGCCTTATGTGTGAGAGATAGAGAAGTCACACAAACTGCCTTGTGTGTGAGAGACAGAGAGAGAAGTTAAGCACACTGCCTTGTGTGTGTGAGATCGAGAGAGAAGTCACACACAATGCCTTGTGTGAGAGACCGAGGGAGAAGTCACGCACACTGCCTTGTTTGTGAGAGACCGAGGGAGAAGTTAAGCACACTGTCTTGTGTGTGAGAGATAGAGAGAGAAGTCACGCACACTGCCTTGTGTGTGAGAGATATAGAGAGAAGTTAAGCACACTGCCTTGTGTGTGAGAGATAGAGAGAGAAGTCACGCACACTGCCTTGTGTGTGAGAGATATAGAGAGAAGTTAAGCACACTGCCTTGTGTGTGAGAGAGAGAAGTCAAGCACACTGCCTTGTGCGTGAGAGACAGAGAGAGGTTAAGCACACTGCCTTGTGTGTGTGAGATCGAGAGAGAAGTCACACACAATGCCTTGTGTGAGAGACCGAGGGAGAAGTCACGCACACTGCCTTGTTTGTGAGAGACCGAGGGAGAAGTTAAGCACACTGCCTTGTGTGAGAGAGATAGAGAGAGAAGTCACGCACACTGCCTTGTGTGTGAGAGATATAGAGAGAAGTTAAGCACACTGCCTTGTGTGTGAGAGAGAGAAGTCAAGCACACTGCCTTGTGTGTGAGACAGAGAGAGGTTAAGCACACTGCCTTGTGTGTGAGAGATAGAGAGAGATAAGTCACACACACTGCCTTGTGTGTGAGAGACAGAGAGAGAAGTTAAGCACTCTGCCTTGTGTGTGAGAGACCGAGGGAGAAGTCACGCACAATGCCTTGTGTGAGAGACCGAGGGAGAAGTCACGCACACTGCCTTGTGTGTGAGAGATCGAGAGAGAAGTCACGCACACTGCCTTGTGTGAGACCGAGAGAGAAGTCACGCACACTGCCTTGTGTGAGACCGAGAGAGAAGTCACGCACACTGCCTTGTGTGTGAGAGACCGAGAGAGAAGTCACGCACACTGCCTTGTGTGTGAGAGATCGAGAGAGAAGTCACGCACAATGCCTTGTGTGAGAGACAGAGGGAGAAGTCACGAACACTGCCTTGTTTGTGAGAGACCGAGAGAGAAGTCATACACACTGCTTTGAGTGAGAGAGAGAGAACGAGAGAAGTTAAGCACACTGCCTTGTGTGTGAGAGACAGAGAGAGGTTAAGCACACTGCCTTGTGTGTGAGAGACCGAGGGAGAAGTCACGCACACTGCCTTGTTTGTGAGAGACCGAGAGAGAAGTCACGCACACTGCCTTGTTTGTGAGAGACCGAGAGAGAAGTCACACACAATGCCTTGTGTGAGAGACTGAAAGAGGTCACATACACTGCCTTGTGTGTGAGAGACCGAGGGAGAAGTCACGCACACTGCCTTGTTTGTGAGAGACCGAGAGAGAAGTCATACACACTGCTTTGAGTGAGAGAGAGAGAGAACGAGAGAAGTTAAGCACGCTGCCTTGTGTGTGTGAGAGACCGAGAGAGACACACACACTGCCTTGTGTGTGAGAGAGAGAGGTAAGGCACACTGCCTCGTGTGTGAGAGAAAGAAAGAAAAGTTAAGCACAATGCCTTGTGTGTGAGAGATCGAGAGAGAAGTCACACACACTGCCTTCTGTGTGAGAGACCGAAAGAGGTCACATACACTGTCTTGTGTGTGAGAGACAGAGAGAGAAGTTAAGCACACTGTCTTGTGTGTGAGAGACCGAGAGAGAAGTCACGCACACTGCCTTGTGTGTGAGAGAGAGAAGTCAAGCACACTGCCTTGTGTGTGAGAGACAGAGAGAGGTTAAGCACACTGCCTTGTGTGTGAGAGATAGAGAGAGATAAGTCACACACACTGCCTTGTGTGTGAGAGACAGAGAGAGAAGTTAAGCACTCTGCCTTGTGTGTGAGAGATCGAGAGAGAAGTCACACACACTGCCTTCTGTGTGAGAGACCGAAAGAGGTCACATACACTGCCTTGTGTGAGAGACCGAGGGAGAAGTCACGCACACTGCCTTGTTTGTGAGAGACCAAGAGAGAAGTCACGCACACTGCCTTGTGTGTGAGAGATCGAGAGAGAAGTCACACACAATGCCTTGTGTGAGAGACCGAGGGAGAAGTCACGCACACTGCCTTGTTTGTGAGAGACCGAGAGAGAAGTCATACACACTGCTTTGAGTGAGAGAGAACGAGAGAAGTTAAGCACACTGCCTTGTGTGTGAGAGACAGAGAGAGGTTAAGCACACAGCCTTGTGTGTGAGAGACCGAGGGAGAAGTCACGCACACTGCCTTGTTTGTGAGAGACCGAGAGAGAAGTCACGCACACTGCCTTGTGTGTGAGAGATCGAGAGAGAAGTCACACACAATGCCTTGTGTGAGAGACCGAGGGAGAAGTTAAGCACTCTGCCTTGTGTGTGAGAGATCGAGCGAGAAGTCACACACAATGCCTTGTGTGAGAGACCGAGGGAGAAGTCACGCACACTGCCTTGTTTGTGAGAGACCGAGAGAGAAGTCACACACAATGCTTTGAGTGAGACAGAGAGAACGAGAGAAGTTAAGCACGCTGCCTTGTGTGTGAGAGATCGAGAGAGAAGTCACGCACACTGCCTTGTGTGTGAGAGACCGAGAGAGAAGTCACGCACACTGCCTTGTGTGTGAGAGACAGAGAGAGAAGTTAAGCACTCTGCCTTGTGTGTGAGAGATCGAGAGAGAAGTCACACACAATGCCTTGTGTGAGAGACCGAGGGAGAAGTCACGCACACTGCCTTGTTTGTGAGAGACCGAGAGAGAAGTCACACACAATGCTTTGAGTGAGAGAGCGAGAACAAGAGAAGTTAAGCACGCTGCCTTGTGTGTGAGAGATCGAGAGAGAAGTCACGCACACTGCCTTGTGTGAGACCGAGAGAGAAGTCATGCACACTGCCTTGTGTGTGAGAGACCGAGAGAGAAGTCACACACACACTGCCTTGTGTGTGAGAGACCGAGAGAGAAGTCACGCACACTGCCTTGTGTGTGAGAGAACGAGAGAGAAGTCACGCACACTGCCTTGTGTGTGAGAGACCGAGAGAGAAGTCACGCACACTGCCTTGTGTGTGAGAGACAGAGAGAGAAGTTAAGCACTCTGCCTTGTGTGTGAGAGATCGAGAGAGAAGTCACACACAATGCCTTGTGTGAGAGACCGAGGGAGAAGTCACGCACACTGCCTTGTTTGTGAGAGAACGAGAGAGAAGTCACACACAATGCTTTGAGTGAGAGAGAGAGAACGAGAGAAGTTAAGCACGCTGCCTTGTGTGTGAGAGATCGAGAGAGAAGTCACGCACACTGCCTTGTGTGAGACCGAGAGAGAAGTCACGCACACTGCCTTGTGTGAGAGATCGAGAGAGAAGTCACACACAATGCCTTGTGTGAGAGATCGAGAGAGAAGTCACGCACACTGCCTTGTGTGAGAGATCGAGAGAGAAGTCACACACAATGCCTTGTGTGAGAGATCGAGAGAGAAGTCACACACAATGCCTTGTGTGAGAGATCGAGAGAGACGTCACACACAATGCCTTGTGTGAGAGACCGAGGGAGAAGTCACGCACACTGCCTTGTGTGTGAGAGACCGAGAGAGAAGTCACGCTCACTGCCTTGTGTGTGAGAGACCGAGAGAGAAGTTAAGCACTCTGCCTTGTGTGTGAGAGATCGAGAGAGAAGTCACACACAATGCCTTGTGTGAGAGACCGAGGGAGAAGTCACGCACACTGCCTTGTGTGTGAGAGACCGAAAGAGGTCACATACACTGCCTTGAGTGTGAGAGATAGAGCGAGAAGTTAGGCACACTGCCTTGTGTGTGAGAGACCGAGAGAGAAGTCACGCACACTGCCTTGTGTGTGAGAGATAGAGAGAGAAGTCACGCACACTGCCTTGTGTGTGAGAGATCGAGAGAGAAGTCACACACAATGCCTTGTGTGAGAGACCGAGGGAGAAGTCACGCACACTGCCTTGTTTGTGAGAGACCGAGAGAGAAGTCATACACACTGCTTTGAGTGAGACAGAGAGAACGAGAGAAGTCACGCACACTGCCTTGTGTGAGAGACCGAGAGAGAAGTCACGCACACTGCCTTGTGTGAGAGAGATAGAGAAGTCACGCACACTGCCTTGTGTGTGAGAGATGGAGAGAGAAGTCACGCACACTGCCTTGTGTGAGAGAGATAGAGAGAGAAGTCACGCACACTGCCTTGTGTGAGAGACCGAGAGAGAAGTCACGCACACTGCCTTGTGTGAGAGACCGAGAGAGAAGTCCCGCACACTGCCTTGTGTGAGAGACCGAGAGAGGAGTCACGCACACTGCCTTGTGTGTGAGAGATAGAGAGAGAAGTCACGCTCACTGCCTTGTGTGAGAGAGATAGAGAGAGAAGTCACGCACACTGCCTTGTGTGAGAGAGATAGAGAGAGAAGTCACGCACACTGCCTTGTGTGAGAGACCGAGAGAGAAGTCACGCACACTGCCTTGTGTGAGAGAGATGGAGAGAGAAGTCACGCACACTGCCTTGTGTGAGAGACCGAGAGAGAAGTCACGCACACTGCCTTGTGTGAGAGACCGAGAGAGAAGTCACGCACACTGCCTTGTGTGAGAGACCGAGAGAGAAGTCACGCACACTGCCTTGTGTGAGAGAGATAGAGAGAGAAGTCACGCACACTGCCTTGTGTGAGAGACCGAGAGAGAAGTCACGCACACTGCCTTGTGTGAGAGACCGAGAGAGAAGTCCCGCACACTGCCTTGTGTGAGAGACCGAGAGAGAAGTCACGCACACTGCCTTGTGTGAGAGACCGAGAGAGGAGTCACGCACACTGCCTTGTGTGAGAGACCGAGAGAGGAGTCACGCACACTGCCTTGTGTGAGAGACCGAGAGAGGAGTCACGCACAATGCCTTGTGTGAGAGACCGAGAGAGAAGTCACGCACACTGCCTTGTGTGAGAGAGATAGAGAGAGAAGTCACGCACACTGCCTTGTGTGCGAGACCGAGGGAGAAGTTAAGCATGCAGAGTATGAGAAAGCAGTTCAATAGCAGTTAAACAGTGCAGTCAAAAAGAGAAGTTAAGCATAATGAATTATAAGGGGGTTAAACACACTGCCTGTATTATGAATGAGTGTGCAAAGTTAAACACTAGCTGTGAAAAAAATGAGGGTGAAGTTAAACACACTGCATTGTGAGGGAGAGAAGGTACACTGCATTAGAAATGAGTGAGAGGCGTTAAAACATTTTCCCTTTAGAAGGAGAGAGAAGTTAAATACACTGAATTTTGAGAGAGAAAGACTGGGCAAGAGAGAGAGAGTAAGAAAGAGAGACGATGCACACAACTGATTGGCAATATGGGAGAACATAGTTAAAACTGCAGTATGCAAGAACAAGCATTGGCAAAGCAAATACAGTATTGGTACATGAGTGCTGGGTAGGGGTCAGCAAGAGCAGACAAAGAGGTCTTCTCTTGCAAACTAAACACTCAAACAGCCAGTGCCATCATCTGAGAGATGAATGCTCCAAGCCAAGACGTGATTACAAATCTCCAGTCCGTGGTGGAAAGAGCCTGGTCAAGTAAAGCGAATGGTGGCTAGGGGCAGGCCCAAAGTCCACTCCATCTGTATTTTTAGCAAATGCTCTTTTTGACAGCTGCCCCGCCAAGATTAGGCCTCAGTGAAATGTAAATTATGCTAGACTATTTGGAATGATTTTGCTTTACTTTTTTGACACAAAATTACCAATAAGTACGTGATTACACCCATTCGCATAATTATGAGTAATTTGGCACAAACATCTGTGCACAGAAACAATGAACTTAGCGAGTGGCTGCTGCTGTTTGTGTTCTGTTGCATTTAGTGCTATTTTCTTCTTAGCATTAAATGCTGGGTTACTTTCCATGCCTAATTCTGCATAGCATCACCTAATTTTCAGCTGATTTCGCATAATTATGCTAGTTATGCTCACCCATAGTCAAGACCTAGCCCTGAGAAGGAGTTTAACAATACTCTAAAGTAAGCAGTGGCGGCTCGCCGAGGGAGTGCTGCGGGCGGTGGGGCGGGGCAGGGGATGGGCAGGGTGGGGGGGTAGTGGAGTCCGACATACGACGGACAGGAGTAAGGTAAGTAATGAAATAATTAAAACAATTTACCTTGCGTGCGCTGCATCGCCGAGTTGGTGATGCAGCGCGCAGCACTCCCTCGGCGAGCCGCCACTGAAAGTAAGACAGCAAAGTTAAACACTGAAGTGTATGAGAACGAGAAATTAAGTACAATATATAGCTTATAATAATTTCTATTCAGAGCTTGACCTAATCATTTTCACTTTTTGAAAATATAAGCAGAATTCAGGTGGGATTTCCGTATATGATTTCATGCAGTATAAACTGTATACAGTTGCTTTTGCAGTGTTTTTGCACACTTTGTCTGTGGTTAACCAGATGTCAGAGTTTGCACTAAAGTGTACTGGTTGACTCACTCTAGGCATCGTCGGACCAGGACAATACACTGACCCGCCGAATTCAGGTCTAACCTTGTGACGTGTGTGTTTGTCACTGCTGAAGAAGACTCGTTTGAGATTATGCTAGTTGCTGCAGTGCCACATCTGGTCATGCAAGAACCTCTAGGGCCTGAGATTATTAAAAACATCCGATCTTGTAGAGAGCACACTTAACTATAGATTAACCTTCCAAAGTTGGAAAGGTTAAAAGCAACCAAGAGAAATGACTCTCCATCCACTGGTTTGGTAGTAAAAAACAGCTATATTTGGGGTGCAGTGAGCCTCACAGCCTCCTGGGCCCCGCTGCCACTCCATCTGCAGCACTCACAGGTGGAGGCTACTATTGTCAGCTTGTGATTGTGTGTGGTTGATAGATACTTATCACTTGTAACTGTTTGAATTAAGTCTGGGGGGTGAACTCCGCTCCTCTCGCGGAGTTTGCGGAGTTTTCCGCACTCCGCGTTAATCGGAGCTCGTGGAGTTCCGAAAAACTCTGCTTCGCGTTGCGGAGCGAAGTTTTTTTCCTCGCTCACGTTTGTCAATGTCAAGTTGGCGAGTGCGAGCGAGGAAAATCCACCTCCCGGCGAGATTTTTCCTCGTTTGCGATCATAAACATCAAGTTGGTGAGCGTGGAAAATCAACCTCCCGGCAAGATTTCTCAACGTGGGCAGTCAGATTTCTCATTGCGAGTGGTCGCGTAGGCTCGCGAGCGCTCGCGTTGAGAAACTGCCCGCTCGCGTTGAGAAAGCTGCCGCTCGAGTAAAAATCTACTCGAGCGGCAGAAAAGAAGCAGCGCCCGCTTGCGCTGTGCATGGTGCCGTTCGTGATGATTGCACAGTGCGGACAAGCACCTGGCACTGACAATCACCGCAAACTGCATTTATCTAAAGAAACTCCGCCGCTCGCGGAGCTCCACGTAGTGCGGCAGAGTTTTTTGTGCACTTCGCGGAGTTCCGCATAGCGGAACTCCGCGAACTCCGCTCAGGGTTAGTTTGAATAGCACGTTTTCTGCTATTGGTACGTCCTCGTGGTGCTGGTGGAGTAAGGGTACCGTCACAGGATTCCGTCACATACCCAAGTCTGCTCTCCGACTTTTTGAGTTGGATTATCAGTAGCGTGGGGTTGGGTGAAGTGCCGCTTCTGTGTGTATGTTTGGGCACATGCTATAGGCAGGGGTCTCCAACCTTTTCTGTAGTGAGAGCTACTTCTGATCAGTGAAAATCGTCGTGAGCTACTAAAGGCGAAGCAACGCACACATTTATTCGAGGTACCCCCCACACCCAGCTTCATTGACTTTAAGTCAAATTTCTTTGGAGCCCATACTGTGGTTTGAACAAAATACTTAGAGTTCCCTAGAATATATACTCATGCTGCAAATGTTACTCTAGGGCACATGAAACGCTTAAAAATAGTCTGCTTTATTTCAATGATTCCATAGTACTCATCCCATCTTCGATTACTAAAACATCACAAGTCACCCTCACACTCAAGCGGTACATGCCATGATGATACAGTCTCTGAACGGCACTCTCCAGTTAAGCTACAAACAAAGCAGAGAGTGTTGGAGGGGAAAGGAACACATCTGGATGCTGTTATAAATGGGATAAAAGCTCCTCCCTGATTAGACTGGGCAGCTGGGTATGGGGTTCTGATCCCTGGCAATGGGAAGATGGAGGCTGGTACTGAAGGTGTCTCACTATTCCCATATTGAGTTTAATGTGCTCTTAAAAACAATACCTTGGAGCACAGCACTTATTGAACAGCAGGGAAAACAGGGTTTTCCGTGTACTTCACATGCACAGCCTCTTGCGTGCCTGCTCCCTGCATCTCACATGCAATGTCATAAGTTTGTTCCCCGTATCTTACATGCAGTCTGTTTGCTCCCTGCTCCTCACACACAAAGCATCATGCCAGCATGTCCTTGTACTTCAAATGCACAGCCTCATGTATGCCTCCCGCTTTGCACATGTACAGCCTCTGTACCTGCACCTCACATTCACTGTCATGTAAATTTGTTCCCTGCACCTCACATGCACAGTGTCATCTTTGCTTGTTTCTTGCCCCTCACATCATCATGTGTGCCAGCGCCTCAAGTGCAGCTTCTTGAGTGACCCCCTCCCTGTGCCCCACATTCGCAGCATCAGTGTGTTCCCTACACCTCACATAGCCTCATGTTCATCTGTCCCTTCACCTCAAATACAGAGCTCCTGCTCTCTGCTGCACTTCAAATGTTCAGCCATCATGTCTGCCTGTTTCAGAAGCCAGAATACGGACGTGGGGAGACCCAATATACCCTTGGAGGCTTGGGCAGATAGATCAACTATAAGTAAAAGTGCCTACAAGGGATTTCGTTTAGAAAGTATGACTTTTAGTATAATATACATCAAATGACTTGATGGTTCAGTCCAATCAGATCCTGAACCTTTGAAAAATCAATGCATCCGTCAAAATTGAAAAAGCAAACGTTCAATAAATGTAAAACCAAAGAAACACGGGAATATCTTTTAGAAAAAGATTCAATTTTTTATATATAAACCAAATTGAAAAGGGTACCCTTTTCAATTTGGTTTATATATAAAAATTGAATCTTTTCAAAAGATATTCCCGTGTTTCTTTGTTTTTACATTTATTGAACGTTTGCTTTTTCAATTTTGACGGATGCATTGATTTTTCAAAGGTTCAGGATCTGATTGGACTGAACCATCAAGTCATTTGTTTCAGAAGCCAGCACCTCATGTGCAGAGTGGCATGTCTGCCTCCTCATTGCACAAAATATTGCAATTCACGAGTGCATTATCGATCTTTTCTCCCTCTCCCCACAGCACGCCCTCTCCTCTTTAATGACAGTGGCTCTGGGCAAGAACATTTTTGGTGCCTTGGGCTGAGAAAGACTAAGGCTAAGGCAGGGGCTAACAATTATTCAGCAATAAATTCAGTGGCCAGGGCGCAGCAACTAATTCAGGCCATGACTTACCTACCGAAAGACTCGGAGTCAGACTGGAATAGGCAAGTTAGTTCGGGCACTGATAGGGCGGTAGCAGTTCAATACTGCCTGTGCTATGCCACTTGCACGCCAACAAGCTTTTCTGCCCCTGCTGCTCCGCACCAGCAGTGCACACGTCGCGCAGGATGTGAGCGCGGTGCAAGGCTCCTAAAGGGAGTGGGAGCAGCTCCATTCCAGCAGTGCACAAGTTGCGCAAGATGAAAAGCGCGGTGCCAGGCTCTTAAAGGCAGGGGGAGCAGAAGGGCTACGATGACTCGGATACGAAGAACGTCATCCTCTTCAGCCCACTCCACCCCGCCCCATCTAAGCTTAGGCCTATCAGAGCAGCTGGTTTGGGTGAGGGTAGGCAACGGCTCTTACAAAAAGGCCCAAAAAACGATAATGACTATAAAGGGCTACTAAATGAAAATGCCATTGCAAGCTACGCACGGAGCCTCGGCGAGCTACCGGTAGCTCGCGATCGACCGGTTGGAGACCCTTGCTATAGAGGTTGATGGTGTTTGATGTGTGTAACCAGAAGTCTTTACCAGTTTGGGTACCTCTCATCTGGTAAAATTAGTTTGTGAACATGAGTTTATGATTGGGCCAGCTTGAAGCGAGGTCTTTGATTATGGTGTCTTGTTAGGGTGTACAGACTAACTCTGGGGTATTAGGTGGGTGTTGGTCAACGGCGGCCGGTAAGTTTAGTAGGGAGAGAGTCGGACAGGACACACATGCACACATACACAAACACACTCACAGCCATGCATTCACATGCGTGCACACACAAACGCATCCATTCACAACACTCATTACCAAACATTCATACATACACGCATGCACGCACCAAACATTAATTTTAAAAACACGCGCACTTACCTGCAGCTCTGCCTCGGAGGTCCCAGGAGGCTTGGAACTGCTCCTAAGGCCAGCCAATGAGGGAAGGCAGCAGTCCCAATGTCATCAGAGAGTGGGGTCAGTGAGACTGCTGAACCCACCCCACTCTGTGATGAAGTGTCACTGATTGACACTCTATCCTGGTCGCTTCAGGGCTTAAAACTGAAGCGCCCAGATGCGAGGCAATCAGTGACGCTACCCTTTGTCACTGAGGGGAGGGCCTCAGGAACCTTTGCTGAGCTGAGGAGGTCACGCCCACAGGAGCTGTGACATCCTCAGCCCAGCAAAGTTCAGCTCAGGCAGCCAGGAGCCAGTGCATGTCTGGCTCCTGGCTACTTGACCTGAAAATGAACAGTGTCCATCAGGGTGACCTTTGTTCAGCCTGACAGACACTGTTCATGAGGGGCAAAAGGTGGAGGGGCGAGGCCCCTTATCCAGGGTCGGATTGGTAAGGCGGGCACTTGGGCAATGGCCGAGGGGCTGGTATCCGAGTTCCAGGTGTAGGCCGCTTTTTTGGGCAGCCTGGGGGCTGATTTGCGCGGTATCTGTGCTGTTCGGATGCCGCCAGCGGCCCAGCGGTTGCCTGAGTGGCCTTTCTGGGGGCAGGTGGGCCTCTATTACCTCCCTTTTACCAACGGGCGGAGGTGTCACTCCCTTTCTCTCAATGGGTCGGCCTATTAATCTATGCAAATGTGGGCCACTTTTTTTTTGTGTGCTCGGGCCTATTTTTGATCCCAATGCAACCCAGCCCTCAATGGGCAATGGACCGGCGGTGTGTGTTATGTGCTGTAGAGGGGTACATTGTGTTAAGAATGACATCTGTTAATAGATTTGTCGGGTTCAACTATGTAGTGCTTACAACCTGTGGTGACTGTATGTGCGGTGTTCTAGTGCCTTCTGTTGGAGGTTCTGATTGTTTATTACTTTGGTTAAAACTAAATCGAATATCTAAGCCATACAGCTAAAGCTTTTTTATTCTCATTTTTTGTGATGTTTTATTTTACATTTAAGCTGTGAGAGGCAGCCTGTGACTTCTCATCACATTAGTGCCCGCCTTGGAATGGCGCCGTTCTGTATAGTCCAAACTGGATATAAATGAATCGTCGTAGCTCATTTGGTTTAAGCACCTGCTGCGCCACTCTGCTAGTAACCTCCAGGTCCTTGGTTCACACCCAGCAACAGAGAGTAGTGGATTAATGCACCTGTTGCAGAGAACTGTGTTTAACCTCTAAGTAATGTACCTCATCCTTCTGATGATGGCGAAGTCATTTACGTAAATAACGATCCCTTCTATTCGCAGCAGCGCAAAGCTGCAAGCAGTGCACAAAATCGAACTAGTATTATCTTGTGCGCATAGAGCTGCCCCTTCTCATACACAGGGACACCCCCAAATGGCTCCAGACATCCCCAGCCGAAAGCATTCCCATTCCCCATGGGAGGGTTAATCTGGTAAAAATAGAGAAAGGGTTAGCACAGCGACACATGAGCACCCTTCAAAGGCTGGCACGCGACACATTTCCTCTTTCTGTATCCGAGCAGCTGGGCCCTAATCCTTCTCAAAGCTCCCTGCGTAGGGCAGCATTACACCAGTACACACGCGGCCCCCAATGGCACGCGCTCTATGCCCTAATGACGCCATTCTGCACCAATTACGCATTGTGACAAGCTCCCGCCTGAACTGATTTGTTCTTCTCGGCGTTTCATCATCTGTCTCCATCAGTAAAGCATGCTGCGTCTGCTTGTTGAACCCTCTGTTGGCTCGGCCGCTACGGGCTCCCCGGATCATAGGTGGACGCTTCTATGTGCAAAATGGGGGAGTACTTGACAGGCCAGTACCTCTGCAGGACTGAGGTGGATTGAGGGATGTGCAAAGCTTTAATCACAAGCGCATAGTTTCCCCAATGATGTGTCTATCAGTAGCAGCAGTTTCTGAGTTTTCTTAGCACTTGTGTAGTTATGTATCATGAGCGTTAGCTGGTACAGGTAACTTGTGAGCATTTTGTATTTTAGCGCATATTTGGCTTAGCTTTTTCTCACAAGTAATCTAAAACTGTTACACCTGTTACTTACTGACATTTTGTACACAAGTGCACACAGAGTGTAGTATTTAGGTTTCGCCTGAACAGCGTGCATGCGCTGTCAGGAAATCAATTGTTAATTTTAACAAGCATTGGCATAGCCAATAGGTCTCGCCTTTGGGGCCTTATAAGTGTTTAGCCAGAGCTATTGACTTTGCCAATGTCTTCAAGCTGTGCTGTAGAGAAGTGTGGCTGCTGTGCGGCATGCTGAAAAGTTATAATAAAAAAGTGTCAGAAGCATTTTTGTTACTTTATATATGACCAAGAAGGCATTATGTAAAACTGAACGACCATATTAAAAAAAGTATTTACAATAAAAAATGTCCTCAGTTTTCTTTTGTTCTTGCAATGCTGGCAATGGTTGTTTGTTAAAGCTTATTTTTTGAGGGGGCATAAACAATCGGAGGGTGAAGGTTGGGAACTAGTACCTGTATTCTAACACTAGCAGCGGCCAGACGCTAGGGGAGAATCAACAGATGCCAGATTCCGAGAGCAGGCTGAGGTGGTGCTGAGTGATGCTGAGGTGGTAGTGGTGGTGGTGGTTACTGTTGCGGAGACGATGCTGAGGTGATGCTGAATGATATTCAGGTCTTTCTGAGTGATGCTGTGGTGGTGCTGAGTGATATTGTCTTGGCGCTGAGTGATGCTGTGGTGGCGCTGAGCGATGCTGTGGTGGTGCTGAGCGATGCTGTGGTGGTGCTGAGCGATGCTGTGGTGGTGCTGAGTCATCCTGTGGTGGTGCTGAGTCATCCTGTGGTGGTGCTGAGTCATCCTGTGGTGGTGCTGAGTCATCCTGTGGTGGTGCTGAGTCATCCTGTGTTGGCCCTGAGTGATGATGTGGTGTCGCTGAGTAAAGCTATGGTGGTGCTGAGTGATGCTTTGGTGGCGCGGAGTGATGTTGTGGTGGCGCTGAGTGATGCTGTTGTGGCGCTAAGTGATGCTGTGGTTGTGCTGAGTAATGCTGTGGTTGTGCTGAGTGAGAGATAGAGTGAAGATATAATGCCCAATTAGAGAGGGTGGTGAGAGAGAAAGAGAGAGAAAGGGTGGACATAGAATAAAGAGTGGAGCGGGATAGAGAGAGAGAAAGAAGGGGAGAGTGAATGAAGGAGTTTGAAAGAGAAACAGATAAAGGGGTGAGAGAGAATGAAAGGCTAAAAAAGATAGAGAGGGGAGAGTTAATTAAGTAGAGAGAGAATTAGAGAGGGGAGGGAGAGAGAAGGAGAGAGACAATAAGAGTGGGGGGTGTGGAGTTTAAATAGAGTGAAGAAGTGACGCGGAAAAAGTAACCTTAAATATAGCTTTGTGCTCTGCGCGAATAAATATATTTAAAAAAACAGTGAGAGACAAAAATACTGGTAATTAGGCTGTGACTCCCAATATAAAACAAATAGCGATATAAGGTGAAATCAACCCACCGAAGCAATATTTCTAACTAGACAAAAAAAAAGCTTGCATTTCAATGCTAATCGCTGTTGTTTTTCATGTGACTGTAGTCCAGGCCCTCAGTTGGTAATGTGAGCTGCTGCTGCGATTGAAACATCAGAGTCCAGAGAGTTAATGAGCCATGATGAGGAAATGAGGAAGAGATAGGAAACCCAGATGCCAGCTGCGCGTGCACGCCATCGTGAACTCAAGCTGGTCGCCAGCCGAAAGCCAGTGTTTGCACTTCCAAAACCCGCTTACTAAAACTCTCCGCCAGACCAGCGCAAGCGCTGGTGCAGGCCGATACCTAAAAAAGCTTAAAAATGGACTTGGAGCCCGCCCACTACTTACCATTGGTTGACTTCCAAGTCACTCTTGTTACCTTTCTCCTTATTGGTCACGCCTCCTGCTTTCTCCCAGCTGCTCGCCTCCTCCTGCTTTCTTCCATGGGTATCTGTCCCTGCCATGGAGCATGGACCTATCACAGCTTCCTGTTCGCAGGTAGTGTGCTTCCACTGGCCGCGTGCTGCTGCAGGTACCTTTCTTTTTTTACTTTTTGCCATTCATCCTAGAAGTGTGCATGGCATTGTAGTGTCTAGCCCGCCCCCGCCCTCCTCCTGCTGTCAGTTCCTGCTCCCCCCGCACTGCTGTGCAACATTTCTTTTAAAAAAAAGTGACAAATCCAATAGATCTCGCATAGGTGAAACATATTAGCATTGCAAATGCTTGTTCTATATGTGCCACTCAACACCAATTACACTAATGTACAAAAAACTTTTGAAGGCACTGATTTTCACACAAAAGTCCAACCTAAGTGGAATTTCACAACCTTTGTGTATTTTTAGGTCGAGCCTAGCGGCAGCGCACATGCGCTGTTCGCTCTTCGAGGCATGCTGTAATAGAGTATGCAGTGGAAACCCCGCCCACTCTTCGCCCATATTTGTCATTGGCTTGTGTCATTGTACTTCTTAGATGCTGGCTTCTGATTCGTAAGAAGGCTTGTTAGTCCCTCCTTGGTACCGCCTTGTCTGCATTTGTTACCGCCCATAACGACTGGACCTTTTACTTGGCTTGTTACACGGTCTGCATTATAAGTGGGTAAGCACTATTTTGATTATTGACACTGGGGACAATGGCGGCTGCTTTTTTTTGGTATTTGCATGCTGAGCGTGGCGCTTGCTTTAGGGACACCGCACTCAGTTTATTTATTTATTTTTTAACTTTAATATGGAGCGCGTCGCCCGCTTCAGGGACACCGCGCTCGGTTGCATTTTTTTTTTTAACTTTAATACTGAGCGCGGCGCCTGCTTCAGGTACATTGTTCTCTCTCTCTCTCTTTTTTTTTTTTTACTTTCATAATTAGCGTGGTGCCCGCTTCAGGGACACCGCGTTGAACCAGGAGCAGCTGCTGCTATCAACATGCTTCGCCTTCTTCGCTGCCTACTCTATCCCCTCAGCCAGTCCGCGCTCACCTCCTCTATTGGCACCCCCCCTCCCTCGCATGAGGGGGGCGGGGCTTAGGGGCAATCTTAGCAAGTGAAAACAAGCATTTGCAATGCAATAGGTCTCGCATTTACGCAAGTTTGAGCTATTGGCATTGTAAATGACAATGCCTTTTATTTATATTTTGTTTTTTAAAGTATAAATAAATGGCATGGTCATTTACAATGCCAATAGCTTAAACTCGCATAAATGCGAGACCTATTGCATTGCAAATGCTTGTTATAGTTTCTGCCAGAAATGCCCAAAGTTCACCACATTCCCAAGGCAGGATCAGACATGTTTGCCAACAGGGTCAAATGCAAAGATTAGTCTGCTTTTTTCCTGTGCTTTCTCTAGCCCGAGGAATGGTCTGTAGTAGGTTGCAAAAGCATAGAAGCAACTTATTTATCTAGCTAAATTAAGTTATCAACTCATTGTTTTCCTACAGGCAGAAACGGAAACATAGTAACTTGAGATTTGCCTTAAAATAATTAGTTCTGTTTACTTGCTTCCGATTTGACAGATTACATTGTAAATCATTAAAAAGTTACAATATAGTTGCAAATTCACCATTACCGGTAAGACGCAGCCATATTGTTAATGGCTATTGAACACAATAATAGAAGAATCGTATTTTTGTTAACGGTGGATAGACTACTTATTGAAGCAGTCTTGGGTGCATGGACAGGCATTCAGTTAGAACAGCGTATATGTTTACTATGCAAGAATGGTGTACATGGCTTGGATCATATTTAAGTGCCCCAAGCTTGTGTAATATCGCTGTACACTTTTAGTCCATTGCTGTAGAAAATTGAAGGCGTACACTGGAAGCCATATTCTTGCTCTCATATGATCTTTGGTAAATGAAAGGATATGTTATTGTATTTTTAAATGTGTTAAATGTTCAGTATTGTACTCGTGTAGAAAGTTTATCTTCCTGGCTTTGCATATTATGATGTGAACATATTGAGGTTCTCAGTGGAGGACTAAATCAAAAAATATTTTTGACTTGACTTTGAATCTTCAGACAGACCCCTTCAATAATGAAAGTCATAGCTGAAGAATCCCCAATGGCAAGTCTAATTTAATTAAAGGCATCTTGACATGGTCAATTTGAACCTTGGGCAAGTAGAAAATTAAAAGACAAACTGACAAATGATGTCTCTCGGGTGTGGTATGGACTCTCAGGGGGGTGAATAGAAAAGAAGAAATATTTTTCTTTGAACCAACCATCATTTGGAAAGGGCACCAAGAGCCTGAAGTGAATGAGATCTCTTTGTGGCCTCATTAGGGGTATAAAGAGCTATATAACCGGCACAATACAATACTAAAGAATGAATGAAGTATTAAGAAGTCACAGAGGCTAGACAATGGGTGCATTTCTTTAGTCCTTTTCAGGTTGGTGAGTGCTATGTCAGTGCAGTTAGGCTATTTCATGCCTGCCAAATGGCCCTTTTTCCGCCAGTCCTGGCTTTTGGACATTACTTTGCATTCTGGGACTTGTAGTCCATTTTCAGCAATTTTGCGAATTCCAAACATGCAAAGTGCTACTAGTTACAAAGACAGATTTAGCTGAATGTGCCACAAATGGCATGGGTCTCTTGCATTTACAGACACTGTGTAAAACACTAGGTGTTGTGTGAAGTTCAGTGTGTGTGAGTATGAGGCACATCAGAGGATCCTGGGAGGTCTTGATATGAGAGTAAGGCGGTTGATCAGAGAGTGGTTGTTAGTGCTATGTAGGCAGGGTCATCTCGCTCTCCATGTTATCATGGGCACTATTTCCACAGCGGCGGCCAGCACAGGAAAGCGCAGGGGCGTTGGGGCAGGGCGATGTGGGAGGGGGGGGGAGTTGACAGACGACTGAATAGGTATAATTAAATAAATACATAATACCTATTCCGTCGTCTGCCGACTACACCCTGCCGTGCTCCGGCTCACCGCGTTTACCTGAGCCGACCGCCGCTGCATTTCCAATCCTGGTTATTCCCCTACAAATCATTCCTATCATTCGTTACAGACTTACTAGTTGAATAGAAGCGCACCGAGACTACAAGAGCAGTAATGTATTAGGATGTCACACAAAAGCACGGAAGTGAACACAGTGTCTGTCTGTAATGCCATGAAGTGAGATGGCAGTCTATTGCAAACTGAAGGGCACGTGTCAGAATATGATTGGAAGTGAGAAGGGTGCTGGGTGGGTGCTACTAGTTGGAGAGATCACAGTGTGGGCAAGGCTAGTTATGTGTCTGAGGTGTTGTAGGCTTTGAGCATTCAAGTCCTACATTAGGGGGTCAGAGTCGAAGGGGAAAGGAGGTGTGGACACTAGGTTGGTGGCTAGTTGTCATGGTCTGGGCGCAGGAAACATGCATTGAAATCCAAGGTTTCACGCTTTACTAAACTGTGTGATCTAATGGAAACCATTCCATTTCACCAGACCCTAGCTTACATGCAGTTTGTTAGCCATGTCTAACTGTTGTATGAAGAGGGGGTAAGCAAATGATGGCATGAGTCTGCCTTTTTGGTTAAGAAGAGGCAGAGTGAGTCCATTTTTTCTGTAATAAGTGTCACAAAATTTGATATTAAAAAAACTGTTAAGATAAGTATTTTCTTATGTGGATAAATAAATTACATTTGTAGTATCCTTTATTTACTGGGGGCTCTTTGCATACGTGCCATTATTAGAACGCGGCTGCTATATGTGTAAACTGCACAGTAGCTTCTGGCTCCGCACATACTATTGGCTCGGGCATGCCTCTGACCTGTCCCCTGCTTGTACCGTTTAATATAATTGGCTAGAGACCGAAAAATGGTGTTAGAAAGCAAAGTAAGAAGTGACACTGGCATGAGCACAAGGAGTTTGAAGCAGTGCAGTCTTGCGGACATTTTGGGGTCCCTATTCGGAACAACTTTTCAGCTTGTTACCCATTTACATTTAATTTAACCCCTCAGGATGCCACACAATATTTAACTCTACCTTAAACTTTCAGAAATAGGAACACACAAAATCAGCTGAAAGCTAAAGCTGTCCATACTCCCCAGGCAGGTAATACTTGAGCAACCATTCATAAAGCCTTTTCTTTTTGCACTTGAATGTATGTTTTCTTTGTCTTGCAACTTTTATGTAGAATTCAGTATCTAACCAGCCTGTCGCTTCCACTGTAGGAAAGACCAGGTAAGGGTGGTTTTTCGGAGGTTTGGTGGACTAGTGAGTAATACTTAAATAAGACATGAATAAAAACCATGAAATTATACTTTGAATGCTACATAAATGTTATCACAAGTAAATCCTCCTCTATAACTGGCATTCTTACTGTAGCAGTAAAAATCAAAATAATGGGTTAAAGCTGCTCATTTTCTCTCTTATTCTCTTCACTTGCCTTGTCCGTCCTATCCTCTGTTTATGTGCACACTTCTGTAGTTAGCCAGTGTTCACTTACTCTGCTCAGTAAGAGAAAAGGGTCAGTCAAGAGACAGGACAAGGCTGAGAAATAACAGAATTATACAGCAAGTGAGATAAACTAGAGAGAGGATGGAGGTAAAGACAGAGATGAGGTAAATAGATTGGTATGGTAGGGAGAAATAGAAGGTAGAAGATAAGGTAGGAAGAGACAAGGTAAAGGGAGAAGGTGAAGTAGCCAGAACGAATTATACAGATGCAAGGAGCGAAGGAGAAGTGGAGAAATACTAAAGTTATAGAGAGAGCAAGAGATAGGGAGGAAGAAATGATTAGAGAGGAGTATGGTGTGCAGAAGGATGAGGAATAGGGAGAGGCTAGATGGGGAAATTAGAGAAAAATATAGACATGACTGTTGAAAGAAGGACAAAATGAAAAGTGTGGCACAGAAAGACCTGTCGGGTAAAGAGAGGTGTAAAGCATGCAGGAAGGGTGCGAGGAGGGTGAAAGGTACAACAAGAGATGGGGTAGAAAAGGAACCAAAGTTGAGAGGGTAGAGATAGAGATTGAATAGGTATACTTAGATGAAGAGAGGTAGGGTGACGCATATAGAAGGACATGAGGATGAGAAAGATAGGTGGTACAGAGAGTTGGCATAGATAGTCCGAGGTAGGAGCAGAGAGAAAAGCCATAGAGAGAAAGGCAGGGATTAGTGGCAGGAGCGGTAGAGAGATGATATACAACAAAAAAGAGAGGAAAGTGAGGCTTTTCCTTCTTAACGATTGTGAAAACTGATATGTTATAGTGCTTTACATACAGGAGCATTGAACATGACGGGGGCAGTGAGGACAATAGCATCGTGACACTGACTGCAGATGGATAAATCTACCCCACGGGAATTGATTCTGTCTGACCAGTATCTTAAGGTACTCACCAGTGTGAGTAACAAACGTGACACTGCGAACAGATGACTTGACACATGATGCTCCTACGCCGAGTGAGCTGAATAGGCCTAGTTAATCCAAGGTGATTACTCCTCATCGATTTGCACACTGAGCAGAAATCTGAACAGTTGTGTAGCTATTCAATAAAGGGTTCCACATCATTCAGTCTTTGAGTAGTACTTTTATAGGTATTTCAATTACCCGTTCTCACGTTATGCAAGCAGCATGTAACAAAAATCCGAATATTTTCTGGAACTTCACCCAACACTGTCTCAAAATCTCCTAAACTAACACCATAAAGAGACTCAATGCCTGCCTCAAAGGCCTCCAAATATTGAAGTCACAAGCTACCTGATGCTAAACCCCCAAGAAGACTTAATT
Source organism: Calotriton arnoldi (assembly GCA_963921515.1). Taxonomy (NCBI): domain Eukaryota; kingdom Metazoa; phylum Chordata; class Amphibia; order Caudata; family Salamandridae; genus Calotriton; species Calotriton arnoldi. Next base: position 1,770,289 of record CAWUFW010003076.1, on the reverse strand, counting down.
GCACATGTTTGCCAACAATGCCAAGCGTTCTGTGATTCAGTCATGGCTCTTTGAGTTAAACCGTATGGGCTTCACAGCCTGAGTGACAGAACACACCCAATCCCTCGCATTTACCCTCAACTCAAACCTCTCACTGAGACAACACATTTCAAGGAAGACCAAAACAGCCTAGTTTCAACTCTCTCTCCTGAAAATAAGTGAAAACTTTTTTCCCAGGACAAGACTTCTGAACAACAGCTGAAGCCCTAGTCCACTCCCACCTAGACGGAGGCTACATCCTGCTCAATGGCATCACAGAGAACACCATTGCTCCCCTGAAAATCATTCTTCACGCAGCAGTGTGGCTTATCAAGGGACGGAAGAAATCGAACCAAGTGGCATAACATAGATCCCCACAGCCCCCATGGTGCGGGGGGGCCACAAAGCTCCAGGGGCCCCCTCAACACAGTACCCTGACCGGAGAGAGCTCCTGATTGAGACCGGAAGGGGCCCCCTGCACGTACCTTGCAGGGGGCACCCTCAAGCAGGGCGTAACAAAGGCCCCTGCGGTGCGGGGGCCCCCCAGGCTTACTCATGCTGGAGGGGGCCCCCTCAGCCCCTGCTGATGTGAGTGGAAGGGGCTCCTTCAGCACATCTTGCAGGGGGGCCCTCTCACGTTTTGTTACCCCACTGCCCTCAAGTTGTTACGCCACTTATAGATCCATGTCACCCTCGCTTTAAAGGATCTACACTTGCACCCCCAGAATGCCCAGATCATTTTCAAGGCCCTCCACACCAAGACCTCTGTTTGCTTAGCTAACAAACTAACAATATCTGGAGGTCACACCAAACGAGAAGCTCTGACATATTCAGATTAGAGACTAAACGCAGCAGGAAAGGGAAAACATGAAAACAAGCCTTTTCAGTGTATGCCACTTGGATCTGCAATAACATCCTTTCTGACATCAGAAAAGCAGTAACCAGGAAGAAACTGAAAACTCATTCTTGGAAAGCTACCTCAGAAAGCCTGATTTCTCACCTCTTCCCCTCGTTTTACCTCCACCCTCTGTTCTCTGCCCCCGTGCATCCTCACTGAGACAGTATTTAATACTAGTGGCGTTTCTTCTGATGTAAGCCTTTATCCAAAGTGCAGCTAGCAATGGGCACTGATTGGAAGTAGAATGTTGAGGTTTGTTTACCTTTCATGAACACATTTTTGATAAGACAATATCCGTGTTGAGACTAGTGGATTTATGTGACTCTGTGGCACGTTTACCACACAATAATAGATTTACTATATTTATGGTGTGATTTTTCCATATAATTTGCTGATTTTGCAAAAAAAATCTTGATTAAATGGATGAAAATAATACTTACAGAAAATGAGCTGCATATTTTATTTGGGGGGGGGGGGTGATGGAGGTAGGGGTGTGTCTGTCTGTCTCTCTCTTGGCTGGTGCCCACAGAGGAAACTTTTCTGCCCCTCTGGCACCAAAACCTGCCTCTGCTACTGAGTCAGCCGTGGGGAGCTTTGTCAGTTTGTTGCAGAAGCCCCACAACCATTGTAGAAGCATATGCCAGCAGGGACATCTCAAGGATTTTGGGGGCTCTGGGCCAAATGTATTTGGGGGGTCCCTGTTCAGAACAGATTTGAATTTATGATCAAGTTTCAGCTCTTTCATGTGTTCTTTGGCCATGTAACTGACAGTGCAGATACACACTTGTCCAAATTCTTAATGTGTTTACATCTAATATTCAGGGATAGTGAAGTGTGTTTTCAATATTGTAACACAGCTGCAGCTGACTAATATTACTGGAAATAATCTCTGTTACGCCCCTCCCATTTCTCATATGGGAGGTCCTATTTTGACCTAAAAAACTTTTTTATGGATGTAGCATGAAACATAAACACATTTTTTCGCAAAATGACTTTAAATAGATTCTCACACATCACCCACATTAAAAGTAAATTCGAGAAATATGGTTTTTTAAACCATCTGTTTAAGAATTATTCAAGGTCATCAGGGCAAGACTCTCTGCAGAACAGAGCTGGATCTATCAGCCCCTCCGCCCCCCTGAAAAGCTGGGGCCCTGGGCCAGAGCCCACTTTGCCCATGCCTTAAAACATCTCTGTATGCCAGCAGTTTGTTAATGGGAATATTAAACACACTCAGTGGCGTCACTAGGGTTGGTGTCACCCGGTGCGGGTAACTCATGGTGTCACCCCCTCACGACTTACCGCATGGACCTCCTCCGCTCCGAGTCCGCCAGTGGAATCTCCCTGACATTGTCCAGATCTCGGACGGAACTGCAGAGGACCTGCAGTGGTGGCTGACCAACCGCGATTGGGTCAGAGGCTGACCCCTCTCCCTTCCCCAAACAGATCACACAGTAGTGACAGATGCGTCACTCCTGGGATGGGGCAGCCATCTGGGAGGGGTGGAGATCAGAGGACTCTGGTCTCCGACGGAATCCGGACGCCATATCAACTTGCTGGAGCTCCGAGCGATTTGCTTGGTATTAAAAGCCTTTCTTCCTTCAATCAAGGGAAAGCTGGTTCAAGTGTTCACTGACACCACCACTGCCATGTGATACTGCAACAAACAGGGCGGGATGGGGTCATAGACCATTTGTCAAGAGGCCTTGCGTCTCTGGACATGGCATATCCTTTGTGGTTCTACACCTGGCAGATTCTCTGAACGCCAGCATGGACGAACTTAGGCGTCTATGCCTAACTGATCATGAATGGCGTCTACATCCGGAGGGAACGCAAGGTCTCTTTCAACAACGGGGAGAGCCTTGGTTAGATCTGTTTGCGTCTGCCGAGAACGTGCAATGTCAACAGTTTTGCACGCTGGAGTATCCAAGGCAGCTCTCGCTTGGAGACGCTGTTTGTCTCGAGGGGAGATCAGGCCTCCTAAACGCTTTTCCGCCCTTACCACTTCTGCCCAGAGTGCTCAAGAAGATCCAGTGACACCGGACCCAGGAGTGGTGCTTATATAGGTGACGCAGACGTCACAACGGCGGGGGGGACGCCTATGACGTCACGTGGAGCCGACCGATGCCACCTTGTGGCGCACAACGGTATTGCTGGAAGAAAAATCTTCCAGATCCAGTCTGACGCGTGGGAAATTGAAAGGCAAGGAATCTGCGGCTAGATCATGTCTCTACCAAATAAAGCATTACCAAAGGTAAGTAACTTGCCCATTGTTACAAATAATGCATTGGACAATTCAACCAAGATAATCTAGCAATTAGAATCCCAAATAACGATTGGTCACTATTGTTTTAGTTCTTAATGAATAGTGCTTTCCCTCGTTTCCTACATTGACTCTGTACTCCCTTGTTAGACCTACTTCTACGAGTGTACATAGGAAAAAATATATAATTTATCCAGCTACGTTCTGACATACATGGTGCGGATATCCTTTGTCGTACAGCTAGTGCTTTTGCAATGCATCCCCAGAATGCTTTACTTTTATGTTTAAGGCAATCAAATCGTAAATTTACAAATTTTTCTTATGCTCCACTCCTTTTTATGCATTTCTTATACTCCTTCATGTCTATCAAAAGTACCCCATGTCATCATTATTGTTTGGCTCATTTGGGAGGTCTCCTGCATTATTGGGGGCAATGGTGATGCTTGATATAAACTCTTCTTATTGAATTATTTTTGTCATGGAATGACCAAGGTATAATCTTGTCAGTATTCTGTGTGAAGTCCATTTATTTCCGTTGTCCTTATCTATACATAAATCACCTTCACTGTTGCTTCAGTGTATCGTCTTATGTTTTGAATGCTTTAATTCGCACATTAATGAATGATGATCACTTCTTCAATGGGGTATAATTTTGGAATGATTGGACATCAGTGCAAAAATAATAAGAGATGCTGCATGAAACGATATTCTAGTCAGACGGGTCAGAATGCTCCTTCCTAGCTCTTGTTTAGTAGCCACCAGGAGTGGCCACTCGTATTGCGAAGTGGGGGAGGGGGAACGCACAAAAAAAAACAGAAGTATAAATAAAGAAAATAAAACTTACCTGCTCCGACGGCCGCCGCCTTGCTCCCGATCCTCGCGTCCCGTCCAGGAACTGCTGCACACTGTGCAGGCTCCCAGCTCCCAAACCCAGCACTGGTCTCATGCTGGGACAGTGCTGGGATTGGTCTGAGTGCCTCGGTTCGGCACTCAGACATGGACTAGGAGCCTGTGTTGGTTTCTCCACCCAGCTGTACAACACAGCTCGGGTGGAGAAAGGCTAAGTGTGCATTAAGGTTTGGCCCGCCCCAGAGGGCCGGCCAAACCATCATGCGCACTTGGCAGTGCCCACCACTCCCCCTCCTCCCTTGTTCTACAGCGTCCGTATGGGATGTCACGCCCCTCTGTGGCTCGCAGCCTGCGGCGCTAATAATAAAATGATAATAAAAATATTTTATTATCATTTTATTTTTGTCCTTTGCCTCTGCTGGCTTTTATCCGGGTGGGGTGGGGCGATGCTCCTCTGCAATAACGGAGAAGCCACCCTTTGTAGCCGCTGAGGCACTTGAATTTATTGTTTTGTTTGATGTAGTGTGAATCAAGCTTATTGGGAGCCCGAGCTCTCTACATAGAAAAATTTGCAAAACAGAGAGAATCACATACAGCTAGAGAAGACTATATTATGAAAAGCAGAACGAGAAACCGGGCTCTTTATGGAGATGCGCAGGAGAGGGGTAAGTGCATTCTAATTTAGCACATGTCTATATTCTAGTCACTTCGCTCTATAAGAGCCAAATAACAACCACACGGTAAAAAAACCCTGACCAGGTTGTGCAGTAAAGTAGGAGAGGTTACGGGCACACAATATCGCAGTGAAGGGGTCTCACAGCACGGGAGATGAGAAGAGATGATTGAACAGCAGATGTATTATGTTTTATTAAAGTCACATAAAAGGTATGCAGACGTAGTTTTGAGGGAATTGAGTTTTGTGTTCTGCTGGTACACACTGAGAGCTAGGGTTTGCAAGGCACCAAACCTCGCTGTTCATGCTTCTTCAGTGTGACCTGGAAGAATCAAATGTGGGGAATTTGTGTGTCAACAGTTGATTTTAAAGATGTTTCTCACATCAATAGGAGCCATTTGAGAATGATCAAGGTCAGAGTGATATGACCAAAAGCCCAGGTGGCAGGAGCATATTGGGTTTTGGCTAGACTTATGACAGAAGTGTTCCTATAATGTATTCAAAATAGGACCAGAACTTCCACCACTCAAATAAATTCATACTCAGGAATGAGGTTTATTACTACCTTTCTTAATGCGAACACGTGCCTTCAAGTAGACTCCAATGGTAGTATGTAGAGTATGTTTAACCCTCCTACACGCTATTATTTTGCAACCGCCTTTTGGATTTCTTCTCATTGGCTTCCTTCTGCTTTTGTTAAAATATTTGAGTCCCTCTGCTTGGTCTGAACCGCAGACAAACTATGAACTTTTCTTCATTCTTGGTTGATCTCCTGGCTTTATGACACAGTGGGAGCCCAAACCTCAATAATTCACTAAACCCCAATATTTGAACACCCCACAATATACCTCTGACGTTTTGGCTTCAGCACCCTTGATCTTGCGATGAGAGTCACCACACTTCATAACATCAGGCCAAACAATTTATAGAGTAAAATCTAAAAAGAGTGACTGGGACCAATTAATAACTGAGTTCTAGATTGATAAACAGTTAAAGGGGTTTATTACAAAAATCTCTAAATAGGTAATACAGAGAAATGCAGTTAATGCCATGAACGCTCAGATAGAGAGTAAAAAATCAGAAATCTTTTAAATCCTAATAAGCTGTAAAGCCTCTCAAAAATTGAAATGTCAAACCCATAAAGAGTACTGACAGCATCTTAAGGGTAAAGAAAACTATCAATTAAATTGGACAGCGTCGCTAGGAAAAGTCTTCTCACACCCCCCCCAAACCAGAGATTTTTATGCATACTTTACACACAAACAATTCGCAAAACAGCAGATTCGGCAATGCATGACTATCGTTCTCATATGAGACAAGTCAGAAACCAGGTTTTATAACATTTACCCCTTTCTAAGGAAGAGGAATACTTCTGTTAGCTTCCACAGCAACAGCAATCAAGACGTGTAAAATATAATATGAAATATTCTCAAAGACTCGTACATTATTGTGCTAGCAAGCCTACATCAGAACTTCCAGCGAAGTGCCCTTCAGAATGATACACCAGGAACACAATGGAAAGTTTCATTCACAATACATGCTCTCTAATGAAAATAGCCAATTTCATCACAGTGTGCTGTGCTCCGGAAACTGTTGGGAGAGAAGACTCACATTTAATTGGGAGGGAAATGAGCAGTAGCAAGATGGGCAGAACTGCAGAAACTGCATCCATTTTAATAAAATGGTGTCACTTACGAAAAAGTGACATAACTAAACCACGTTAATCACACTTCTAAACATTTTACTTAAATTGTTTTAAGTGCAACATCATTAATTCATCAGTTGCAACGATATTTATCATAAAGATCATTAGTATGCACAATTTGTCACCCAGAATTGCATATTAGGAAAAACATCTTTCAGTACCCATCGCTGATATTATGCATTCTTAATCATATTTTTTAAATAAAGATGGACATTTAGTTTTGATCAAGCAAGAAATCCAAAAATCTGGAGCTGTCAATAATGGAGGGCAGAATACTAAGCGTGGTGATAGCCAGGAATAAATCTGAGGGATGTATGTCGGTGAAGAGATGAGTAAGAATTAGTTTTTTTAAGTAGTGAGCTGTGCCATCCAGGTATGTGTCTTTTCAAGACCGCTGGTTGAAGAATATCATAGTCTGATACCGTTGGGACTACCTGCATGTTGACCGCATATTGATGATCGACAGTGCACAAGTCATGTAAGTGGTTCTACATAGAAGGAGGAAGAGGGTTCCAAGCATGTCTACTTATTGATAGTTTGACCCTCAATTCTGAGGTATTGTGGCCTACCTACATTGTTGTAAGATTTGTAAGACATTATATATAGCCCCATTGCTAGAGAGTCTGTAAAATGTAACTTCCCCTAGGGCGTCGGAATCCTTGCATGGGTCATGAATATATTTTACGTGACTAACCTTTCTGCTTTTGAGCATAACTTCTTTCTTATTAGTGTTACATGTCAGCAGGTTGTCGCAAATCTCAAGAGAAATGCTTGCAAAATACTTGCCAGCTAGTAGTCTGTTTCTGAAGTAGGTTAAAACAATGCGGGTCAGTGTGAAGAACACGTAGGGATTTCTCTTGCCAGGAGCCTCCTGGAGCGGTCAGATGGTCGTGCATGGACTGGCTCGTCTGGTAAATGCTGCTGTATTTGTACCTCCACTTAAGTGAGTGTGCTAGCCACCTGGCCTGAAACGCTGAAAAACAAAAGCAAGCACTTGGCGAGCCAGGATTCGCTTAATGATGGAATGACGTCAGAATTAGTGTTAGCCAGGGCTTGTAGTTGCCAGTGGAAGCAGGCGGTATGACTTACCACCAAAGCACCCTATAAACCTGCCTTTATTGGGGGAAGCTGAGATGCCTGCTGCTTCCACTGGTTCTGTGGTCTGCAGCCTGCTGGCTCTTGCCTTCTGTCGCTTTACTTTTTCATTCTATCCTTTATGGGAGCGAAGGTTGTTTTTAGTTTGCAGATAGTGTTTTCGGATGCACCTTGACAGCATTTATTTAAATATGGGTTTTGTCATCGTTGGCCCCTTTGTGTGGCCAGCTGGCAGTCTCGAGTGTAGCCACACATAACCTTAGGGCTTGCTGCACTGCGTTCTCCACCACTGGCATGAGCTCATTTTTAAAACGGGCTCGCTCCGCACTGCCTCCGCCCTCCGCCCTGCTCAAGAAGTCACAAGTCACTCACTCACAACAACACAGCGCAGGCAGCATAACCGCTTGACCACCACCCATGATCATGATGAATCAATTGGTGCCGGAGAAACTCACCTGCTGTGTTGGTGGCAGACAGGGGAGCTACGTCGGCGGCCAGCGGGCTAGCCTAGGAATAAAATTAAATTATGGCGGCCCAGAAACCGGTGGTCAAGACAGTGCCTCTGCTCCTCGTCACTCGTGATGCTGCTGCAGGCCAGTCACGCGCACTTTTAGGGCCCAATGCGCATGCAGGAATGACATCAGCCGCCTGCACCCGGGCCTAGAGAGGCGCGCAGACGCGGCGGAGGAGGAGTCAGTGCGCACTGCGCACAGGCACCTCCTCCTCCTGAAAAGTTAGGTTGCACTGTGACTGCACACACCGGCCCTGTTGGTGTCACCTCTGTGATGGTGTCACCCGGTGCGGTCCGCACCCCCCGCACCCTCATAGTGACGCCGCTGAACACACTCGACCTGCCCTACCGGGCGTCTTTTTCTCACCCCAGCTATATACGGAGATCTCATGGGTCTCTCCTGATACCTGCAGGTTTTGGCATCGCTTTTAAATCCACTGCAGTCAATGGTTCACCTATCCTTTAACTCCAAATACTGCAGGCCCTTTCACGAGTTACTGTGCCGTCTATTTACATCTTTCAAACTGCCACAATATGCCACAAAACTGGCTCTTCTTTTTCCATAAGATTTCCATCCGCATTTAAAGTTTTCCATAAAAAGCGCACATTATTAAAACAAGGCCTAATATATTCAGTCTATGTAAACATTTATAAGCTTGGCTAACTGTTAGCCAAGGTGTCGGTAATTTAGTTGGGATGACGGACAGAATTTTGTGAATGCCTAAACTGTTCCCGACACTTTTTTCCAAAAGCACGGAGTCACTTTTTTGGATGCAAAGTGCAGCTCAGAGAGAATTGTATTCCATACAGAACTTTTCAAAATTTCCCCAAATGACTTTTTTGAGGTGCTTGAGTGAATTTCGTCTTTGTTTCTATAGGCATTGGATTTTCTTTTTAGAATGCAGCATACTCCTTTGACCTTATCCGATTTGGACGCAATCAATAGCTACGCTGATTTTTATACAAACATAAAAGGCCCTATTTATTTTCTCTAAAGACGTTATTTGGGAAATATTTTTACAACATTCTCATGTTAGTATATAAACGCAAACACATACTGCTCAAAAGTCCTGTTTCGCAATCTCTCTCTACTCATTAAAATGTTAAATGAAACATTTTAGCCCAGCCATCAGCAAATGCAGGGATAGTGAGATGTGATGAATGCTTTTGTGCAAAATCTGAATAAAATTGCAGGCCTTCAATTACTTCTTGAAAGACCAATTGATTCAGGAGATTAAGAGAATTGCGCACTTTCTGCTCCTTAGCAACAAAAAGCACACACCGTGAACATTTAGAATACAATAATATCGAGCACATAAATGTATATTTAAAAAATGCAAAATGGCACACCACATTTATGTAAAACTAATTTTTCCAACAATGAGTGCTGATGCACTAACATTTTTGCAAATAACAATACTCGAAAAGAAAGTAGTTAACAATACAATGAACTGCATTGTTTGAATACTGTTGGCTTTTCAAAGAAAAAATCCCCAAAAGACACAAGCATTGGAAAAAATCAATAGGTCTTGCCTTTGCGAGAGGTTCTTTTTTTGTTTTCTCCGTTTTACAGTAGTTGTGTGGATAGTAAGTGTAGATTGCTTGTGTTAATAAAATAGTTTTGAATGTTTTGCTGATTAAGTGATGTATGTTCAGTGTATTGTCTGCCTCTGTAGAACTATTGGCTTTACAAATGTTTTTTGTCGAGGTTAGCCAGCTGAAGCATTAATTATATATAAACCCAATTGAAAGTCCGCAGAGCTCTGCATATTGTCATGGCAGAGCCATCACAACATATGATAGAAGTGGTAGCTGGTTTGTGGAGCATTGCTGATGCGGTTTGACGTAAAAGTGTGAATCAATGTTTGTAAATCAATTACCTCTTGCAGCATCGTCTCTGTGCAGCACGTCAGCGAACTTGAGCCACGTGACGCAGCGCGAAGATGAAGTAGACTGCTCGTACAACTGCTTTCCTTGCTCCTGAACGTTAACGTTTGGAACACGCGGGGTAGCCACAAGACTGTGCACTAATGTTTCCTTTTATAAAATACATAGCTGTAAAGTTTTGGATTTGCATATATGGTTGCGATAATTATTGTGAAAGCATTGTACCTTTGTGTGATGATTGGTGGTTTCATGAGTGCGTGTAGCTCTCCATTGGAAGCAGTAGTAACGAGGGTCTGGGAAGCTAAAGCGGGACTCAGAGGGGAGCAGACGGAAAGAGTGGCCGGAAACGGAGGGGACAAGCAGCAATGAGAGATGGGGTGGGTGGACTAAACAGGCGCCCTTGGAAAACAGCAAATATGACGAGATAAGGACAAGATTTACAGGGCTGTTTACAGAAACGGCACTTGGAGCATCAACACCATAAAAAACACAAGCACTGGCAAAGCCAATAGGTTTCACCTATGTAACTTCTTTTTGCTTTGTTATCCTTTTATATTATTAGGTTTTGCCTGCACAGAGCTTGCGCTGTGTTTGTAAAATCTCTTGTATTTAATATATCTTAAAAGGGGGCTCTTATCAGTTCCCATTGCCACATTACTGTGTTCATTCGCTTTTGAGTGGAACTTTTTTTTTTGTTAACTTCCACTGGCTGCACGCATTCATGATACTTTTCTAAAGCTGTTCACACTGTTTAAGTCCCATTCACTGTCAAGATAAGATCTCTTCTCACGGAAAAGGCAGACAGCTTCTAAAAGTATACTGGAATGCTTGTTTTTGGATTCATTAGTTGTGTAAAGCAGATGCTTTAGCGTTAGAATGTTCGTGGCATTTCCTATTCATGCCTCAGTACTTTTCTTTGCACTCTGTAGGCATTATCGGATTGATTTTTTCAACTTAAACTATTTGGTCATTATAATTAAATTTTAAATGCTGTAATAAACATTGCATGTTCAAAATAAAGTTAATATACAAGAGCTATGCTATATTTTGTTTCTAAACAGGCAGCCACAAGTGCAGTTACCTTGCAGACAACAGGGTCATGATTTGAATGGTGCAGCAGGTGCAGTAGCACCTGGCACAAAAGTTGTCAGAACTCCTCTAAACACATAATATTGCTATATTTGACTACTGAACAGGCAGTCACAATTGCAGGTACCTTGCAGTTAAAAGGGGCTTGGTTTGAATGGTACAGTAGATGCAGTGGCACCGGGGCCAAAAGTTGGCATAACTGCACTAAACACCAAATATTGCTATATTTGACTACTGAACAGGCAGTCACAAGTGCAGTTATCTTGCAGGCAACAGGGTCATTATTTGAATGGTGCAGCAGGTACAGTGGCACCGGGACCAAAAAGCTCCAGGCACCCCCTAAACATTGATTATTGCTTTATTTGAAAACTAAACAGGCAGTCACAAGTGCAGTTATCTTTCAGGCACTAGGGTCATGATTTGAATGGTGCAGCAGGTGCAGTGGCACTGGGCCAAAAAGTTGTCAGGATTCCTCTAAACACCTAATATCAGTATATTTTACTGCTAAACAGGCAGTCAGAATTGCAGCTACCTTGCAGTTGAAAGAGGCTTGATGTAAATGGTGCAGCAGAAGCAGTGGCACCGGGGCCAAAAGTTGTCATAACTCCACTAAACGCCAAATATTGCTATATTTTACTAGTAAACAGGCAGTCACAAGTGCAGTTATCTAGCAAGCACTAGGATCATGATTTTAAAGGTGCCGCAGGTGCAGTGGCACTGGGGCCAAAAGCTCCAGGCACCCCACTAAACACCTAATATTGCTAAATTTTACTACTAAACAGGCAGTCACAAGGGCAGTTATCTAGCAGACACTAGGGCAATTATTTCAATGGTGCTGCAGGTGCAATGGCACTGGGGCCAAAAGTTGTCAGAACTCCTCTAAACACCAAATATTGCTAAATTTTAAATACTAAATAAGCAGTCACAAGTGCAGTTACCTGACAGGTAATAGGGACATGATTTGAGTGGTGCAGCAGGTGCAGTGGCTCTGGGGCCAATAGTTGTCAGAACTCCTCTAAACACATAATATTGCTATTACATCAATTCATTCTATTATTTCCTCTTTCATTTTTCAAAATATTGCTATCACTTACCCGCAATATACCACTAGTAACAGCACAATATATTGCCTTTTTGTACATAAACAAGTCCTAAGACTTTAACAGACTCTCTGTAACTTATATTGTACAACTACTCAGCAAGCTACAACTTACAACAAAAAACAGCTTATTATTAATCACATAGGCAAAACCTAATGCATTTACCAATGCTTGTTTTTTTATTGCAGTCTATGCTGCTATCTAACTGGATTATTTAAATGTGTAAAAGTTAATTATAATGACTAATCCTTTTTTATGAAAACCTTTGTATTTATGTGTAGCTACACAGTAATTATGTATTTCACCGACAACTGTGCCTTTTTTTTTTTTTGGAACACACATATTAATGAATATAAACAATTTTCTCATTTGTCCTTGCAGGCACTTGGGTCATGATTCCAATGGTTGAGCAGGTGCAGTGGCACAGGGGCCAAAAGGTCTAGGAAACCCGCTGAACTCTGATTATTGCTATGTTTTACTACTAAACATTCAGTCACAAGTGCAATTACCCTGCAGGCACTAGGGTCTTAATTTGAATGGTGCTGCAGGTGCAGTGGCATAGGGGCCAAAAGGTCTAGGAAACCAATTAAATACCAATTGTTGCTATATTTTACAACTAAACAAGCACTCGATGAGAGATTTTAGGGCTTTGTCAAATGTTTTTAAAACATGTTGTGCAGCCGTGCAAGTTGCTGTGCAACATGGCTGAAAGTCAAGAAAAATAAAGTGCTATGATGCGGTGAAAGTTGACAGCGTTATAGCGCTTTACTTTCTTTTCAGCATCCACATAAAAGGTCATGAGCATTAAGCGAGAGCGCGAATGGCCTGTAGTGTGAAAGATAAAGGCACAAGGTTAACAGTGTGTCAACTGAATACTCAGGCAACATGATACTACAGTTATGCAACTAAGGAACAGGGAGCTAGAAGCAGTTCAACTAGTTGAACCCGTCAGCCATTCCAATCAAAACTGGAATGGGTTTCTGTCTGTGACAAATCAAACACTCTTTTGAAAAGGAACATCATCATGTACAAACATCCAACTGTGTCCACAACTGAAAACATTCAAAAAACGTTTGATATGCCAGTTCCTCAATGAAGTCATACTCAACATTTAAAAAGCACAAGAGTCAGCCAATTAAAAAAGTTTCGGTCCTGCGGTTGTGTACATTTGAAAATGAGGCAGGGCTAAATTCTAATATCAACCAGGAAAGAGCACGTAAGTAGCAAAAGGCCATACTTACTGCTGTCAATAAAAGGTGCTGGCTCTTAGAAATAACCTTGTTTCTAGACAGCTTAGTATAAAAGGACCACCAAACAAAACATCTGTTTATGCTACTTTCCAGTGACCACACAACCCGGAAAAATTCCCAGTTCAATAATTGAAGGTCTTTAAGATCTCAAGCCTATCCAAGGTTCCCCGGACTGCATTACAGATCCCATGCTGTTTTGCTATGCAGACACCCCTCAGATTTGCCTTGAAAGCCTGCCTCAGCATCCCAGATGACTGCATCGAGTCTTTGTTAGTTTGAACGTAGTTGAGGATTTCCGTTCTCAGCTGTTCTGCGAATGCAGGATCAAGTAGGGACGGCAGGGAAAGGCGCCACGTGAAGGCACGGTGTCTGGCAGTGGGTGTTGTGATGGTTAATACAACCGGTAAGTGGTCTGACAGGGTGCGTGGTAGATATCCTATCACTGTAGTCTACCTGCTGGCATCTACAGTGCCTAACCAATAGTCTAGGTGCGCCTAGGACCCATGAGCCGTCGAAACATGCATGCCCTCCATTCGGGTGGGGAAACGAGTTTGAAACAAGTTTGCCAGAGATCTCTCAGGCCGAAATTGGTTATGATGTGGGACTGCTCTGTTGCCACTGTGTGGTGAGTCCTTTTGGAAGAGTTCGAGCAGTTGAGTTGTTTGTCTAGTAGTAGATTAAAATCCCCTCCCCAGAGTATCATCTGGGGTGCTAGAACATGGCATTTATTCCATAGGATTTAGAAGACAACGTCTTGGGTATGTTTTAGGGCCGTAGGAGCTGAGTAATGTAATATATTTACCCACCACCACTAACTGTAGGATATTGTATCTGCCCTGGGTATCTTTGATCTCATGAAAGTCAGAAAAGTCAGACTTCTGTGCAGAAGGATGGCTGTTCCACAGGCTTATGGTGTGTAGTTAGAAAAGGAGGAATGACTGCTCCACCTGGTCAGCAAGCTGGGTTTTGAATGCATTACAGTGTGAGTCTCTTGTAGGAGAGCAATATCTATTTTATGATGGTCGAGGTATGCCAAGACTTGTCTGATCTTGGTGGGGTTATTTAGGCCCCTTAAGTTCCATGTCAGCAGTCGGGTAGGGCGTTGCTCAGGTGGGCCACTCATCTGAACGGTGTGGTTGGTATAATCATGATGGGACTATATCTCTGCCAGCCTATGTGCTTGCAGGATCTGTCTGGTAATGCACTACCCATAAAGTCATGTGTAGACCCTATACAAGGGCATATTTTGTTAGCAATTGTGTCCACTGTGTGAAATCCCTACCCCCACACCAAACACCCCAACCTGCCAGTGAAATACCCCAAAACAGTACATGCAAACATCTACACAGTAATCCATATACAATATTTAACATGATCAGTCTTGCTGTCTTCCAGTGCGGGCTCACCCTTTAGGGGAGACCAGGGCGCCGGCTGTCAACACCGCCATTGGTGGTGTCTGCGGGTCTGTATGTGGAAGTTAGGAAGGTCAGGCTACATCCAGTTAATAGTTTTGCATATCTCATAGCATCCACCCCTCAAAGTTCCAGTGTCTACTGGTCCAGAGTGAAGCCCGAGAGTGACGCAACAGTGTCCCCCAGTGTGCAGCGTTGTGTATAATGTCCTCATTCTGTGTTACTTGCCTCCTCTGCTAGTGTCTGAGTTTTGCTGTGTGTTGCCTCTTTGGAGTCTTTGAGGAATCGCTTTACAAATGGTTCCGCTTTCTGGGGTATAGTGAAGATGTTTAACTTCTCTCTGTATGTGACCTTTAGGCATGCTGGGTATAGCATTGCATATTGCACCCCAATCTGTTGCAGTTTTCATTTGACAGGCAAGTATTCACAGTGAAATCTGGAAAGATTTAGATCACTGGTCCCCCTCACATCAGCTCATGTTTGTCATTGGTAAGCCGTAGGGCCATATCTCTGTCTCTATAGATGCAGAGTGTAGCTATGATCAGGCGCAGAGGCAGCCCTGGTGGGGGCTGGAGACCCAAGGAGCGGTGGCTGCCTCTACAGCAAGTAGTGGGGAAATGTTGTCAATGACCAGGAGGTTTTTTAGGAAAGCTTCCACATAGTCAGCCGTGTTTCCAGTGTCCGTCGACTCGGGAGGCCTGCTATGCGTAAGTTGTTGCGACGCAATCTGGCCCCAAAAACTTCATTTTTGGCTTTCATAACATTGAGTACCTTGCTCATATCCAGAAGTTTTTCATTATAGCCAGATGTATCGTCCTCTAGTTAGGAGATGTGCCCCTCTGCTGTTGTGATAAACAAGAAAAGTGTATCAAGAGCGATTGTTAGCTTGTCCACCCTACTAGTGAGGGTGCCTATCTGGGCGTCTATGGAGGTGAGGCTTTTCTGTATATGCAGCATCAGCGTGTGCATTCAAGTTCTTCTCTATCTGGAATTAGCCTGAGAGGCGGATGTTCTGTCCATGGACTGCACCCTGCTCACCTTCTTAGTCTCGAAGTGTAGCTTAGCTTGACGAGCTTCTGACTTCCCGATTGTCGTCAAGTCTAATGACGGTGCGTGAGGCATCTGCAGCAGCACCAGTGCTTATATTCATCCACCTGGCACGGAATGCCCAGGTGCCCCGCAATTGGCTAAGGGGGAAAGGCCCAGTAGTTCAGGAATGGTCAAAGTATGCACCATGAGCCATATTACACAAGGTGCCCGGGGGGCGCAACGGGCATTTGCACCCACTATGCTTGCACGCAGGGCACTTTGGTATTACAGAAGGGGCCGCAGACGCTTGTACGGCTCCTTCTGTAATACTGATAGCGCTGGTGCGCATAAAGTGCGAGCGCTATCTTCAGAGGGCGTTCCCTCATTTGCATGAGGGCGGAAGAAGAAGGCCAATGTCTTGGTGCCACTTGACTCCCTATGCAAAGTGGGCAGAGGCTTGCCGACACAACCAAAAACTGATGGGCGCTGAAGCTTGAGGCAATGCTTCTCAACGAGGTCTGTGGGACGTTTTATTGGACTCTGTGAAAATGATGTACTTGGATTTACAGTGCATGAGCGCTGGAAGCCTACAAACTCCTTTATCAGATTACGCACACCGCGACCGTGGTCTGTAATACCAAAGTGCCCCGGGGTCACTCAAACACCTGTTGTGCCCATGGGACACTTGGTGTAATAGGGCCACAGATATTAATGCTGGCACAAGGAGCCTCACTACAGTGCGGCCGTCTTGAAGCCAGGCACTCTGGGGCCCTCCCTTAAAAACATGGGTACATGCAGATAATCCTACAGTCGCGGTGTGCGTAATCTGATAAAGGAGTGTGTAGGCTTCCAGAGCTCATGCACTGTAAATCCAAGTACATCATTTTCACAGAGTCCAATAAAACTTCCAACAGACCTCGTTGAGAAGCATTGCCTCAAGCTGCAGCGCCCATCAGTTTTTGGTTGTGTCGGCGAGCCTCTGCCCACTGTGCATAGGGAGTCAAGTGGCACCAAGACATTGGGCTTCTTCTTCCGTGCAGTTATTAGGTGCAGGTGCTGAGTATTGGGAGACCGGGAGATTTCTTACTAATCAGTGCTTCAGAAACACTTGTACGACTGCAGAAAAGCAAGCCACAAGGTTATTTAATTTAAAATTTCTCCTTATATTTTACACTGTCGTAGAGTTGTACAAAATAGCTAGTAGATACCACAGAGATACCGAGCTATTATTACGTAGAGTTTTATTTAAGGTTTTGAATTTGGCAGTTTTCCTCTTTGTTCTGCTTTGAACAAGTGAATAATTGTGATACGTTTGGAGCCAAAGATAAAGTTTTGATCGTTTCTCTGCATTCTGGCGGGAGCGTGCGGGGGGGTACGTGTCCAGCTCTGTTTTCCTCGCAGCTCGTGAGGCAGGAGGCTTTGCCTTGGTACCAGTCTGCGTCAGCGCGCGCCGGTGAACTAAAGCCCGGAGGAGCCGTGCTCATCACATTATTCTGGCAGACAGACATCACTAGCCGCTCCAGATGGCCAGAGTCTTGATATCAAAGGACCGGGAACAGACCCAAGGACGCACTTGTCGGCTTGGACATCAGGCCAGCTCTGGGTGTCGCTGGGAAGAGCCTGGCGATGGCTCTCAGTGTAACGCCATCATGCCAAGTCTAAGCAGGTGAAATGACACCGGGATATGTAATGAACGTCCACCCGCCCTCTCCTGCTGGGCTGTAAAACACGCACTCAAATAGAGTCAAATTACCACGCTCGAAGTATCGCACCCTAATTCCAAGTTTGAACGCGTTTTGTTGAGGGGGGGAGAGGGGAGATATTTATGAAAACTAAGCAGCTTGGTATACTGCTCTGAAGCTGGTTCAAAATATCTCCAACAGTCCAACCCAAAGATCAGATTGGATTTTAAGTTATAGGGAAATGTTCTAAGACACGAAGGCACTGGACGGCCGGATGGGTTGGGGCAGTTCAGTCAAATGTAGGGTTGCTTTACCGCCTTTCACAGGCACAACCTGTCACACGCCCCCTAATGCTCCTAAATGCTTGCCATGTGTCAGGCCAACCCTAGGACTATAGTGGGAAGAGAGGTTGGGGGTGGTGTGGACGCAGTGGTCCTGTCGAAGCTTGGTAAAACAGTGAGCGTAGTATTTCAGTCCATTTCAGGGAGCATTTCGTATATCTGTGTGGGGAGGGGAGGAAGATGAAGTGTTGGACTGGCCTATCAGGCAATCAGACGGTGCCGGATGGGCTGGTCTGATAGGTCAGTATGTGGGCCGGTTTTTAGACTTTTGTGGGCCTGTTTTAGGGTCTGGAAGGCTGTTTTTTACTGTTGATTTCCCTAACATTGCCACAAACATTGCCTGCAGCACACACAAATACATACAGTCTCCTCTACCTTGCAAAAAACCTATACAACTTGTCTTTACAAGTTCAAAAATGCTCCAATTTGCAAATATGGGCCATGTTTTTAGATATTAGATTCACTGATGGGGGGCACTTTTATTTTGGTACCCTGGCCTATTTTTTTGTCCCAGTCCAACCCTGGAAAGAGGGCATTCTTTCCCTATCATATACCCATGCATAATTTACTGACATGCGTATTGATGTCTTTGGTGTGAATTGCTGAGTCAGCACATTATATTCTTAGCTTTCAAGAGCTGCTTGGGGCTCACTAAATTGGAGTAGCTTGGGTCACTGACAAATTATATCATATTTATAATTAGGGCTGCACTCATGTTTAAGTGCCACAGCAAATTAGACAAATATCACCTGCATTTGTCATTCACCCGAATGTGCAACACCGTAGATTCACCAAAGAGAATTTGTGAAAACAAATCAGAAAGTGTATTCATCTGTGAAATAAGCAAAATACGAAAAAAAAGAATGTGCGATTTCAAAATAGAATGGTATGAACAAACCCGTCTGCCCACTCCCTGGTTCACGCTGTGGCAAATAGGTAGATGTGCAAGAAAGTTAAAAAAAATTGCCAACCTTTGGCTATGATGTCCTTATTAGACTCTACAACATTGATGTATTTGTCTTCATAGTCAGCCAGGGTGATACCAAAGTGTTGCTAGTGCTAATTATTTTTTTTTAGAAACGAAGGCATAATTTAGCTTCGCTGTGAATACATTACTGCACTCCGACTGACACAGGACATTTATTGTGAGCTACTGAGTAAGACAGATCAGTGAGACAAGTGCTCATTTCTGAGACCTACTGAATCAGTGGGCCAGAAGTTTGATTCCTAGCAAGGGTGATGCTGTGTTTTATAATAATGCTTGTTATCTGCATTGCTATGATATGAAATGAAAGATCTCTGTCAGCAAGTGTTACATAACAACCTACTTATTGATATTATCAAATGTACTAAGTAGTAGAGGGATGCGATCTAAGACTGTGCTAATGAACTGCGTCTATTGACATTGTGGCATATTTCAGAATGACAGAAGGAGCAATGATGGGTACCTCTAATGCACCATTACCACTACATGCCAGGCCACCGGTCAATTTAAAAGGGCTATCCGGTAAATGATCCCACAATAGATCTCGAAACCCTAGCTAACATCATCAAACACAGCCCTGTTCTAGAATACTTATTGTTGGTGACTGTTAGAGATGGAGGACTGGGTAAAAAGCAGTGCTGAATTTGAGTTGGTGATTTCCGGTGCTTGGCACCAGCACTTAATTGTCAACACAGAACTGACAAGTCTGCCACGTGGTGGTGCTGTCTGTCTAATTTATAGATGAGCACAACACTTGTTTATTAATTCAATATACATTAAAAATTACTAATACCTGCCACCCAAACCATTCTTATAGCTTTGGGGGTCTGAAATAGCCTGAATTGTCACACTTGTTGAAGTGTGATGGTTAGTACTTGTGTTGGTACTGTCACTGGAGGCACCTTGCAGAGATAATAGGTGGGTCAAGCTGCAGTGGGCTGCTGGCGAGGGCCCTGGCACTTATTTTTATACCAATTAAGCATTGGTAAAAAGAACTGCTTTCTGTATACTGAAAGGCCTTTTTAAGAATGAGAGCTCTTAACTGATGGATGAGCTTCAATTTTTCAAATTTATAGCCATCCAAATCTGAGATCTTGGTTCGTTGTGTGACCTCTTTATCTTGTGAATTTGTTGGCACAATTCCCAGCCCTTCCGCTATCATTGCTGATCAGGAGCCCTCTTTGGTGTTCCAAATTGGAATGGGTACCAGTCGGCTCTCGGCCAGCTTTCTTATTGATGACGTTTTTCTGAAGGCTGTAACCTCCTAAGCATCCACTAGGTAGTTGGTGCCTACCAGAGATTACCAGATGCCTGCTGTGTCAATGACAAAGTTAGGAGAATACAGAGCTCCCAAGAACATATCTCTCCAACTTTTCAATTGGTTACAGGTGGCCCAGCATCTACCCCATGACTCAGTGTATTACTGATATGGCTTTTCACAAAAAAGGATCATGGTAATCCCATCAAAGACTTATCCACTACAAACTCATCAGGTCCATTAGGCCCTCACATGCCTTGCTCCTAAAGGCTCCAACATTTCCAAATGCTTGTAACAGCCATCAGCATCATCATCAATTGTTTTTTTTTAAAGTGCTTTGAAATCAAATTAGGCGTACAAGCACATACACCAACAGATGATTTTGTATCCTTGCTTCTAGCTGTGAAATATCCTCCCTGATCCCAAAGTGCCATTCTGTACATACTAACCTTGAGGAAACACATTAAATGTTGCCTGTACCCAGTGTAAGCCAGTGCATTCATCTCTTTCACGCCCTCACTAAGCTAGCGTCCGGAGGCCTGTGAAGATATGCACACACTTTAGAAGTTCAAATAACATGAATATCAAATGATGGGAGGTGTTTTAGGGCTGTTGTTTCAAATGCCCTCATAGTGTAAAAATAGTATAATAAGGCTGTAAGAGGGGGAGGGCAGGTTCGAGGTGCATAAGGTGTACAATTGCCAGAAGAAACAGGGAGCCTTGTTCTGAACACATTAGCGACACTACATCTGGTATATTATTTCTGGTTCTAAAGGTTGCATCTTGTAATTTGTGTCTGGGGCCTTATTTGAAGTTCTTAGTTTCCTTCTAGAGGCCACATCCAGATTATTTCTAGTTCTTGAAGTCACTAATAGAGGATGAACGTCTATCTGCAGGAGAAAAAGTACCTTACATATGAACATGTAATTCAAAGATGATGGATTCCCTCTTCACCATGAAAATGTTTTGCACATATACATATATTTTTTACATTAAATTGGTATATATTTTTAAAAAGCTTAAATCAATTAATTTATTTTACCATTATTTCCTGTGGGGTTCTATGTGAACTCCATGCCTCATTATTGTCTATGGGAGGTTGTTGAAGTACCAGTGGTTGGCCATGTGTGGGGCTGGACTTACTCCTGGGTCCTTTTTGTCTGTAGTCACTTACACTCATACATTTGGCTCTACCCCTTGTGCCAGTGGGTGAAGACATGCAAGTCTACTCTTTGTACCAAATTTTCACTCTGAAATGATGAATAGTCAATAGTAAATTTACTATAAAGAGTACATTTACATGTGTAGTTTTATTCGTGTGTAAATTTACCTTTATTAATAGGTGCATATGTGTTTTCCACATGCTTGGGATTGCTTTTATATTCATCTCTGTTAATATGTAAAAACAGCTAACTAATAGTATCACTTAATGTGCCGCATATTTTGCCTGCATACACGTCATATGTTGCATAATATCATTTTCTGTGCAATAATAATTTGCTTTTTTTTTACCCTATCATTTGGGCAACTTTGTTTGGTCAACTACTGACTCATTATTCTATAAACCCTGCCTACTATTTACTGACAGTGGGATGTTTTTGTTTTTCTTCATCGTACTAGGGGTTTATACAATTGAAGTCGCCATAGTCTTCCTAATGATAACATTCTTGCAATCCAGCTGTGTCATTTAGTCCCATTTCAAATGAGCCAATTAGTGTGGTAATCATGGTGTGTCAATTAATGCCAATCAAACGTGTAAATTGGTGGCACTTCCACAGTGTCTCAATTAGTGGCAATCTAGTGAGTCATATTGTGCCAATTAGTGCCAATCAATTGCATCCTTTAGTGGGAATTCATGGCATGTGAATGTAGGATTCAATAAATATTCATTTGTAACGGTATATGTTTGTTAACTAGTTAATTCGTTATAATGCAGGAGCGGCTATTTGTGACAATCTAAGGCAGTACGAGTGTGCCATGTGGTGGTAATCTAAGTGTAAACAAACAATAAGAGGAGTACAACCAGGAGACACAGTGAAGTCTCCAAAGTATTGGGATAAAGGGCACAAGAGAGGAAATATCCTTTCTTAAGAAGACCCCTCACTCACCAACCTAGTTGGTGACATGCTTCATCATCGGGGTCCCACCCGAATGGCCGAATGCCATCCGGGTGTGCTTCAACACCTGATTACAGTGGAGCAGGTTTGTTTTCTGTGTAGGTGAGTGAAATAGTGATTTAAAAATTGGCCAAATATAACTCAAAATTAGTATTTTAATAATAGAGCACCTGGACAATATTAAAAAGAATCATAAGACACCCTTTTTGGTTAAATTGACCAACTGGTATTTTTAAGTAAAAATGTGCAAAAGTGCGAAGAAAAAGGTCTACATGTTTCAACCTAATGTCGGTATTACTAGGTTTTCGTCAGGACCAAGAGTACGTGACCCGGGCGGTCTACACACGCTAAGGTGTACCCTGCCCTTGATCACTGTTACCTAACTCTGTACTCACAGTTAGGAGACCTTTCATCCTAGTAGTTGAAAGGAAAAACTATGTAACGCATGATTGCGTGCCTCATGGGAGAGGGGGTCATGGTGCTGGCTCAGTTGCGTAATAGCAAGTCACCAGTCACCGGCTGCTACGCCTATACTACAGACCTGCCACAGCTCCCCGAGGGTTCAGGCAGGTCTGTAGTATAGGCGTAGCAGGAAAGCCGATAGTATAGGAAAGCGGCGGCGTAATTACATCGGACCCAGCACCATCTACAGAGTGGGTCGAGGAGCCACCCGCAGTACGAATAGCACTGCACAACCCACTTGATCTGGCCTGAAGCAGGAAATCCTATCTGGTTTGAACTCTGGGGAAGGAGGTGAGACGTGGTCCATGTTAATGCGACAGGGGCAACGAGTGCTGTTAATGCGTTTTGCTGACTTAGACATTGGATCGTACCCTGTGGGGGGCGCGTCCCTCCGCTGCAATGGATCACACTACAATTACTATCAAGAGGGATCGCTTTGATGACACTGGCCGTGCGTTATATCTTTAACACGCAGCACGATCCATGACCGGAATCCCATCCAAAATGGCGGCAAAGTGAGTTTTGTCAAGCAGCGTAGGTGGACAAAACGGCACCTTGTTCTCCCGCAGGTCAACTCACGCAAGCGGGGGGGTGGGGGAAGCAGTCCCACAGAAAGATACCTCACCGGAGCGGGTAGCCTGACTTAAACATGGCGCCCGCTTTGGACAATAATAACCGACAACTCCAGCTGCAGCACAGGACACCCAATATCCTGCTTCCTGAGGTTTTGTACTGACAGCATCCGGGGTTAAGGAGGCTTTTTGAGCAGGCATGTTTGAGCAGGCAATCTTTTTGGGCAAAGATGTTTGTATGAAGTGCCTCTGAAGAAATGCGCCTGGTTCCAAAATGGCGCCTGCAGTAGATTGGCACCTGGGGTCTTATCAACACCATAAAGGAATCCCCCCGTTTGCATCTACGGCGTTAATGCCACATAATAGAACGGAAATTGTATCTACTGTCCAGACCTATAAGGATGACCCAGATTTGCTCCCTGGCTATGCGAGAATGACTCTGGAGGCATCACTCACCCCCTCTGAAGACATGCGGACACTGGCCCTGTCCTCCTGCCGCCTCACTGCATAGATTGCACCCCCTATGCTTTTGAGTCATTGAGAATTTTGGGGACCGACTGAACTTAACACCAAGGTCACAACCCCCCTGCCTGACCTCAAGATGGCCACCTCAGTTGGTCTCTCCACGATGCTCCACCACTCCTGGACAATAGAACTGGTCATCGACCTGATCTTAACCACATCCCTCACCTGACCTTGATCCTGCTCTCCCTCTAGGACAGGTACTCTTCGAGCTTTCCCTCGACCGTGGAGACCCTGCCATTTGACCGATGCCCGGTGGAGCTACCTGTTAGTTGAAGAGGAGATGGGCTGGGGATCCCCCCTCGGCTGTCACCTACCCAGCCGGATTTTGGGCAGACGTTCCTTCGTCTCTCTGTCGTATCCCCCTCCTACCCCTTCACCCTACCCTCTACGCTCCCTTCTTCTGGCCTTCTACCCCTTTAATGTTTTTCTGTTGAGACCTAGCTATTTGACCGATGCCCGGTGGAGCTACCTGATAGCTGAAGAGGAGATGGGCTGCGGATTCCCCTTGGCCGTCACCTACCCAGCCGGACCTTGGGCAGACTTTCCCTTCGTCTCTTTGTCGTATCTATACCCTACCCCTTTTCCCCTACCCCCTTACCCGTCTCACTCCATTTTCCTTTTCTTCTATGCTCCTTAAATGTTTTTACTGGTATCATTGGTAACTTGTAACTGATGTAAGTTTGCAACTATGTGGAACCTTATGTAAAGCGCTCTGATACCTTCGGGTCTAGCCAGCGCTATATAAAACTCTTTAAATAAATAAATAAGTAGTGATAAAAGACAGCAATGCCTTGCTCAGCAGCATAACACACAAAACGTTGTGCAAACACACACTCACTACCAATGTTATGTGTATCATGTGCCTGGTGTAGGCAGTCGCACAGGAAGAACGTAAGCCTTGGACTGTTGCTCGTTTACCCAGGGGAAGTGGACACAGGCGCACACTAAACACTGCATTATTGCAACCTTGGTCCGATGAATGAGATACTTCCCCTAGCCTGAGCTTTCCTTTACGCAGTGGGTATAGGGTAGCGCCATCCCAAACACGCGGACCAGAGATTATGGTGCTAGTTATCACCCAATGGTATCTCTTCACAGAGTAGTCATTTTATGGTGCCCAGAAGCCCAAGGCGTGCGCTGTAAGCGATTAGAGATTTAACCTGTAGTTTGGAAATGCAAAGCCAGTGAGCTTGGAGTTCACAAAGTTTGTCACTGGTGAAGTGCCCGGGCTAGCAAGATGCCAGGACACTGTCCCGCCTGCCAAGGCGACATGCATGCCCATTGCGGCAAAAGGTACTGGAACCGACATCCCCAAGACAAAGACAGAAGAAGCATTGGCAAAGCCAATAGGTCTGGGGTTGGTGGCCAGTATGTTAGCTTTCTCAATACTGTTTTTTTTGTCATGGACTTTGCAAAACTTTATTGTTGGAGAAGCTGCAGGGCCCTCCACAATCTTAAAATAACATTGGCTAATAGTAAAAATATGTTTTGGGTGTCGAAAAGCACATGTTGCCGTCGAAGTCCCTGGCTCCTAAGAGAACTGGTCGGGGTTGTACTGGGACAGAAGATAGGGCTGGGCATTGAAATAAAAGTGCCTCCAATTAGCAAATCTGATTGCTAAAAAAGTGGCTCACATTTGCACATCAGGGCAATAAAGACAAGCTGTATAGGTGTTTTGCAAGGCATGGGAGCAGGAATGCATTTATGATTGCTGCAGGCAATGTTTGTGGTAATATCCGTGAAATCAACAGTTTAAAACGGCCCTCCATACAACAAAACAGGCTCACAAACAGCCAAAAAGACGGCCCACACACTGACCTGTCAGACCAGCCCTTATGGCATTGTCAAACTGCTCTATAGACCAATTCAACTTGTTTGTGTGCTCCTTTGGACTGGGCAGACTGAGGTCACAGTGAAGGTAGCCAATGGGTGAAGTGGGCTGACCCATACCCCTGCTGTGTGCTGTGGTGGGTAGAAGAAAAATGTGAATGACTCAATAACAGACCAGTGGGTAAATGGGGCTGGCTGAAAGGCCCTAAGAGTATATTACCCATGTAATCTTTGTAACATCAAAAAGTCTTGGCTAACGCCATACTTAAAACAATGAGAAAGCAAGAATTCACTGCTGTTCTTCATCACATGGAATGCAGTGGCCATTAACCTGAGGCCAGCTCTTCTTTCCTCTCGATGTGTGATCTAAGTGACATTTGCATGCCTCTTTTACCTGGTTCTAGTCTTATTCTGCAACCTTTTGTAAACGTTTACCTGTGCAGGTGATGGCAAGCAATGTGTGTGCTACGTAAGTGCTGTGAAGTAAATCAGCGCCAGGTATGCACTAAATAAACACTCCTAACAAGATAATAATAAACTGCACACTTACACACAGACACAACACACACACATTACACTCAAACCCACTTTGCATTCAGTGACTGTATAGCACACTGCTTGTGGAAGCTGCAAAATGTTCCTATTACCGTCTCCTCTATCCCTGGTCCAGGGACCTTAGACATGCATACAGGAGGCACCTGTGGGAAGACTTTACAAACTTCATCAACACCAACAGAAAATGTGTTATATGCAGGGCTTCAAGTGGGCCGGGTCTCACCGGGTCTGAGCACCGGCAGTTTTTTAAAGGAGGCCTCGAAACGGGTCTTTATTGGGCTCTGTTTTGTGCCCTGGCACAGGCGATCCTTTTTTTTCAGGTCTGCAGTGACAGCAGGCACACCGATGAGCGCCTGCTCACACTGCTCGCTTCTCACAAGTGGAGAAGTTACGTCACGTCATGACGTCATGCAAGGTGAGCGTTGTAGGGGAAGGGAAATCCTTTGAAGAGAGTCATTTCTCTCTGGATTTCCCTTCTCTTTGAAACTCAGGAGCAGCAACATTGTCGTGGTGTCACCAGGGCTTTAAGTGGAAGCTTTTTCAATATTATATAAAAGCCATAGTTGCTGCTTATTTATCTTATGCAACTAACAACCTTTGAAAAAGCCAATAGTCCTGACTTGTTGTAGGTATGATGTTACTTGTTGTACCATATATCTAGATGCAATGACAGAAACAGCAAAATACAAGTCGGGCGGCGCACTATGCTAAGCACAGATTTTTAGCTTAAGTGTTTTAAGCCACGCCCTTAATTACATTGGCCACGCCCCTTTGAGAGACCCTCCAGTTTTTTCATCCCACTTAAAGCCCTGGTTATATGCTCCCCCCCCACCCCCAGGTTTTACTAATATGACATGCGTAATGTGGTGACTAATGCACCTGTTGCCACTACATTTACGCCCAGCCAATCAGGCCAACATCCACCAGACCTATGACTACCCCAAGGAGGGACCAGGGCTTCATACCTAGCCCTGTCCCTGGTGCTCCCTTGGCAGTTCCCTGGTAGTTCCAGAATCAGATAGAGACAGAAAATAGGCCTGGGCACCAAAATAAAAGTGGCCTCCGTTTGCAAATCGGATAGCTAAAACAGTGGCCCAACTTTGCAAATCGGGACAGTTTTGAACTTGTGAAGACAGCTGTATATGTGTTTTGTAAGGTATGCACTTGTGCCTGGTGCTGGCAATGCATATGGTAATATCAGAGAAATCAAGACCATAAAACAGGCTCACGAACAGCCCAAGAACAGCTCTTCTGTCCTTGGGCAGTTGCAATACAGCTGCAGCACGCCAACCCCTTACAGCGTCCCTGCTAATGTCATGGCTGCTCCACTGCGCCCACCACGGCTGGCTCAGGTCTCCCATTCATGGCCCGCGAGCCTGCCTGAAACACGTCATCACAAGAAGTCGACAATGATTTCTTGTTTCTCCTCAGGCTACGGAAGGCCGCCTGGCGGCCCCTCTCTAGTACCCATGGTGCTCCGCGCTGCCCTAGCGCCACCTTGCCCACGTGAACCCCTCAGAGCAGCTTCAGTGACTCCGCAGCTGCGGTAAGTTAATGTGCACAAGGGTCAGGCGCCCGCTGCTTCCTCGAGGGTGGGCGGTTTTCTGAATCAACTTTTTAATGACTGCCTTTCAAAATCTACATCAACTGGATGTTTGTGTTCCTCTAGTCTTGTTCGAACCGGAAGAAATACGCAACACCATCAGCTGCATGTCTAGGAATGTGTTTTATGCACTGGGTGCTGAGTCTGTAAACAGCAAAGATGTTTCCGAGAATGTTTAGCCCGTATCCGAAGCTCACTCATTTCAAGTAGTTTCTGCTATGTGGGCGACCTGTGTTCAGGAATTTGTGGGGATTTAAAATGGGCGCATCCTGGATTCTGCTTCTCTGGCCTCCCTTGGATGCACCGAGCATGCTGTTATTTTCCACCTGCCTGTTACCGCACAAGACCGGAGAGCAGAGGTGCAATCTGGCACATTCTCTGGTAGCCCCTGAGAGGCCTGCAGGGCTGGGGCAGTGCCTTTTGACTACGGGAACATGAAAATAAGCTTCCTGTAGATTTTTAGTGATCATGTAATCTCCCGGTTGTATTACACGAATTATCTTCTGCACAGTCTCGCTCTGTCTTGAACTTTTTTTTTACACAATCCACTGATTCTGGATTTTCAAGTTTATCAATAGCTCTGAATTCGCCCAATGCTTTTGGTACCAGTAGCGTTATTGATTAAAGTCCCTGGTCCACCTCTTCCTTCGGAACCTGGCCTATGTTGTGTTTCTGCAACATGATCTGGACTGCTTGTAATAAGGATATCTTCTTTCTCTGACATCTCAGCCCCTTTGTCGGTCTTATCCCGAATTCTGGAGGAAGAATCCTGAATTCTGGAGAGGATGTGGTCTCACGGCGACTGCTGACCTTGGAGCTGGGGAACCAAGGTTCGAGCCTCGGGGTCGACTCCACATCCTGTGATTCTGGGCAAATCACTTAATCTCCCCCTGCCTACAAATATATATATATTTTTTTTTTAAATGAATGTGTCCTTGGGTAACGTAACTGGTGCTCATGTAAAGTGCTCCAATACCTTCGGGTTTAATTCCCGCTATATAAATCTGCTAAAAAAAAATAATAATAATTCTATCTGGTAACCCTCCTTCACCACTTGTAAGACCCAAACATCTGAAGTTAATTTGTGCCATGCTTTTACCAAATGTCAGATTCCCCCTCCAACCGGTTATCTTACCTTCTCCCCGGCATAGTCAGAACTTATGTTTTCCTGGGAATTCTGGTTTCTGCTTCTGAAAACTTTTATCGGGGTAGGTTTTACCATAGATCTCTTATATATTAATGAATTCTGCTGTCTCCTTGATAGCTGTCGAAAGGACTTTTTGGAAAAGCTGGATGACTGTTGTTTTTGTTGCTTGAAGGAAGAAGAATGTTTACTTTCCTTGAACATTTTTGAAGCTTTTCTTCTAGCTCTACACCAAAATGCCTATTTCATAAGAATAGTATTTTAAAAAATGTGGATTTTGTGCAGAGTTCGTGCGCCATTCTTTTAACAAGTTCCTTCTGGCTGCAATTGTAGTTCCACTGGCCAGGACTGTTGCTCTAACCACATCAAATTAAATGTCCAACATTAATTTCACTTGCTTTTCCATAATTTCCAATGCACTATTTTCAACAACTTTAAATAGTTCTTTAAATTCAGAGACCAATGATTGGGCTGCATATGTGCCATAAATTCAGTCCTTCATTTCAGTATATGCCTTATGCATTTTTTTATTGAAGAACCAATTTTCTTTTTTGATCCTTTAAAATGTTTCTTCTGCCATTGATGTTCTGCCGAATACGTCCCTTTATGAAGCCACACCCAGTAGGGCCAGTTGTATCAGACCACTCACAAATTGTAGGAGACTGCTTTTCCATGCGGCCTTTTCCACCTCACAGTAATCAAACGGCAGTGTGCACTCCTTATGCGCCTGCCCTGACATCCCAAGACTAGCAGGGAAAGCCGTAAGGACCCTCTTGAATTATCTTAGGCCCAAGCCTAGTAGGGACCTTATTTTCTTCTGAATATTACAAATCTTGGCCCATTTTGTTGTTTGAGTCTGAAAGAGACAGGAAAATAGTCCAGGAGGATGCTATGAAGTCAGCCCCATCTTATACCAGAGGTGAAGGCGGGGTTTATTAGCATTCTTCCTAAATTATTTTCCTGTCTCGTCAGAAACAGACACTGTGCACTTAATTATTCTGCACTGAGTAAAATAAAGATGTTCTTTACTGAATAATAGGTTGCATTCACCCTAAAGAGCTGCAAAACCTGCCCATATGGTTCAAGTTATTGCTACTTGCTCTAAATTCCTTGTCTACCACCCTGGTCCTCTGATTCCTCCAGTTGGTTACTTTAACTAGGGGTTGTTATCACAGGATGTCGAAGTGGACAAAGGAGAAGCCGAACAACATTCCCAAGCTTTATAAATTTGATGAAAACAGTTCTCATAATTTTTTATTTTAAAAACCCATCCCTGAACGGTGTAGTTGCAGCTGCTTTAAAGGGCAGAAGAAGGAACTCTTCTGCTGCGAACTGAGAGACTTGAGAGGCAGCTAAAGGATGAGCGAGCCTTCTCTCCAGGGTCCCTGCTCCTGAAAGAAATGTAAATGTTTGCATTTTGTTAATGGACAAACCTAAAGGCTACTTGAGAGCCAGCACAGGCTTTAAAAGATCTGGGATTTGCCCTTTTAATGGATACCTATGAGACGCTTTTCAGTTGGTACAGCCAGCGTACATTCAGCGTATTAACTAAAAACTGAAAGCACAGCAAACATTTAAACACACTCTTTTTGCAATTTTTGCGTCAGCCTATTTACGCTGAATGTAACCTTTATTTTACTATGTGTAATACATTTTGTAACTGTTAGACCTGGCACCATTGGCGTGGGTCTCCCTTCCATTTTTCGCTGTTGTCTCCTCTGTTTTACTGGTGTTAGATGCTCTGGGCGCTGTGCCACTGCCATTCAGTGTCACAGCGCGAATGCTCCCTGTATAAATATGTCTAGGTGAATTGGTGTATCCCTGATTGGCTTATTTGGTTTACCTGTTAGTCCCTAGTAGTGTGGCCTATGTGTGCCCAGGGCTGGTAAACCAAATGCTGCTGGTGGGCCTGCAGCACTGATGTGTGCCACCCACAGAAGCAGCTTGTAAAGTGTGTCTCAGGCCTGCCACTGCAGTGTCTGTGTGCAGTCCAGAACTGCCATCTTGGCTGTGAAGTGCAACCACTTCCCAGCCCCTGAACCTTCCCTTGGCATCCTGTAAGTCGCCCCTCGGGTAGGGTGCATTGTATGTGTAAGGTAGGACATGCCTTGGTGTGTGTAGCATGTCCTGGTAGTGAATTATGCACCATTTCGTTTTTCACTACTGTAAGGCTACCTGTTCCTCATAGGCTAGGAGGGGCAGTTTGACTATTACATGCTATAGTCCTAACTGACCCCAGGGACATGGTAGAAAAACGAATTTAGTATGCCTGAGCTCAGAATATTAAAATACACCTTTTAGTGAAGTTTATTTTTATATTCTGTGTTTGAAAATACCACTTTTAGAAAGTAGGTATTTTCTTGCCTAAGCCTTCCAGTGTGCTCTGCCGTTATGTGTATTGGCTGTCTGGTTTTAGAGGGGCAGGACAGGCTGAGTCAGACCTTGGTGGAATAGAGAGATCTGCATTTAGAGTGTGGGGGAAGGGTGGCTCTTTGATCTGAATAGGGCTGTGCCTGGCAAGGTGAATGCTGGCTCCACCTCCCACTGTGTGTCTGCTAGCAGACCCCTCTTTCTGAAAGGAAGGATGCAGCCTGGTAAACAAAGTGCTCCAGGCCTGAGCAGAACTGGTTCTGGCTAGGTTCAGGGACTGGTAGCTTCAAGGATCAAAGGCTTTTGGGGTATAAATATCTGTGCTCAAACCCCCTATTTTTTGTATTGCTTTTGGGATCTGGAGAGGAAACTCTGTCCGTGCCACTGGAGGAATCTGCAGGAAGTGACTGTCCTTGTGCTTGTGTGTTGTTTCTTGCACTGGCCTGCAGCAGTGACCACTGGACCTTGAAGAAGAGGAAAAGGAACTATTGAGAGAACTTTTATTTTTGTACAGCAATCACCCAAGGGCTAGGAAAAGAGCTAGCCTCCTGCTGGAGTCTCAGGCACAACAGACTCCACCACCAACCTCCTGCTTCCTCCCTGCGAGGACTGCTATCTGCTGAGGAGGCTCCTGTGAGTTCCAGGGCCTCTAGTTTGCATCAGAGAGAAGAGGGTAAGAAATCGACGCTAACGCATCTTTGCGGGCCGCTGCAGTCGAGAGCGCTGGGAAAATCATCGCGCTGCTGCCGCCGAGGGCCCGCAACCCGAAACCATCGCTGACGCCCCTTTGCGAGCCGCTGCAGCCGAGACGCGCTGGAAAGATCATCGCGCTGCTGTCGCCGCGCACTCGCAACCCGGACAGAAATCATCGCTTCGAGACATCGCAGTGCGGACGCCGTGCGTTCGCCACTTTGATCGCATCACACCGAATTTCGTTGCTCCCTCGCGGAGCGTCTTGTCCTCGCATCGCAACACGATCGCACAGCGCAACAGGATCACCGCATCGACTTCTCCCATGCGGCAAGAAAGTCATCGCATCGGCGGTCCAGCGTGCAGAAGTTTGTCGCATCGTCTCCGCACGCATCCCGCAGATCGGCGCATCATCCTCCCTTGCGGCAAGGATTTCAACGCATCGCCGGCCTCGCGTGCCGAGAATCATCGCTACAGCTTCTTTGCGACACTTTGTTGGTTTTGCAACTAAACCCAGGTACTTTGTGAAAGAAAGGGTCGCAGAGACCACTGCTTTGAACTTGAACCTTATTTTTGCAACCTTTGAACTATTTTTGACAGCCATTCAACAGCTATCCTATTTTTGACAGTATTGTGGCTTTTACAGTTATTGGTCTTGTGATAAATCTGCCTTTATATAAAGATACTTATTTTTATAATAACTACTTGTGTGGTGTCCCTTTGTAGTGTTCCTCATTGTGTTACTGTGTATGATCATAAATGCTTCACACCCTGCCTCTGAGATAAGCCTACCTGCTCGTGCTACGTTACCACAGGGTTGAGCAGGGGTATTAAAGAGGGTAGCCCTCTCACTCTGACTTAGGAAGAAGGGTCCCTACTTGGACAGTGGCCCGCCATTGCCAACTAGAGACCCCCATTTCTAACATTGGTGGTCAGCGGTGAGGATCTGGACTTGCATTTATGATCGCATACAGTAATTATAGTGTACACTACTAGTGAGTGCAGACCATAACGTACCGCATACATTTTTTTGAGAATTGTTTTTTTTGCTTCTATATTGTGATTGATATTGCCGGTGATTTTTCACCCGCGCACATTTTCTGAGAGTTTTTGGGATCCTATATTGTGATTGATACTGCCGGTGATTTTTCACCCGCGCCCATTTATTGAAAGTTTTGATCCCCTATTGTGATTGATATTGCTGGTGATTTTTCACCCACGCACATTTCTGAGAGTTTTTGGGATCCTGTATTGTGATTGATATTGCCGGTGATTTTTCACCCGCGCACATTTATTGAAAGTTTTGATCCCCTATTGTGATTGATATTGCTGGTGATTTTTCACCCATGCACATTTCTGAGAATTTTTTAGGATCCTATATTGTGATTGATATTGCCGGTGATTTTTCACTCGCTTACATTTTTTGAGAAGTTTTCTTCTGTCCTTTATTGATATTGCCAGTTATTTCTACCATGGGCAAGCCCAGATCCAATGCCTCAGAAGATCTCTCCTGGGAAGAAGAGAAAATAGAAACCTACAATGCCAAGCAGCTCAAATATTTTTGCAAGCAATTCACAGTCCCTATCACAGGTCTCACTAGGAGGGAGGAGTATTACAAGGCGCTGAAGGCCTGGCTAGAAGCCAGGGATGCCCCCAAGGATCTAGGAGAGCTTGTGGAGGGAGGAGAGCAGCAGGGCAATGTAGTAGACTTAGTAGGAGACCCAGCCCTTTCCAACCCGGGCTCTAGTGTGTCCGCTAAGGGTCTGTCCCCAGAAGAGCTGGAGGACAGGGAGAGAGATAGGCGGCATAATATGGAGATGGCTAAGCTTAAAATGGATGGTCACCGGGACCTAGAGAACAAGAAGTTAGAAATTGAGATTATGATGATGAAGCTTGAGCATGAGAGAGTATTGAGGGAGTTGGAGATTAAAGCTAAGAGCATGGAAATCTCCCCTCTGGTGGCAGCGTACCTGTAGTGCACCCTGAGAGTAGGGTGTATATACCCAAGGAGGTTATTAAAGATTTCCACAAAAGCGAAGATATTGGGCAATGGTTTGCCGCTTATGAAGTAGCCATGGTGTCCCACCGGGTCCCTGAGAAGGATTGGGGAGCAGGGTTGTGGGGACGCTTTGTGAGTGAGGGGAGGGATACCTTGTTGGACCTGCCCCCAGAAAGTAGGATGGTTTACGCCCACATGAAGGAAGCGTTGGTGACCCGCTATGGTTTGACCCCTGAGATGTATAGACAGAGGTTTAGGGTCTGTAAGAAGCTAGAGGGTACCACGTGGGTTGAATATGTGTCCTTTTTTGCAGAGCCATGGAACGCTGGGTAAGAGGTAGCAAAGTAGAAACTTTTGCACAGTTTTATGATTTGATTGCATGGGAGCATTTATCTAGCAATTGTTTTCCTGAGCTACGCCAGCACCTAATTGATTGCAAGCTGACTAACCCTAGAAAGCTTGCTGAGGAGGCGGACCGCTGGGTGAGCACCCGGGTCCGCAAGGGTCCAGTGGGAGACGTCGCCAAAGGTGGGCAGGGTCCCCAGCAGAGGAGTGGGGGGGACAAGGGTCAACAGAGGAGTTCCCCGAGGGCCCCAAAGTAATCCCCCAGGGAACCAAGCAGTGGTGTCCCAGCCCCCCCAAGAAAGGAGGACCGGGCCCCCAACAGGTAGGCCTGTTCCCAGGGGGCCCCCACGTGTTACAACTGTGGTCAAGTGGGCCACAGATATTTTGATCCCCAGTGCCCCCAAAGGGGCCAGTGCACCCCCGTGCACCACCCCGCCAGATTGCTAGTGTAGCCCTGGGAGAGGAGGAGATGGGTGCCCAAGAGGGGTGGGATCCCGTAGAATTGACCCTTGTCTCATTAGGGGACTTTGAGATGGTCCCCAAGCCTGCACTGCCTGCTAACACTAAAAAATACAGGCAGTGGGTGACCATCAATGGCCATAGGGTGGAGGCTCTAAGAGACACAGGGGCCAGTGTAACTGCTGTCAGCTCCCGCTTGGTGTCCAAAGAGCAGGTTGTCCCCCATGCATTCTACCCAGTAGTGTCCGCCGACAACTCAGAGAGCCAATGTGAGGTGGCTCAGGTTCCCTTTGAGTGGGGGGTCTCAGGAACTCTTCAGGTAGCTGTGAGGCCCGCCATGCCTGTAGACTGTCTGCTGGGCAATGATTTAGAGGACTCCCCGTGGGCTACGGTGGAGAGGAAGGCTCACTTAGAGATGTTGGGTCTGCCTGAGTGGGCGTGTGCTACCACGAGGTCCATGGCAGCCAAGGAGGGTGTTGAAAAGGATCTGGAGCCTGAGAGTAGGGCCCAGATCCCTGCCTTAGAGAGAAGGGGCAAGGGGCGCGGGAAGCCGGCCCCCTTGGTTCCCACGGCCCAGGAAGAAGCAGACCCTGAGGGGGATGCCCTGGAGCCTACCGGGGAGCAGATCACCGAACTGGGGGACCTGCCTGAGCTGACCCATTGGCAGCAGGAAGGGGGACCCACCAGAGAGGAATTTTGTGAGCAGCAGAGAGTTTGCCCCTCTCTTGAGGGTATGCGGCGACAGGCTGCAGCCCAGGCAGAAGGTGACATGTCTGGTTCACATCTGATTTATTGGGAGAACAGTCTCCTATATAGTGAGCCTAAGGTTGCTGAGCCAGGGTCAGCCCGTGTGCTGGTGGTACCCGAGTGCTTCAGAACCTTCCTACTGGGGTTGGCTCATGACATTCCATGGGCAGGACATCTGGGGCAGACCAAGACCTTTGAGAGGCTGGCTGCCCACTTTTATTGGCCCCAGATGCACAAGAGTTCAGACTCTCATTGCAGGACCTGTGAGACTTGCCAGGCAAGTGGGAAGAGTGGGGGAAGATCAAGGCCCCACTCCAGCCCTTTCCAGTTGTGAGTACCCCATTCGAGCGAGTGGGCATTGACATTGTGGGGCCTCTGGACCCCAAGACAGCCATGGGCAACAGGTTCATCCTGGTCTTGGTGGACCATGCCACCCGGTACCCTGAAGCCATCCCGCTCAGGACAGTGACGGCCCCCGTGGTGGGACGTGCACTGATGGGGATTTTCTCCCGTGTGGGATTCCCCAGAGAGGTGGTGTCTGACAGGGGGACCAACTTCATCTCCCAGTACATGAAGTCTCTGTGGAAGGAGTGTGGGGTAACGTATAAGTTCACCACTCCTTACCACCCCCAAGGTAATGGTCTGGTTGAAAGGTTCAACCGGACCTTGAAGGAGCATGATCATGGGCCTAGAAGAGCCCCTGAGGCGTAAGTGGGACGTCCTCTTGCCATGCCTGTTGTTTGCCTACCGGGAGGTGCCACAGAAGTCCTTAGGGTTCAGTCCCTTTGAACTCCTCTATGGCCACCCGGTTAGAGGACCTCGGAGTCTGGTCAAGGAAGGCTGGGAGCAATCTCCCAGGAAACCTCCCCAAGATGTATTTAGCTACATGTTGGCCTTCAGGAACCAGACTCGGCGTTTCAGAAAAATTGCTGAGGCAAATCTGGAAGCCAGCCAAGAAGAAATGAAACGTTGGCACGACCAGAATGCCACTCTGGTCGAATTTCAACCTGGTCAGAAGGTTTGGGTACTGGCCCCAGTGGAGCCTTGTGCGCTCCAAGATAAGTGGACCGGTCCCTTTGAGGTGGTGGAGCGCAAAAGTCCAGTTACCTACTTGGTGGACTTTCAGTCTCCCAGGAACCCCTTGCGGGTCCTGCATGTGAACCGCCTAAAGCCCCACTTTGAGAGGTCTGAAGTGGGCATGCTTCTTGCCACAGATGATGGGGTTGAGGAGGAGAGTGAGCCTCTCCCTGACCTCCTGTGTGCAGAAGAGAAGGATGGGTCAGTGGAGGGTGTGATCCTCTCCACCACACTGACCCCTGAGCAGCAGAGAGATTGTCACCACCTGTTGGGGCAATTTTCTGATTTGTTCTCCCTGGTACCTGGTGTCACTGATTGGTGCGTCCATGAGGTGGATACCGGGGACAGTTCTCCTGTCAAGCACAAGGCTTACAGGGTAACTGACAGGGTCAGGGCTTGCATTAAGGAGGAGGTCTCCAAAATGTTCGCCCTAGGGGTGGTTGAGTCCTCTAGCAGCCCCTGGTCCAGCCCCGTGGTCTTGGTACCAAAAGCTGCGACGCCTGGTGCCACTCCTGAACTTAGGTTCTGTGTGGACTACTGAGGTCTCAATTCGGTCACCAAGACCGACGCGCACCCCATCCCCAGAGCTGATGAGCTCATAGACCGGTTAGGGGCTGCCCGGTACCTCAGCACGTTTGATCTGACGTCTGGGTACTGGCAGATCGCCTTAACGGATGGGGCAAAGGAGAGGTCAGCATTCTCCACACCAGATGGGCACTACCAGTTCCGTGTGATGCCCTTTGGGATGAAGAATGCCCCTGCCACCTTCCAGAGATTGGTCAACCAGGTGTTGGTTGGGCTGGAGGCTTTCAGTGCCGCCTACCTGGATGACATTGCAGTGTTTAGTTCCTCCTGGGAGGACCACTTGCGCCACCTCTGGGAAATGTTGATGGCGCTGCGCAGAGCAGGCCTCACAATAAAGGCCAGTAAGTGCCAGATTGGGCAGGGTTCTGTGGTGTACTTGGGACACCAGGTGGGGAGCGGCCAGGTGGCGCCCCTGCAGCCCAAGATTGAAACCATCCTGACTTGGGAGCCCCCAAGGACCCAGACCCAGGTGAGGGCCTTCTTAGGACTCACGGGTTATTACAGGAGGTTTGTCAAGGGGTATGGCAACATTGTTGCACCCTTGACTGAGCTGACTTCCAAGAAGCGGCCAAAGATTGTGAACTGGACTGACACCTGTCAGAAAGCCTTTGATGCCCTCAAAACTGCTATGTGTACAGCACCCGTACTCCAGGCGCCCAATTTTGCTAAGGAATTTGTTGTCCAGACAGACGCTTCAGAGCATGGGGTGGGGGCCGTTCTGTCACAGATAAATGAGGAGGGACTAGACCAACCTGTAGCCTTCATCAGTAGGAGGTTACTTCCACGGGAACAGAGGTGGAGTGCAATTGAGCGTGAGGCATTTGCTGTGGTCTGGGCACTGAAGAAGCTGAGACCATACCTGTTTGGGACTCACTTCCGGGTTCAGACAGACCACAGGCCCCTCAGATGGCTGATGCAGATGAGGGGTGAGAATCCCAAGTTGTTGAGGTGGTCCATTTCCCTACAGGGTATGGACTTCACGGTGGAACACCGCCCTGGTACAGAACACGCCAATGCTGATGGTCTGTCCAGATTTTTCCGCCTTAGCGATGAGAACTTCCAAGGGGATGGGTAGTTCTCCCCACATTTCAGCTGGAGGGGACGTGTGTTAGACCTGGCACCATTGGCGTGGGTCTCCCTTCCATTTTTCGCTGTTGTCTCCTCTGTTTTACTGGTGTTAGATGCTCTGGGCGCTGTGCCACTGCCATTCAGTGTCACAGCGCGAATGCTCCCTGTATAAATATGTCTAGGTGAATTGGTGTATCCCTGATTGGCTTATTTGGTTTACCTGTTAGTCCCTAGTAGTGTGGCCTATGTGTGCCCAGGGCTGGTAAACCAAATGCTGCTGGTGGGCCTGCAGCACTGATGTGTGCCACCCACAGAAGCAGCTTGTAAAGTGTGTCTCAGGCCTGCCACTGCAGTGTCTGTGTGCAGTCCAGAACTGCCATCTTGGCTGTGAAGTGCAACCACTTCCCAGCCCCTGAACCTTCCCTTGGCATCCTGTAAGTCGCCCCTCGGGTAGGGTGCATTGTATGTGTAAGGTAGGACATGCCTTGGTGTGTGTAGCATGTCCTGGTAGTGAATTATGCACCATTTCGTTTTTCACTACTGTAAGGCTACCTGTTCCTCATAGGCTAGGAGGGGCAGTTTGACTATTACATGCTATAGTCCTAACTGACCCCAGGGACATGGTAGAAAAACGAATTTAGTATGCCTGAGCTCAGAATATTAAAATACACCTTTTAGTGAAGTTTATTTTTATATTCTGTGTTTGAAAATACCACTTTTAGAAAGTAGGTATTTTCTTGCCTAAGCCTTCCAGTGTGCTCTGCCGTTATGTGTATTGGCTGTCTGGTTTTAGAGGGGCAGGACAGGCTGAGTCAGACCTTGGTGGAATAGAGAGATCTGCATTTAGAGTGTGGGGAAGGGTGGCTCTTTGATCTGAATAGGGCTGTGCCTGGCAAGGTGAATGCTGGCTCCACCTCCCACTGTGTGTCTGCTAGCAGACCCCCTCTTTCTGAAAGGAAGGATGCAGCCTGGTAAACAAAGTGCTCCAGGCCTGAGCAGAACTGGTTCTGGCTAGGTTCAGGGACTGGTAGCTTCAAGGATCAAAGGCTTTTGGGGTATAAATATCTGTGCTCAAACCCCCTATTTTTTGTATTGCTTTTGGGATCTGGAGAGGAAACTCTGTCCGTGCCACTGGAGGAATCTGCAGGAAGTGACTGTCCTTGTGCTTGTGTGTTGTTTCTTGCACTGGCCTGCAGCAGTGACCACTGGACCTTGAAGAAGAGGAAAAGGAACTATTGAGAGAACTTTTATTTTTGTACAGCAATCACCCAAGGGCTAGGAAAAGAGCTAGCCTCCTGCTGGAGTCTCAGGCACAACAGACTCCACCACCAACCTCCTGCTTCCTCCCTGCGAGGACTGCTATCTGCTGAGGAGGCTCCTGTGAGTTCCAGGGCCTCTAGTTTGCATCAGAGAGAAGAGGGTAAGAAATCGACGCTAACGCATCTTTGCGGGCCGCTGCAGTCGAGAGCGCTGGGAAAATCATCGCGCTGCTGCCGCCGAGGGCCCGCAACCCGAAACCATCGCTGACGCCCCTTTGCGAGCCGCTGCAGCCGAGACGCGCTGGAAAGATCATCGCGCTGCTGTCGCCGCGCACTCGCAACCCGGACAGAAATCATCGCTTCGAGACATCGCAGTGCGGACGCCGTGCGTTCGCCACTTTGATCGCATCACA
Source organism: Calotriton arnoldi (assembly GCA_963921515.1). Lineage (NCBI taxonomy): Eukaryota > Metazoa > Chordata > Amphibia > Caudata > Salamandridae > Calotriton > Calotriton arnoldi. Next base: position 1,730,424 of record CAWUFW010003076.1, on the reverse strand, counting down.
CCGAATTTCGTCGCTCCCTCGCGGAGCGTCTTGTCCTCGCATCGCAACACGATCGCACAGCGCAACAGGATCACCGCATCGACTTCTCCCACGCGGCAAGAAAGTCATCGCATCGGCGGTCCAGCGCGCAGAAGTTTGTCGCATCGTCTCCGCACGCATCCCGCAGATCGGCGCATCATCCTCCCTTGCGGCAAGGATTTCAACGCATCGCCGGCCTCGCGTGCCGAGAATCATCGCTACAGCTTCTTTGCGACACTTTGTTGGTTTTGCAACTAAACCCAGGTACTTTGTGAAAGAAAGGGTCGCAGAGACCACTGCTTTGAACTTGAACCTTATTTTTGCAACCTTTGAACTATTTTTGACAGCCCTTCAACAGCTATCCTATTTTTGACAGTATTGTGGCTTTTACAGTTATTGGTCTTGTGATAAATCTGCCTTTATATAAAGATACTTATTTTTATAATAACTACTTGTGTGGTGTCCCTTTGTAGTGTTCCTCATTGTGTTACTGTGTATGATCATAAATGCTTCACACCCTGCCTCTGAGATAAGCCTACCTGCTCGTGCTACGTTACCACAGGGTTGAGCAGGGGTATTAAAGAGGGTAGCCCTCTCACTCTGACTTAGGAAGAAGGGTCCCTACTTGGACAGTGGCCCGCCATTGCCAACTAGAGACCCCCATTTCTAACAGTAACCTAATGACTTACAGATTCACAGTGCTTTCTGCCACAGGACTGGACTTCTTAGCACTATAAACAGATGTCACTATTTCCCCAGTGCACCGACCAGGATTCAAGTCATTGACTGTCCAGTTACGGAAGTGATAGCATTAACCACCCAAGCTTTCCTACAAAAAAAATGTATTCCCCACAGATAAATTAAAGTTGCATTTATTTTTCAATTAAGGGATGTGCATTATATTTTATATGCAGCTACCTGTAGGTGAAAGGCCATCTAAATAGTTACAGAAAATGTCGTTCTTTTTAGAGACTTCTCTGACCCTGCCCCTAACACTCGCTGACCCGGCCCTCATTGTACGCACGGTCATAGTTCACAGACTTTTCTTTATGGAGTTCGACTGCTGGTTACAGCAAAATGAAACCTAGAAAGTGAGTTAATTTGAGTTTACAGCTGCAATAGCGGTCGTCGGCTGCCCGGGGGCCCGCGTGCTGCTGTGCTCGCCCCTGGGGTCCACAGAGTTCGCATACGTCACTTTGTGAAGCAGAAGCCACAATCATTGCTACTGGCAGAATTCCTTATTGGCGTGTGAGGCGCTTTCAGTGAAGGCAGGCACGTGGCAGACAGGAGTGTCAACAGAGCCCGCCGGAGCTGTTCACAGTGGAGGCTCTGAGGAGGCTGTGTGAGTGCGCAGAGAAAGCCGACTCCGCGAGGGATGGCACTACAGAGGCCCGGGGGCAGCGAGAAGACTGCGCCTGCGAGTGAGTGCAGTGAGGACGCATTATCGATGAGTTAGGACACAGAGGAGGCCATGACAGACAGGAGGGCCCCGAGAAGGCAGTCTGTGCGAGAGAGGGCATCGAGAAGGCAGTGTTCATAGGTGAGGGTGCTGAGTGCGCATTGCCAGTGAGTGAAGGCACCAATGAGGCGATGTCTGCGAGTAAGCACTGAAGAAGCCATGTCAGTGAATGAGTGCGCCGAGGTCACCATCTGCCGGAGTGATGGCACTGAGAAGGCCTTGTCCATGAGTGAGGGTACTGAGGAGGCCATGTTTACGATTGAGTTCATCGAGGTGACCGGGTCCATGATGGACGGCAATGAGGAGGCCGTGTCTGGGAGTGAGAGCACCAAAATGGCCTGGTTTTTGTGTGAGGGCACTGACATTGCAGAGTCTGTGAGTGAGGCACTGAAGAGGTGTGCCTGAAAATGAGGACACTGAGGAGGCAGTGTCCATGAGTGAGGGCCCTTAGGATTCATTGTCAGTGAGTAAGGCCACTGGGGAGGCTAGGTCTGAAATATGAGGGTGCTGAAGATGTCTGTCTGTGAGATGCAGTGCTTAATTTGCTGGGGCCCTTGTCAGGAGGCCACTGCAGCTTGCACCACCCATTGCCCCTGCCAGCACCACCAATGACAGAACCAGCACATGTACTAACCATCAAACTCCTACAAGTGTGACAATCCAGACTACTCCAGGCCCCCAAAGCTACAAGAATGGCTTGGGAGGAAGGTATTAGTCATTTTATGGTATATTGAATCAACAAACAGCTGTTGTTATGCGCGTCTCTAAATTAGACAAACAGCGCCACCATGTGGCAGACTATCATAAGCATCAGTGTTGGCAATTAAGTGCCGTTGCCGAGCACCAGAAACCACCGGCTCAAATTAAGCACTGGTAAAATGAGAGCACTGAGGCAGTCGTATCTATGAGGGCTGCACTGAGGAGGCCGTGTCTATATGCGAGGACACTCGGGAAGCCATGTCAGCGAGGTGAAGGCCCCGAGTAGGCTGTGCTTGTGGGGCAGGGCACCGGGGAGGAGGGCACTTAACAGTCACATCTGTAAGTGAGGGCACTGAGGAGGCCATATCAGCGAGGGGAGCATGCTGCTAAGGCCATGTCTGTGTGAGGGCATTTAGAAGGACAAGTCAGCAAGATGAGGGAACTGAGGAAGCCATGTCAGTGAAACAAGGAGGCAGGCCTGCGAGATCAGGACAGTGAGGAGGCTGTGTCTGCCAGGGAGGCCTCTGAGGAGGCCATGCCATTGAGATGAGGGCACTGCTGAGGCCGTGTCTGTGTGTTAGAGAGCTGAGGAGGCCATGTCAGCAAGATGAGGTTGCAGGTTGTGAGATCAGGCCACCGAGAGGGAAGTGTCTGCAAGTGAGGACGCCAAGAAGCCCAGGGCCGGACTGGCCATAGCGGGCACCGGGTGTTTTCCCGGTAGGCCGCTAGGTTGCGGGCCGGTTTGGGGCCCCTGGGGGCCGGTTTTGTTACCGGGGGTCGGCAATATCGGCCCCCGGTAACAAAATCGGCCGAAACCGGCCCTCGCAAACTGCTCGGCCGCACTCCCCCTCAACCCAGGGGGGGCCGGCTGAGCAGTTTGCCAGGGCCGGTTTCTGTTCCCAGTCCGGCCCTGAAGAAGCCTCATCAATAGGACCTGAGGAAGAATGAGTCTTAGGTGAAGGCACTGAAGGAGCCTTGTCAGTGAGATGAGGCCCTTTCACTGAGATGAGATAGTTTAGTAGGCTGTGTCCTTGACCTTAGGGTACTGAGGAGGTCATGACCCTGAGTGGAGAAGCTACCACCATAGCACCCCTTGCCCCATTTGCAGCTTTGTGCCTCTAACTTCTGTTCAGCGATCTTGTGCTTATTAAATAAAATTTAAAGTGAAGCAAATGCTTCTTAGCACCATTTTTGCTGCTTCTTCAATAATGATCAATCAGTGAGGTTAATGCTTATTTATGGCGCACCGCGTTTATTGCTTCTGTAATATGGAACAGCTAAAATCGATTTGGCCTGATTCTTAGCTCTATCACGTGTCAAAAAGTCAAGTAAAATGAATTCGCTCCATTCATTTTATGGCTGTTGTTGGCCATGATGTTTTTGTGTGTAAAATGCTTTAGGGGCTTTCAGTCAGCCATCTTCGTGCATTGGTCTGTTAATGCGTCATTCACATATTTCTTGTGCCCATTACAGCATGGGGTAATGGTTCAGCCCACTTCAGCCACTGGCTAAATTCTCTGAGTGATCACATTCTGTCCTTTCACAAGCAGCACATCCACACACAAAGTAGTTCCCTAAAGTACCAAGAACTACTATGGCACTGTGGGCTTTTTGAGGCCCCAAAAATATTTTTGCTTTTAGCCAGTGTCTTTTTCTAAAATTGATGAGGGCCTGGCAGCTTCCTCAACACTGATGTTTTGCAAAAAACATGTCAAAACAAAAAATGACAAAGCCAAAAGGCTTGCGCGCAACACCTTTTTTACACAAGCAGTGCAAATAATGCAAACAATGGTGCAGCTATTACTAGTGTGACACTGGGCTTAAAGAGGTCTGAGGGTCCTACTGCTCATAATTATGAACTGTCTTTTTATAACCCTCCAAACATGATGTTGCCTATTACCCAACCCTTCTGGTAGGAAGTAGGCCAGGCATGCCAGGGTGGCTGTGAACGGTGGCACCATTTGTAAAAGAAGCAGGAAAGACAGTCCTGAGTGCACATCTTCATTCTTTGCTTTATGAGATTAAAAGTATTTTTATAACTACAGTATGCTTTATTGCTCATTAAGCTAGTGCTTGATTTTTTTTCTGTCTCACTACTCAGCCAGCACATGTAGCACAAATAAAATGTGTTCACATTTGTGATCATACACATCTAGGGCTTGATTCCATTGGTGTGTGGACTGGAGGCACAGGGCTCCTTGTGAGTGTGACTTCCTGTAGCGTATTCTGAAACTGTGTACGAATTCGGAGTGATTCACAAAAGTTTCTATTAGTACAGAAAGTAGCCTTACAGGAGTCCTGTTTTATGCACTCTTGCATGCCCTTGTGAATGGTTCTTGAAATGTACAACTTCTTATTAGTAAAAGTGCAATGAAAGCACAGTGCTTTCTGTTTGTAGTAATTCCGTATGAATATTCCCTGAATGTTCCAGGTTTATTCCTGTTTTATCCACAAATGCATATCTGAGTATGTAAAAGAGCACTGCAGGACTACCGTTTTACGTACTCCAAAATACCTTTGTGGATAGACTCCCTGGGTGTGCAGTCTGCGTTTTCTACACGTGCGCCTTTTGCGCCAGATCTGAGCGGCATCGTCAGGCTTTGTCAGATCATAGTGCTTTTCGTATTATGCTCATGTTACAGCACTTTTTGTTGCATCCAAACCATTTAGGCTCAGAGGAAGATTGGCATAATTAATGAGGCACTCATAATCGGATGACTGCGAAGGTATTAAAGTCGGGATGATAAAACAAGAAGCCCGAGGCATTGTACATCTTGTAAGCACCCCCCTCAGCTGTGTTTACTGCTCAGAAGCCTGCCTAACACTGCGGCAAGAAACAATGGAATAACTGGAGATAAAACTTTCTTTAAGTGTCATTAGGATGCAGGAAATACTCTAATGTCAGGACTTGACATTTTAATGTTAAGGGAGCCAAGGACGAATAAGGATGTTCATCCACGGGTTACTTCCATAAATTACCTCAAAAGGGCCTATTCGTAGTTAAATACCACTTTTATTTTTGAAGAAATTCTTTACTACTTTGATAAGAAGAAAGGGGGAAAAGGAAAATAAAAGCTTTGCTGCTTAGTACTGAAGCGTGCAGTTGCTTTTATGGTACCGGGGGATGCAGGATGTTAAAATGATCACATTGGGATGTTACAATTATCCCAATACCCAATGGGCATTCTTCACGCATATAGGATGTCACTTTATGTGAAAGTCTCTTGTGGTCCTGATAAAAGTGTATTCTCGGCCCAGGTTGGTGCGTTCTCCTGCTGAGGACGGAAGCTCATGTGAAAATGACACGGTGCTCCACCACAGGAATGGAGAGGGGGATTTCAGTACTCACAGGAAGATAGCCTTTGGCTCCTGATGTTCCCAGTCCCTAGACACTGGACTGAGGAAAGTGGGTCTCTTACCTTACCTCACCTTATACAAGCACTTACCTTGGTCCACCCTTGCGTCTTGGAGGTGCTTCTGCGCCTGATGGTCTCCGGGGTTATCCATAAAGGCCGCTTCTGCATTGGGCCATGCGTTCAGATCTCTTAACCAGGACACCAGTAAGGGGGCTTTGGGTGACCACAAGCCCTGCTGTTGATATTTTTGCAAGTGCTGAAGCAGTTCCTTTATCCATTATTCTTAGTTTACTAGGAAACATCCCAAAATGCAAAATAATAACATGAAAAAATAGATACAAAATACATTTACTGTAAGTTAAAATTAATACCATGTTAAATAACATTGTTTACTTAAAAAAATATTACACTGGATCTAACATTTATAATAATTCTCGGATAGAGTCTTTGAGGACATGACAATAAAAAATAGTGTTTTTTGGCTGAACACATTAGCAACAAAGTTTGAATATTTCGCTTGGCATTCCTCCTTCCAGTGACTTAGATGTACACAATATAAAGTAATATGTGGTAAATAACCAAAGAAACCACTATTGCAAAGTATCTGTGAACTCACAGGGTTATCAACTTTTTTCATTGGTGCATAAAAGGCAATAATTTTACTTTTTCCATTCTTCCCCGAGTGGTTCCATTTATACATTTATTTATGTATGGTATTTGATAAGCCTCTACTACCAAAAGGCACCCTGGCACTGCAAATGCAAAAAATATATGATATTTAAAATAGAGAACTGCTCTTTAAAAGGGGTAAAACAAGGTCTTTAATGCTTTTCGGTATTTTAATAGGTTAGACTCACTATGTACCGTTAATGGGAATAGGTTCCATTGATTGGCCACCGGCTCCGAGAACGGTAGACCACCTAGCCTCACTATCCTTATTTTAGCAATCTGAAGTAGATACTGATGCTGAGACCTGAGCGCTGGAGGGCCCGTACCACCTGAGTTGCAATGTGAGGGTAGTGTTGACATAAAGAGTTTTGTGTACCAAGCTAAGAGATTTAAATATCACCCTCTGCTTGATAGGAAGAAAGTGTAATGAAGATAAAGCAAGGATCACATTATAGGTCCGTTGTAATTCGGCTGGCGACCATCTGAGCTGCAGCATTTTGGATCAATTGTACGGGACATTCTGGTCGATCCAGGTTTAAGACATTGCAGTAATCCAGCCGCCAGGAGATAAAAACTTCACGATTTGAACTTATGTCAGAAGAAAAAAAGATGCAAAATTATTTCAAAACTTACATTGTACTCTATTGCACTTCACACCATGGACATGTGAACTACTCCATCTCTGGAATATGTCATGGTAAAAAATAAAAAAAGGGGCAGCATGGATATATCCCTATTCATTAGGTATGTACTTCATGTGTACCACATTAAATTTGAATTTAGCATTCCTTGAGGTCTTTCTCCTGTTTTAAAGTGCCTTTTTCACTCCTCGCCTGATGCATCCACTTCCAATTCTAATGCCCAATTTCCCACAAGCTTCAACAGATGCATTGTTTTAACCAACATAACAATAGGGCACACAAGTGAGGTATCCCAAACCAGGAGCGGCCTGTGCAGGTAAGAGCAGTGGGGCGGGGTGGTGGGACTCGACAGACAATGACGAGGAAACATTTATTATTTATTTAATTTTCCCTCATCAGTCGAGTTACCCCCTCACCCCGCCCCACCGCTCTTATCTGCACCGGCCGCGCACTCTTACCTGCACGGGCCGCTCCTGTCCCAAACCTGTTGGGAAGTGAGTGAAATTACGTGGATTATTGTACGCTCTCCCTACTTGACCAGTAAACATAACAATAAGTTCTACTCTCCTTCTAGTGGTGGTGGTGCTTATTTTCTGCAGGTGGTTGGCAACAGCACTCATTTTGGGAACCAGGACCTATTTTCTATCATTAGACTTTGACTCGGGGCAAGAAAAAGCTAGACAGAATCTAGAGAAAGGGGAAGGAAATAAAAGACAGAAAAACATTGATGAAGGGACAAAACAGGGATGAAAAAGATCCTTCCCAAGCGAGAAAAAGAGATAGGAAGTGGAGGGTGGTGGGTGGTGGAGGGAAAAGACGGCATGGGGAATCATGACAAGATAGCATTGGCATTTGGCAACTTCTGTGTTGGGCAGTGCCAAGGGCGGGCCCCTAAGAAAAGCTTTTGTCCCCTGCACTTCTTTAGTTACTTATATTTTTCAAATTACGGACTGACTGGTTACCAAACTTAGTGGAATTACCTACCATAACATTTTTTTAATTGTTTTTTTCTTTTCAGATCAAACTTCATTGCTCTATTAGGTTACGTCATTTTGCCATTGGATGATGAACCATCGGTTTCTTTATTTGGCACTAGGAAGCATCTAAGGGCACCTGTGTCCTTATATCATCCAGTCGTCTAGTCATGCCTTGTGCTCTATTATGGAATATCAGATACCGACCCCAAAGCAAAGACGCAACACAAAACCACGTCTGTGCTGTGACCAACATGTGCTGGTGCTCACAATGCAGTTTAAAGTCCATCCGCAGAGAGGGGAAAATGGGAAGGAAAGCCTTTGAGCTGGGGTCCCAAGCCCACAGGAAGTTTCAGGTGTAGACAATTGTCAATTGTGAGACTTTTAATTAAATATATAGACATTATTAAAATACTGGCATGTTAAGAATTCACCTGGAGACAGTGGTGTGGCAGAGGACCAATAATGGCTGCTATGCTACCATGGCTCATTGACTCAAAAGTTGGAAGTGCCCCCGACCTTTCTGGGCCTCTGAAAGGAAATTGTCATTACCGGGATAACTGAATACGAGATCGGGATCAATAGTTGTGTGACCAAAAGGGCTGTATGAGTTCATGGCCTTAACTAGTCTGGGGCAAAAGTTAGCATTCTTCAAGGGGGTGGCGCCAATGGTTAGCCATGGTATTTCTTAAGATGATTAAGATATATCTTTCTTTCACTGCTCAGCTGCATCACTGAAGGGTAACAAATTCTACGTCACTCTCCCAGTAGCGTGATGGGATACAAGATCTGCGACTCCCAAGCTCCTTAGACTGGATGTAGATGAAAGATGAAATGATCCGCGCGCTAAAGCAGAACAAAGCCTTGCGACGACACAATGGTTTATGAAAAAAAAGGCGTAAATGTGCTGTCAAAATTAACACACTGGTGAGGAGGTAGAGCTGCTGGGGGAAGTCAACGATTACTTATCCAATTGTCTCCTCAGAGAGTGGTGTTTTAGATTTGTATAGGCTTGGAACCTACCATTCGTGTGGAATGAGGGGGGACTTGTGTGAAGTGTGGCTGGCAGAACCTCTTCCAGAAGCACAGTTAGAGCTCGCAAGGCGAGGAAAGCTAACGGGTTCCAAATATGCAAAGCTGCTGATAACAAGCATTGGCATAGCCAATAGGTCTCGCCTTTGGGGACTTATAAGTGTTTAGCCAGAGCTATTGACTTTTCCAATGTCTTCAAGCTGTGCTGTAGAGAAGTGTGGCTGCTGTGCAGCATGCTGAAAAGTTATAATAAAAAAGTGTCAGAAGCATTTTTGTTACTTTATATATGACCAAGAAGGCATTATGTAAAACTGAACGACCATATTAAAAAAAGTATTTAAATAAAAAATGTCCTCAGTTTTCTTTTGTTATTGCAATGCTGGCAACTTGTTTCTGCCTATTGCAATGGTTGTTTGTTAAAGCTTTTTTTTTGAGGGGGCATAAACAATCGGAGGGTGAAGGTTGGGAACTAATACCTGTATTATAACACTAGCAGCGGCCAGACGCTAGGGGAGAATCAACAGATGCCAGATTCCGAGAGGAGGCTGAGGTGGTGCTGAGTGATGCTGAGGTGGTAGTGGTGGTGACTGTTGCGGAGACGATGCTGAGGTGATGCTGAATGATACTCCGGTCTTGCTGAGTGATACTGCTGTAGTGCTGAGTGATGCTGTGGTGGTGCTGAGTGATATTGTCTTGGCGCTGAGTGATGCTGTGGTGGTGCTGAGTGATATTGTCTTGGCGCTGAGTGATGCTGTGGTGGTACTGAGTGATGCTGTGGTGGCCCTGAGTGATGCTGTGGTGGCCCTGAGTGATGCTGTGGTGGCCCTGAGTGATGCTGTGGTGGCCCTGAGTGATGCTGTGGTGGCCCTGAGTGATGCTGTGGTGGCCCTGAGTGATGCTGTGGTGGCCCTGAGTGATGCTGTGGTGGCCCTGAGTGATGCTGTGGTGGGCCTGAGTGATGCTGTGGTGGGCCTGAGTGATGCTGTGGTGGGCCTGAGTGATGCTGTTGTGGCCCTGAGTGATGCTGTTGTGGTCCTGAGTGATGCTGTGGTGGTCCTGAGTGATGGTGTGGTGGTCCTGAGTGATGGTGTGGTGGTCCTGAGTGATGCTGTGGTGGTTCTGAGTGATGCTGTGGTGGTCCTGAGTGATGCTGTGGTGGTCCTGAGTGATGCTGTGGTGGTCCTGAGTGATGCTGTGGTGGCCCTGAGTGATGCTGTGGTGGTGCTGAACGATGCTGTGGTGGTGCTGAACGATGCTGTGGTGGTGCTGAACGATGCTGTGGTGGTGCTGAGCGATGCTGTGGTGGCGCTGAGCGATGCTGTGGCGGCGCTGAGCGATGCTGTGGCGGCGCTGAGCGATGCTGTGGCGGCGCTGAGCGATGCTGTGGCGGTGCCGAGTGATGCTGTGGTGGTGCCGAGTGATGCTGTGGTGGTGCCGAGTGATGCTGTGGTGGTGCCGAGTGATGCTGTGGTGGCGCCGAGTGATGCTGTGGTGGCGCCGAGTGATGCTGTGGTGGCTCTGATTGATGCTGTGCTGGCTCTGATTGATGCTGTGGTTGCGCTGAGTGATGCTGTGGTGATGCTGAGTGATGCTGTGGTGTTGCCGAGTGAGAGATAGAGTGAAGATATAATGCCCAATTAGAGAGGGTGGTGAGAGAGAAAGAGAGAGAAAGGGTGTACATAGAATAAAGAGTGGAGCGGGATAGAGAGAGAGAAAGAAGGGGAGAGAGAGTGAATGAAGGAGTTTGAAAGAGAAACAGATAAAGGGGTGAGAGAATGAAAGGCTAAAAAAGATAGAGAGGGAGAGTTAATTAAGTAGCAAGAGAATTAGAGAGGGGAGAGAGAGAGAAGGAAAGAGACAATAAGAGTGGGGGTGTGGAGTTTAAATAGAGTGAAGAAGTGATGCGGAAAAAGTAACCTTAAATATAGCTTTGTGCTTTGCGCAAATAAATATTTTTTAATAAAACAGAGTGAGACAAAAATACTGGTAATTAGGCTGTGACTCCCAATATAAAACAAATAGCGAAATAAGGTGAAATCAACCCACCGAAGCAATATTTCTAACTAGACAAAAAAAAGCTTGCATTTCAATGCTAATCGCTGTTGTTTTTCATGTGACTGTAGTCCAGGGCCGTCAGTTGGTAATGTGAGCTGCTGCTGCTGCGATTGAAACATCAGAGTCCAGAGAGTTAATGAGCCATGACGAGGAAATGAGGAAGAGATAGGAAACCCAGATGGCAGCTGTGCGCGTGCACGCCACCGTGAACGCAAGCTGGTCGCCAGCCGAAAGCAAGAGGGTTTGCACTTCCAAAACCCGCTTACTAAAACTCTCGGCCAGACCAGCGCAAGCGCTGGTGCAGGCCGAGACCTAAAAATGGAAAGGGTGCACACAGTAACTATCAGCACATATTGTGAACTCTGCCACTAAGCACAGTGTTTTCTCACCACCATTAACAAGATTTGTGGTAGATGTGCCTAACTCAGTAACTGTGATGTTTGCATGATTAGTGGGAAACTCTTTAAGGTTTTTGATCGCAGGTGAAAGACTGGGTCTGGCCACGTGGCAGCATCAACCTGTATCCGACAACAAGGCCTTCCATTCAGAGGCCTTGCATAAGCCGGTCCCTGAAACGCTTCATTTTCCGGAGTTTCTTCACACGCACGTTTCATGCCTCACCTATGGTTCCTTAAAAGTTCCGGAGGGGATGTCAAGAATCTGAGAGTTGTCCGGCCTTTCCCCAGGCACCCAACAGCTCCCGCTGCAGATACGAAGGCAAGGCACACAACACAGGCCCTCTTGTTCCCGCAGGCGCGTGCCCTGGGCAGGCCTGCTGAGGGACAGAGTCCTTCTGAGGTGGAGACATCCTCGGAATGCTCTACCCAGGGTGGTAGCACGTTGCTGTGAGAAACGTTGTGCTGCGAAAAGTCTGCACCGGCCTTTTTTCCCGCTCTGACACACGACTGCCGATTTTAAAAAAAAAACTGATTGACAGGCCTAGAAATCTCGAGAGATTATAGCGCAGTTTAGCAGAGCATGGAACGCGCTGGCACAGTAGTTCAAGTGACATGCTGCGACTGACTGCCCTGGCCTTCCCGACCTTACAGGTACACCCGCCCTTCAACTCACCTCCTTACCCCGATACCCCCAGTTCACCTCTTGAAAATAAGCATATTTCCAAAAATAAACTATTCATTGTACACAAAATACCCCTCTCCCCGCCCCCTTCGCTACTTTCGCAGGACCTTTTGAGAAATGATTACGTGTGGCTTCCAGAACTCTGCTTGACCCAGAACTGCGCAGTCCATTACATTTGGAAGTGTTTCAGGAGAGCGCCCAAACCCGTTTTTCGCGCTTGTGAATGCTGCCAGTGTCTGCCTGTCGTTCTGGCAGCTCGTTTGCTGTTTTAGTATTAAGACTTATTAAGTCTGAAAACGTAATTTCCTTGTCAAGCAGGCATACGTCGCTGCGAGGTGTTTATTAGACGACTGACCTGTCGGGTGTTTTGGTTTCAGTCTTGGATCACGTAACTTTTGTATGCGTTTTTTGAACCATTATGGGTTTTAGCTGAACTTAAAAGAATGGCGTTTTGATTGCAAGCCCCCCAAACAGTGTCTGCTGGTAACAAATAAGGCTTGCCTCAAAGGGCAATTAGTTGGGTGAACTCTTTAGCCACTTAGAGAAGCACTTGTATAATATGAGATAAAGAACCCCCTTCCATTCATTATCAAGATGTTGAGTCACCTGTCCTTGTAGTGGAACAAGGTCGAAGACCGAGCTGCTTTGTAAGGTCATGGAGCTGCAAGGTGACTTGCGATATCCTTTCACCAGAAGGCCAAGGGCATTTTACTCCTTGTATTACATGGTCACTCCACCACCCTTCCCACAAACCACTTAAATCCTTGGTGTCATGCGCTTTCATGTGAAAGATAGAGTGTGTTTGCAGACATGAATTGTAGTAGAATCTGCACTGTGAAATTAAACACACCAAAAAGCAGTTAGTTGTTGCAAAAAGATACTAAAATCAGTTTATTGTAATTAGGTTAAAAATGGTGTAGCTCAGAACGTGTAGATTCGATCTTTCCTGAAATGACCAATAGTGTGGAAAAAAAGAAACTGTTTCATAAATATCTCCTTTTTCTTGATCACTATATATTTCAGAAAAACAGGTCAGAAGAGTGCAAAGCCAGTTCTCTTTTTCATTGTTTAAACTGCAGGTATATTTATGGTCTGTGGCATGAATTTCACCTTGGCTGCTCGCTCATATCACAGCTTACTTCTTACAATTTATTACAGCTGAGTAGCTATACAAATTTCCTATTACAGGTGACTAGAGATGTCATGAGTCAGTTGTTTGTAGTTCATGGCGTGGACCTTATCGTATAACTGCAACTGTAACCATATTTAGGCGCCACATTATGTAGTTTTGGTGGATAAAGCTTTGCCACAATCGCACAATTTGGTAAAAAGGAGAATGTGGGATTCAAATCCCAGCTCTCATGTCGGATTAAATCACCATTCCCACACCAGATATTGAATTAATTAAAAATCAATTTTCTGTAGCAAATATCCTTGCCAGTGTGCGCAGGCGTCTGTTCTGCACTCAGAAGCATAGTAAGTGATTCGCCTTCAGCCAGGGAGAAATATCACTCAGTCCAGATGTCAAAGAAGAACGGAGAAGGAGGTTAGAGTGGAGAATGGCGGGGGGGGGGGGGGATCAGGGAACTAACCCTTTTTTTTTTTTTTACGGAGTTTTATATAGTGCGAACTTGGCACGAAGGTATCGGGTATCAGAGCGCTCTACACGAGCACCAGTTGTGTTACAGACGGACACATTAATTTTTGTTAAGCACGGGGAGATTAAGTGATTTGCCCAGAATCACAGGATGTTGCGCGTCCTTGTCGAGACTCGAACCCGGTTGCCCAGATTTAAGGTCGACCGCCCTAGCCATCAGGCCACATCCTCTCCTTGTCTTTGATATGATCTTGCTTCTCTACAACAATGGCTAGGATTTCTTCGCGCCTGGAGAGCCTGGTCTCGAAGGCTCACAAACGCACATGGAATGGACCCAGCTTGCTGAAGGTCAGGCCTAGTTAGGGTAGCCATATTGCCAAGCCTTAGTTCGGGCTGACGGAGATCTCCAGTCTCACTCTAGTTCTTGCTGTATGTCTTCCTGAGTGGGCCAGACGGCAGGGCTCAGATGGAACACATAGGGAGTGAATTTCCTGTTTGACAAGTGGGACGGGGGCCCTGCTGTGCAACACTCTGCTCCTTTGGCCATGATTCTCCTCAGCAGTTCGAGGTAAGTGTGGTGTTGTGCCATTTGTGCAGAGGCTTAGTTGTCAATGGTGCAGGAGGTTCATTGGCATGGGGTCCAGGGCTGTAAAGGCCACTTTGCATCCCAATTATGGATGTCTTTTACTGCTCATAAGAAGCCTAAAAGGGCCACTTTTCTATGCTTGCATTAGACCCCATAGCACCCTTGTTGCACAGCTGCTATTGTGGCTGCAGAGAGGGGTTGCCCTAAAGGAAGACAATTTTAAAAAGCCTACACACCTAGGCCATCCAGTGTAAACTTTGGGGTAAAACAGGCCCTCTGAGTGCTGCAGAAGGTGGGACCGAATATCCGACTAGGGATGTTTCTGTGGGTCTTGGCAAACCGAGAGCTCTTTTGAGCTCCTCTGGAAAAAGACCATCAGATGACTGACTCTCTTCTACCCTTTGACGCACACTTCTCATTCGGTTTATTACACCTGACCGGTTTTTATTTTTTACTTTCCTAAATGACTAATGTGAGGTCACTCTGAGTCAGCTGTATAATGGCATACCAGCTCTGAACACTAAACCTACACAAACAAGAAAGCAAAGAGTGGTGGCAAGGGTTCTGGGCATCCATTGGATTATTACAAGGCCCATGAGATGTTTGTCAGGGGACTGCAGGCGAGACACTTGCAGGAAGTGAAGCAGCCCATGACGGATCTAGATTTCTGGGCCACACACTTATTCCAGAAACTCTGTTTGAAAGCTAATCAAGCCTATTCCAAAAATACGCAACATTATGCATATTGGTAATTATGCCTCAGAGAAACAGTCTGCACCGTACACAGCAGTGTGGCTGGGCCTTCGCTGTATAACTATGCAGACGATATGTTCATCTTTTGCATTCTTTGTGGCGATATCATTTATTTTGCAAGAGACCCGTTGATAACTTTTATTAAAGCGGCCGTGCATGCATTTACATATCGCAGTCAATAAATACATTACGCAAAGCTGCCCCTGTGTGGTTTATCTTTTAGTAGGCCCTACCAGTAAAGACTTCATTAGCCGGGAGAAAGGTCTTTCGGGTATTTGAGTCAAAGAAACTTACACCAGGGAGAGTTGGCTTCTACCCCAGGTGTTGCTTCTCATTGTGCACTCCTGAGCACTCTGCCCGTGCCTTAGTTCCTGGGAGAGCTGGCTTCTACTCCTAGGCGTTGTTTCTCATTGTGTACTCCTGAGCACTCTGTCCGTGCCTTGGTACATGGGAGAGCTGGCTTCTACTCCTAGGTGTTGTTTCTCATTGTGCACTCCTGAGGAATCTGCCCGTGCCTTGGTACATGGAAGAGCTGGCTTCTGCCCCTAGGCATTGTGTCTCATTGTGCACTCCTGAGCACTCTGCCCGTGCCTTGGTACATAGGAGATCTGGCTTCTGCCCATAGACGTTGTCTCTCATTGTGCACTCCTGAGCACTCTGTCCGTGCCTTGGTACATGGGAGAGCTGGCTTCCACCCCATGGCGTTGTTTCTCATTGTGCACTCCTGAGCACTCTGCCCGTGCCTTGGTACATGGGAGAGCTGCCTTCTGCCCCATGGCATTGTTTCTCATTGTGCACTCCTGAGCACTCTGCCCATGTCTTGGTTCCTGGGACAGCTGGCTTCTGCCTCTAGGCGTTGTCTCTCATTGTGCACTCCTGAGGAATCTGCCTGTGCCTTGGTACCTGGGAGAGCTGACTTCTGACCCTAGGCATTGTGTCTCATTGTGCACTCCTGAGCACTCTGCCCGTGTCTTGGTACATGGCAGAGCTGGCTTCTGCCCCTAGATGTTGTCTCTCATTGTGCACTCCTGAGCACTCTGCCCATATTTTGGTTCCTGGGAGAGCTGGCTTCTGCCCCTAGGCGTTGTTTCTCATTGTGCACTCCTGAGCACTCTGGCCGTGCCTTGGTACATGGCAGAGCTGGCTTCTACCCCAGGTGTTGCTTCTCATTGTGCACTCCTGAGCACTCTGCCCTTGTCTTAGTTCCTGGGAGAGCTGGCTTCCACCCCTAGGCGTTGTTTCTCATTGTGCACTCCTGAGCACTCTGCCCCTGCCTTGGTACATGAGAGAGCTGGCTTCTGCCCCTAGCCATTGTTTCTCATTGTGCACTTCTGAGCAATCTGCCCGTTCCTTGGAACATGGGAGAATTGGCTTCTGGCACTAGGCATTGTTTCTCTTTGTGCTCGCCTGAGCACTCTGCCTGTGCCTTGGGTGACGGGAGAGCTGGCCTCTGCCCCTAGGCATTGCTTCTCATTGTGCACTCCTGAGCACTCTGCCCGTGCCTTGGTACATGGGATAGCTGTCTTCTGCCCCTAGGCGTTGTCTCTCATTGTGCACTCCTGAGCACTATGCCCGTGCCTCGGTACATGGGAGAGCTGTCTTCTGCCCTAGGCATTGTCTCTCATTGTGCACTCCTGAGCACTCTGCCCGTCCCTTGGTTCATGGGAGAACTGGCCTCTGCCCCTAGGCATTGCTTCTCATTATGCACTCCTGAGCACTCTGCCCGTGCCTTGGTACATGGGAGAGCTGGCTTCTACCCCAGGTGTTGCTTCTCATTGTGCATTCCTGAGCATGCTGCCCGTGTTTTAGTTCCTGGGAGAGCTGGCTTCTACCCCTAGGCGTTATTTCTCATTGTGCACTCCTGAGCACTCTGCCCATGCTTTGGTACATGGGAGAGCTGTCTTCTGCCCCTTAGCATTGGCTCTCATTGTGCACTCCTGAGCACTCCGCCCATCCCTTGCTTCATGGGAGAGCTGGCCTCTGCCCCTAGGCATTGCTTCTCATTGTGCACTCCTGAGCACTCTGCCCGTGCCTTGGTTCCTGGGAGAGCGATCTTCTGCCCCTAGGCATTGTCTCTCATTGTGCACTCCTGAGCACTCTGCCCGTGCCTTGGTACATGGGAGAGTTGAATTCTACCCCTAGGCATTGTCTCTCCTTGTGCACTCCTGAGCACTCTGCCCCTCCCTTGGTTCATGGGAGAGCTGGCCTCTGCCCCTAGGCATTGCTTCTCATTGTGCACTCCTGAGCACTCTGCCCGTGCCTTGGTACATGGGAGAGCTGGCTTCTACCCCAGGTGTTGCTTCTCATTGTGCACTCCTGAGCACTCTGCCCGTGTCTTAGTTCCTGGGAGAGCTGGCTTCTACCCCTAGGTGTTGTTTCTCATTGTGCACTCCTGAGCACTCTGCCCGTGCCTTGGTACATGGGAGAGCTGGCTTCTGCCACTAGGCATTGTTTCTCATTGTGCACTCCTGAGCACTCTGCCCATATCTTGGTTCCCTGGAGAGCTGGCTTCTGCCCCCTAGGCGTTTTCTCTCATTGTGCACTCCTGAGCACTATGCCCGTGCCACATGGGAGAGCTGGCTTCTGCCCCTAGGCATTGTGTCTCATTGTGCACTCCTGAGTACTATACCAGTGGCTTGGTACATGGAAGAGCTGGCTTCTGCCCCTAGGCATTGTGTCTCATTGTGCACTCCTGAGCACTCTGCCCGTGCCTTGGTACATGGGAGAGCTGGCTTCTGCCCCTAAGCATTGTCTCTCATTATGCACTCCTGAGCACTCTGCCCCTGGCTTCGTACATGGGAGAGCTGGCTTCTGCCCTTAGGCGTTGCCTCTCATTGTGCACTCCTGAGCACTCCGCCCATGTCTTGGTTCCTGGGAGAGCTGGCTTCTGCCCGTAGGCGTTTTTTCTCATTGTGCACTCCTGAGCACTCTGCCCGTGCCTTGGTACATGGGATAGCTGTCTTCTGCCCCTACGCGTTGTGTCTCTTTGTGCACTCCTCAGCCCTCTGCCCATGTCTTGGTTCCTGGGAGAGTTGGCTTCTGCCCCCTGACATTGTTTCTCATTGTGCGTTCCTGAGCACTCTGCCTGTGCCTTGGGTGCCGGGAGAGCTGGCTTCTGCTCCTAGGCGTTGTTTCTCATTGTGCACTCCTGAGCACTCTGCCCGTTCCTTGGAACATGGGAGAATTGGCTTCTGGCACTAGGCATTGTTTCTCTTTGTGCTCTCCTGAGCACTCTGCCTGTGCCTTGGGTGCCGGGAGAGCTGGCCTCTGCCCCTAGGCATTGTCTCATTGTGCACTCTTGAGTACTATGCCAGTGGCTTGGTACATGGAAGAGCTGGCTTCTGCCCCTAGGCATTGTCTCATTGTGCACTCCTGAGCACTCTGCCCGTGCCTTGGTACATGGGAAAGCTGTGTTCTGCCCCTAGGCATTGTCTCTCATTGTGCACTCCTGAGCACTCTGCCCTCCCTTGTTTCATGGGAGAGCTGGCCTCTGCCCCTAGGCATTGCTTCTCATTGTGCACTCCTGAGCACTCTTCCCATGCTTTGGTACATGGGAGAGCTGGCTTCTACCCCAGGTGTTGCTTCTCATTGTGCACTCCTGAGCACTATGCCCGTGCCTTGGTACATGGGAGAGCTGGCTTCTGCCCCTAGGCATTGTCTCATTGTGCACTCCTGAGCACTCTGCCCGTGCCTTGGTACATGGGAGAGCTGGCTTCTGCCCCTAGGCATTGTGTCTCATTGTGCACTCCTGAGCACTCTGCCCGTGCCTTGGTACATGGGAGAGCTGTCTTCTGCCCCTAGGCATTGTCTCTCATTGTGCACTCCTGAGCACTCTGCCCGTGCCTTGGTACATGGGAGAGCTGGCTTCTGCCCCTAGGCATTGTGTCTCATTGTGCTTTCCTGAGCACTCTGCACGTGCCTTGGTACATGGGAGAGCTGTCTTCTGCCCGTAAGCATTGTCTCTCATTGTGCACTCCTGAGCACTCCACCCGTCCCTTGGTACATGGGAGAGCTATCTTCTGCCCCTAAGCATTGTCTCTCATTGTGCACTCCTGAGCACTCCACCCGTCCCTTGGTACATGGGAGAGCTATCTTCTGCCCCTAAGCATTGTCTCTCATTGTGCACTCCTGAGCACTCCGCCCGTGCCTTGGTTCCTATGTTTCTCAAGTGCTAAGAAGCAGCTAAACCCAGTATTAACAGCTATGTAAACACATTCTACAATTCCAGGGAAGGGTGATCCTTACCAGCGGGCAGAAGGTGCTCCCTTCCCGGCGTATTTCCAGCCCTTTCTTCTAAGTCTGCTCACCAGATGAGCAGTGGATTCTCATCTGCCTGGTTTCACTTGAAGGAATCCTTTAAAGTTTACAGTATTAACCCACAGTGGTGTTCGAAGGCATGCACTGTGGCAATACCTCACTCCGGTAATGTCCACTCAAAACATTTCCACTTTCCACACTTTTTCATGGTTCCACCTGACTCCTACCTCCTATCAAGGATACCACTTCCTATGGAGAAGTCAAAGAGAGGCTCCCCCATTTGCTCAAAAGGTGATTCACTTGAATAGGCATGGTATGACTAACTAACCTTACTGATGGCAGCAGGACATCTTCAATAAAAACATTGGCAAAGTCAATAGGAATGGCTTTGCCGCCAACATTTTGGTTTGTCAAGGGTTTTTGCATTCAGTCATAGTTTTTGTAATACTTCATTGTTGG
Organism: Calotriton arnoldi; assembly: GCA_963921515.1. NCBI lineage: Eukaryota > Metazoa > Chordata > Amphibia > Caudata > Salamandridae > Calotriton > Calotriton arnoldi. The sequence continues at coordinate 1,710,789 of CAWUFW010003076.1, read as the reverse complement.
GGGAGCTGCCGGACCTTCGCCAGTATGAAAAATAAATGGTTAAATGTGGAAAATATTTTTGGGCTCAGAAAGCACACATGCCTCAGCAGGCCCTGGCACTGAAGCAAACTAGTTAGTGTGCGGATGTGCCCCTTGTGAAAGGGCCGCATCATACCTGCCAACTCATACGGTCCCAGTGTGTGGCACACAATATCCTCTTCCATCACACGGTCTCCCGGTGAGGAAGCGATGGAAAACGAGCTGAAAAGCACTGTAAATAGTGGTTTTCCAGCTCATTTTCCGAGGCTTTGACCTGCCGACGTCCATTAAGGGGTGAGAAAGCACCCCAGGACATCGGCACCAGCCTCAGGAAGCTTTTTCTCTGTTTTGGGAGGAGGGTGATTGAGGGCGGGGCGGGGCAAAAGTGCTTCTCAGGTGCTTCGGTGGCATGAGGCCATGCCCCTTCAAGGCCCCGCCCCCTCCTCACATGGTGTAATTTCTGTCTTAGTTGGCAGGTATGCAGCATGCCATCACTCATGGTTAACCAGTGTAAGTGGGAGGGCCCATTAACCCATGCTGTATTGGGTGGACGAAAAATGTGGCTGACACAATAACAGATTAAAGGATGAAGAGGGCTATCTATAAGTACATTATACATGTAGTTTTAGTAAGATCCAGTGGTGGTCGCCACAAACTAAAAGTGGTGGAGCGGGGGAAGGGGTCATGGGAGATGAGAGCACAAGAGGAGGAGCACGGGGAGGAGGAGCGCGTGGGGACGGAGTTTAATAATAATAAAAAAATAAAGGAAAACTAACCTCCAGCTGCCGGCCGCCTCCCGCGTCGCGCCTCGGTCTTCCTTGTCCCAGCAGACACTGGGACTACATCACAGACTCCCTGTGCAATCTCAGCGCTGCTCTCATGCTATGAGAGCAGCGTGAGAATTGGCCTGAGTGGGCTGAAAAGATGCTCTGCTCAGGCCAGGGAGGCTGTGCAGTTTCTCCAGCCAGTTTCTGTTCAATGCAGCCGGGCTGGAGAATCCTTAGTGCACATGTGTGTTTGACCGTCCTGAGACGGCTGGCCAAACACACATGCACACTTAGAGCGTGCACATAGCACTCCTCCTCCCATGGCCCCAGCCCCGCCCCTCCCTACTGCACGCGGGCTCAGCCAGCAACTGAAAAATAAAACAATGAAGTATATTGTTTTCTTTTTCTGGTGCTGGCTCTGAGCCAGTGGGGCTACCCCTCCTCCACCATTGCGGATGAGCCGCCCCTGGAATCTAAGGGTCTTGGCTAACACCAGACCTAATGATAAGAGCATGGGCAAACATAGAGAAACATCACCCAGCTCCAGGTCTCAGTGAATCCCTAGTTGATGCCAAATGCCGGATCAAAACACAGCCAACTACGGCCCTCGTCTAGCCCAGGCTGGGAGCTATGACGCAGTCCTGCGCTCTCAGCGACGTCTGACGAGTGCAGCTCGCGCCAGAGACTCTAAGGCCGACGGACATTTTAATTACCTCCCAGAAATGTAAGCAGTCACGGGCAAGCCTTGCAGTTCCTTGTGCAGACAACCAGGACAGAGCGGTACTTTGGTTCTTTTAATCAAGACACGTACTGATCGCCTGCAGTTGTTTCTGAAGACATTCTGTTCATATTTTCCAGAACACAATCCGGACAACCACATGTTATGGTCGCGTCAAGTGCACGCGGCTACATTGTGTCTGGCTGGCGCGCGCTGCCTGCTGCTTGACCTCTGTGCACTCGGTTGTTTGCGAAAGAGAGGTACACGAACAACACCAGTATCTCTCAGATGACACTGTGAACACAAGGTGCACACGTGTCACTGTGGATTGCTCGCAGTAACATAGTGTGAATAAACAGTGAGAACAAGCATTGAAAATGCAATAGGTCTCACCTTTGATTAAGTTAAAGCCATTTGCTTTGCTAATGGTATTGTGTTCTAGCTTTGCATTATTTAGTGTATATTTGTGATATGTGCATCTGCCACAGTAGCAGGGGGCTAGGTTTATATTTCTGACAAGCTAAAGAATGACAGCTTGTGCTGTTAAGCGTCACACTGACATCCTGCAGCACCCGTTTAATGTACAGCGCTGTAAAATGGAAGCCTCGGTATTACGAGCTACTGCTACGTTCACTGTAGCCAACTGCAAGTAAGTCAATGGCACTGGTGACAGACAAGTGTGTGCACACTAACCATGCACAAGGCTAGGGCTCCTTAACTGCGCACGCGCAAACCAAAAGTACCCGCAGATTAAAAACGCGTCACCCAAACACTAAGGTAGGTTATTTTCCAAACCCTTCTCAGACTCAGCAAAAACAAATCCCGGAGCTTAAACATCAGCAGGTGTGTCTCTGTGCAGGAATAATATGAAATGCAACTACAAATGTCACCGGGGGCAGAGAAAAGCAAGCGTCACACTGACATCCTGCAGCACCCGTTTAATGTACAGCGCTGTAAAATGGAAGCCTCTGTATTACGAGCTACTGCTACGCTCACTGTAGCGAACTGCAAGTAAGTCAATGTAAGCCCATGAACAGCGCAACTCTGGGGAGTTTTCTTTTGAATGTGGGTGAGGGGAGGGAGGAGCTGGTAGAATCCCCAATGAGGAGCCAGCGTTTCCACTAGCAGCACACCCTCCTACGTCACGCCAAACAAACATGGTGTCGGCCTGTCCACATGGGCCGTCCTAAAAGTGGACAAGGCGGTAACCAAGAAGCCAGATTTCCAATCACGCGCCACCGTTTACCATAAACGATGACGCGAGCCAATGGGAAACAGGGGCGGCGCTTCAAGTCCCTTCTGAATCCGTATTGATTGCAAAAAGCCCTCACAGAGCGAGCAGCGCATGCGTGCTGCAACGCCAGGCGAGACCTAAAAAGGAACACTTATTCCGAGACTTAGAACGTTGGTAATGCACAAATGATGACACAAAACGTTTTAAAGAGTAATATTTCTGACTGCATGTGCTAGGTTAACCTAAGCATGTGAATACTGTCTATGCCCCACCGCAGATACGGTATCATTGATTCAAAAACCGTGCGACACACATGCACACTGACACTAGACAACCAAGCCTAATGTTGCATTAGTATTCTTTGAAATGTTCTCCTTTACAATGTTTTCAGCGGCATAACCACTAAATCTGCATTTCGTTTTGCAGTTTTATATATGGCTAAGTATCTCAAACCCTTTCAAAATACTTTAAAATACTTAAATACACAAATAAATACATAGATGAATATTTAAAAAAATGAATAAATAAAAAAGCATGCCAATAAAGAAGCAGTGTAACATTACAATTAAAGTAAAGCCCCACATTCGAAGTGATGGGTGAAAGTGTGTAAAATCCTAGCAACGAAGCCTTTTCTTTTTAGGAAACTTCATGAAGTAGACCCTGTAAATGAAAGAGGTTGATCAGAATGAACTGTGTATAAGGCAGGCAGCGCCCTGGCAGGTCAGCCATTAATTTAAATGTAAAGTGAGTTTAATAGTGCACAGTTCATGAATTGTCTAAAATGAGGCTATAAAAGAGATTTGAAACATATGAACTTGAAAATTGCTGTAAACTGGATTTAACTAACTTTACACATAAAATAATTTGTTTTGTTGTTAGTAAACATACACTCCCTGGGGATGGTGACCTGCTTAACAGATAAAGGATGATGTATATTTACATTCTGACATCTGAATCTCTGAAATAATATAACAAATTATTCAAATTCGAGGTTGGTGGGCCTGCTCTTGTTTTTTTAAGCTCTTTCCTGCACGACCGGAAGCAATCGGTGGCACGCAACGAATTTACCTCGGATTCCTTCTCCTTTCCTTTTGGGGTTCCCCAGAGATCTTCGTTGAGTCCAACACTATTTAATATTTATGTTTCAGGTCTGGCCGAGTTAATAAGATCTTTCGAAATTCTCACTTACACCCAATGCGAGACGACACTCAGATCGTGGTCTCTCTGACCAAGAGTGAGCAGGACACCGCCATGAGATTCCATAACTGCATGCGAGCAGTCAATGAGTGAATGGCCAATAACTGCCTGTAACTCAAGTCCACAAAGACCGAGGTCATTCTATTTGGAAACTCAACATCACTCTATATTTCTTCCTGGTGGCCATCTGAACTAGGATCTCTTCCCACACTTGTAAGAAAGGTTTGGAACCTAGAAGTGCTGTTGGATGACAAACTCACCTTCAGAACCCAGGTCAATGCAGTTACATCATCTTCCTTCTACACTCTGAGGACCTAGAAGAAAGTTCTGCCTTTCATACCATCTGAGCTTCAAAAAACAGTAGTGACATCTACGGTCCTTTCAAAAATTGATATCTTTGGCTGGTGTCCTCAGACGAGGAGATATGGAATGTTAATCCTTTGAAAATATATTCTGGTGGGGAGCATTGTTTGGAGGGAGAGTGTAATGCAGGGCTAGGTCGTGCATTCCAACACTTTAACGAAATACTAACACACAGTGGTGGTTAACTTCCTGAGCAGTGGCTACATTATCTGCTAAATCTGTGGGTAAATAGCTTTTGGTTCTAGCAATCACATTTTAATGGTAATGAGCCTGAATTCTTTCGGTATGGATATCACTTCTAGTCTGAGCTCCTAATGTATAAATGCGCTGGGTCTGAAAATCTGTAACCATAACTCTTGTAAATGGCCTACCTCTGGGCACTTACTGTAGTAGTAGCCAGAAGCATTTTCAATTGGTGTCACAGACAAAACCTGGAAATTATCACAAATGCTCCTCACTGGTGATAAATTGTTCCATTATTTTTTCCATTCGTCCTATAAGATTTGATGTGGAGATGATTACAGTGGGGATCTTGGAAGACTTCTTTTCTTGGATATTCATTAAATTGAAAAGTCTATTATCGATCCTTCCGGCCATCCATAACATGAGGTTTAAGAGGGAAGAAAATAGAAATGTTGCATCCAAGTGCTGGCACTGTGATCTTCACTGGGTCTTCTTCAGATGTTAACCCTACCAAGATATAGATTACCTGATGCCAATCAAGCACTGTGAGGCGCTTCCATTGCATATGTCGGGGTTCGTGGTCTCATAAAACGCCTATGGAAGGGCATTATATCACAAGAAATCCAAAGAGGTCTGTGAGAGCAGAGGTGAGCGGTGCTGCAGATTGCACTGAAGCATCTACCACTGGGCCTTCCCCATGTGCTCTTCTGTAACTGCTTCCAAGGATCATGTGCTTCTATAGCTCAGGGCTTTCTTCTTTGGAAGTAAAATATGCCTGAGCCCTTGAACCCCTAACTTCAATAAATCTTTGCTCCGACATTTTCACACTTCCTAGAATACATTTATTAGTCATCCAGTATTATGCATATGCGTGGCAGTTGATATTGAACATATTATATTTTTAAATATGATTCATCCATGAGTGAGTCATGCAATTGACGTTATGTGTAAATCTATTTTGAAAAAGTAAAGCCCATCCAGCGCAAGTGATGATGTACATTCCCATTTTCTAGACGCATGCTTTCATTACAAGCCAATTGTATAGTTGGTTATAATGTAAATGTGGCTACTTTCATTACATTCTGTGATTTTATTTATTTTTTGTAAGTGATTTTGCACCTTCCAGACTAATATTCCACCCACATGCCCTGGAGACAATAGGCCTCCATTGCTCTTTGGTTGGTGCTGAGACCGTCAGGGTGGGATAGGGCTGGATCGGAAGCCTTGACATACACACTGCCCTGACATGCGCGTTGGGGTGCATTGGGACCTCACAACCCCAAGCATGGCATATGAGGGACATATGAAATCAAAGATTTGATACAGAGATTGACTCCATAAAAAGATGTCAAACAGATATTAAAATGCAACTATTTCCCTTTATGCAATACATCTTACACATACCATTACAATGACACACTAATCTACGCTGAGAATGGCATTACCTGCTTACTAATTTATATTTCCATTCTAAGTGCTGCATAATTCTATCTTTTCTTTCTTAGAAAGAGCAGATTCGTCTTCACAGGAGCATAACTAAAAATGTTTTAATGATGGATTCATTTTACAAACACCATCATATTATAAGCAGATGTTCCTTTGCCTTCTTTTCTTTGTGAAAGCTCGAGTTTGATCTAAAAATGTATATAATTCTATGTTTCTATTCATGTTTTGGGCAGGGCGTTTGCAATAGTACATGGGTGGATCTGGTCTGAGGCACTCAGTCTGCAGACTAACCACTAGGTTGATGTTTACTATGGTTTAAAGCAATCCCATATTTTCTACTCGTACTCTCAGAATAGAAGGCAACTCTGCAGGCATTGTATACGATTGTCTTTTGAAGAGAAGAATAACTAATATTTGGAGCATTGTTAGTCCAGAATAGCGATAAACACTGATTTTGAAAGTTAACAAGTTAGGGACCTATTCACAAAGGCATTTTGGAGTAATTAAAGTAGTACTCCTTTTGTACTCTTTTACGTAACTCTATATGCCTTTTTTAACTGGCTGGAAAGGATAAAATGGGACTAATCGGGGACTCTTCAGGAAATATTCATATATAGTTAGTACAAATAGACAGTACTGTGCCCTCTGTGCTCTTTTACTAATATAGAGGTGGATAATATGGGTCCAAGTTTGCAGAGGCATAGAGGATGTGGATCATAAAGATAACAGGAAGACGATATAAAATGTAGGGTAGACAATAAACTGGACTTCCACAGCTCGGGCAGCCATGATAGATGACACAAAATATGGCTGGAATGTTTTAAGTGTATTTTTTTAATTTATCTAAATATTTTTAGAACCACTTCAGAATACTAACAGTTCTGCGGCAAAAAAAGATGGACGGAATGCTCAATAAATCAAACATTCACCCACAGTCAAGAGATCTAGGTTAAATACATCATTCTTTTGCTCACTACACCACTCCAGTTTGGACCCAGCCATATGCAAATCAGTCTTGACCCTGTTCCTCATGGGAATGGTCTAGCCCAAACTGCCAAGCCGGGTCCTCCCTGGACCGGTAACAAGCATCCTGGGACCGGTTTCGGGGGTAACACTCCTCATCAGCCAGGCTAGCTTGAATCCAGTGGCACAGCGAGCAAGGGACCCACGTCTGGGCCTGCCCATCCCATTTAGGGCAAAAAGTGCTGCGGCAACAAATGATGGATGGACTGCTGAATGAATCAAACATTCACCCCCTGTCAAGATATCTGGGTTAAATCCATTGTTCTTTTGCTCAATTCGCCACCCCAGTTTGGACACCGCCATATGAAAATCAGTCTTGACCCTGCTCCTCATGGGAACAGTCCAGCCCGAACTGCCAAGCCAGGTCCAAACTGAGGTGGTGTAGTGAGCAAAAGAATTATGGATTTAACCCAGATCTCTTGACTGGGGTGAATGTTTGATTCATTCAGCATTCCATCCATCATTTATTGCAGCAGCAGTCAGAATACTAGCAGAGCGCCATGTGGCAAAAAGAATTTCCAGATCCAGTATATGGCAGTTTACCAGAACTCATTCTTGAAGAAAGCTGGAAAGTGTTATTCCACTAGAAGAAATGGAATCCAAGAAAGAGCTAGTGGCTAGCTCTGCAGATGTAATGTGATGTGTGGATACAGGGACCCTATCTCTATTGGAAAATGGAGCCCCATTGACATTGTCTATGATAATAATTGTTGCTTGAAATGTGTGGTGATGCCATATCAGTCTTCGGGCAGTTACACTGCATATTCACTATGTGCTTTGTATGCTTTCTATTATGCAGGGAACATAATGCAGGTAGAATGTAGAAAATAACTCCATCAGGCTCTCCATGAGTGAGAATAAAAAACTGGTCTCTTTTGTGTATCTGTGCTAACTGAATTGTCCTTTTCCAAAGTTGACATTCAGGGAAGAGATTTTAGTTCCGCACAATACCCACTTTGTATTTCTAAGTTAAACAGTTAAAAATCATTAGTGGCAGCTTGTGGTTTTCATCAGTGGCACAGACTGATGCACTGGTTCCATATTAGCTTGGCCTTCTGTGCTAGGGAGGAGATTGAATGTGTTGGTTTAGCCTAAGTTGCCTGGTCACAAGAGGTATCATTAAAGTCATGTTAAAATGATTGAAGAAAGAAAATAGTCAAGCTCTGCTCGCGTGTAAGTGCGCATTGTACAAAGTTAATGAAGAATGATGATCGCGGAGGCGCTCCGCAGGCAGCCATGTTAAATTGAGATCCTGGAATGAAAAGGCTCACTCTCTCGTGGAGAACTGATGGAACCTACTTTGGTATTTTAAGGCTTGTTAATCCAGCCAATATCAACAGTCTGAATAGACCATTGACCAGAGTGTTGGTGGTGGATGCTGGGTGGCAAAAGATAAGGCGTAAAACACTCTCCCTCACAATGTGCATTGGTTGGTTGGAAACAAGGCTTCCCAGTCTCTGTGTTCTGCTTCTGACCCTTTGTGGAGGCCTTGTTCTTCCCCGATGACAGAAGTACGTCTACATGACGTCATTCGATGAAACTACTGACATTGCATTGCAGTGGTCAAACTAAACTTTCAGCTTTCTGAAAAGCCACCAAGCTCCAAATAGTCGAAAGTAATCTCTCTGACGTATTTTGTAAACATATTTATTGTTTAATACAGAAACAACAAGCTGTGAAAAAAGGACTTGGGAGAGCAAGAGCTTGGCCACCGGTCTGCTGCAGCATGTTGCTCAGAGCCACCCTGGCCTTTCCTCTATCTCCCCTTTTTTTGCTCAGCTCGTTTTATTATTTTCATAATAGCAGAAAATGTCATTAGGCTTACACATGGTATCTCATCCTTACATCCTGACAGGTCAAGAAACAGAATATCATTACAGGATCCCGTACCCACCCCCACCGACGCCCCCATTCCAAAGTTATGACTGCTACTTGTACTTGTTTTTGGTTTTACGCAGAGAAGTATGGTTTCTGGAATGTTCCAAAAGCTGCTATTCCATTATACCTGTTATATTCTGAAGCTGAATTTTGTGAAAAGCCATTCTTGGGGTCCCATGTGAGTTTGTACTTGACAATAGCAGAGATTCAAATGATGATGTGACTATACTAACAAAGTAGGTTGAAAACTAGTAGGTAGTGTCTCTTTTTTGGCAAGGTGTTATTGGTTTTTTATGTTTTTGTATATGCACTTAATCCATTCTATGTAACGTATTTTATGAAAACGTTTGTTTATTAATGTGCCATGGTGCTATACCGAACACCACCAAAATAAACTGACTTCATTGATTAACAATAGGTGCCGATAAAGTCTTCCTTCTATTGCTCAGCCTAGCCTGGGATTAGTGATGCTTTGATTATGTAAATTGATACCGCGCTCTAGATCCTCCAAGGAACAAGCTCTGTGGTGTCCATGTTAGGAGTGGGACTCGGCACCAGGCCGTAGCACTGGCTGGCACGGTGTCCATGTCCTCACAGTCACTTTGTAGATGAAGGAAACTCTCAGAAACTGTGGATATGTGGACTGAGAGACTTCAGTTGTGAGGTAGATGTATGGCTGTAAAATTACTTCCTAACTTTCGATGTTTCCTCCAAAACGTGACACCTAGGCCCAAACTTCAAAAAAGTGCATCATTATAAATATTGTACTCCTGCCTACACATCTTATGGCCAAAATATTGTGCTCTAGATTTTGTTTAAAAAAATATTGCCTCAGCGGAATTATAGCAGATTATCTGCACCATGTGGAGCGATATTTTTGCAAACAATATTTAGGCAAAGATTTTTCTGTTATCAATATTCTCACATATTGCGAACGTGAAAAAAATTCGAACTTCACAGCTACTTTCCTTTCATAAAGCTTCCCTACATTTCCTGCAGAAACGTTTTGTGGAAGCTTCGCCTGTTAAAATCTATTTTGGGGGATTTTTCACCTGTCATTTATATTTTAACTTGCCTAATATGTGAAGTGAAAATATTTGGCAAAGTTTCACAAAAAAGTTGACAAAAGTCAACTTTATAAATTTTGCATACTTTCATACGCCATAGAACAAACAAAATGACTGCTGATCAGAAAACCTAACATTAGAATTAGCAACTTTTCAATTGCGAGTTTGTAATAGCTTGAACGCCTAGGAAAAAAGTTGTATATATTCCCAGAACTTTTTAGAGTTGGACATGAATGAATTACCCAAGCAATGTGCATTACCACGAGCACCTAGTTAAAAAAATAAAAGCTACGAAAAGCTCGGCAGAATTCCGTGAATCCGTAAGATTAAAACAGATTCTTAATGTATGAGCCCTTTGATGTTTGACAGGAGAATGCTTCGCATCAATAAAACGAGTCACGATAAATTCGGATGATTATTTTCCAAGGCTTTGTGTAGCTGGAAAGGTCAAAAGATGAAAAGACTGGCGTAGTAGTTCGAGTCATCCATCTTGGGATATTTGTCTTTGCCGGCACAGAGAATCTGCAAACCCAATATTTGCATTTTGAATGTGGGCTTTTATCAGGGATTTGAGATTTTAACCTTGCATCCTTCTCAGCTCAGGCTCTGCAATGAAAGAAGAGATTTGTTCGTGGTATCACATGGAAACCTGTCTGCAGAGCACATCACTGATATATTACCCAATATACTGCCATTTAATTTACAACTGATCAAACACTGTGTTATACGGGGTACTGATAATAATAATAATATTCCAAAGCATGAAGAAAAAATGTTTTTATGCTGTGGCCATGTCCAGCCTCGGCATTGCTCGCAAGTGGCGAGAGAAAAGCCCCCACGAGTTGTACAGTGGTGCTATAAATTGTGGTATTATTAACTGGGGAGTGGAATCAATGACTAGAAGAGGAAGAAGGCTTTGGTCAAATTCCTTTAAATCTGGGGACCTGCGGAATGATGGAAACAAAATTAATTGTTAATGTAAATTATGAGACGATGATGATGTCGTCCTTAAGGGCTGTGCTGCTTTCAAGGGCTTATGACGTACACTTGTGCTAGTTGTGAGGTACATTTTGTTACATATTTGGTGTGGTGGACGCGAGAAAATGTTTGCTGGTGGCAGACGCCATTAAGTATAACGGGCTGAGATAAGGTACAGGTTAACTGAAGGGAAATGCTAGGTCAGTGTCTGCCGGTTCATCACAGCTGCCACTGAGGCTGGTTCAAGATCATTGTATACTTGCTAACCCCTGCCCGTGCGAAAGCCTCGGTTGTGAGGGCTGAGTTGTGCATTAGGCACGATAACCTGAATGTCTCAGACATTCACACATTATGCATTGCAGTGTGAAACTACTCAGCTTAGGTTACCAGTGCACAGTGGATATATCTAAAGAATGCAGATATGTCAAGGGTGCCCAATGAAGGTCTGGGTGGGTTGAATCCACATCAAGGTTTCGGCCTACCCACACAAGATAAATTTAGGTACAATGAATCTCAATGGAGCACTTCTATCTAGCAAGTGGCTATCAAGAGTATCTGGCACGGATCCAGACTTCCTTGACCGCTTGCATCGTTCTGTACTTTGAGACGCCTGAACTTTGTTGCCCAGTTAATGATGGATTCCAAAGAATGAGACATTGTTACAGAATGGAATGCCTGACACTGAAGACGAGAAGGCACAACATCAGTCAGCATGGCAGAATGAACCCTGGCATCGATTCATCAAAATGCCAGGGGTAGCAGAAGTGACATCACATACCATTTGACTCAGATGACATCACAGGATGTGACATCATATGACTTTTGAACATTGTGACAAACCAGGAAGAGGTGCCACGATAATTCAGCACCAATCGCATCATAGGAAGTGCTTTGTCAGCTGAAATATAAGGTTATTAAGATAGCAAAATATTAACAAAGAAAGGAAAAGACAAGCTTTATTAACTGGAGGACGGCTATGATATGCCAGTGGTGCAGTTCTGAAATGCCATGGGCACAGCAATAATAAGGAGCCATGATATGCTGCAGCTGCAACCTTTGCAGGCCCAAATGCAGTCCGCAAATGCCTAAGCTCTACAATTATTTACCTCTCCACCAATGTTGCAGTTACTGGAAGATACTCTATGGCAAAATAAATATATCAAAACCAACTTCACATGCTATACATATTGTAACCCTGTGAATGGTCTTCTATGATTCAACATTCGCGCTTATAGGACACTTAATTTTGGACAGTATGCTATGTTAGCTGATGTGCAAGTAACAAAGCTACAACCTGGCCAGTCATATAAAACCGTGCATGTTGGTACGTCTTTAAGCTATGATATACCCTAAGGAAAAAGTATTTCCTTTGGTGTGTTTGGCTTATAATTTTATTGTGGATTAGTTTATTTCCTTCCCCAAGCAAACAAGAAAACAACTAGTGTACAAAGTTGAAAACAACTGGTTTACAACATGTAAACAGGGTAAAGACCATGTCATTGCTTGGATTCTATCGCTCAGCTCTAAAAACATTGTGTCCCAGGATTTTGTGTTTCACGGTGTTGATTTAGACCTGGTCTGAATGTATAATGAGATAGTTTCTGTTTGTGCGGTAGCTTTTAAGAATATGGCCCAACATATTAAACATTTCCTAACAAAATGGAACATACAAGTGGTCTAGAGTGCACCAGTTTTGGGAGACCTGTGCCAAAGGCGCCAGGCAAGTTTTCCTACATTAGCCCCTTGGTCCCTCTATCTAGTGGTGGCAAGGACAGTGCCAGGGGTCACAAAAAAAATACCAGGGGTCGCAGCTGCGACCCCTAAATAACGTCCCTGTGAATGTTGCCAGCCATCTGCGAGGAAAGTGGCTTCATGGTCAAAAAGCCACAGGAATAGCATTCCATTGTTTTATGCAGCTCATTAACATCAATATAGACTTGAAAAAGGTTGCTATACAGGGTTGACTCATCGGAATAGGCAGAGCAGGCAGGATTAAACACGAGCAGCCTTCATTGGGGGGCAGTCAGGAAACTGAACTAATGTAAAACTGTGGCAAAAGCCCAGACAGAAAGGAATATGGCACGTTAGTCCACATGCGTTTACAACGCATGCCATTACAACGCGGTCGTTACAACGACCACGTTGTTACATTGCATACCTTTACAATAGCAAGTCGGAACAACGACTTGCTGTAGGGGGCGCTGGATGTTGGAATAGTATAATTTACTATTCCAAATCCAGTCTGTGCAACAGTAGGGAAGGTGTTGGATTTTAAATCCAACACCTTCTGCCCCCTAACGCAAGTCGTTGTTCCGACTTGCGTTGTAAAGGTATGTGATGTAACAACGCGGTCGTTGTAACGACCGCGTTGTAATGGCATGCATTGTCTTGCATGCGTGGTAAATGCTGTTTACCGACAGAAAGTAATGAGATGTGTGCAACTGTGGTATTTTATGAGTATATGAGCAAGAAAAGTGTATGCAACGCTGTAAACAATTGGTGGACGCTCATATCATTCATCATGGAGACTGACAAAATCTGGCAAAGACAGGAAGTGGGCTAACCAGGGTCAACAGTACTGGGGTCGGCTCCCTACATCATAAAATGCAATATGTTCAAACTACGAACTGTAAATTTGCTAATGAAGATTTTATAGTTTTTTTTTTCCTTTCAAGTTTTATTGAAACCTGTGGGCTACAGTGCTGTATATAAACGTGTCCCTGTCCGGGAGACTTCCTACAAGTGTTGGCAAGTTGTCAAGGTGTTGCGTTTCATAGGCTGATATAAAGATATTTTTCCAAGAAATTGTGTATTTTTATAGCACTGTCATCTCAACGATCATGGATTGGAGAACTTGTAGAGAATTGATTCAGTTAGATAAGTCGAGGGGCTGTAGGGCTTGTAATCTGTAGATCTGTTTCACTAGGAGCACATATGTAGAAGACCTTTTTGTAAATTTATCAGATAGTTCCCTCTTCAGGTGAAAGGAGGGTTTTTAAACATTTAAGGTGTTTGTTGTTGCAGTGAGCCTAATTATTAGAAAGTGATTGATTGTACTGTAGCTTACATTTACTGGATCTGCAGGCACATCAAACACATACCTGTAAAACACACACTTTAAATGAACAAATAGATGTATTAGTAATTGATGCCTACGTATCCAGAAGACTACCCGCTTCCATTATTTGTATAGTTTGAGACATTTTCTACCTATATGATATTCTGGGCCATAGACTTTTCCATAAGAAACTCAATCAACAAGTACCATAAAGTGATACCCATCACACTCCGCACAACACTCATGGCAAGTCTTAGGCACCTCAAGAAGGTGATTGCATTTCATTATATGGGATACATTTACTTCTTCCCTCTTTACTGTTTTACACCTGCTTGTCAGGTTGGTTAACAATCCTGCTGCAAGTTCCTGGTCCTTCTGCTTTAACAACTGTGGTAGCAAAAGGTATTTGATCAGAACAGAAACAGATAGATTTTGTTGATGAAAAACAGCGAATCAGAACAGCAGAAACTATCAGCGCAGGTGCTTGATGGCCACTTGAATGTAATCTAAGTTCTTATTGGATGAACGCCAGCTGCAATGTTTATAAAAGCGCACACTTCTAGTATCATGGAGTTTGTTTGATGGTCTTTGGGTTCTGCACTTTACATCAGGTAGGATTGACAGGCAGCCCATTACAGATGTTCTGCTTGTGCATCTTTTGTGTGGAAAAAGTAAACATTAAAGAGTCCTCTTTCGGAAGCTGACATATTTTAATATCCAGTCTAATATCTGTCAAATCCATCACCTGGGCAGAGGCTCCCTCTCTCGGGCAGTACTGCTGCCTGCTCATAGCAGGAGATCTGCTGAGGTGTTTAATTGTACCCTCCTCGGCAGAGCCTCAGTGACATTTTGGGAGAAAAAGTAATTCATTTGCATGGTTAAAATGTTGAAGTCATACTTTTTGGGAAATCTAAATGTTTGACTTCTAAAATAATAGGAGGAAAAAAACATTGCTTTATGTATACAACGCATGCCTGAGAAAAAATATTTCAAATTCAATTCAAATAACTCTTTTTTTCGGTTAGGAAGTAACTATGAAAGATACAAAATCCTATAAATACATAAAAAATACCACACATCTATGTGTTTTAAATTTTGGATCATAGGACCATATAAAATCTTCTCAAACGAAGGTCATTTAATTTTGAGCTTTTATGACTGAATAAATATTGACAATCCTACGTGGACAGTGAAGGTCTTAATTTAACAGCTTCTGATAAAAAGCATGCAACATTAAAACACACCATTTCGTTCGGCAACATCTGTATAAAGGACAGTGCCCGCTTGACCTGAATAACAAAATGTCCTCTCGACAATGGCAAAATATACTTTTGTTGTAAGTTCACGTGATGATCACAACATCAGAAAGTGCAGTGTGTCCCGATCGGAAAAGGAATTGCAGCTCCAAGACTCTCCTCAGCAGAGCTTCAGTGAACATTTGGGAGAAAACGTAATTTATTTCCATGGCTATAATATTGAAGTCATACTTTTTGAGATGGCTAAATAGATCAACTTCAAAAATTATGGAAGGAAAAACCTTTGCTTTCTGTATACAAAGCATGAATGAGATATAAAATATTGAATGTGTGATGATTCAAAGTACTTTTGATATGTATAATAGTTCCTTATGCCTTGCACTGCAAGCATTAATAGGAAACTGAACGATACACCAAGCAGCTGAGGAGGATGAGGTGTGAGAGTAATTCTCCTCTGGGTGGAGTCACAACCCACTATATGTATATTTTAAGGAACTGATAACTGTAGGTCTTGAAGACTGCTGCTCTAGCAAGTCAGACCTAAAAAAGGAAGCCAATTGTTGGGTGAGGTGCCAGGTAGAATCCTCCTGTAAGAGCTCATAAAAGATCCAATTGGATGACAGGGAGTAGGTCTGAAGGGAGGGACTCGGGGAGATGTAGTGTTACTGCATATTTCTGGGGCTCCAAATCTGTAAGTGACGTTTTCAACACCGTGCAATACATGGATGTCATTTATTCCTATCTAACAGTTTTAGACGACTCTTTGCTTTATCTGTACTTAAAAACGTCGAAAGGAGCTGAACTGCAGCATTACCTGCCAGTGTGTGTAGCGGAGCTCTTCGAAGCTCGCGTCTTTCGCCTCACCCCTTTATTCGCCCAGGTAGCTTGCTGGTCCATACGTACATGCTTGCTCTTGCGTACTCAATAAACTTTCTCCATCAGTGTGTGCCCTCCCAGTACTCACAACATCATGTTGAAAGAGCAGAAAGGGTGCAAAGATACTACACTGCCACACGTTATGCAGCAAGTAAAAGGTGACCTGGTACACAGCTCCACCTGGGGCGTGTCTATGTAGGAGAGAGCTGAAGACACACCTCTCTAAAGAACACTACATCCTTATGCAGTAACAGTCCACTTTAGCTCATAGAAACCAGCCCCCCCCCCCCTCCTATTACTTGCCGACTGTGCCTTTGACCCTGTACAGTGCTGTTTTGCGCTAAATAAATTCCACATGCAAACATACAGACATGGCATGACCCACACGTCCACCAGGCTTCTATTTTGCTCAGTAGCCTACCTCTGGGCAACCACTGGTCTGCTCAGCGTGAGAAAAAAGACGAGAGTGCAACAATATTAGATATTTGGAGGGGAAAACAACTCTGGCGATTCACTGGGAAAAGATTTATGGGCATTGTCTACAGATTTGTGGGGTCATCATGCTAACCGAATTTCTGGGGTCTTTATAGAAATGTGTTGCAAATCACAAAGACAAGGCCTACAAGAAAAAAATATTGCGACTCAGTTAACCTGTTTTTGTAAATCAAACTAAATCACTCTTCCATGGAAGATGTGCAAACCTGCACCTCGATGGACAGATTAATTGAGAATGTTATTGTGCCCATTACGTTCTCTGATATTCTGAGTGAACTTCAAGGACCCTCGATTTCAGCCAGGATTCTTTTTCGGGTACTTTGCATAATCTATAAAAACAGCATTTATGAAACAGTTGGCGTCGAGCATTTTCTGCAGGCGCAGTGTGACCGGGCCCTGTCCTTGTCTCCGTCTTGTCCTTAGATGGGAGCATGTTGATGTTGACCTAATGAACACTATCTTTGAATATGCTACATTCGACTACATGACGTTCCCTTTGAATGAGCGCCCCACTTTAATACAACATTTACTCGAATATAAATATATGGGATACCCACTTTTTCTTATTCCAAAATGTTTTTTTGTATGTTTTGTTTTTTCGAAAAGTGTTTTTGCAAAATCAACTACTATTGGCATGCTTAGTTTAGAGGAGACATTTAAAGAAACGAATTTTATGTTGCACATAACTTCCACATGCTTTTACCGATACAGCTGTAGACATAAAAATAGGCAAAATGAGTCGTTGAGCCACTTTGAAAAGTGGAAAAAAATAGCAGGTATGTTTTCCTGACAGTAATATTTGTTAATTTGGTTTTGCTGAGATGTCTTCAAAAATGTTAAAACAGTGAACTAAGCATTTGCTAGGAATGTGTTCCTTAAGGCCAGAAGTACCTAAATGTACTAGGTTGTTTGTCCCTAAGGGATACGGTATCTCACTTTGTCACTAGATTGGTCTGCAAGGCGCTAAGGTATGATCTAACTGATGCTGCCATGCAGTGGCGGCTCGCCGAGGGAGTGCTGCGGGGGAGGGGCAGGGTAGGGGGTAGTAAACTCCGGCATACAGCGGA
Source organism: Calotriton arnoldi (assembly GCA_963921515.1). Classification (NCBI taxonomy): domain Eukaryota; kingdom Metazoa; phylum Chordata; class Amphibia; order Caudata; family Salamandridae; genus Calotriton; species Calotriton arnoldi. The sequence goes on along the minus strand of CAWUFW010003076.1, from coordinate 1,693,165 downwards.
ACGGAGTTAAGTAAATAAATAAATAAAACAATTTACATTGAGCGCGCTGCATCGCCGAGTTGGTGTTGCAGCGCACGCAATGTAAATTGTTTTATTTATTTATTTATTTACTTAACTCCGTTCCGTCGTATGCCGGAGTTTACTACCCCCCTGATTTGTAAAGCTGACACATCCGCCCATTTAAACGTTGGCGCCCTCCAATGGGCAGCTCAAATGAGCCCGCGTAGAATATGGGACATGTAGTGTAGTCAGTGGTTCTCTACCGCTGTTGCGACATTGCAAGCCCTCCAATGGGCCTCGGCATACGGAGACATCTGAATAGGATTGACAAGCGTTGCTGTACCTGTCTCTCAGTAAATTTCTCTGTAAATTTTCATCAACTTCCACTCTAACTCAGCCACCATCAGATCCAAACATTGGGGGGGCTCAAGAATTCCAGCATGCAGGCTGAGCCATTCATCTTGTCATTGCTAATGCTGCTAGGTATTAAACATACAAAACATGCACCACACATTTCTTCCACACAGCTAAAGTCTCAATCAGCGGCTTAATCATGAATAACATTGTCATTGTTGCAGGCTCTTGTCTGGGCGACCCCACGCTTATTTGGTTCTTAAACAAAGTCCTTAAAAATACAAAGTCTCTTAAGCCTCACGTCCTCACACACATGCAAGCGATCTCTGACATAAGACTGACTGGCTCTCTGCCAAACAAGGGCCACTATACAGATTACTGACCCTAGCATTAGGAGGCGTCTGTGGAATTGCTCCAACATACTGCACAAAAGCCTTACCCAGTAACATCCGCATGGTGACATTTGCACTGCAAACATAAACCTCCTTACCTAAACCTTACCACTGCCAAGCCAAGCCACCATGTGCAGTGCCCAGAATCTGGCCCTCTCACCTACATGGACTATTACTCTGGACCTTACTCCCCTTGGACTAACTTAATGCCTCCTTCTTCTTGTCATCCAAAATGCTCTAAAGTCCCACATGCATGTGTATTTATAGAGCGCGAACTGAGCAGGGAAGCAACAGAGTGCTGCGAGAAAGGGGAGACGCTCTACAAGATGGTGTACATCAAGTTCAAGTGTGTATTACATAAATACAATTTGCACAGGACATTTCATATTTTTTAGGCAGAGGGAGATTGAATGATTTTATGATTTGCCCAGAATCACACAATGTTGAGTCAAGCATAGAAGCCGTGAGGCGAACCTGGGTCCCCAGGTTGCAAAGCAGGCCACTCTAACTGGTAAGTAACAAAGTAAATGCTGATCACAACTCTCTTAACTCCCACTCTGCTACCCTACCCATAAGTGTAACAAGCACTGCCTCCCGCTGTTGGCATGGGCGTGCCATGTTTTGTGTATATGAAGAGCAGGCACCCCAACAACTGAGTAATGCGAGGATTCAAACACCAGGACAAAATGGCTGTTAGTGCCCGCCACAGCACCAGGCCCCCACTGGCGTGACACTGTAGGAAGTGCACATGTGCAAAGGATCATTAGCACTCAAAACAATTGGAGTTGTTTGTGTAACCCAATGGTCGATAGCTTTATCATGACCAGGCTTATCTGGAGCTTTTAATGCACGTGTATATAATATACATCGGTTTATTTATTTTGCTGCAAACAAAACCCATATTGAAAGGCTCTGTGGCAGGACTTGAAAAACTCTTCAAAGAATTAAATAACAATGTTAAATTTGCAAATGTAACATGAGCAGTGATTTGCGGTAACAGCGTTTACTTTGGTGTTGCATATAAACATTTTCTGCTAGGAGTTAGGTCTGCAGATAATTATACCCCCTAGTTTGCTGGCTACTAATGTTTGTGGTATTTTCATTTCCAGACAGATAGGAAGTTTTTCTTTTTCGATTACTATAACGTCCGGTGTTTACCGTGCGTCAGCACGTCCGCCAGTGTCACGCACGGTGAATAAGCATTGCCTTTGAGACTGTCTAGAGACAGAGCTGGCCTGAACCAAAGGAAGAGGGGGGTTCCGGTGGACCGCGGTCTCTAAAAGGCTGGTACTGGGGTGCCAGTTATTCTCACAGGAGGAAGAGTTTACGGGTTGAATGAATATCGTGTTCTCTGTCGTCGGTAGGGCAGATGTCATCGCTTGCATGTCAGGCGCTGCCTTTATTTACAACAGGTAACGCCTGTATTATGTGTTTCTCACCTTTCAGGGTGGCAGTTCCTCGTCCAAAGCTTTCTTTTGTCTCCTAGATGATCTGACTCAGTGTTCACTGTTAAGAATGATTGCTAATCCAAAGGGAGGGTGTGTTTTGGACCGCGTGCAGCTCTCCCTTTTCATTATCTGAATACTACAGGTTCCATTTCCAGTTAGCACCTGGTTAGTTCGGGTTGCAACTTGATTTCATGGTGGGAGGGTATCGGAAGATAACCGTGTTGCCAGTTCGGAGAGATACTTGCATCAGCAACAGCAAAAGGAGGTGGGATGTGCCTGGTTTGCACGATGCCACCTAGGCATCTTACATGTTGTTGATTGATGGATACAAGCAGGTCGAATAGGCTAGAGTGAGATTCTCTGGCACTTATCTCAAGATGGGTCTTGAGAACAGTCATCTTCTAACCAGTCAGCACCGCCTGACCTTTGACGGGCAACTCTATTGTTTGATGAATTGTGGTCCCTAAAGCCCTGCTGGACAAGGGGTATAAGGAACAGTTACCCTTAGGACCCCAGCCTATTCATCACGCTCGCTCCCACCTGACAACACCACACATTCTAAATGGAGGCATCGGGTCTAAAGGCCAGGCCCTGCCACCTGCTTCCAGTACAGCATGGAGCTCGGGGTTTGGCCTGGCTGACCACAGCAGATAAGTCCGGTGATCTATAAACAAGCTTCAGCCTTGTTGACATCTGCTTGGATGATCCCTAGGGCCGGCTGGGCCTCTATGGATCTGGAAAGTGGTCATGTGGATTACTGAGCATGTGAACCCTCATGACTGCCTGTCCCTGGGGAATCATCTCTTTCACACATGAAGGCATGTTTTGGGTGGGGATTGGCATGGATCAACAGCACATTATGCCTACTTACTCATAAAGAAGTAATATGTGTGTGAAAGGGCTGCTTTTTACCTTTATTAATATGTATGTTCTGCCTTTTCTTCTGCCGTGATGATGCTCCTATGGGACACTCTGTCCAGGTGCAGCATGGACAGAAAGGGGAAAGAACAAAGTCCTTCACAATTACCCTTGAAGTTAGACCGTCTGTGTCTAGGCTATGACACTATTCACTCCATTCATGAATGTTCTCTTGTTTGGGGTAAATTCATGATCACCCTCCAGTGTGCCATCAACAAGACCCAATTCGACCATTTTTAGGAGATGCAATAGGTCTCTTACACTGATAACGTCATTGCTGTTCATTATCAGACTTTTGCCTTCTATAGTAACAGACAGAAACTTCTTACAAATACATCGATAACAAAGATTATGATTGCATGTTTAACGTGGGCTACGCAGAGCTTTTGTGATTAACCAGTATTTGTTAAAGGTTGTTATACAGTATTAATTTGTAGGAATCCGGTTAAACTCCAGTATTGTCTCAAATCCACAAGCTGGCAAAGGCAAGAGGAGTTTATACAAGCCTCAGGGCTATAATCCGATTCTCCTGGATATTTGGTAACCTCTGTGTGTCTGCTCACCCAGTGAATCCGATCAAATCAGTTGCTAAAGCTACATATAGGGCAGAACTAGGAGGCTACCCTAAAAGTAAACCTATTACTTAAGAAAAAATTAATTTCTCTGGCGTTTGGTAAACTACGATCAACCGTTCATATGTGGCCTCTGAAGTTGAAGCAGTCTGAACCCTGCTAATGGTTTTGTGGCCTTACGACATTTGCTAAGATGGAGTCGTCTGGGGACAAACTTGCAGGCCACTGGATATCACCAACATTCAAGGACATTAGCACTTGGTCGCAAACTTTCAGCTTGGCTTGGTTTCCGTACATCATGGTAATGAGTGAGATGTTAAATATGAACTATATTTGGAAATCCTTGCTTGTCTTAGCCTGTTGTATAAAGCCTCTCTAGTTTAAAAAAATATATATTTTGTCTTTTCCAGATTTCACAGCAACAAAGCAAAGAAATAATCCTTGGTTTAGGCCATTCTACTACAAGCCATCTCAGAACATAAGTGTCCCATCATACCATTAAGGAACTTGATTGATGACTTATCAGTCTTCACTTCTCATTCTCTATCCACTTGAAGCGTCACATGTCCAATGTGCTGTTCCACAATATATATTGTTAAGTACTTGTCTGTTATTGTGCCTCCCTTGGCTAAGATACATTCAAACCAATAGTTAAGGAGGATATGGGATGGGTTTGGATGAGTCTGAGTCACCTAATCACAAACAAAACCCATCTCCCAATTCCCCCATACTTTCTCGTATTTTTAGGTCATCCACTGCTCTTGTAAACCACCTCTTCCACTGTCAAACACTGATCCATGCCCCTATCCTGTTCTTGTAATCTTGGCGTATCTGCACTTCCCCATTTTCTAGCAGTATCATATTTTGCAGTTGGGAAACAGTGATGAATTACTATCTTTTTAGATCGTCTCGTATCAGTGCCACCCCATATCCCTTGTAGCATCAAAGATACCTCCATCTGTACCAGAGTCTCTACAGTGTCCTCTAATCTTGCTTCATATTCTAGCCAGTATTTTTTTATATTGAGCCGTTCCCATATAGTATGAATAACGGTTCCCTTCACCCTCCTTTGTTGTAAGCATTTGTCATCTATAGGCATGGTGAATTTATGTAAATACGTTCTGATGTACTATATTCGGCATAGTACCATTAGCTGTATTAATCTATAACTGGCTTTAGTCGAGCCTTCGTTTCGGAATATGATTGCTTCTGCGCACAGATAGTCCTCGACCCCCTACTATGTCTTGTTGCCATTTCTCTCTTAGGGCGTTCAGTCCTTTTTGAGTATTTGCCATCAGTGTTCTGTACGTTAAAGAAGTGGCTTTTTTGTTTTTCTTCCTTTGAGTAATCGTCTCTCTATGGGCAGTCTTCTTTGGCTTCTTTCTCCTCTTTTATTAAGGGCAGCAAAGAATGATTCATTGTAGGGATCTAAATGTCTGGAATTTACTCATTTCATATCCTGTTTCTAAATAAGTATATGGGACCATTCCGTTGGCGTCCCACACTTCATTCAGCGCTGAGCTGCCAATCTCATCCCACTTTTTGAATCCTGGCAGTGTTGTCACTGCTCTTAAGCGAGTGCCCACCCAGAGAGGAATATTAGGTAATTAGGTGTTAGTCTGTACTCCCATCTCTCTAGTCATATTGGTCCATATTTTGAATTCAGTTATGATGGTGAGGGTGTGCAGTTTTTGACTATGTTCCTGTGTATGATTCATGTATATATCCTTTTTGACCTAAGGAGTATCAGTCGACTTTGTAAACAGGGCCATCCAGTGCGATGTTTACTGGAAAGATGTATTTGCCACATCGATACAAGTTATATCGAAAGAACATATGCTCGGGAGATCCGTAAAATGCACAATATAGAGCAGAGGAAATAAACCTTTGGTCTTTTTGAGTGAATGCCCTATTTCAGCAAGGGTCTAGCACCTCCTGCGACCTCTAGGCTACACCTTGTTGCCAAGTGTTGTGGCTGTCCTTGTGCCTAACCCGAGCTGCAAGTGCTGTGACTGCCCTCTGCTGAACCCTTGCTGACCAATAGCCTGCTCCCTGTGCCCCTGCCGTAAGATATCCCAAGGGCACAAGCTTGAGTGGCTCCTCCTTTGGCTATTGTTCTCCCTCTGCTGTCCTTTTGTGGTATCTCAGCCCTTTTGTGCTGTCTCCGCCCTCTGCTTTAGCTCACACCGAAATACGCGGCTGCGATGCCTGCGTTACTAGTGTGGGTGGGTGGGCCAATGGCGAAGGCACATGCTTCCTCAGTGCCCCCTCGCCCTTATAACCCGGTGCCGTTCCTGGGGGGCCCAGCTGATTGGTCACTTTGAACCATGCTGACCAATCGGCGCCTGGCATTTTCCTGGGCTTCGCTCCTTCCAGCTCCTGGGTCCACCCCTCAGTAGGGGTTTGTCGCTGGCCCCTCAGCAGTCCGGCTGCGCCCCCCAGCTCACGTGCTTTCTCTCTCTATTTATTAACTTCCAGTGTGGACCGTCAGCAACATTCGTACACATTTAAAATAAATGCATCTGACTTTGGACAATCACAAAACTATTCAAAGTTGTGCAGATATGAAACGAAAGAGTAAAAAAAGGTGGAGGTGAAGAAGGGTTGAGGGTAGGGTAATACATAGTCAGCATTAACACTTGGAAACACGAATTCTAGTCCCAGGTTTTCAGTAATTAATTTGAAATAAATTTTGCCTGATGCAAAATGTTCTTAGGAGCCGTCTGTCAGTGCAGCCATTATTCTGTTGCCACTACAAGACTTCTTTGGGACAGTCGTCTCTTTGCAGATTTTTTAAGTGCTTAAGTCGCACTCTTTTCTAAAGCACAATGAAGCTCCTTTCATTGTGGGGAAAAGTGGAATTTATTATGAAATGAAATCCTTATTTAGAGTACAGTGATGATCTGAATGCTCCTACTTTGCGGTACAATTAGTGTTTGGGCCTGGTCTGCACCAAGGATTATAGCCCAGCTTGGAGGCTTTATTTTTATAAGAATATTGGATGCAAGCAATGTTTATGTTGATTATTGTTCCTATTATACACCCTTGACCGCTAAGTTACAGCTGGTGGTAAATATAAATGTATAATTCACCAAAACTGGAGTATCTCTTGAAGCAGCTGCTGCGTGTTAAGTAAGCATTAATCTACTGCAGATGGATTCCTTATAATGGCATCGTTTATGGCTCTGTGAGTACAGGTCAAACCTCGAATTTTGAGGCCTTTTTTAATTGTAAACATGATGATTCTGATGCTAATGCTTTATCAATCCCTTGTACGTTCATTGTGCAGAAAACTTGAACTAAAAGTGCTCTAAAGGGTGTGGGGGTGGCGGGGCTGCATTTATACTAATCCCTGTCCTACACTTTGCCACTTAACCAAAAACGTTCATTGAATGACGGCGCTCAAGGTCTGTGCATTAAAGTTGCATTTTTAAGAAAATGCAATTAAAATCATAATCGAAATGCTCTCAAAAGACGTTCACTACAAAGGACGCAAACCGCCCGTCTCCCCTGGCCACCAGGATGGTGATTTGCAGTAAAATTATGCAAGCCACACGGAACCTTATTTGCGAAATTAGCAGCGTTTCCCGGCGCAGCCCCTGCGAGGCTGCCAGCTCTCGTCTCTTTTATGTGCCTGACAGCCTCGCTGCTGGGTCAGGGCCCCGGGGCCGCCTGCTGCACTCCAACGGGGTCCGGGGAAAGGGGGAACGCGCCTTCTGCTAAATTAATTCTAGGCGATCCCTCCTGCTCGGAAATTAAAACCCCGAGCCTCGGTTAACGCGGGATTGTGAGGCCGCAGCTCGCACATTAACCGTTTCTGATTTGTGCCTGACCCGGGTGGGAGGCGAGCCGCGTGCGTGCAGGCCCGGCCCTTGCCTGGGCTTCGGGGGCAGAGGCCACGAACATCGTGTCTAGAGGGAAGATGCACGCAGAGCGGGGACAGTGATCGAGGACGCCATTTTGAGGTCGCGGCCTACTGCGAAGTAAATAGGAAAAGGGGACAAATCAAAGCGCCACAGAGACTACAGCCAATTAAATTTAGTTTTTTTTTATTCCAGCAGATGGGAACTGTAGGAAGAGTGTCCTCTGGGCTATGGGTACTGCCCTCCTTCCAAGTTCCATCCTCCCCGAGTCCCGCATGGAAGCATTCGCCATGCAAGAGGTTCAGTGCTGCTGAGACCTAACGATACGCGACATCTGGGACTTGGACATGGCAGTGTTGTCACTGAGTGCGCAGTCATCAATCTAACCTGCCAGGGCAGATTTAAATGCCCTTGGGGGAGATACTTTCAGACACTTTTTTGCTAACTCTAGGCATAGGCTCAAGGTTATAAAGCCGGTTTGTGATGCTTAGGCCTCACCAATAATTCATGATATGAGCTCAAGGGGTGGTCCACGACCTGCTTCATAGTTCACTGGCTAGATATACACGAGGCTCATATTGTGAAAGACGAGCTATGATTGAGTGATCAGCATTTCAAAATGGACTGAGGAGGGACACGCATAAGGAAGGCTGCGATGCAAAGCAGTCCCTCATTTCTCACACTTTTTGCACACAAGCATTCGAAGTAGAATATTTAATTTACTTATTGAAAAACCTCCCTTTTAAAATGCACCAAGCAAGCAGCCCCCCTTGTTTTTAAATATAATTTTGACTCATTCTTATGGTCAACTCCTCAATATGTGGAAACTATGCATGTGAATTACATTAGGTAAGGTGGCTGAACTGTTCTTTTCACATTTCCATTTGGGATAATTATTTTTTTATAGAACTCAAACAAAAGTCAGGCAGCCACTTCAAAGCACTAATAAAAACAAAACATGATCATAATCTCCCGAGATCCCTGTATGTGGTCTACATATGAAAAAATGCACTGTAAACCTTATATTTAATGCTTATTAAATGCACATTGCTAAGTTTTGACCTTAACGCTGACTATAAAGGGGGGCTCTGGGGCATGACTCTAACATGACAGAACTATGTGCTACTGCAACACCACCTCATATGGAAGTGACATGAGAGCCTTCACCTCTGATAAAGTGAGTGCGCATGGCCGCTGTCACATGAGTCTGGTGTCGGTTCAATGGACATTTGGCTTCCATTTGTACTCTCACAGAAACAACTGATGCAGCTGAGCAAACAGCAAAGGTTCAGGTAATTAATGCACCTCACAAGAGTAGAGCTTATGTACATGTTTGACAAGCAGGTTCTGAACATGATTGAGGGACACAGAGAACATTCTTGGCATCATCTACAAGATGTCCAGCAGGGACTATCAACTACAGGCATGCAACTGTTTTGGTATTGTTAGACTTCAACGTAAATGATTAATTTCAGAGCACAGTTTGAAAAACTATTCCCCAGCATTCATTCAGCATCATTCTCACACACACACATACTTCACATACTTACAACCACGCTGCAGCGAGTGAACCCTCCAAATTATTCAGAGATTGTGTACCACAAAAAGGCTGGATTCTATTGGATATCTGGTGTCCCAGGTACTGGCTGCTCCTTTGTGACCATCATCATTCCCAAGTCTGGGAAAAGGTAATCTACAGCACACACATACAAGTCAATTACAATGTAGACCTCTTCTCCATCAGTTACTGTGCTTGTTTTCCTGGCTGCACTCATGAATTGATGATATTGTACATCAGGAGATTTGTGTGTGCCTTTCATGTTTACTGCTGACAGGCCTCACATGCCGCCTGTGCACAGTGTCGTGGGGGCTATTGTTACACCACTGCAGATATGTGCATGTGAAGCAGTTTACATGGATGCATGTAGAGGCTTTCTATGCTCATTAGATGCGGTGGTGATTTGTATCACATCTGTACTGTGTGTGTTCTGTAGTCACTCAATTCTAGTGGCAGCTCCACAACAAGTTCCAAACACAGGCAAGATGTGGGATACGGAGCAGGACCTCAAAGAACACATGATTTGCAGTGAATTTGGGCAAACAACATTGGCAAAGGTTTCACAGCACTAGGGAAGGGGCTCTGCTTGAGCTCAAGTGCCTCCATATCATCCAGTCAGAATTAAGAGGGCACTCGTAATGAGGGCCTTGGTGGTAAAACGTTGACCTTTGTTCTTATAATGGATGCATGCAGTTTCAATCATAGCCCTTAAAACAGAGGACCTATCAAATAGGTTACAAGTTGCTGCACAGCTTCTCCTTTGCTTCCAGTCCATACCTGCATATCAGGTCTGCAAGAATGTTGGAAAAGGCAGTGTCAAAGCCAATAGGTCTAGACGCTAAAAGCTATAGGCTTTGCCAATGGTTTTTTCATTGCCATTTGCATGAAAAAAAGAAACTACACACATTGTAATGTGGGGGATGCAGAGGAGCAAGTGGGGGCAAGAACAAGGAAACACATTAGTCTCATGGAGTACTAAATGCTAAAGAAAAAAATAGTCCCCAGAAGTTAGCAGCAGAATAATGCTACTCATCCAGTCAGAACACTGAGAATGAAATGCGCCTGGTTGGGATAATCGTAAGAATAGGGGGGGGGAAGCCATGAAATCAAGAGCACAAACCTGATATAGACAATAAAGACATCCACCCATGAGCAAGGGCTGACCCAAAGCCCACTCGAATTATGATATGCTTTGGAAACCACAGGTATGCCACCAGACACAGCTAAAGCAGCCTGTAACCAAGGCCTAACAATTAGTATTATTAATTGCAAGAGAAGATGCACTAAGAAGCAGAATTCAGTATAAGGGCAATTAGGAATCAAAAATTCATTTGTAGTTTGCATTAGCCATTTTGCCTTGAAGCATCACAGCTCTGCGGCAGAATGTCACTGCCAGGATACATTGTTAATTACATTTCTTCATAAATAATACGAACATGAAATATTTCTGAATTAAATCCAATTTGCATGCAGAAGTAACACTTGCACATGTTCCATTTCCATATTTTATCACATCAAATGCCGCTTGAGGTGACCTAAGTGAATGCATTCAAATCTCCCTGCTTCAGAAACGCAGTATGAATTCTTTTTTTCCTCCTAGTTTCTTTTCTTTCTTAACAAAAATACCATATTGAAAAAAGAACCTAAAAAACAACTTGAAAATGATAAACAAGCCCATTTTGGGCCGTATGGTTCAACCAGTTACTCACTGCCCACTAGAATCGTGGTGACACCTGAAGTCAAGAGCTTGATCATATGGACCATGCATGGAGCAGTCCATGTTCTTTCTGGCGTGGCTGACATGAGTACCAGCATCCTTCTGGAGAGGCTGAAGTGAGCATTATCGAGGGCCCGAGTTAACTCGATTGTCAACTATGTTATGCTCGATGTGCCTGGCCAGGGTATTTACTTATTATTTTATTTGGGATTAGTGTAAGGCGCTGCCCACCACCTTAAGCTCCTTGAGTGCCTTGAGATACGGATACTCATAGAGCCAGAATGATTAACTGTCCTGGTGAATGAAGAAAGCAGTCAAGCATCCAGTGGAAGGGTGGAGTATGCTGAAGAAAACATCAATGTATGCCGAAGGGCAGTGCCAAAGCCTAGAAGAGGTACCGACTAGGTCCCTGGAGCTGCCTGAACGGTTGTTACAACAGCCAGTCTTAGGCATCTGACATGCAGTGTTTTGTGGATAATGGTGGAGCCTGGCTGGTGGTGGCAATAGCCAGCCTTAGGCACCTGACTAGCAGTGGTTGGTAGATTTTAGAGGTTGGTTGATGATGTCCCACAACAAGAGTGTTGCACCAGGTAGCAGAATGCATACCCCACCCCGGCACAAACAATGACAAGAGGGAAAACTCGTGGGGCATCCAGAAGGAATGTGACATCTGCCCTGCTTGAAATAACATATTTAAAATGTCGAAAATGTGCCGAACATGGTATCAATTACACCAGATCTGACTTCTGATCTTGAACACACCCGTTCTTCTCCCTGTCTTACCATAATGGCCCCGGTTCCTTGCCTTAGGGCTTGTGTCGTGAAGCTTGTGCCCTTTAAGCATGTGCTGCCTAAGCTTCTGAGGGCATGAGAAGAACAAAGCTCGAACAGCATTGCATGCAGCCGACCATTGGCCATGCTCACTTGGAGACCATACTTTTATCACCTGAGTCAAAGACCCTACAGATCTCCACACATAAGGCAAGTGCAAGCAAGCACTGGCATATACCACACCCAAAATGTGCTCCACGTCCAATCTAGAGGACCCCTGAAGGACCCCCCTCATTACACAGCAGCTTCGTCCACACAGCAGACCCTCATCATGAGTGGAGGGGCAAGGAGGTTACACCAAAGGAAGTCTCTAAGTCCAAACCCCAGACCGTTTGGAGCTGGGGCTGAACCATCATTATTAAAAGGAGCAACATGTGGGCTGGTAACATGAGGAGCGAATGCTGTGCCCCCGAGAGACACTCTGGACAGCCCACATGGGAGATGAAATGCAATAGGATGAAAGCCCCATTCTCTTTGTTGCAGCTGTACCACTCTTCGACGTTTTACTTATTCCCACTGGACAAACCCCTCTCCATTACATGTATAGCTGGTGGTCTCTGACTACAAGATTACCAGGAATACGTTCTAAGATGCTGACCAGCTATAAGGCGAGTCTACCAGGCGAGGTAACATCCCGAGTGCACCCCATTCTAACATCCTAGTTGTTGACCTCCATAATGATTAAAATGTGATCCAATTGGTTGGAGGCAGTGTTTGGAGACAGCCGGGATCAATCTTGTACTTCTAAGAGAAAGGTATAATTCTTATGTGGACTCAATACTCAATCCCTTACCCATACAGTGTGCGTGTTTATGTGTGTGGGGGGGTGTAGTGGGGTAAGTGTGCCTGCTTGTGCATGAGTGCATGAAGGTTAAATGGAGTTCCTGTATGTTGTGTTGTTTAGTTCCAAGGGATGATTGGGAAACAATGCTTTTCCCCTTTTTCAGCCCCCCTCCTCCCTGTGTAGTTGTGCTTGGGGGACCCTCGAGGTCCAACTCGTAATGGGCCGGATTGTCCCCACTCTCGAAGTTACCGGTACACCGGCTATCAGTGGTTCCAGAGGTGGAGAAAGTCCAGCCCATATACCAGGCCACTCATAATGAGGGCCTTTCTGCTTATTACTACTTATGAACCTGTTTCTAGGCGCTCTCAATGATGGCAGTTCTGGTAGCTATTTTAATTAAACATAATGGGGGTCATCATATATCTCTCACAGAAATTCTGATTCGTCCACAAACAGTAGTTTACAGCTCAACCAGGATTACAAGTTTTATGGTAATTAACACACCTGTAGGTTTTTCTACTGCACAACTTCATCCAAGTAAAACTTGGTGCATTTTGTGCAAGGTTTAAAATACAACATTCTGAGTTTCTACACACAGGAGTGGGGGAAAACTGGGATTATTACTGCTCTGTCCTCCATTTTAACACGTGGAACAAGGAATGCTGTAGGACTATGCCCAGTATATACACCTCTTCGTGGTATTGGTATTTCTCAAGTGTGGTATTACCATGAAAAGTCTTTTTGGATTTATAATGAGACATTAGCCTTCATCACACGCATTGTGTGAACTGAAGAAGCCTGGTTTAGAATGCAGGTCTCCTACAGGACTCTATGTCGTCCACTAGGAGCCAGAATGTGAGGAGTCGCCTCAGTAGTTAACTCTTGCTGGTCGTATTGAATCAGCTACATCTTTCATTTAATGGCGCCCATCTTTCCACTCCTGGCTGACATACTAAAGATCAGTGCTTTAAATGGGAAAATGTAGGTGCAGGTACTCACCCAAATGAGCCAAGGAGAGTGGGCGGAACTAGAGGCGGGCTTAAGTTGCGAACATTTAATGAGCTCAATATCAAAGGTCAGTAAATTGAGTACCATCAAAATTGGGTAATAGTGACATCTGATATTTACAGTACTTAGAAGTGTGAATACAAGTCCTAAATGTAAAAAAGCAAAGTAAATAAAGTGAATCTTGCGCATAAGGATTACGCTCAAAATTATATTGTATCATAACTGCTAGGACATCTGCCATTTATTTTGCTATAGAATAAATGTTCTATTGTCCAGCATACTTCGTTAGAGGTGACTATGTTCATTACATTATGTAAAAGTATACATGATAGGGTGTCCCATTAAATACTGACTTTTACCAAAGGATATCAGTGATACTCTCACCTTTATCGATCTCCTCTCTGGCTCTTCCCTGACTCTTTTCCTCTCCCGCAGTCTCTTATTCCCATTGTCAACCCTTTGCTTAAAATGTCTCTTTCCTTTTATTCCCTCTCCTCTGAGCCTCTATCCTCTGGTTTGTGCACTATATTTCACTTGATCTGTTCCTCCCATGACTCATCCTCCTTACATGCCCAGTCTTTCATCTTCTCGTCACTTTTTTCTCTCCCATGTCTGACCCCATTTCCTCTCCTGTGTCTGACCCCATTTCCTGCCTCTAAGCGTTCCCTTTCTCTCTATGATACCTCTGTAAACTGCATCTCTCTCTCTCTCCTGCCTCTACTATCTAATGAGCATCTTACTGTCTCCTGTCATCTCTCTGTTCCTGTCCTTTCTTTCCCTCTACATTTGCCTCTATATGATCAGGGCCTCCTGGAAAAAATGGCGGGGGGAGAGGGGGAAAGTAGTACTGTTGCCTGGAAACAAAAAGAAAGTAAGATCAAGGAGGAGAAAGGAATTTGTTTTCCAGCATACGAGAAATGAAATAAATAAAAAGGGCACACTGGGCATGGATAGGGCAGTGACAGATTTCGCCCAAGCTGCCCCATATCAGCAATAGCGTAGCCAGCGTGTCATGGGCCCCTAGGTTGCTATCTGAATTATAAAATAAACCAATAATCAGGGTTCACTGGGACGTGCAGACCTCTGTGTCCCACTGCACCGGTTGCACCAACGAAAGCTACGCCCCTGTATATCAGTTGTTAGTGCTCCTAAAGGAAGGACTGTGTTTGGCTGACCAGTTCGAGCATGCCGTTCTTTTTGTTAGTCAGGGTTTTAAGTAGGCCGGGTCCCTCTGGGTCTCAGACCTGGTAATAAACAGGTTCATATTGGGCCCTGTATTGATTCATTAACTTTACTGGTAAAAACACTGATCGATTTCTGTTTAATGAATGTAAAAAAAATTAAGGTAATTTATGTCAGTGACTTACTTCCTGTATATATTTCACAGGCTTTACTTAATCTTGCATTCCTAGGAGTGTTAGCTATTTCCAGGTTGTTGTGGTTCTGTTTTTTTTTTCGTGTAGCATATTACTCTTGTGTAGTGCATACTGTCGCCTCCAGGTGTTTATAACATGCAACGACCGAGAGCCCTGAAGTTGAGGTGGAAGGCAATTTGAGTTTCTCACAGTGCCTGTCAGTGGGCCAAAAAGGTATTCAAAATACATGTTCATATTCAGTTATCAAGGAGAGAGAGAGGACTAGGTAGCTAGTCCATATCCCCGGGTTTATTATATGTAATCAAAAAGGACTAGACCTATTTAGTGACTGATACAGGACTCAGGACTGTATGGAGAAAGGGGAAACTGTTTAGTTTCTTTGTAAAGCCCTCACCCACCAACCTAGTTGGTGGCATGCTTCATCATCGGGCCCACCCAGTGACACCGAATGTGTCCCGGGTGTGCTACAACGCCTGTGTTACAGCGGAGCTGGTATTTTACTGAGTGTGCACTGTTGGTGACGTGAATGCGAAATAGTTAAAAGCTATACAATGGTCCCAGTACCCACGGGGGTTAACTTTTAATGTCTGGGCCTCTGTTAGCATTAAAAACAAGGCTATGGATGTGGGTGGAGTGAGTGTTAAGAACTCCTACATCCGGTGTGTGGTCTACATGTTTCAGCCAGGCCTTTCTTTAAAACTGGCTTTCCTCAGGACCGAAAGGTATGTGTGCGTTCTACACTTGTAGTGTGTGGTTTAAAATGTGTTGCACGCGCTAAGGTGCCCTATATGTGGAGGGGGATTCCCTCTCCAAGCAATGGCTAGCGTTTTGCAGCATATGCCCCTGTAGAGATATCCGGCAGAGGTTCTGACCGACTTTGTGGATCAGGACCCTTTAGAAACCTGTTGCACTCCACCCACATCCATAGCCTTGTTTTTAATGCTAACAGAGGCCCAGACATTAAAAGTTAACCCCCGTGGGTACTGGGACCATTGTATAGCTTTTAACTATTTCACATTCACGTCACCAACAGTGCACACTCAGTAAAATACCAGCTCCGCTGTAACACAGGCGTTGTAGCACACCTGGGACACATTCGGTGTCACTGGGTGGGCCCGATGATGAAGCATGCCACCAAATAGGTTGGTGGGTGAGGGCTTTACAAAGAAACTGAACAGTTTCCCCTTTCTCCATACAGTCCTGAGTCCTGTATCAGTCACTAAATAGGTCTAGTCCTTTTTGATTACATATATTCAAAATACATGGCCATCCAATCCTTGGCCTCTCTGCAGAGCGCACAGAGCAATGGTCACATATTCAAGTTGCAATTGTGATTCTGTGCATATGTTTGTGAAGGAGGTGCACATTTGTTAAAATATTGGCAGGACAAAAGTTAAAGAAAATGCAGTGTTCACCGATGAGGGGGTGCTTTGTGTGTTTGGGGTTGGCGAAAAGAAGGCGTTGCCTGGAAGTGCATTCAGAAGAGAGAGAAAAGAAAGGGTGCTGAAGAGAAAGGAGATGAGGTGTAAGATTTACAGCTGGATAAGATATGAGGAGACCGCACATAATCATACAAAGAGAAATCTGTTAATAAAATAATGTGCTTATACAATAAAATCACCCAGATCAGGCACCGTTGGAGGATGAAGCGACATGCCAGAGCTCTACCTGCGAGCAGCATGGAGAGAGACGAAGTACAATATTTGGTTAGGGGGAATATAGCGCTGCAAGAGTGCCACAGTTTTAATAAATAGCGCCGCTCTGAAGCGTGGCTCTCCAGGAGCGGGTTTGTCAGCGTCCCTCGTCGACTAATGAGCGTCCTCGTCCCTGCTGCAGGAGCGCGTCACGTGCTCTGAATTCGGGACAGGTACTCCTTCCTGGTCGGAGGAGCCGGCACGAGATGGACGTTGGTGTTAAATGTTTTGAAATTTAGACAGACAGCAGACTTGTGAGTTGGGTGCTCCTAGAAAATCAGACAAGGCCTGAAGACCGCAAATTCAATTTCTGGCATCTTTGACAGGAAGCAGCTTTTCTGAAAAGCAGTCATTACACGCGGCTTCCTCTGCAGAAACAAACGTGTCTCGAAGCCGCGCCCTTCTACAAGTGCACCTCTCGGCCACAAACCCCTCGCTTTATTTATCGCGACACATTACATATAATCCCAGGAAACAGACAAGTCATCTATGCCCACAGCAAGGCAGAGGAGCCCGGATGTTGGACATATGAGGGAAGGGGGAACAGATAAAAGCGCACAACGCTAAGGCTCTCATTACGAGTTTCCTGCTATCTCCAAAGCAAGAAACCGGGGTAAGAATTAACAAATCCAGACTGTATTTCCCCGTGATTTAACAGGGATTTTGAGTTATTTTCCCCGCAATAAGAAATAACACGCAGGGATACCGAGTCCAGATCTGCCTATTTCCGGGGCAAATAACAGGCGCACATTTACCACCTGCTTAGAGCAGGTGGGGAATGTTAGGGGGCTTTTTTTCTTGGCTGTAGGAAGGAGGAGGGGGGCGGTTAACTTCAGCTATCCGCTCCTCTGCCAGACCTCGCTAGCGGGCTACACGGAAGACAGGTGTTGCTGGTCAAAAACCGTGGTGGTTGTGGGAGATTTGACTCTGGCGTCATGGGATCTACCCTATCATGGCTGTACAAACTGAGCCTTCCACACTTGACTCTCAGGGTAGGAGAGTGTGCAGGTAGCGGTTTTTCGGAAAAGCAGTGGGGGGGGAGGGGGGGGGGGGATGGAGCAGGGGAAAGACCTCAGAATTCAATAGTCAGAAAAGAGACATTGTATCATATTGTCCACCCAGTGCTTATCTTTAATTAAAAGGAAAGTACCTTAATCTCCCAGCAAAGCCAATACTACAATAGTCTTTATGGCCACAAATGTCGTACTGACAAAGGTTAGCATTCTAGCAGCAGATTTATCCTTTGTGTAAATTAGCCACCAAGAGTTCAGACCAGCATTACCTGTTCAACAGAGGTGTGGATCATGGCACTTGTTGGCGTGATCAGTGACCTTTCACCTTCAGTATCCGTATCAGCGATGGAGTACTGCAGATGGTGGTCTCACTCCTCCCTTGGCTTCTGGTTTTGGACAGAGAGAGAGGCCTGCTTGGCAGACTTGCAGTTTTGGCAGTCATGGGCTTCAGGCAGGTGCACCTGTTTATATGTCTTCAGCAGTTGCAGCCTCCTGACGGTGCAGGCAGACACTCATCTTCCACAATTGGGCACTGCAGGATGATGCAGAAGGGTGCTCGTCTTTGGCAGTTGCGGTCTTCTAGCCAGTGCAGGTGGCAACTCACAAGTGAATACTATGGGCATTCAACTGCAACAACATTCCTTTGGGGCCTGCAGCAATACCAGACAGCACTATGATATTCTGAAGGTTAGCTACTTCACACAGCTCACAACAGGAACTGCACTGGGAGACAAGGGGCCCCCAACCACTTGTGTTGACACCAGCTTCACTGCCTGAAGGCAGTTGGCTACATCTGGCGTTTCACACACCAAGAACATGCTGGCCTTCTCCTCGTGGACTGAAAGGCCAGTCACTCTCCTTTCCTCTCTGAGCAGGCAGGTAGTCTTTTAGGTACTAGGCAGACCCTTGGGTTTTGTAGTAAGCTGCAACATCAGTTGATGTCCTCTTTCCTCTGGGAGACTGGCTCTCATGCAGACACTGGCCCTGATCACAGAGTCTATCAGGTACTCTGTGGACCACAGCCTTCCTTGTTCAAGAAAAGCTTGGAACAGGAACAAAGCTGAGTGGGTTGGGCCCCATCTTACACTTATTTTCTAGATGGATTATGTGGATATTCCCCTGGATTCACTGTCTAAAGCTGTGAACCAGGTTGGTTTGGTTCTCAAATGTCATTTTTGGGCTGTTTGTCAGACACAGGCTTTGTGCAAAGTGATGGTTCTCACAGCAGGATGTAATGATGCTGGGTGCAAGCAGGAGTATACAAACCAAGAGCACTGTGAAGTGTGAGATCACTGCACATGGCTGTATCAGCCTTCCTGAAGCCGTAATCGGGGAAAAAAGACTAAGGGCAGGCCCTGCCCATAAATGTCCTCATCCTGAACAAAAGAGCCTTTTGTTTTACCCCTCGCTCTATCATCTACCAAGTGGCAGTGCTGAAGAAGGATGAATCAGCAGCCTTTTGCTAGACAGGTCTGCATGGAATTTCAAAGGTATCCCTGTCTCATTCCCCCACTCCACTTGAATCCATAAGCCATTACCTCATGGCTTTGACCGCCAGTGCTTCCAATGACGAAGAAACACCCTAATAACGAATTATCTGAAAATTAAACCATCCTTTCTGCCCGAGGCCTTAAGAACCCTCACTGCCCTCGCTCAACGGTACAAGAAAACCCTGGAGCGCAGTTGGCACTTTATCAGTATACATTGAGGGACGTTCTCTATGATGGGTCTTGTTACGTGGGGAAAGATGGAGAAACTAATTGAATATACATTAGAATATATGCTAGCCTATATATTAAATGATGCATTAGATAAGTATACATAAAAAAGCATCTGAAGATTAACTAGTGTGAAAGACTTCCAGAACTCTTCCCAAACTGATGTTCAACCTGAACATTAAATATCTTAATAAATACAGACAGGAGGGGCAGCACTGACGTCATTGAAGAGAAATGAATCCCTTTGTGGCTATATAGCTCAGTTTATGAACTCCTGTCTTTACAATCTTTAATTTTAAGAAAGATTTCAATGTAAGATGGTATTACCGGAGACAGGCCTTAAAGTGTGTTGCCGATCGGATCAGCCTGATCCAACGGCAACGCGAGTAATCTTCCAGCGCACAGATGGTTGAAGCTTCCCTGACAGTGCAAATGAATGGACGTCACAGAGCAGAACAAAGGAGGCGCAGTAAGTGCAATCATTGCAGATGGCAACAATACCACGACTAAGTGGGCAATTTGTGGGAAAAAATACAACAAGATTCCCAAAGTGTGGCAGACCGTTGACAAAAGCAGGCAACATTTTCCATAGAGTCTATTCATCTGGGAGCTGTTACGGTCAGAGGAGCAAAAATTGTGAAACACGCCTGCATTTGTTTGTTGCCAGCAGTGACGGGGGGTTCAAGTCTCTCAATAAAGCCTGCCAATGCCATTTGCTAAAGTGCTTGGGTGTGCATCATATTGAACCCAAGCTGATCATACCTGTGATGGCGGTGTCGCGGTTTTTATTTATCTGGTGCTTTGAGAAGGTATGGCTAATAGAGGGCGTAAGAAAATTCTCAGAGACTCTGCCGAGCTCCGTTAGTGATTATGGGTACTTGGGCATTAGTCATTATTTTATTATTTACCAAACCTTTTCCTTCCCAACATGGTCTTGCTTGGGTTTTTCAATGGTCCGAAAACTGCTAGCTTTGATATGATTTTTTGGACTAGCCGAGAAATGCACACTAAGAGAGCACTTTAAGGCGTACAGTGTTTGATAGTTCAATAAAAGGCTTAAAAACCGTGGTTTGGTTGATTTTCGGATTAGACTAACAGCGTCAAGGCCCTCTTTGCTCATTTTTGAAAAAAGTTCTTGGAGTTACAGAAAGATGACTCAAGGTCTTTGTGCTTTTCATGCTCCAGTGAAGTGGGTTAGTAGTCAACAGACCATTCTGTGCGTCACACTCACCTACCTTCATACATGTATCAACAGGAAATGACGGTAGAAAAACACCAACCCTTTTTGTCCAATTTTCCTGTCTATAAAAACATGCAGAGAGGGCACATAGTCTTCTGAGTCAGCCTGGCTAAGCCGCGACCCTTGCATCTCGAAAATGCCCCAACACGTTCTCCTTTTGAAGACCTCTTCCCATCTTCCTTTGTGATATAGCCACAGCCTGTTGGCGCAGTGCTTAATTTGAGCTGGTGGTTTCCCGTGCTCAACACTGGCACTAAATTGGCAGCACTGGCAGTTACGACAGTTGTTTTCAAATTCAATATACATTGAAAATGACTAATACCTGCCTCCCAGGCTAATCTTATAGCTTTGGGGGCCTGGAATAGTCTGAATTGTCACACTTGTAGGGTGTGATGGTTAGTAGCTGGTTTGGTACTGTCACCTGTAGTGTTAGCAGGGGCGATGGGTGGTGTAGGCTACAGTGGCCTCCTGATGAGGGCCCTGGCACTTCATTTTTTTAAATTAAGCACTGTTGGTGCCCACAGGGTGATGTCCATACCAGCACTTAATTTGTGCCGGTGGTTGCAGGTGGTGAGTCCTGGCACTCATTTTTCGGGACTGGAACTTATTTTTCATCATCAGACTTTGACCCAGAGCAAGAGAGAGGAAGTCAGAAAATGGAGACAGGAGGATGAAGAGAAAGACAGAAGAACATAGACAAAGGAAGAACTCAAAAACGACAAGGAAACTGCAAGAGAGGGAGGTGCAGGTTGGTGTGAGAAAATGGCATGAGCTAGAATTAAGACCAGAAAACTTGGTGCTTGGCACCCTCCAGCATGTGGAAGCACAGTTGGGCGTCTCCTGTGAAAAATCATGGGCCCCGGCACTTATTTATTTACAAATAAAGCACTATCAATATGCAGGGCTCACTGCCCAGTGACGCCCACTGAGAGACAGCATCGGCTATGGGGAACACATACCACTTAATTGTACCTCGGGAGAAGATCCCGACAAGCAGAACACTGCAGCAGCCAATGGGGTTTCACCGCCAATTTCAAAGCGAATTTTCTCTCTCCTCCCAGGGCCTGGGCACCGCAAGCATTACTCCAGCACAGCAATCCCACATTATATGTGAAATTCAGGAGGCAGATTTGTGCTGAAGTGAATCATTTATTTTCCAGCTCATTAAACTGAGAAAAAAGAATCTCGCCGGAGATGTTTTAATGATGTTTTGATTTGTGCTGTTGCTTTGAGTACGAACCAGTCCCTTTCCGCATGTCTTAAACAATCCAGCTCCTAGCACCTGGTACTCGAATGTGTTTTAAAGGGAAACATTTCCAAAATACAAAAAGCAAATTGTCCCCACCCGCCCCTGTCCAATAACGCCTCTCTCGCTCTAAAATGCAATCCTTTGGGTAGTTTTCTCTTAGAATTGAAAAGCATCCCCCCCCCCCAACTTGATATTTCTGCTGCTGAGAGAGGATGCTGGCCAAGCACAAAACACTAAATTCTTCCTGTCAGCAGAAACACCAGCCTAGAGATAGACACGCCATGGACTAGAAATGATGGATGAGGCCGCTGCCTTCTCCAGAGGACACAGGAGCGCGCATACATCAATCTTAGAGCCATAAGCGGCACGATGAAAAGGTTGCACTCCAGAGACAAAACTGTCTAGTCCCTAAGATGTCATTTGTGGAACCAAGACCCCTAAGTTTTGATCATAGCCTCCTGTAAAGTACAAACGTGGGCGAATCGTTTTATCTCACTGTTCCTTGGTCCCCTAATCTGACAACATTTGAAGTGCCTAGAACAGGGGTTGCCAAGATTTTTAGAAACCTGACCTACTCTTTACAAAGACAAACTTTTGCGACGCACCTAGCTTTATTGGACGAGTTGGGTGACTTTTTTTAAATGTAACTATAGCATGTGTGGTAGCACATTGTCATTTACAGACAGCACATTTTCCATTGAAATGCCCACTACATTTGGACAAACATACTGTTTTAAAACTATATTGCACACAAATGAGAATGTGTGCAAGTAGGGTTTCAGTGAATATTTAGCATTTGTGCACCACCAAGTAAAGTCTCTTGATTTTGATTTGATCCTATTAAAAAAAAAAATTTCCATCACACTTCACAATTAATAAAAACAAGCATTGGAAATGCAACTGGTCTCGCATTTGTTGGAGTTGGAGCTATTGGTATTATAAATAGCAATCTTTTTACCTGTGCAATATATATGTCCTCCCCACCTTAATAAAATGTTTCTTTTTTTGTGTATCAAACCTGCAATGGTGCCGTAGCACTTGGAGTGAAAATGGCAGTTTCAACTCCACATTAAAACAAGCAGTGTTGTGAGGGTACAGTACCACACGCTGTCACTAGGTGTCCCCTGGGACCTCTTTTGGCCACATATGGTACTGCACCCTGCAGCATGACTAGGCAAAGGATATTACATAGCGATGAGAGCTGCCGACTGGTGAGCTGGGGATGCCGGTTCGAATCTGCTGTGAGGCTCAACATCCTGTGATAATGGGCTGATTGTTTAATTTCCCCGAGCCCATGGCTAAGTTCTAAATAAAAGCGTTTGTAAAATAACAACAACAAAAAAAGCAAAACAGCTGTGGCCTTGGAGGGATGGTGGGGGCCTGCGAGCAGAGTTGTGTGAGGGGGAGGCACAGGGAGATAAAGTGATGGTAAGCAAATGATGCGACAGACGTTTCACTGCTCAAGTGAACCGAACAGTTATCGAGCAAAGAGGCTGGCCAACTAAAAAAAGAGTTCTCTCTAAGTATAAATATCCTGAACAGTAAGAATACATGTAAGAGGGGCACTCCTAGTGCGAGGATTCAGAATTCCAAAAGGAGGGACTAATAAGTGTATTCACCAATGAAAAGCCAACATTTCTAAAGGCCAGGAACCAATGAAAGAGATGGGTGTTTTTTCAAGCCCATATCCTAGATACAGCATGTCTCAAACAGACCGCGCAAGCGCTGCCTAGGCAAGACCTAAATATGGCCTTCATTTTTGCTTTCCTATCTGCTGAATGTGTACAGTTCATTTGCAGGTATTTACATTTAGTTGTGTGTTAGAACTCAATTCGTCTCCTTTTCAAAAGAAAGAGCCTGGTTAATATCTCTGCTTAAAAGGAGAAGGCAGCGCCTAAAGATTAGCTTAAGAAAGCAAACTGCAACCGTCTGTGGATCAATTTAAGAGAGAGGAGAAGCTGCATTTAGGAAAAATGCATATAAATTCTGGGAACTCATTGCCAACTGCTGTGAGACAAGAGTGAGATCCCACCCCATATCCAATAGCGAGGATGTATGGGACTGTTTTATTAGGGAACTATATGTGGACAACCCCAGTGTTGACTTCTGTGTTGAAGATCTATCCACAGACTCTGAGATGATGCTGATTAGCAATGGTTCCCCCCTCTTGGAGTGCGATAGAATCTTCGATTAGGGCAATGCGGGGTTCTAGTGCAATGTGTTTGGACAAAATCCCGATCTCAGTCATAAAAAGGGAAACAAATCTGTGGGTTCAGGTTTTGCTTCTGGTCTTCGATTACTGTTATAACCACTCATCTGGGCCCTCGTCTTGGACCGGAAGTATTATTGTTCCTCTATTTAAGAAGGACGATCGTAATTTACCTGTCAACTATCGACAAATTGCACTACTAGATGCAGTGGGCAAAGTTTTTTACTAAATTCCTGTTTGAGCATCTTAATTCTTGGGTCAAGGATAACACGATTATTCCTTTAGAACAAACAGGTTTCAGGAAATGGCACTACACTTTGAACAACATTGCAACCTTGCAACTCATTACTGAACGATATGTGACCATGAGGAAGCCTCCTGTCTACGCTGCCTTCATAGATTTTATGAGGTCTAGAGATTTTGAAGCAGGTCGCGGTCACCCCCAACATGCCATGCATCCTTACGGCACCATTGGATCCGCAAATCACAGAATAACCGTAGTGGTATTCATTTTGCCCGCAAAACTCTCCGCACACCGCATATGAAGCCATACATTTTCGTTTATTAGAATTGCGGTATACAAATCTTCTTAAAGAACCTTACATTCCTTCTATCTTCGAGAATCTCCAGTCTGGTAACTTGGGCTCAAGTACCACATTCACAGCGGGTCGACCCTGAACAGAAGATTTTAAGACAATCAGCCGCTTCTTGATGCATAGAGACCTATTCAGGCTTGGTAACTTGGGCTCAAGTGCCACCAAACGATTGGCTGAGAATCTACTTAGTCCTCCTCTTCCATCAAAACCATCTACATAATTTGGACCTTTATTTATCCATCTATGGAATCTTTGTGGCTTTCCTGAAGAAGGCGCTCTGTTCGCCGAAACGCGCATAGAAAATAATACGAAAATAATACAAGAAAATTTATCAATTAGCCACTACTTTGTTTAATTGTACTATATGTGTTTTATAAGTGTGCCGGATGTCTGACTATAAATTTATTTACAGTCACTGTATAATGTGTGATCTTCCTTTATATGTACATGTGTAATGTTCTATTGTAAGTTGTATGTTGTATTATTATTGTTTAGTTATATACGTTTTTCTATGTGTTTTTAAAAAAAGTTATCATATGAAAATATACCAATAAAATGTATCCATTTTTAATTCGTTTCTTATGTACACTGAGTCTTTCATAGTATGATTATGCTGTTATAGGTCTCGACATTTTCTTGACTTTTGTTGCCTAGGGATGTTATTTTTCATTATTGTATTTTCCCTGCCCTAGGAACTGATATAAGTTGCAGGGGGTCCTTTTCTTATGCCATTATATTCATAGATTTTTCCACAGCATTTAATAAGGTTGATCGTCCAACCCTGTGGAAAAAACTAGCTAATTTTGGAATGCCTAGCATTTTATTGCACTTGATTATGAAATGAAATGAAATGAATGAAATGAAATGAAATGAAAATGGTACTTATATAGCGCATGGCTACCCGGAGGCCTCCCAGCGCTTGGCTAGACCAGTGACTGTTGGCAGACACACTCAGGGGAATAGCAGAGTTTTTAGTTGCCTTCGAAAGGCAAGGTGGTTAGGTTCCCTGCGTAAATGAAGTGGTAGAGCATTCCAAAGTTTGGCCGCATTGAGAGAAAAAAGGCGGCCACCACTTCTCGCCCTCTTGATCCTTGGGACCTCCACCAGAAGGAGTTCATCCGAACGCAATTCCCTGGTGCCCTTATAGCGGCGGAACATTGTCGAAATTAAAGTAGACCCATTCCCTTGCAGAGACTTGTGAACAATACAGAGGGCTTTAAAGCTGATTCTTTCCTTCACTGGAAGCCAGTGAAGGGCACATAGGGCCGGTTTCGCAGAGAGGCGTTTTGATGTTCCAAATAGTAGTCTTGCCGCGCATTATTGCTTTCCACTCTTCAACCTGGTGCCAAATACTGTTAGGTGGGGATTGTGGGCTATCCACAGGTATACCTACAAAAAATGGTCTGAAGCAAGGGTGTCTTGATTGTGCCTCTACTCTTCTCCCTCAGATCTCCGCAGTCTTTTATCTAAAAGCGTGGGTTTCCCCCCCAGTACTGGGGGTCGCCCAGTGCCCTGCTTATTATGTGTGAACATGTGAACGACATTGTGATACTAGATTTAACCCTGAGATGTTTAGACCGTCACCTAGATTTAACCCTGAGATGTTTAGACCGTCACCTAGATGCCATACAACAGTATGCCAGAGCACATTTTCTGAAAATGAACTCCACAAAATACACTGTGTTGTGCTTTCTGGGGAAAAAGAGTGCGCTCGTACTCTAATTACTCATGGCATCTTGGTGTGCAAAAATTGGAAACAGTTAAATCCTACACCTTTTTAGGTAAAATAATGCCCAGTACACTAAACGACTCAGAACACAAATGTCATAGTGTGTGTAAAGCCCAATCACAGACCAGGAGGTTAGGTTATTTCTATAAGGCAGTGGGACAGAGACATTTTTCCCATCTTCTGTCAGTGTACCAGGCCAAAATTTTGCCTACTCTTTTATATGCCATTGCACTAATTGACGTGTCAGAGTGGAGTTTTTTTAGATAAGCTTGAATGGTAAATACTAAGGAGATCGCTATCACTCAATACGTTAGCCCCCGCTGCCGCATTAAGATTAGAACTTGCTCTAAAAAGTTAGTTGGTACAGGGTTTAGCGGAAGTGGTGCGATGGGGTCATTGCATTATGAACAGTGATTGTAACTCCTTATGACACCTTATGTTTAAAGACATTTTTGAACTAAAAAGAGAGAAAGCTTTATTTTTTAGGAATTTTGAGTATGCTTTAGAGCTATTTAATCTTGATGCAAGTGTGGTCTCATCTATGTCGATGTCTCAGCTTAAAGCTTTTCTGAAGCAAGCTTCTCTCAAGTTAAGTTTCAGTTTGGATCTGGATTCTTATAAGAATAATGCAAATTTTGATTTGATAATGAATTCCTATGTTTTGAATAAATCACAGCATTCTGGGTCATGGAATATGGTCCATGGGGTTATACGCCCCTGGGCACTAATCCGCCTAAATATTGTTCCATTAAATGTTGTAACTTCTAAATGGTATGGCACCTCAAGCACATGTCATTTTTGGAAAAACGGAAACCAGGATTTGAAACGTTCTATTTATATGCCCTGCTTTTCTTCTCGCACAACTGCAGAGGCTATGTATTTATTACTTAACCCAACAAATGAAATGTTTTGTATTCATGTTTTTAATGTTTTAAAATGCGGTTTGCTTTTATATTGAATGTAATAATTAGTGTTTTTGGGCGCATTTCAGCTTTTAGTCTAGTCATTTTGTCTGTGTATTTTATATCTCTGTGCTTTATGTGGACCTTCTCGGAGTTTCAAAGCATGAAATAAAATTTGGTTTGTGTGTTACAAAAAATTGACATCCATTGTCACATAATTTACCTTACTTTTTTTTCTCTGATTGCAAAGTGATAGGAGTTTGTAAACACCAATCCCAGTGTTAAAAAAGCATTTGCAATGCAATAGGTCTCGCATTTTCGAAACTTTGACCTATTGGTATTGTACATGACAATGCCTTTTATTATTACAGATTTTTTAAACACATAAATAAAAGGCATTGTCATTTACAATGCCAATAGCTCAAAATCTCGCAAATGCCAGACCTATTGTGTTGCAAATGCTTGTTTAAATTAGCTGTCCATTTTAGCCATTTTAAACCAAGGAAGAACTCCAAACATGGAACAGTTCAGTCCCTGGTAACATGCACACACGCATCACCCTGCCCGTGCACGACGGTTGCTACCTCCACGACGGGCCATGCATTATTTTAAGTTATTTTGGTTCAAGCTGTGTTCTGATTGGCCGGCCAGTCTGTCGAGTCACTAGTACATCAGAGAAAACACAAGGGGAACCCCAGGTTTTATAAGGATATAGGCCACAAACACGGGCGCCCACAAATAGAAATCATGGGTGTTACAGACAGTTGGACAACTTAGTGGGGCTTATTTAGAGCGAATGAAGGCCGGCCTTGTCGGAAATCCGCAGGTAACGCACAAATTCCTACCGCACGTGCTCAACACACTGAGCTATCTTACTGTTGTAAAAACAATGGGATGCGTTTTAAAGTATGTTTATGTCTGTAATAAGATGACAGTTCTTTAATCAGTGTGCAAGCCTGTACGTCGGTCATTCCCGGACACGTAAAGCCAGCCGGACAGTTAGTACAGTCCAGGCTCCGATGAGCAACTACAACATTTTTGTTGTAGCAGGGACGTCTCAAACACGAAGCGCTGCAGAAGAAGGGTGTGGGGCCTGCCTGAGACCGGAGTGTACATCCGGGGTTGTGAAGATGGTTGTCGGGTGCTGGACTGTGTCTTCAACAGAGCACCAGACGGACCACTTGACTCCTAAAACACCCCTACAGCCCGGCACTGCTAACAGGTTTTCTAGGAAAAAGCCTTGTTGCCTAATTACAACGTCGCCCGGCTTTAGAATCGATGCTCTGTACTCGGGCCCCCTAATGAGCGATCCTCTGGGGCTTCCGTAGCCGGAACACAAAACGTCTGTAGGTTAATAATGCTTTCAAGAGGTGCCGGGCACCGACACTACATGGGTCTCCGCGTTCAAACGCCGAGCCTGCTCCAATGGCATACTGTGTGGTCCTTGTACCGGCTCTGCCTGCAGGGTCTCAGCCATGTCACATGCCTCCTGTGGGGCACAGTCCAGTCACGCTGCCCGCTGCAAGTGGCGTAGAGTCTAGTCCTGGTGGCTGCTCCTGTCGCACAGGGTCCCCAAAACTCTGCCTGTCTCAGTAGGGCAGGATGCAGTGCAACACCTTCTCCTGCAGCAGGCTGTCCAGCCATCATGCCAGGTGCTCTTGTTGCTCAATGCCCTCTCCCCGTGCCCGCTCCAGGAGAGAAAATCCAGTCGCCATGAATTCTACATTGCCAGGTCCACTCAGTGTGCCGGGCGCCCTCTGGTGGTGCAGCCAGCGCCCAGTTACTGTGCTGGTTCCAGTTGCCCCCGAGCCCCTCTTTAGCCCCTCACATGCGACATGAAAACTCCTCCCACATAGATTCAAAACAAAAAACAACACCCTAATAACCATACACGGGTAAGATTTATCAAGCGCCTCACAAAGGGTTGGTTTGCGCCAGGGCTTTAAGTGGGCTGGGTCCTGCCGGTGCTCAGCACCAACAGTTCTTAAAAGCAGATGCCGAGACGGTCCCTACCGGGCTCTCCATTTTTACCTTCAAGGTGGGAAAAAAAATAATAGTAATCTCAACTCTGCAATAGTACCACCCGTCACTGTTTTCGATGTAACTTCAAAAGATTCATTTCTCAGTTTTATATAGGGCAAACATGAGCACCAGTTACATTATACAAGGACATATTCATGTCTTGAATCACAGGATGTTGAGCCCACGTGAGGCTCCAACCTGCTTTCTCAGCTCAAAGGTGGGCAGCTCTAGCCTTAGGCCACATCCTCTCCCACAAGAGCCACATCCTCTCCCACAAGAAAGGAAGCATTCTCAATATTATATACAACGAAGTCATAGTTGTTGCTTATTTATCTTATGCCATTTACAACCATTGACAAAACCAATAGTCCTGGCTTGTGGCAGGTGTGATGTTACTTATTGTATTAGATATATGGATGCAATGACAGAAGCAGCAAAATACCAGTGAGCGGAACACTACGCTAAGCACAGATTTTTAGCTTATGTGTTTTAAGCCACGCGCTTAATTACAGAGGCCGCGCCCCTATGAGAGACCCCCCAGTTTTTTCATCCCACTTAAAGCCCTGGTTGGCGCTATATAAATGCTACAACTGTGGTCCAGCACCAGCTCTCTGCTCTGACTGCTGCAGTGGTGCAGAGTCCAATCACCGTGCTGGTTCAGTGATCCAGCAGACTGATTAGTCACTGATTAGTCATCATGCCTACCTAAGTGGTGCACGGTCCATTCTCGGTGCCTGCTTAAGAGGAACAACACCCAATCACCATGCATGCACCAGTGCAGAGTGCCCAATCGCTGTGCCTGCTCCACTGAGTGACGTCATAGTCCTCGTCGTCATCAGCAGATAGAAGGCCCCCTCTCGCCTCTCACTCAGATGCTCACGATACCTCCCGTGGACCAGGGCCTCTTAGAAGACCGGGCCCTGCCCATCCCTTCTCTGGCTGTGTTGGTTTGTTGACATGACAATCGACGCGGAGAAAGGCCAGGGCGTCCAGATGTGCTTTACTGGCATGTTTGGCCTGATCCTATGAAGGTCTGTAGATCCACCACTGGTGCCCCCTCCCCCCAGTCCCAGGGCACCGCCGGGACGCAGTCGGGATGTTGGCATGTTCTTCTAGGATGGCGCTCAGTGGCATCGGTGTCTTGAACGTGGCACAGGGCGCTTCTTACCTGCTTCCCTCTCCTCCGAGGTGCAGTGACCCCTGCTGGACACCCAGTGCTGTGCGCTCCATCTACCGGCCTACGACGAGTCCCGTCCTGCAATGACCCGAGGTTTCAGCGCCTTCTCAGCATTGTATTTGTCAAGATCAGTGCTTGATGGGCGCTTCCTGGCGCTTGGCGGCCGATGAGTCAGTGTTCCCGCCCACGAGGCGCTGATGACTGCACTGCATGATATAACACTCATCGTCCACATATTTTGGGGGCGTTTGATACGTCCTGAGACAGTTCTTTAAACCAGCACCGGCCCCAGTAGCCCTGGTCTGCAATCTTCGGAATAACGTCCCTGGTGCCAGGCGCTGCACGTGTCATTAATACGGCCTCTAAGCGCTTAACGTTCTCCGTACCGAGAGCGTCCAAGAACACGTTGTAAAGTCTTTCATCCAGCGACATCACCGCAGGCCCAGATTAACGCATTCATCCAGGTGGAAGGTGCCCCCCCTCCCCCGGGGGGTCCAGGAGCCACGGGTGCGGCAGCAAACATGCCGAGAGAGGTGCAACTCAGGGCTTTAAGTGGGATCAAAAAGCGGGGAGTCTTTAATGGGGCGTGGACACAGGCATCTTGAAAAATGCTGTATAAGGGGCGAGGGCTATAAAACTAAGGCCGTGGCCTAAATCAAGTGAGGTAGGATCCTCGTCCTCACAAATTCATCGTCTGACTCACCATTTCTAACTGAAATCAGCAGCAGCACAATGACTACCATAAGCAGTAAAACACTTTACAAGCTGCAGGTTTATTTCTGTGAGGTAATAAGTGCTGTATAAATGGCACTTTCGGAGCTGCAGTGGGGATAAAGTACTAAAGAATTTCAGCAGAGCAGAAACACTGCACAACAAGTGAAGCGCTGAGACGTCGGCAGCGTCAGAGAGGAGCGGGGGCGAGCGAGCGCGGCAGCCTGCTGAACTGTACACAATGGCCATGTGTTTTCAATTATCGCGCCCGAGTCTGGGCATGATAATTGCAAACAGATGGCGGCCGTGCGGGTAACCGCACGGAAAAGGCCATGATGCACGAGCGTCTGGTCAGCTTTCAAAAGCCCACTACATAAAGTCTTCGCCAAAGCAGCGCTTGCGCGGTACTCTAGGCTCGACCTAAAAAGCAGCAATTTATCAGAAGACATACCCTGGCATTTGACCTCTGTCTTTGAAACGCAAAATATGTGACAAGATAAATACCAAATTTAAAGACATCTTTATATATTGCTTGCACCTTGACAATCCATTAAAATAGGCTCACGACTCACCAGTGGGTCCTGGCCGCAGTTTGGGACACACTGGCCCAGAATCATGTTCCACAATTGTAGCTGGTCCTAGCGCACCTTGGTGGTGTGTTGTTAAGAGGAGTTTTGGCTTGCTTCCCTATCATTATCACAGAGAGGTTGGCAGCCTTAAGTCTTCTATAGGGGTATGGAAAGGATTGATAATGTGCCAGATGAGTTTTATGAAAGGATGCTGTTCTCATGACTCCCTTTATGGGTAAGAAGTCATCTCTTCAAAATGGGCCTGTGTATCTGGGAGATACAATACACGTGGCAGTGCCACTAAAGCAATTAGTATGTAGTGCTCTAAGGGATACAAGGAAAGAAAAGTGACAACCAAAATCATTTATATACAATAACCTCAAATGAAAATGAATTTTTAAGCCATAAAGTAACAATTACATATACCCCAATACCAGGCAGGAAGCAGGCAGGCACGTTTACCAGTCTTTGTTCAGCTGGAAAAGAAGGAGAGGTCAAAGTCGACACTGTGGTCGACACAGTGAATGCCAAACTCATTGTCCAAAGGCTTGGGATTGGGGACGGGGTGGAAAAACTATCAGTATAGAAAAGGCTACCATATAAGCTCTGGAGAGCTTGAGTACAGGCGCACTAATAAAACAAGGCGCTCTCAAAGGATTTTTTTCTGAATGCTTAACACTTTGCTCAGAAGTAAATGAACTATGAGAGAGGGTAAAATAACATCTGAACATGCTCAATAAATAAAGATTCAAACAACCAAATGGTTATGCATTTGGATACGTATAAATATTGAATGTAGGCTGAATCAGAAAATATTCTGATTAGTGTACAAGCAGTAATCGTTATGCAAAATTATTAATCTGTTATTTCAATACGTAAAAACAAATGGGGTTAGTATAGTAGCGTGGGTCGTCCCTCTTCAGCCAGTGGCTAACTTTACTGTAAGCGACATCATTCTGCTCTATCACAAGAGCACATCCGCACACAAGTAGTTCCCTTGAGTGCTAGGAAATACTATGCCATTTTGTGCTTTTTGAGACCTGAAAAATTTTGATTTTGGACATTTTTTATATTGGTGCGGGTCTCGCAGCTCACCCCTACAACAAAGTTTTTTTGTGTTTATTGTTAAATGACTAAGCACAGCAGGCATTTACAAAGCCAAAAGGCTGGCAGCCAATGTCAGACCAATTGCTTGTTTCGTTTTTGTAAATATAGAGCTACTTTTCATAATTCCTGGATACATTGATGCAGTATAATTACAAATGTAATGCTTCCCTTTGGATATTCTAATGTATTGGTAGTTCACCTTGTAGCATAGTAAACAAAGGAAGTTTTGAGTGATTTGTTAGTCAGCAATGACCAGTAACTTTGCTGCTGGAAATGATAGTAAAATTGTGTGTGCAATAAAAAGAATGCATAGGGAATAATCAAGTTTCAAGAATAGTGCGCCTCAGTCTTGACGAAATCAGAATAATGCACATCACTGAAGAGCTCTTGATAATATGGAGGCTTATGACCCCATGCAGATCACAATTTTAAAGTCATAGACTTCTTAGATGTTGTGAAATATCCCCAGGTGGACATACTGAGGATATCTAATCTCTTCAAGCACAGGGCTTGCCCTATTAAATTGGATTCATAATTCTTCCTTCATCTGAGTCCTCATAAGTTAGTCAATATCACCCCGTGTTTGTATTTGGGGAGGAAAAAGGGGTGAGCAATGCTTTCCTCCTGTCACCGTGTTCTTTCTGTTAGGGACTTCACAGGGTGGGCTGACCACCTCACTCCATGCCATGGAGGGCACTGTTTCCAATCATGTACTTTTATGTAATAAGATAAAGCATTCTATTTATGATGTTCTTGGCCCAAATGAGACTGCCAGACCTGATTATTTGAAGGTGAAACGTTGAGGACTGGAAACAGTGTCTGTAATGACATGGAATGAGATGGTCAACCTAGTGCAGGGACCCCAGGTCTGCTTTGCAGGTCTTAGAGATTCAAGAGAAGGACTTTGAGGGTATACTTTATTGTGGAAATGGAGATGTTGGTCCAAATTCCAGTGGGGAATGTAGTTCCAACACAGGGTTCACAAGTAGTTTGCAGTTCCTGAACCCCGAATGGGCAGAGAGTGGTTTGGGGATAGATAGATGTCTGAGGTAATGGGGATCACAGCGCTTGTGAAAATTCATAACAGGAGATGTTTTGAGCGGTACAGTGCTGCCTTGAATTCCTGAATGAAACCTTCACACAATGTCTCATGCCTAGAAGTCTCCAGATGGCTTTGTGGTGGTAGAGGATATGTGTGTATGTCTAAGGATAATGAACAGCAGGCTGTTGGATACGTTGATGTGTCTGTTCATGGAGTTGAAAGAATCCTGAGGGAGCTCAGCGTGGATGCTTTTGGCAGAATCAAGTTT
Organism: Calotriton arnoldi; assembly: GCA_963921515.1. Lineage (NCBI taxonomy): Eukaryota > Metazoa > Chordata > Amphibia > Caudata > Salamandridae > Calotriton > Calotriton arnoldi. The sequence goes on along the minus strand of CAWUFW010003076.1, from coordinate 1,659,098 downwards.
GCTCATGAGCCGGGTGTTAAACACGGCCGGACTGGGAACTGAAACTAGCCCTGGCAATCAGCTCGACCGGCCCCAAGGGGCGGGTGCAAGTGGGAAGCACCACTCCCGCTTCCGCTTTTGTTACAGGGGGCCGATATTGCAGCACTGCTGCAAAACCAGCCACCTGTAACAAAACTGGCCCACATGGGTCCAAAACCGTCCCCCACCCTTCCAGCCCACCGGGGAAACGCCCGATGCCCGCTATGGCCAGTCCGGCCCTGGTGTTAATAGTATTGGAGAGGATGTGTGAACACATTTTCTGGATGCTTAGTGATTGCAAACTGAATGCACTGGAAGCGGAGGTGATCGAGGATGCCAGCCTAGTACTGAACTCTAGGGGCGAAACACAAGCCCCTGCAGACCCTGTGGGGGGGCATTCATCCCATGGCCAATGAATATCAGTGAGAGATGGGAGACAAAGGGGTCCCTCTTTACATTCTGCAGAGGGGTCCCACCCTTTTGCTTTACACCACTGCTCAAGTCAATAATTATGACACAGTTCCTAGAAGAGGAAAGGCCCTTAGTGGGCAGGGAGGAGACAGAGGTAGGAGTATTGTATTTTTAGAGTTGCGAAGGAGTAAAAACTCTCTGTCATGGTTGAATTTAGAATGAACGGGAGGTGGGTTATCCAGAGTTTGATGTCCGAGAGGCAGTCAGAGATTCAGGCCTGAGATGGGATTGAGAAACACGATATATCCGATTGCCATCAGTGTAGAGGTCACAAGAGAAGCCAAAAGAGGAGACCATGTTGTAAAGGACGTTGGCATAAAGGGAGAAAAGGAGAGGACCCAAGACAAAGCGCTGGAGATGCCCACAGTTGGGATGTGCCCACAGTTAGGATGTAGGCATAGCGTGTGGGGAAAACTGGGTGAGAAAGAAAGATAAGAGGAGTACCATTCAGCACTATATTGGTGAATACTAGTGAGGCCAGAGTTTTTAGAACAGTGAAGTGGCTGATCATGCCAGATGCGGAGAGGGCAAGAAGGGTGGAGGTAGAATAAGAGGTATCATGGTATGAAGCGCTGAGAATGTTTGATACTTGCAAGGATGGTCTTGATGGAGTGTGGCTACTGAAAACCACACTGCAGGTAGTCGAGTGTGTTAAAGGAGGTGATTCAGGTGGAAACCGGGTACTCAAGCTTCGTCTAGAAATGGAGAGATGTGGGAGGTGAGACATTAGTTAAACAGAAAGTTGGATCGGCTATTTCATAAGCATTGCGAAGACCACTGGTTTACAATATTGCAGATAAGTTCTGGCGACCAGACATTTTTTGGGCGGGCCTGTGGGCCCCCTCAAGGAGGGTGCCTGATGGGTTCCCTTCCTCCAGAGTGGGTGGGTCTGTCAGCATCCTTCTCACATCCTGGCTGTTTTGTGGAGTATGATGCACATTGCTCAGAATTTGACAATTTATGTTCTTCTAATTCAGAGCAGCCCTTCGAGATAGTGTGCTTTATAAATGTTGCCCATCTTATATTTGTTGTCGCTCGTTTAATTCATTAGTACATTTTTAACTCTATGAATCTGTATTATATTTTTTGTGGAATAAGCAGAAAAAAAACACAAATGCGTAAAAAGTGTATTCATTCAGTAATGTGTAGGCGGCATCTAATGGCTTTAAAATCGTAAACATGATTCTGTGCCTCTAGAGGTAGGTGGCACCACATCTATACACGACACACATTTTTACAAATGAGCCCTGTCCCTCTGTAGACTGCCATGGTGTTGGGTGGTGGGTATGGCCGGTGGAGGGTTAGCTGTTTACTGCACACACTGTCAGTCACTGCTGGCAGTGTGTAGTGGGTGCTGCAGGACTGGCTGGTGTCCCCCAGTGCCTGCCCAATTGTGCACTATTGTCTTCCGTAATGAGGCCCCAGGTATAGGCTTCCACTCACACTACATGTGCACACTGCCTCTGCTGGTTGTATACTCACAGAGGGGCTGGACGTGCTCTAGTCACATTCCTACCCCCACTCAGTGAAAGAAGCTAGGAGATAGCTGTTTATTTGTATAACCACAGCATCTCTGGTCACATGTAACAAATTACTGCTGGTAAATTTTAAATAATATTCTCATGTCAGGCAAGGTCTAATATATGAGATCTCGTCCGAAAAAAATATAAAGTACACTTTTTCCAGCAATATCCCAAATTCCAAATGTAGTACATTGTACACTGTCTTTATTTGTCAATTCATGGAGTGTATGAAACCAAGAAAACCACAGGGAGTAAATTTCGTTCAGAAATGATGATTGTTTGGATGCCTTCCTAATTTCTCTTAATAAACAAACTCCATCTGCCATGCTTGAAAGTCTGAATGCCAATAACGGGGATGAAAAGAACAATCTCACGGGTGGGTAAAGTGCCGCCTGGGTGATGGCCACGTCTTTATTACATTCTTCACCAACTACACCAGACCTCTGGGTAAGCCTGTATTGTTAAATACTGGAGTCATCATGTCTATATATAAATAACAATGATTTATGTTTATAAGATTTTTACTTTATGGATTTAGGTGAATAAGGCTAGCGCAGGCTCCTGTCCCATTTAGATGTGCCATATGGGATTTACGCAAACAATACAACAGTTTTGACTTCAGAATCTGAGTTGTTTTTTTTTTTTTTACAAGTGTGAATTTTTCAATTATTTCCTTAAGGTCCTGGGATATCTGGTCAAGGATAACTAATCAGATTCATGTTATGATATGAATACAATTTTTGAATCTTCTCAGATCCAAATTCATATGATATATTTGTAACCCCACACTTAAAGGGTTTGGCTAGATAATACTCCTAAAATTAGGACATGTGTAAGCTTTTTTGAGAAAATGGTACAGACTCCACTTCACAATGATTGGACATATCAAGCGATGCTTCTTCTTCCTAAAAACATTGATATAAGTGATGCTGCACCCCCTTATATCTAGGTATCTAAGAGCTGCACCATTGGAGTGGGCTTCAACATGCCCTATATTGTGCTTGGCGACCATCATGCAGACTTTAGCGACTTACTCCATGGGACCACAGAGACCTTGTGGTCACGGTTTACTCCATAGCGACCTCTTCTCCATGATTTCCCTTCTTTATGTACATCTGCTCGATCCCCAAAAAATTGCTTTGCCTTGATAAAGCTCTATGACACCATATGCGTGAGTGAACATGTTGGCTGCGGCTAACCTAATTAGAAACTTGATTTGAATACGAATCTAATTTGACAATACAAAATATAACACTGCTGCTCAAATATGCTCATTGTTAGTAACCCCAGCAGCAACACTTGGAATTAACATTTATTTGTATTGTTTATCATTACTCCTGACTCACTTGGCTATATAAACTTTCCTTTCTAAACTATTTTAGAAAACTTTAACATACCTACTTGGCATATTCGAGGAATAGGCTTGAATTCTTATTCTACTTGATGCAACGTGGAAAAGTGCACAAATGCACACATAGTATTAAATCATTATACTAGCCCCTTTGGATTCCAATGCTTTTTTTTTATCTCAGGAACATGCCACATGATATGGTGATTCTACATTTGTACATGGTGGTAATATGAGAGCCAAAAAACGAATACATCCTCTGTAACCTGGTAGTAACGAGTCGGCGATAAGATGCAACAAACAAGGAGCTCCTTAAACTATCAAAAGTTAAAGACATACTTAGGTTTAAAAGATCAGTAGTCAGGTTGGATCACATGGGTTGCAATGTAGACCAATATAGAGGTAACCGCTGCCACCCCTCACAATCTCTGAATGATCATCCTGCTCCATTGATTTAGATATTTAGACTTCGACGTGACGTGTGTGGTGCAACTGATATTGTGTGGGGCCTAAAAATATGGTGTTTGTGATAGAACCAGTAATTTCGTCCCTGGGGTTCTTTAGCTGGCATTGGAAGGTAGGTAAATACCAGGCAATCTTTGCCCTTGAATTACGTCCTATTTAGGAGACCACTTTCTGAATTTATCTAGGTGTGAAAAGAGATGGGTTTCTAAGATGCTGTATGAAAACGGTACATACTGTCATGCTGTAGAAGTGCCTCTTGATTGTAGTAGTGGGAAAGAATTGCTTTTCTGAGGTAGCATAGGTCAAGCGCAGAGTATCCTTTACAATTTCACATAAGGCACTAGTGATTTACTTTAGTGGAAGCTTCCGTTTTGCTCTATTCTCCTGCAGTCATCATACAGCCAGTAGTATTCCCTGATATAAACTATAACATAAATCTTGCGCTGTCGTAGATGACTTGGAGTAAGGGCTTCCAGAAGACATGCCACCATAAATAAAGCAGCTAGTAAGGCATTGATGAAAGTAAGTGACCTATCAGGTGGATGCTATTACTGAACTGATTTCCAATTTGTCATCTCATGGCAGTGGAATTGAATGTACTGTCATAATCTCAACACAAAAAACCTCAGCATGGTCTAATCTTACATTAATTTGTATCAACATTAGTTCATCATTAATACAAACATTTCAGTATGGGTAAACTTACTCTTCTATCGCCAACCATAGAAAACATGGCGGCTGGAGCCATATCACTGCTTTTGTCATTAAGTGCTAGTGATATTGGCGCTTGTGAAGAATGTTGTGCTTTGGTCATTGAACCCAGCAGACAGACAGAAGCTGTTCTGCTTTGAGGCGGTCCAGGTGCAGGCAAAAACAGACTTACGATCGAGTAAGAAGCCCAAACTGAATGTAATTATTAGCAAGACACAGCATCCGTCCCTCGAGCCTAATTGAACCATCGTGTTTAATCACACGTATAAAGAGCCTGCACTTCCAGCGCGCAGAGACACCCATCTGGAGTACACGCCAGGACCGCACACTCACCGTGCCTTCTTAAACTCTACATATGGATTTTCCCGTTGTGCCATCCAGATTTTTGCCAGCCTACCTCTACCCTCACATGGGCGCCCAGCTGGGTCCCATGTGAGTATTATTTTCTTCACTACACTCACGGGGCTACACCTTCTACACAAGGCTGCGCAGACTATCCTTCAGGTGTCCCCACACCCTTAGGTCCTGAAGAGACCCTACATTGCACACAGGGTCAAAACGCCGTCGACTGTTTACAAAAGCGAACCATTAAAAACCAGCACTTATCATTGTATAAAGCGCGGTTTATATACTGTATATCTCCTAATGGTCGTCTTTATGATATATAGGAAACCTTGTACATATGTCACAATTATGTCACCACTGTTTTAGGTTCCATTTTTCACTGGGACACCACTCACTATTTTTTGTATTATTTAAATACTGTGAGAAGTTGGCCTGGTATATGCTGTTCACTAATTAAAGTGGACACCTTGCACCAGGGCAAATCGACTCTTATGGTAGATAGGTTTAAGACAACCTTTTTAAAGAAAGCTATCCTAGTGGTAGCTGTGGAGAGCAGCCTTCAGGCTAAGTCTTGAAGGAATGTAAAGCAGCTTGTTTTACCATATAATCTCTTGAATCACCAAATGAAAAGACACCACACAGGTATATATATCAAATATATATGTATTTATTTCTAAATAACTCTCTACTAATCTCTTTATGAGATTAGAAGACAAACATATGCACAAATCAACGTTTCACAATAAGTTAAGCACAAAATATGGCTGGGGCCCTAGGGGCGTACTCAGACCATATACTAAGTAAGAGACTTAGGGACAACGACTTGCAGGGAGACAAGGCCTAGGGCCTTCAGAAGTGCTGGGGCCTCACAAAACCACCCAAGGCAGGTAAGTAAAGGACCCACGGGGGACGCGTGCAGTGTGGATACACAGGCGCGGATCGCCGTTGACTTCAATGGGGCAAGTCGCGGTTGGAAATAAAGAGTTTTAGGATACTTCGGGAGAACCTACAAGCAAGTCACTTACAGGGTAAGTAGTTCTAGGGCCCACACCCACAGGAGCACCGTAGTGCTGGAGTTACCTCACCCAGGGAAGCCGGGTGCATAGGTGTCCTTTGGTGTCGGGTCGCGGCGTCGTTTTCAATGGCGAACAAAGAAGACTTGCTGCTTGCGGGAGCTGAAGAAGTGTCCGGTGGAATCCAAGCCGGGATTCTGAAGAAGGATGACCTGAAAGCAGAGGGGACAGTGTTCAAAGTCACTTGGCAGTGACCCGGGGCAAGGAAGATGGATGCCCACCGTCGTCGGTTGATTCAGGTCGGTTGCGGGTGCCTTGACTCTTCAGCCACGTGGTCCAGGAGGTGTCGACGATGACCAGGAGCTGGATTCGGTGGGTCCCTCGACGTCTGCAGCTGACTGCGGTGTCGGCAACTCGATTGGAGCCAACAAGCCTTGGCAACAGCAAGTCTCGGGGAGATGAAGAAAAGTCGATGGCGCAGACCAGCAAGGTCTGAGGGACTCACCCAGCGAGGGTAAGTCAGGGCAGGCCTGGAGCAACCAGGGGAGCCCTTTGGTTTCTTTAAGAAGTCTTCTGGGGACCCACAAGCCGGCGGGCAAGGGATCGCGAAGACACCTCGGGCGGAATCACTCAACAGGGGCCCACGGTCACTCGGGACGGTGTAGGCCTCTGATCTTCGGAGGGATTCCTGCTGGAGGTCGGGACCACACGTGGTCCAAAGCACAAGTTCGTAGAACGTTGTGAAGGGGTTGCACTCGACAATAGTGCACGGTACCCAGGGGTCGCGGTTCCTCGTTACTCGTGGGGTCCACTTGCCTCAGCTTCGCTGGGGACTCACGATGGCCTGGGAGAGGTCAGGAAATCCACTTCTTGGGCTGCAGGGACTTCGGACTCCGGCGGGAGCGGCGTAGTTTGCGACCGTCGTTGTCGTTTTTGGCGCCTGCCAAGCAGGGGAGTCACTCCTTGACTCCAAGGGAGATTCTTCTGTCTTCCAAAGGTAGTGGAACATCGAAGGGCCAGGATTCTTCTGTAGAGCGTCGTCCAGGGGTTATCTGCTTTGCAATGGCAAGGTTCCCCCTCTTATACTAAAAAGAGGGGATGGACTAGCTCTATGACCCCACCTATGGGAGGGTCAAGGGAGGGGTGGCTACACCCACTTCCCTTTGTCCAGTTTCGCGCCAGAGCAGGGGCAGGTAGCCCCTGAGCTGGTTTGAACTGGCATATGCACAGAGGAGCCTTCTGCTCCCCCAGTGCAGGACTTAAAAGCACTCTAAGAGTGCACCCACCCAGCCCCAATACACTAAACCCTGTCTGGAAGGTGGTTACACCTCCCTGTGACAGGATGCCTATTGTTGGGCTTCCTCCACTGCGAGTTTCGGTCATCAGCAGGAGGGCAGCCCAGTGTCTGTGACTGGTGGCATCCATTTTGTGATGCCAGGGCTCTTTAGGATTCTACCGCGTTTCCACAGCAGGTACATGTCTTATCCCTCTAGAAGGGTGGAATGCTACTCCCGCCGCCAAGATTGGCGGGGGGTAGTATTCCAAGATGTTTGACACCAAACACGACATGTTTTGATGCAGCCATTCCAAAGTTAGCATTTACCGCGAGGATATAATGCACTTAAGAGTATATGGTTTAACCGCATCCACAAACAGCACCAGAGAATGGACTCTGAGAACTGCAGAGGGGCCCTGCTCATGCAGAGGCACCCCCTCACATAGAAGCCACGCACCCTGCCCTCAGGATTGATAGGGCCTGCCTTAGGGGTGACTGATAGGTTTATATGTGTGTGCAAGAGAGATATAGGAAACCTATATCTCAGTGAGGGGTGCTAGCACCACCTCACCCAGGCTGCAGTAGCAGGCCTGTGGTGTCAGATTTAGACTGCTTCCCAGGGGTGGCATAACACATGCTGCAGCCCCTGGTAGGCCTGTGAAGTACCTATGCCCTTGGCACCTAAGGTACCATATACTAGGGACTCATAAGGCACCACAGTATCCAATCACTAGTGCACCTAGAGTGCACTCCATGTCGTTTAGAGAGAGCAGATAGACTGGGGCCCTGAATAGCAGGGTCCCAGTCCAACTAAGTCATAAACCAGCAAAACACCATAAAAAAAGTGGGGGCAACCATATAGTCAGATTCCACCTTGCTACATATACCATGTGTGTATTTTGTATCAAAAACTGTATAAATAATTGTTCATGAAACACAAATTTAAGGTGTGTTCGACTGCCTCTCCTTTTGACATCACATTCAACCCATTGCATTGCCATTGTGCATTTCTATATCAAGAATAAGTTGCCATTAGTCCACAGGAGCCATTGTTTTTGATAATACCATAAATAAAGCAGCTAGTAAGGCATTGATGAAAGTAAGTGACCTATCAGGTGGATGCTATTACTGAAATGATTTCCAATTTGTCATCTCATGGCAGTGGAATTGAATGTACTGTCATAATCTCAACACAAAAAACCTCAGCATGGTCTAATCTTTCATTAATTTGTATCAACATTAGTTCATCATTAATACAAACATTTCAGTATGGGTAAACTTACTCTTCTATCGCCAACCGTAGAAAACATGGCGGCTAGAGCCATATCACTGCTTTTGTCATTAAGTGCTAGTGAGATTGGCTCTTGTGAAGAATTTTGTGCTTTGGTGGGCGAGCTGTGATAACAGTCTGACACATATATATATTTAGCCGTCATCTCTTCAGATTAACACGCGATTCTGTATCTGCAGGACATTTTCATGTACTTGTGGCATACTTACCTGCCATGATGGAGACATTGATTGACCTCTAATGACAAGATGACGTTGAGGAACCAGGACCTCATGACACGTAGGAGAAACAAAGTGGGCAGGTAGGGCTGGAGTTCTCTGAGGGCATTCTGGCTTATGTCATGAGTTAACTTTTGAGAGCACCCACTTGAAAGTCACGTGGCTTCAACTTGCAAGCATTTTTTTCTGCAAGTAACCTTTGCGTGATCGCGGCCTTCAGTGTATCAGCGCTGTTTTGTCCTACTATTACTCACATTTCTAGATCTGATCTCATTGAGGTATTGGAGTTTCTTTGGTTTCATGTCTCTGCGGAGTTCTGCACGTGCTAATGCTCCTGTGTTCCCCTTAAAGTTGCTTCCTTCCTTGCTGTTGAACTGCTGCGCCACGTGTGGCCTTTGGGAGAGTCTGTTTTGAAGGGAGTGCTATGTTACTCCGGAAGTAGCAGATTCCTCCGGTAGGTGGGCCGTTCTCCTCCTCACTTCTCCTCTTTGTTGGACTCATGGCTTTGCTGACCGCGTTGACAAGTTGCAGCCTTGGATCATCTGGGGTCCCAGCTAGGAAAACACGCCATAGCCACAGGTCAGCGAGAGAGCACACAGAACCGTCAAAAACCTGTCATCAGAAGCCACCGAGCACCTAGGTGCCAAGTCTAGAAGTACTTGTGCATTGTGGGAAATCCTGTGAATGAAAACAAATGAACACTGTAAGACCGGAATGGTCTTCTCAGGTCTTTGGATTACACAGAAGGGCTTTTGAAGAGAGCAGGCACAGAGACATGATCCTTTTCACACTAACCAAACAAACACCTCCAAAAAGCAAAACGATCCCGCATCTAAGAGAATAAATCCTACATTCTCTTTGCTTCTGCCTCTGGCCTGATACTTAACCGAACTTCCACAAGTAATGCAGCGTTGGGTGCCTGGCAGGCGATTATTGTGAGGAAAATTCTATTTCTAAGCACAACTCACGTTAAAAAGGGAAGGCCATGAAAGAACTGCAGCATCTCCATGTTTTCTACACACCTCACAGCCCAGGCAGATCTTCCCAGTAACGTCACCCTGTAACCAAGGTACTGGACGCGTGAAGGTCTTCTAGGAAGGAACCATGCAAATCCATTCACATTTTACCTTTCGCAACGTGGCACTTTTTGCACCTACTTCATTATATTACCTTATTGTGTAAATTAAAATACTATCACTTACTCTTCTGTGGAAATGCAGCTCTTGCCAAGCGCGAGCAGAGGCAAGAGTGGTGCATAGGTCCTGCGGGGACTTGCCTTGTAAATGGTTTGCACCACAATGCGCGGCCTCCTCAAGAGAGTCGAACCAGCTCACTCCGTGTGGCTGAGTGGAAATGTTCCCAATAGTTCATCAAACAAGAGCTTGAGACCTAACTGCACGTTGTCGCCCTATAATATGTCTGGTTGCTAAATCAGATGATGTTTGTTGTAATACCGTTTTCAGCCAAAGCACCATCAAAAAATACTGTATTAAAATAGCTCATACACAGCTACCTCCCCAAAACCTCTCCTTAAGTCCACCCTCAGAAGACGAGTTGGGTGTGGCCTTTGTGTCTCTCCGAGGATTAGGCCTTATGCAGTTGCTGCCGAAACGCATGTCCGCTGAGGCATAGCCTTACAACAAGGCCCTAGTTGCAGCTCCTGTTATAACCAGTGGTCGAAGTGGGGGGGGGAAAAGTAGGGTAACTGTGGGCGCAGAATCAGAGGGCGGGAATAACCCATTGATTGCGTCAGTGGGCGGAGTCAAAGGTGTGGCAGAAAGAGCAAAATATCCCAATTTTTAGGTCTCGCCTGGCGTTGCAGCGCGCATGCGCTGCTCGCTCTGCGAGGGCCTTTTGGAATCGATACAGATTCTGAAGTGACTTTAAGCCACGCCCTTGTTTTCAATTGGCTCGCGTCATCGTTTATGTTAAACGCTGGCGCGTGATTGAAAATCGGGCTTTTGGGTTACCGCCTTGTCCACTTTTAGGACGGCCCATCTGGACAGGCCGTCGCCATCTTCGTTTGGCGTGACGTAGGAGGGTGTGCTGGTAGCTTTGTTTATGGGAAACGCTGGCTCGTTATTGGAAATTCTAGCAGCTCCTCCCTCCCCTTCCCCCCATCCAAAAGCAAACTCCTCAGAGTTGCGTTGTTCATTGTTCATCGTGGAGTTGCTGGAAGCGCCCCTTGCTTTTCTCTGCCCCCGGTGCTTGCACACACAGAGGTGGAAAGATTACCATCACACCGGGTGGAGTCCGAGTCTCGGTGCACGTTCCTCGTTATGCTTTACCCGCCCTCTTCCTCCCGTTTACTCTTGGGTGACATTTAACTAATAATGTTTTTTATTTAACGATACTTGTTTTTTTAATTCCTGCTTTGCCCGAGCGCTCTTCTGCTGCAGCTGGGACACACGCTTTTATTCCTGCTTTGCCCGAGCGCTCTTCTGCTGCAGCTCGGACACACGCGCAGCTCCCTGCATGTTGAGGGGATGGAGGGAAACAACTGGCCGTGCGTGCTATCTGCCTACCGGTGGCCCAGAGGTGCCCGCTCCCGCCATGCTGCTGTTGGTAGCTGCTTTCACCGTGGCCTTCGTGCTGCTGCTCTACATGGTGTCCCCGCTCATCAGCCCCAAGCCGCACATAGTGGTAAGTGCCTCGAGTCCACTGCCGTCTCGCAGTGAGTTAGGCAGGGGTGATCCTGCTTATACTCGAAGGGGTTGGGGATCCTCAGGCTGATCTTGTCACCGCTCAGCTTCTAAGGTCATGAGGAGCCCTGCAGTGGGTGAGAGGTAGCGGCGCGAGCTCCCCCAAATACCATTAATACCGTGTTGCCCATATTGCCGTGCTTTTACCACGTTTTCGGATTGGTGTTCACACCAGGGTTAACTCACGACTCAGTCTGCCCAGTTCCAAAAAAAGTGCAGCAAAAAACTTTCAAAATCGTTTGTAGTGCTGTGTCAGCCTCTGAGGCACTCGTGTCTGAAATTTTTTACATCCACTGTGCACTCCTTTCAAAATCTTCCAACAGTGACATAAAGACGGACTGCTTGTTGCTTTCTATCCGACTATACGTCGAAGCGGTTTTCAGATGGGTGGCGTGCTCTTACGCAGGATGCTTTCAACGTTGTTGACTTTGCCTGTTTACGGAGTTACTCCCGTGACTTTGCCTGCTTACGGAGTTACTCCCGTCGTGTCGTTTTGCAGTTGTATTCCATTTGTAAGCAGTCTCAGAGGCTTGTTGTTTTGCCCGAGCCCTTCTTCCCTAATTTTTACCTTCTTTCCTCTGCTGTCCATTCAGTGCTCTTCTTTAACTTTCACTGTCTTGCCTCAGCCCTTCATCCCTGATTTCTAGTCCTTTCACAAACTGTAGTTTCACTTTTGGCTTAAACATTAGCAAAGCCAATAGATCTGCCTAAACACTTATAAGGTCCCAAAGGCGAGACCTGTTGGCTATGCCAATGCTTGTTAGTATTTGTTTCCCATTTCACTAACCGGTTACAGCTTATTACGTTATTTAATTTAACCAATGGATACACATGTTTATTTAAGGTTTAATATGAGTTATTAACATTAAAATACGTTCACAAAGTGGGATACGTTTCCAATCACAGAATGTCCCAAATATCCTTAAAAGTGGAAGCACAAGCCTTTTGTCCCTGAGCCATGGAGTTTCTATCATCAGCACGTCTCCTCCCTTTTTCCACAAGAGCAGTTCAAACATGAATGGCAAAATATCCTAGTTTGCAAATGTTTTCCACATAATTATGGCTCTGCCACTTTTGCCACATAATACATCATCTGCTGCATAATCTGACGATTTTAACTGATAAAATGTTTATAGCTCAAACGGATCAAAAGTTACTAAAAAATGTGACTTGTGCTGCTGTGAAGTGGAGGGCCCTTTGCAAAGGTTGACTGGTCACCTTTCTCACTGCTGCAGTTATATGTTCCACTGGCACTAATAAGGAAAAATCTTTGCATAGACTGTTAGCATGTGTACAAATGTCAAAATAATAAAGTATCAGAAAATGTACAGCACCACTAATACCAGTGTAGGGTGTCAGAGCACTTTACATCACACATATTACACAGAGACAATCAATCATACATGTGTAAATCACTGTATAGGAAATGTTACATAAGTCAAAGGACTACAAGGTGTAGGAGTCACATGACCACCATACTAGTAGGCAGCATAGTTTAATAGTGATTGGTCTGGAGAAACACACACTCATAATTTAAAACATAATACCATGGTTGGGGGTTCTCTTTAATAAACAGAATTGATTTCTACCCAAATGAACCCTTTTTTGCAACATTAGGATAATCAAAGACTGGGGGAAAAAACCATAACACTCTAATTTATACCTTGCAGTTTGCATGCAGCTCTTACATGACAGTTAATAGCTCACTGTTCTATGTTAGGATTTTAACTTATTAACTGCAAGTAACAATAGGGTCTCTCTGACAAAAGCAGTAACCCACTGACCTATTAGCATTATGTGCACTTTGTGATCTGCATGGTACATGTTCTTAGCAGCAGGCACATTAACCCTCTGCGCTTCCTTCCCATGAGTCAAAACGTCCACTAGACAAAACACCATCTCTCTCTACTAAGAACATTAATCACTGGAGTTATCATGACATTTTTATTGTTGTCGAAAATTGTTGGAGGCCAGGAAGGAGGCAGCAAGTGCTTTTAAAACCATATTATACTTGCAAACACGACGCCCCCACCTGAAGTCAGCGCCGTCCGTGCAGGTAACAGCGTTGGAGCGGTGGGGCCGGGAAAGTGGGGATTTCGAGGGACGATGCAGAGGGAAAATTAACTATTTATTTAATTTTCCCTCTGCATCGTCTCTCGAAATCCCCCCTTACCCGGCCCCTCTGCACCACCGCTGTTACTTGCATGGACCGCTGCTGGTCAGCGCCTGGTGCGGTCGCACTGCCCTAGAGCAACCCTGCTCAAGGGTCCTGTGCCCTCAGTGACAGAGTCACTGTCACTCTTTGGAGTGCTGCTTCATAGGCCTGCCTGCAAGACTCGAGGTGAACTTCAGAATGAATTGTGGCGGACAGGCCTTCAAGGTTAACCCACACTTGCCACTGCTAGGGTCCACCTGCTGGTGCTAAGACACCAGGGCTTTTAAGATCTTGCGGGCCTTCTAAGGTCTAGCATGGGAATGTGCTCCCTCAGGGGGAGTGGTCTGGTGGACTGGTTATGAAGGCTGAACCTGGTTCCCCAGTTCCAAATTCAGCAGCTCTGACCATAGTGTCACATCCTCTTCCCCACTGAACACCATATTGCCCCACTGAGAGAAACTCGCACTGCATTGACCCGCTATAAACACCTGGATGTGACTCAATTCAAATTACGCACTAGACAAGAGCAATATGCTGCCTAAAAAAAATTAACAACATCCTATAAAAAGCAAACACTCATAGGGAATGCAAGATTAAGTAAAGCATGTGAAATGTAAGCAGGAACAACATGGTTACCTTTTTCTTTTTACACTCAGTCAGAAATTAGTGAGTGCTATTGCCTGAAAAGTTAAGGCCATGACCGCAGGGCCCAGAAGGGACCCATTTCAATGCCCATTGCTTATATCCTTACAAAACGTAAGCAGTATGGTTTAAAAAGACCACATTCGTGAACACACAGCCGCTGTACACATTTTGGGCCAGATGTACGACTGAAAATTCCATGCGCAAATGGGTTTGCGACCCGTTTGCGCATGCAATTTTCCTCTGGGCCATGTACTAACACTATTTTGCGACTCGCAAATAATTTGCGACTCATAAAATAGTGTTTTGCGACTCGCTATTAGGAAGGGGCGTTCCCTTCCTAATAGCGACTCACAAGCCATGTACGAATGTTTTGCGACCGTGGTTGCATAACACTCGGAGTTTACCGCCCTCTTCAAGAGGGTGATAATGCAATCGCAAAAGGGAAGGGGTCCCCTGGGGACCCCTTCCCCTTTGCAAATGCAGGGGGAAATATTTTTTAGGGGCAGGCTGAGATCCCAGGGACCACTACCTGCCCTTAAAAAAAATGAAACGAAAACATTTCATTTTTTTTTAAAAAAATGCCTCCCGGAGAACGGGCTGCATTTTTTTTTAAAAAAACTGTTTTATTTAAAAGCAGTCCCAGACATGGAGGTCTGCTGAGCACAGCAGGCCACCATCCCTGTGAGGAGCAGCCATTCCCAATGGGTACGCAAATTGCTAGTGCCTCAATAATATTCATGTGGCTCGCATTTTGCGATCCAATTGGGAATCGCAATCAGTGTCTTAGACACTGTTGTACATTTGAAATTGCGACTCGCAAATTGCGACTCGCAATCGAGCGCAATTTGCGAGTCGCAATTTCAAATGGTCGCACATCTAGCCCTTTGTTTTCCAATTCACCCATCAAGCAGGTATTTCAGTACCTCCAGGAATAGTGCACTTTCCAGCCCAGGGAAAACAATGTTGTTCACAGAGAGACGAGAAAACAAAAGTAGCGCTTCACTGGCAAACACTGTAAAGTGGCGCTAATTTGTTTAGGTGTGAATAAATCAATCTGGCCCCCTTGCAACCACTCTGTCTTGCTTTAGTTAATTAGTTAGTTATTTTTCATATTTTGAATGTTTTATTTCTCTCCACCCCGAGGCTGCACTTAGAAATTAAAAAATGTCAGAAAAGATGTTTCCAGCAAAAGTATTTTTCTTTTTTGGATCCATTTCACAGGGGAGCAAATAAACGAAAGGAGGAACGAGAAGGTAATACCCATTTCTTGAAGTGTCGGTTTTCACTAAATGAGGAGGAGCGAGACAGAAAGAGAGGGAAGAGGGGGAACAAAGAGAGGGGGGGGGGCAGTTGCCAGCGGCAGGAGAACTGGACACTCTCCTCGTCTTCTCTGGGCACGAAGGGAAAGACAGAGTCCTTTTCCTTCTCTGCCCGTTCCGCTAGTCCCCAAACGCCGAGCCTTAACTATCGGCCTTGGCGATTTCTGCCGTCAGGGAGGCATGTTTAAAATAAGAAAGTGGGGGAACAGACTTTATGAAAATAAATAAGTAGGGGCACGCCGTGCCCTGCCGATCCCGCCCACTTCGACCACTGGTAATAACACAGCGGGGCCTTGAGTACTACAAGCCAGGGAGAGAGCATTAACTCCCACACGGGTTGTAACTATTACTTCCTCAGCCACGAAGTTCATTGCAAGGGGACTTTCAGCTGTAATTATGTTTTTAAAGTGTTTAATGTCTCGGGAGGTATATTGTCTGTGAAGCTTAAGAGTGAACCAATTCATGCAGCTTGGTGGCAGCTCACGGTGTCCACATGTTATAAGGGCCGCGTGCGGGGATGGCGGCCCCTGAGGAAGGGGCAGGTGGATTGCGTCACCACTGAGGTAAGAACCACGCGCTCTCGCAGCTTCGGAGTCCCACTGGAAGCCTTGCTCTACAAATACATCTCCCGAGGAGGGGATCTGTACTAACCCGAAACGTGAAGCGAAAGCATTAACTCGTGGAGGAAAATTGCGAAAGATATTTACCAAGGAGAAAAAACAATTAACAGTATTACGGTGGAAATAAATGTTCATTTCAATGAAAAATGGATAAGCGGAATGCAGCACGTCAAAACAGATTTGATATCTTGAGTGAGAGTTATAGTAACTGGACTTTTCCCTATAGCGGGAGAGGTTTTCCCATTGGGCCTTGACCAGGGGCGTATGCCTGGCCGTGGCCAGCCAGGGACACAGCGCCTCACAGACCACCACATGTCCCCATGGACTGTGAAGTGCTTGTGCAGCTGTCTGCGCCGAAACGCGCCTCTGTTCTGTGAAACGGAGGGAGCGCGAGAATAAACAGACTCCAGCATGTCCCGGGGATTAGGGCGCGCGCTCTGGATTCCAATCCGCACCCATGCGGAAAGACAGGCGGCTTGATACCGGTGCAGCGAGTGTGCTTAACTAGCGATCAGGCCCACGTCGTTGAGTCACACAGGATTAGTCCCACGGTGCTAATGCCTGCCCACACCGCGAGACATCCACGGCCTATTCAGAGCCTACACTCTCCGAGGTGTTTCCTTCCATAAAGGCTCTGACAGCGCAGACAAGATGATGCAAATAGCTTGTGCGTTGAAGTGCGCACTAATGTGCATTACAACACTCCAAGGAGAGTGCACGCTACAGCGCACTACTTCACCAAGAGGCATGCTTCTTTTGCGAAGGGCTTTTGCTAAGGCAGAGGACCGTTTCCCCACTGCTCAAAAGGAAAAGGAAAATGGTAATAGCTGTTATTATCATTTTATTTTTCCTATTGAAGTCATTGGCTCGCGGGGCGGGGCTGGCCAGAGCAGGGAGACGAGTGGTTTGCACTCCTTAAGCGCGCATGACTGCTTGACTGGCCGTCTCGGGCCAGCCAAACAGTACTGCGCACTTTGCATCTTCCCCGCCAGGCTTGCTTTACACAGCCTGGTGAGGAACATGCAAAGCCTCCCAGTCCCTGTCTGAGCGCTGTGGTTCGGCACTCAGACAAATCCCAACGCTGCATTGCAGCGTTGTGATTGGCTATAGGGAGCCGGGGTGCTTCCTATTGCTTCCAGCTGCCAGCGGAGACAGGAAGAAGGGGACGGAGGAGAGGCAGCGGCCGGACGTCCCAGGTAAGTGTTTTCTTCTTTTTTTTTTTTTTTAATTCCTTCCCGACCCCTCCCCCGCCTCACCACTCCCAATCGGTAGCAGCCACTACTGCTTTTTTTTTTTGCAGAGACAATATCAGGATAATTAGAGGGATACATACAAAGATGATCTGTGCTGAAGCTTCTAGAACTGCGGCCTAGCTTCACAGACTCATCACAGTGCTGCTTTCACACTGTTTCTCAGTGCTGAAGAGGTGCTGTCTATCGAACATGGCCAGGAGTTTGGAAAGGCGTAAAGGATCGGTTACTATATTGCACACATGAGCCCCGCCTGGTGCCTTGATAGGTACAGTGCAGGTGATAAATGAGGGGCCTCCAGGCCACCCATTGCTTAAGTTTGTTGGCTTCATTGTCACTCTTATTTGCTGCCTTCTAATTGGCCAGCGCATGCTGGCTTCACTTCCTCTGGTTTTGTCTGAAGCATGGACAAAGTATTGGTTGCTTCAGCTTGATTGCTGTCCTTCCTCCAATCGCGCTGTGATTAAAACACTACTTTTATTTATTCTTCTTCCCTGTCGTCCTCGTTGAACCTCTTGCAATTTGTAGCTTTGTTTTGCTATGCCACACACTTCAAAGAAGCCCTTTTCTCCTTTGAAATTGATGTTTTTTTGACAACAGATTTTATCTGCTTTTATTGTGACTACAGATGTTATCTGCTTACAAATGTATTTTCACTAAAACATGGACAATTGCTTTCTTTAAGTAATAGGATTTTTTTGCCAAATGTTATAATTTTTATCTTGTTGACGCATGGGGAGATTAACTGATTTGCTCAGAATCACAGGGGTGTTCTGCTGAGACCTAACAAGCATTGGCAAAGCTAATAGGTCTCGCCTTTGAAACTATTGGCTATGCCATTGCCTTTTGTTCATGCTGTACAGCATGTGCATTACCAACTTTGGAAATGATTTGTAGCCATGCTGAATAGCAGTGTAGCTGCTGTGGAGCACGGCTAAAAATAATAAAACAAGCCTCTGCAAAGACAATGGGTCTCGCCTAGGAGAAAGTAATTGGCTTTGCCAACGTGTTTAGCCATGTACCGCAGCATGGCTTCTGTGCATCATGGCAGAAAGTTAAAAAAAAAAAGCGATATGGCGCTCGCGCTGTCCGTAAATTCTGGCTGTGTACAAGTTTTTTTATTTTCTACTTTCAGCCTTGCTGCCACCAGCTGCGCTACTGTACAACAGGACTAAAGAACATTGACAAAAGCCAGTAGCTGTCTCGTAGGCCAGACCTCTTGGCTTTTCCAATGCTTGTTTTTAATACCAGGTGCCCAGAGGTGGGGCTTAATTGCATGTGGCGGAGCCCAGGCTCAGGAGCACCTGGGCCATGTGCTTTATTAATACTGTTTGAGTACTGCGCCGACCCCAGTTCAAAGGGCACTCATTTTAAGTGAAGCTTAAAATTGAAATGTCCGCAGGTTTCCTTGAGTGAGGAAACAAAGGCGTGAAACTGATCCC
The DNA here is from genome assembly GCA_963921515.1 of Calotriton arnoldi. Classification (NCBI taxonomy): domain Eukaryota; kingdom Metazoa; phylum Chordata; class Amphibia; order Caudata; family Salamandridae; genus Calotriton; species Calotriton arnoldi. The sequence goes on along the minus strand of CAWUFW010003076.1, from coordinate 1,640,286 downwards.
ATAGGCGCCTGAATCTGTGGTGCACTGAGCACCTCTGCCCCCGGCTGCAGTCAAGGGGGACAGAGAGGCTGCTCAGGCGCGGCTCTGTCCGGAGCTCCTCACACCCTCGGCGGTGTTCACTCAGCGCTTCCTGCCAGGAGCTCAGTGCACACCCTGCGGCAGGGGCGGTGCGTCCATCAGGGCGCTTGGGCGTTGCCCCACTAATTAATTTGAGGCACTCGAGTTGAGTAACAAGCGTTGCCGTCACTCTCAGTCTCTCACTCACATTTGCAATCCCAGGCCGCCGGAGACAGTCAGCTCAGAAGGGGGCGGGGCAGCAGGAGTTCAGTGCAAGTGTCTGATGAGTCATCATGACATCGACGATAATATGTATCAGGTGGTCGGCGGAGCGCACAGCAAGAGTGCAGCATGTTCTGTTTAGGGCTTAAAATTTTGGGACCAGCCCGAACATGCGCACTAGGCTGCTCATTAGAAGAGCGAGGGTTGTTCCATGCCGCTCTTCTAATGAGCAGCCTAGTGCGCATGTTCGAGCTGGTCGTAAAACTTTTAAGCCCTAAACAGAACATGCGCACTACTGCTCAAGCCAATCCTGGCGCTGCTGCTGGAGCAGCGTCTGGATTGGCTGAGAGACGCAGGCGGTACTTGCCAGCCAGCCAGGAGCGAGCGTGACGTCAGAGCCTCCTCGTCGAGGCAGACACACCTCGTGTTCACTGCTACCACGGGTGACGGGAACCGGCTGAACCTGCAGCAGCGGTCGGGCGTGCACCAGCGGGGACCTCCGGTCTGATTGGTAACGTTTTATTATTTGTTTATTTTTATTCCCCCCGCGCTCCCCCCTCCTCCCTCCCGTGAGCATGCTGGCCGTGGCTGCAAGAATGGTGTGAGTGGATGCGATGTGCGTGAATATTTCTTCTGGCCCTGGCAGACAACTCACTTCACCTTTTGGCGTGAAACATGTAGTTACATGCATATTCATTTTAGATTTTTTTTTTTTTCAAAATAATTTTCACATTAACAAGAAACGTGCAGCTACGTCATTGCTTGGATACCGTTATAAAGACAACAACCATGATGGAGAATGCATAGCCCTGCCTTCAGTCATTTAAACAGTAATAACTATGGTAGAACGTCAGCATAATTTTAACTCAAACGCATGGATACTATTACACTTATTTTCAGTGTTTTTGCAGAAATCACTGTGTGCTTGTGTAATGTAATTGGTGCTCATGTACAGCGCTTCAATACCTTCCCGTCGAGTTCGCGCTATATAAAGCTACAAAAAAAAAACTATTCTGCCAGCATGAGCTTTTCTGCTTGCTTTGTCCAGCCCATGTCCCCTCTGTGTGTGCTTGTGACTTGGCCGCAAAATGACAACTTCCTGATAAATCAGCAGTGCCATGTGACTGCCCCACGCGCACATTCACACAATTAGGGATTGTTTTGCATGGTTTGGACTTCAGCAGGTCGCCAAATTGCCGTGAATCAGCTCAGCGCACTACAAATCTTTTGGTGGGAAGAGAGAAGGGACGCGGTGTGCTGTGCGAGAACACCCCAGAAGCCCAATGAATTATTTACTGTGTTAGAATCCAGTGCGCGCGGACATCTCTATCAAGGCGGTTGCTGTGCGTGCTCCCAGGGACAGGCCCCCCACCTGAGCAGCAGCGACGGGAGAAGGAGGCCCTGGCTTTGGCACTGCCTGAGAAGGAATGTGTAGCCGGTGCTTGTGGAGTGTAACTTGTAACTCACCTGGTCTTGAGCACGAGTCACGACATTAGCCTGCCCGTTTCACCATAACTGTTTGACTGCCCGCCACCGTCCATTCTGCTGAGAAAGGCGTTCAGTCAGTCTCACCAGTTCCCACCCGCCCAACAGTACCTCACTCACACAGCCCGAATGACCTGTGTCTCGCCCCATCTTATTCGGGCACCTCTGGTGTTTTTTCTGACCCCAGTCCCTCCCACTTCGTGTTTTTAATATCCACCTTCCTCACTTCCGATCTCCCCCTCTACCCTGGTCTCCCATTCTCTTTTAAGACCTATCTTCCCGTCCCCTCTCTCTTTTCCTTAGCAGTATATTATCGTTTCTGCCCTACAAACAGCCCTTCTCGGTCCCTTTCTTGACCTCAGCCTTTCATCCTTCACCCCCAGACTTTTTTCTGTGACATTAAGGTTCTTCCCTTCATTCCCTGCTCTGTTCCGCCTCTTACTCTCTACTCTCACGGACCCTTGGTTTCTCCATTCACAATGAGATTGCCTTGACCCCTGAATCTCCTGTTTGACCTTCTGAATCCTCCACCTCTGACACTTCGTTTCGCTCCTGACCTCTGCCTGTCTCTTCTTTACCACGGCACGTTGTACCTCGGTCCATTCTCTGAGTGAACTCATCTTTTTCTTTGCACTGTCTCTTCCCCCACCACTCGCTCTGTATTTTTTAGTAGTTTCATATTTGGAAATTATTAGCATTTTCTTTTCTTTTATAAAGGAGTAACGTGATTCAATTTCAAAGCCTTGGCATGGTTTGTGAAAAGGTCCTGATAACAATTCCGACATTGTCCTTGGTGGGTTACTGCTGGAGTGAATTAACAGTGTGAAGACTCTGACCCTGAATTTTCTAAATGTTCAAGAAAATAACCTATACGGTTTACTACCTGTTCAAAGTGATGACAAGATGGAGGGCTGCGTCATGCCACTTGATGCAGCCCCAGACCTCAGGAAAAATAACTCTTGCATGAGGCTAAAGTGAAAAGGTCCACACCAGCATTCCAGTAACTGGACTACCATACAATTTGCAGAAGAACAACACCCTTTCCTTCGAGTATTCTCATTTTCTGATTTCCTGATGTAATTTCTAAGTCTGATAGTTGACTAGGAGAGGGGAGTAAAATCCCATGCAGTGTGCACTCTTACTGAAGGAGATCCACCAGGTCTTTCCTCGGAGTGATGCCTCTCAGGCAGGAGTGCCTTGCGTCCAGACAAAGGAGAAAGATCAGTGCTTGTGCACAATTTGGAAACACAACATGGCGGGTGCTTCTTGATGACAGAGTGTGGCAGGTGATTGGTGAGTCTAGGAAAAGAGCTCCAAAGCCAATGGATTAAAGGAATATGACTGAGAACAGGGGCAAAGGTGGTGGTGTGTGTGAATAAAATTAAATTCAGTTGTACTGGCAACCATTTTTTTAATCCACTTTATACCATAGTGCTTAAAACTGTTAAGCTAAAAATCTGTACTTAGCATAGTGTGCGCACCACTGGTATTGTGCTTCTTCTGTCATTGCCTCCAGATATATAATACGAGTGACATTAAACCTACAACCAGCCAGGACTATAGGCTTTGTCAATGGTTGTAAGTTGCATAAGATAAATAAGAACAAACTGCAGCATTTTCATTATTATATACAATGAAAACATAGGTGGTTCAGAGATGTGTTACAGGTGGGAAACACTTAGAGGGCCTGTTACCGTTGGTTGTATGTGCTTGGCTTGGGGGGTCATTTTGCAAGCAGACCAGTTTGAGAATTGGGCACATTTTTGATTTGATTCTAATGTTTTCTTCACACTTGTGCTTCAAAATGCTATATTTGGATCCCCCTTTTTCAACAATTTGCAGTAAATATGTGGTGTAAAACCCACCATTTGAATCCATTTTTTCGAAATTTTCTTGCGGGGGGGGGCTTTCCTTTTGCAGTTTGGGCTCACTCGCTTCGCTCGCTCGCTCATTACATTAGGGTACAACATTTTTCGCCCAACCACTTTCAAAATCCACCAGCCGCCACTGCCCTGCGGAACACGTCGACAGGCGTGCTAAAGGCTATTATGTAATATTCATTAACTTAGTTCAGTGAATGCTAGTATGGCGAATTAAATGTGACGAAAATGAAGTCACAAAGCCATGAAAACGACAATTTCACTTTGGCTCGCATGCCAAAATAGGGGGGTGCCTCCGTGCGGAAATCCTGCATAGAGGGAGCTCTGAGCTGCCCAGGGCGGCCTCGGTACCGGAGGAGGTCCAGACAGGGGAGGGGTTTCTTACCCCGACAGGAAGGGTCTTCTTTTCCCTGACCGGGAGAGTCTTCTTTTCCCTGATCTGGGAAAGGCGGGTCTTACTACCCTGGCAGAAGAGGGTCTTCCTGCAGGCCAAGTCCTCTCAGGTTCTGTTGCAGTATAAAATGGTCAGCACGGGCGTCACGTGCCACAGCATGCATGCGCCACAGCATGCACGCGCCACAGCATGCACGCGCCAGTTTCGAGAGTTTGATGAAAAGCAGCAGGACGGTGGCAAATCACCAGAGAAAGAAGCGTGTGTGTGTGTTTAGAGGTGGGAGGCCTACAAGGGAAATGAAAAGAGGGGATCGGGCGTTCTCTCCTATTAAAAATAAAGCTACGGGAAACTGAAAAATAATCTCATGGGATAATTTGTCATTAACAATTTTGTTAAATTCCATTTTTCAAAAACATTTTCGTTGCAAAAGTATACATCTCACACACACACACACACACACACACACACACACACACACACACACACACACACACACATAGATTGACGCTGATGTGTTGCATGCGAGCGGGGCGTGTTAATCTCGCACCCATCTAATTAACCTGCCTCCTGGTAGCATCTTTAGAGACACGTGGTTCTTGAATCATTCTAGAAATAGGAATAAGGACAGTTTTTTTGGTAAACAGACAAACCTGTAATGTCCGTGCTGTAGTGATGTGCTTCGATTCCTTTTTTTACATTTGAATGCTTCAACTACCTCCTATATTCACTGAGACAGTTTTGTGAAATCATAAAACAGCAGAGGGTTATTTTGTGAAAACACTTTAAACAATATTTTACCTAGGCAAATGCTTTGCCATGTTCCTCCAATCATGCACCTGCACTGGAATCCTGCCCATCTGAGCTCCCACGCTGGATGTTTCTGGATTGTGGCCAATGATTTTGCTGTATTTTGCTGTTTTTATGTTTTTTATGACAGCACAGTTACCAGTTGGTAATGTTATGTTTTACTCATTTGTAGGGGTGGGCGAAACTCGTGGAATTTGACTATGCAGAACTCCACCGATTTACAATAAAACTCTGCATGATTCAGTGGATTTCTGCCAACGGGCAAAAATAGGCACATCGCACTGTGATTTAGTGCCAGGAACACATTCCATGCTGAAAAATTAGTGCCAACGGCACCACGTGGCGCGCCAGAGGGTGCAGCTACTCGAGTTGATCTTGCTGCCGCTCGCGTATATTTTATTCTCGATCTGGATGCCAAATCTTGCTTGCTCTCACCAACTTAACGTTTTGGTGTGCACATGAGAATTTTTTGCCACGTGGTGATTGGCAGAATTTGACGGGTACTCTGCATTGTCAATTTTTTGCCAAATCCCCCGGCGGAACAGAATATTTCGCCCACCCCTACTCATTTGTCGACGCTCAGCAGAAGATTTATGGAAGAACGAACCCCACCCTTCAATGAAAACAACTGCGACTTTCATATTTAGACAAGCTTTGGCAAGTGGGCGTGCCACTCAATGCTCGACTCAGGCTCAAGCCTGAAGCCTGGCTCTGGCTCAGCTCGAGGTCCTGTGTGAACAACCAAGCCCATAACAAGTTGAGCTTTCATGTGACTTCTGCCTACCTCCCTCCCTCTACCCAGAATGTGGCATTACAGCCAGTGCTGCCTACTTTGGAACTGAAGAACCAGGTTCAAGTCTTGGTGTTGGCTCAAAATCCTGTGATGCTGGTCAAATCTCTTAATCTCCACATGCTAACAAGCAATCAATGTGATATTGAGTAACGAAACTGGTGCTCATCTCAATTGCTCCAATTTGGCTTTTAAGTGGAGTTCACGTTATATCAAAACTACAGCAAGAATGCACACAGACGTAAAAGCAAAGCTTTAACATAAGGAAAAACAAAAATATACCTACTTCCTGGCTGATTTGTACAAAGTGAAACCAGAAATCCTGGCTAAATTGCAGCTTCACTGCTTACATTTTGTGATCTTAGGCAAATTTTTAATTTAATCCTAACTGGTTTTTTTCTACATTACTTTTAATAAGTACTTCTTAGTGCAGTGCTATAATGTGACTATTAGTATCAACGCTTCACATGTTAAAGAAATACACTCCTTTGAATTTTAAAGCAATTTTATCATATTTTATATGATGTTTGTTGTGTGATTTACATAGCAAATGTTTTCAGGGCTCGACTCATTAATGGGCTCTAAGATCCGACCCTTGGCTCAGCTCGCCCTGTATATTTATTAGCTCACCAACCTTCCTCAACCATGACGTCATCTTCCTCACCGAGACAGGGCTCAACCTCGCATCTGCGCCCAACATCACCTCAGCAATGCTCGACCGCTACAACCATCCACTGCACCCCCGACGCAGATGATACCACCCAGATCATGGAACACTTCAACTTTCAACTCCAAACTGATGGCAAAACCACCATCAGAGGCACCCTCATTTACATTCCTCAAGGACCTCGCCCCAGCTTCTGCGACACCATCCCCGAATCATTCGCCCCGCTCGCCATGGACTCCATACACTACATCCTCCTCGTAGACCTCAACTTTCACCTTGATGACCCTAACAACACCAACACTGCCAACCTCAAAAGCATGAACAACATCGGACTCACCCATCTAGTCACCAACACCACACACATCGCAGGACACACATTTGATCCCATCTTCACTGCCAGTGATGGTCAAGTGCAGCCATGTCACCGAGCTCACCTGGACAGTCCATGCCATCGTCCACCTCACCATCACAAGACCCACCCTTTCACCACCACCAAGCCGCCCAGCACCTCTCACCTAACCTGGAACAAAGTATGAGAGCCATTGGACCGACGCACACAACACCTCCCACCCTGACACCTCAACCAACCTAGAACAGGCTGTCAAGAACTTCTCCGCCTGGATCACCAAATGCGCCAACAGAGTCGCCCCCCTTCAAGCCCACCAAACTCAACAGATCTTCCAAACAGGCCAGTTGGTACATGACAGAACTGAGAACCACTAAACGTAACTGCAAGCGACTTGGAAGGAAATGGTTAACCCAGTGGCGTAACGAAAGTTGAGCGGGCCCCCTTGCAAGGGATACGGAGGGGCACCCACTCTGGATTTAATCCGGAGCTCTCGGGCCTGAGTACTGTGCTGAGGGGCCCCCCTGCAGCTCGGGGCCCCCTCGCAGCTCGGGGCCCCCTCGCACCGCGGGGGTGCGGGGGCCTGTGTTACGCCCCTGGGCTAACCAGCAAGGATACTTAAACACAGAGAGAGAAAGGGTCTAACGGAACCACTCCTGGGCCCCTTACGATATATCTATAATCAACAAAAGAGTAGTTCCGAGTTACTTATATTGAACAAGGCAAAAGGAAAAACACTTGTTTTTTTAAAAGAACCCTCACTCACCAACCTGGTTGGTGACATGCTTCATCATAGGGTTCCCACCCGAGCGGCCGAATGCCTCTCGGGTGTGCTACGACGCCTGATTACAGCGGAGCGTGTTTTTTGAAGTGCAGGGTGAGTGATCAGTGGCACAGTGAAAGATAAAATTGCATTTACTGATCCTTGGAATTTAATACTGGAACAGTAAGGCAAGATTAAAATAAAAGCGGATGTCTTATCTGGTTAGATTGACCAATGGCATCCACACGTGGGATAAGTGAAAGTGGCCGGTCTACATGTTTCAGCCTCACTGTGCAAATTTGCGAGGCTTTCTTCGGGACCAGTGATGCCACGGGGGTATGCACTCGCTAAGGTCGTCCCTTCCCTATGGCAGTATTTACTGCAAACTTATGGTTAACCTCTCCGCGTTGTCTGAAAGAAAACGTATATAAATTCTGGAAGAGAAAACAAATGTAAAAACATCCAGGTCAAATTTTCGGTTCAAATCAGAACTCCGTAAAAGCATTGCAGCATTCACAACCTTGTGCATGCCATACGTGCTGTTCAATGTGTCTGTTTAGGCTACAATTCCTATAGTGCCTAGCGGTAAGTGCATGTATTAGGCACTATTACGAGCGGTAAAATTATCACGCGGAGCTGGATAGTATGAAGGGCTAATTTGAGTTAAAAACTAGTACTTCCAGTTTTTATACACCTTCTACGTGCATACTAGCACAACCTTTGTAATTCGTCAAAGAGCCATGATTAGCGGACTGACGTTTTTTAATTTTTAAAGGAGATATGCGTGAAGGACCGAAATCTATGAGCATCGCACCGCTGTGGCGCTCATATACACACGTGCAAGGAGGAGAAACATGGCGAATGCACGGCTTACATGGGAAGTAGTAGATTCCTACCCCATGGATCCTATCGGGGGGTGTTGATCTGTAGTCACACACTAGATAGAAATAGAGGCAATTGAGTCAGAACAGGGTTTAACTACGTTTACAAATTACCTGGTGGATGCTGTCCGTGATTGAAATACTCACTACACCAAGACCAAACGCCCGCTTCTGGCACCTGGTATGCTCCCGGTCCAGGGCCCCGTGGATAGGTGTGTCCCATTGCCGGGCGCTTTTGAAAGGCTGTTGAGTTGCTGGCTAGCGTCTGCGTCATCACTTTTAACGCAGTGACGTCGGCGCGTGTTCTGGGAATCCGAAACAGAGTTAACTCCTTCAGCGGTTTTAGGTCTCACCTGGCGTTGGAGCGCGCATGTGCTTCTCACCTGCGAGAGCTATAGTCATCGTCAGTTTCAAGAAGGGGACTCGAAGCCCCGCCCCTCATTTTCATTGGGTAGCGTCAGCGTTTATGTTAAACTCTGGCTTCCCATTGAAAAGGAGGGTTTTCGGTTGCCGCCCTTTGGCCTTTTTGGACGGCCCCCAAGGACTCGTACGCCTGCATTACGGCTGTCGTGACGAAGTTTCTTATCAGAAGCTTCGTCACGCTGCATTGCACGCGCCAATTGGCTCTCTTATCACGCTGCCTTGCACGCGCCAGTCGGCTCTTATTGGTTGGCAACTAGCAAATAAGCACTGTGATTGGTGGACCTTGTCAACCAATCAGAGAGCCTACTGGTGCATGCTGCAGGAGCGCACGGCAGCGATGTTCAGCCTCCGGGTCTTAGTGCGGCTCCCGCCCCTTCCCAAGCTCTCTTCGCTTGTTATTTGGTGTAGGCACTTTTTTCCTTACAGGACGATGTGCGCAGCCGGGACAGGGGCTTTCGCAATGGCAGCGCGTGTTTATTTTTTGCATCGCGTAAAAGCGCGATGCAAAAAATAAACACGCGTCGACACTCCACAATACAAATCTGAAGAACTGCGTGTCTGCGCTTCCACAGCGCTGGATCAAGCTGCCAACCAAAGCGCCTGCACATCGTGAACAGAGGCGCTGGGTGCCGCCGACCCGTGACCAGAGGGGATCGTGGTGAGCTGATAACCCCGCCGGCCTGGAAGCTTGAAGGAGCTGTGTGCCCCCGATCACCGCCGCCGGCCCGGGAGCCGCGAGAGCACTTTGTTTGCCTTCACCGCCGCTGGCCCAGAACGCGTACGTTTTCGATTGGTGAGTGTACGCGAACTTCAGGATTGGTTAGTAGCTCAAAGGCTCATTGGGCCGCGGTGTATTTACAAGGTCAAATTGTCTGGCGTAGCATTTCCCGCATGTTCATTTGTTGAGGTGCCTCGGTAAAGAATTTGCTCGCTACTCTTCTACTTTTTTCGGCAGTAATTAGGCTCCCCGATCAGGCATTTTACGACTTTACCTGTACTTGTCACTGAGCCATCCATTGGCACCACAACACACGTTACGTCCATACAATCTATGTATTGCTGGATGAACGCAGGCACTTCAAACTTCGCCATGGCGGTCAGACTATAACCAGCTTCTGCGGCGCAGTCCGGCGTGGAAAGCCACCCGGCTTTATTTACGCCAGACGTTGTCGTTTCCTGCACCCTGCTCTGTCCTGCCCCTTTGAGCACTGGGCTCGCACTGTTACAGCAGGGTGACACCTGCGTGCAAGTGCTTAGGTCCCCTGCTGAGCTTTTCCCCAGTCCATCTTGGGACCACTAAGAGGGCGGTAAGTGTTTCCGTAGTGACAGGGCTCTGAGGAGGCTCGCGCTAGTTGTCCGTCGGGGGTGGTATTGGACTGCCAAATTCAGTGCTCGGGATTCGGCAGGGTCTGTTAGTGGCTAACCACGGTACCTTATGCACCTATCGCACAGTGACATTCCCCTAGTGTGAGCCTCGATGTTCTACAGGGTAAGTAACGCATGTCATTGAGTGTCACCTGGCTTGCGTGTGCATGTTATTCACAGACGCCGGGTCCTACTAACTACTCGTACGACTCTCACCTTCTTGCCTAGATGGTTCTGCACTATTACCCCCAGTCACTGGCCCTAGTTATTGCTCCCTCATGCCTTCGGTGACCTAGCCCTTCTTGCCCCGGTGGTTCTGCCCTATTACCCACAATAACCGGCCCTACTGCTCCCTCGTCCCTCCAGTAACTCTGCCCTTCTAGCCTCTGTGATTCTACTCCCTACCTCCAATGACCGCACCTAGTAACTGCGCCCTCGTGACTCCACAGATACTGCCTTTTTTGCCCCGGTGGTTCTGTTCTATTACCCCGCCACCTACCCCACACCCACCGTCCCTCCAGAGACTCTGCCCTCCCCGCCTCAAAGGCTCTGCCCTCCCACCACCAGTCAATCTCCCGAGTGACTCGGGCCCTCTCAAACATCCTGTGCCCCTGTCTGTCTCCCCAAATCAGTGGTCGGGCAGCCTGCACGTTAACAACCCCAGTCGCAGTGAAGCCATCTCTGCGAGTAGAGTCGTCCTCGGGGAGATGGGGGCAGTGGGGGCCAGGAGCAACCAAGGAGCCCCCCCGTGGGTGCTCAAATTCAATTTCTAAGCCTCTTTTCTGCTCCAGTGCTTCAGCTTTTCAGTTCTGCTGGGGTCATCTCTATCTCCACCGGTCAAACAAGCACACCGGAGCACCCCTTTATCACACCCCTCTCCTCCAATCATGGGAGTACCCCGTAATCACAACTCTCTCCTCCACTCCAAGGATCAAACAACATTATCACACACTCTCTTCCACTCCAAGGATCACTCCATTATCACATCCTTCTCCCCATTCCAAGGAGCACCCCATTAGCACACCCCTCTCTCATCCATTCCAAGGAGCACCCCATTATTACACCCTCTCTCGTCCATTCCACGGAGTACCCCATTATTACACCCCTCGCTCATCCATTCCACGGAGCACCCCATTATCACACCCTCTCCTCCATTCCAAGGAGCACCCCATTATCGCCCTCTCTCCTACATTCCAATCAGCACCCCATTATCACACCCCTCTCTCATCCATTCCACAAAGCACCCCATTATCACACCCCTCTCTCATCCATTCCAAGGAGTACCCCATTATCACAAAACAAGCATTTACAATGCAATAGGTCTCGCATTTACACAAGTTTGAGATATTGCTATTATAAATGACAATGCGTTTTATTTATGTTTTTTTTTTTAAACCATAAATAAAAAGCATTGTCATTTACAATGCAAAACTTTAAGCTATTGGCATTATAAATGACAATGCCATTTATTTATCTGTTTTCAAAACCAATACATAGATAAAAGGTTTGTCATTTACAATACCAATAGCTCAAACATTTGCAAATGCGAGACCTATTGCATTGCAAATGCTTGTTTGGCTTCCAGTCAGACTTTATTACAAAGTGACAAAGCCTCTTACAAGTGAAGGAAACGAAGCCAATGGCTTCGCGTCGAACTTTATTGGCTGTATATAAACAAGAGTTCGAGCTTGCCTAAAGTCAGAATAAACTTGTATGTCACAAACAAGTTTACAGTGGATGTATTAAGCTTATGTATTTAGCGTGAATGGGCACCTGTGGTTAGTTTCAACCATTCAGAGTGAGTAGGACAATATCTATGACTGTGACCTCTAGATTTAGGAGGTCACCGCATGTAAGGCATAATGAATGTCTCTGGTAGAATGCCGAGGATGGGACATAATAGTAATGTGTATTCGCCTGCGCTTTTGCTAAGAAGCACGTGCCCAGTGGTAGCACTAGCTAGATTGTTCCTTGTGCTGCCATTTTGGTGTATGTGCTGTGGTTCTTTCATCAAGATAGGCTCATATCATAAGGTAGATCAAGCGTCCTGGTCAGTGTAAAAGGGCTTATTACAAGGGGGTTTGAAGGGGGCGGTGTGTTACTTAGTAACACCCGAGTTTTTGTAACAGATTCAGTTTATATTCAATTATTTCTATTTCACCAGGGTAATGAGTCTTATTTATGATTCAGTGAATTCCATGGAATGTTATCATTCAGCCCTTGTTTATGAGTGTAAAGTCTATATATCCAGCGTTGCTCTTTCTCAAAGAGGAGCTTTTGTGTGTTCACAATGGGTTTGATTTGTTCAATTATTGTCCACTTTAGATCATTGGTGGTGTGATTAGTTTGTAGGAAATGTTCTGTCATTCTGGTGGTACTCTTTTTACACCTGACATTACTTCGGTGTTCACAGATACTTTGCTTGATTTTTCTGCTTGTCATCCCCAGATATCTTAACCCACACGGACACGTGATCAGATACACCACGTTCATTGAATTACAGTTCGTGTGTGATCTAAGAGTCCATGTTTTGTTTGGTTCCAAGTCAAGACTTTTTACAGGGGATGTTAGATGACAGACACTACAATTCCCACAAGGAAAATGCCCAATCACATTTGGGAGTCCCCAGGCATTTAGTACTGAGGGGTTTTGGTCTCTATCTGCCTTCCTTGGGCGAGTAGATACGAGAGAGTCCCTTAAACTTCTTGCTCTTTTGAATGAAAAGAGAGGTTTCCCCCATTTCCTGTTATCATTCACTGTGCCACTGATCACTCACCCTGCACTTCAAAAAACCCGCTCCGCTGTAATCAGGCGTCGTAGCACACTCGAGAGGCATTCGGCCGCTCGGGTGGGAACCCTATGATGAAGCATGTCACCAACCAGGTTGGTGAGTGAGGGTTCTTTTAAAAAAACAAGTGTTTTTCCTTTTGCCTTGTTCAATATAAGTAACTCGGAACTACTCTTTTGTTGATTATAGATAACCTTTATAGACCAAGAACAAGGGGACCCTTATAGTCAGAAGGGATCAAGGGTAGTAGTAAGCTATTAGAGACAGTGGTCCCTTTCAAAAGAAATAAACCATATAGCCATAATACTGAAATCAGGTTCGGGTCTAATCATATACAATTGGTTGATATTTAGAATTTATTTACAGAAATTAAAGCTAAACAATACATGAAACATTCAGTGAGCAAAACGTGACGGGGTTTGAGGAAATTAACAGATTTCCTTACCACATCCCTGCATCGTAGCCGGACTCATGGATCCGGTACTATCCGGACACCTCCCAATCCAGATTCCACACCAACCACAGCACCTAAACCACAGTGATCGCTGCCACAGACGACATCAGAGCCCTCTTTGACTGGGGAGAAACAGCGGCTCTGATCCTCCTCAACCTCTCAGCAGCATTTGACACTGTATCCCACCACACCTTTATCAAGAGGCTTCACCACATAAGAATCCAAGGAAAGGCCCTCAAATGTATTGCGTCCTTCCTCATCGAAAGAATCCAGAGAATAAGACTTCGACCTTTCACCTCAGAACCTAAGAACATCAACTGCGGCATCTCTCAAGACTCGTCCCTCAGCCCCACACTGTTCCATACCTACATGACCCCCTAAGCCAACATCATCAGAACACATGGACTAAACACCAAATCCTACGCTGATGACACCCAGCTCATCCTCTCGCTATCAGAATACCCCTCCAACTTCTGCAGGTGCATGACAAGCGTCGCCAACTGGATGAAATTCAACTATCTAAAACTCAACATAGACAAAACGGAAGTACTGATCTTTGGGAACAACACCTCCCTGTGGAACAACTCTTGGTGGTCTTCCGAACTAGGACCCTTACACACTCCGCCAACCCATGCCCACAACCTTGACATTATCCTGGACAGCAAGCTCACCAAGAAAAGCCAGATCATTGCAGTCTGCCTGCTTCTTCACTCTTCGCATGCTCCATAAGATCTTCAAATGGTCCCTTGTTAACACCAGATGAACCATCACTCAAGCACTACTCACCAGCTGGTTGAACTACGGCAATACACTCTATGCAGGGATCACCTCACACCTCCTGAAGAGATGAAGACCATACAGAATTCAGCAGCTAGATTCATCCTCGACCTCCCAAAGCGGACCCACATCACCCCCCACCTCAACCAGCTCCACTGGCTCCCCATTCAGAAGAGATGTCAGTTCAAGATGCTGAGCCACACCTACAAAGGCCTACACAACCAGACACCAGCATACATCAGCCACCGCCTGAACTTCCACCAATCCTCCAGACACCTGCACCCTCTCCCTCACTCACACCACACATACCCGCTGTAGCAACTGCGGAGGGCGCTCCTTCTACCTCGCAGCAAAGCCCTGGAATGGCCTCCCTCTTCGCCACCTTCACCTCTCTTTCAGAGTTCAGGAAGGGACTCAAGACCTAGCTGTTCAACTGAACCCTGCCTTATCAGCAGGGTTCTCAGCACCTGGATACCCTCACGGGTGATTAGCAGCGCTTTTCAAGTCCTGTTTGATTGATTGATTTATACACCAAAGAGCCAAGAGCATGAGTTGATACTTATCTGGGCAGAACCAAAGCCCACTCTGTATTTCTTAAATAATTAGTGGAAATTGGTCGGCATCACGATGCTCTACCAAGCCAGACTTAAAAACAACTGAAGTTGCATTGGTTTTCCATCTGTAGATCGTCTAATTTCCTAAGCACCCAGCACTAGTCGGCCTGTTTCTCTCATCACGTCATCACTGTAAAGTGCAATTCCCACTAAAATTATTCAAAATGTCACTGTGCCAAAACCTTCCCTCCTACCAACATAGATAGAAAGTATTGTTCTTTCTATGATTCCATCAAATATCCCAAAGTATTGACACATTCATAAATTGTGTCTGATCATATTCGCAGTGCGGTGCTTGAATGTAACATATACTTGTGTTTTTTTTTACTTAGCCGACAGTTTTGAACACACCCCTTCCTGACCTGTAGTCTGTATCTCTTTCTTCTGGGCAGTACCTGTGTGTACCACTTTCTCACGGGTACCTCTTACTTTCCGCAGGACCTGCGCACCCCTTACTCCTGCTACATGTAGCCCACTTCGTGAAATATTGTGCCAAACCGATGTGGTGTGCAGTTCTATCTCGAAGAAAACAAAAAAAAACCTCATTCGTTGCCACTGAAAATAACACACTTTGTCTGGATTATAAAGAGGCGTAATCTCCACAAATCCGCAGTAGAAGCAGATTTAGTTACTATTTAATCTGATCTCTGCTTTTTTTTAAATTCAAATGTGTGGATTGACTTGAGTGCACAAACCCCATTTTCTTTGCCCACAGATCTGAGCTTTAAACCGAGATGCACCGGATTGACTGGAGTGCACAGACCTGTGTACTCTTTGCTCACAGGTCTTCAGTGCTCTGCACTGAGATGCACAAGGAATGACTGGAGTGCACAGACCTGTGTACTCTTTGCTCACAGGTCTTCTGTGCTTTACAAAGAGATGCACGTGGATTGACAGGAGTGCACAGACCTGTGTACTCTTTGCTCACAGATCTTCTGAGCTTTCAACAGAGATGCACCGGATTGACTGGAGTGCACAGACCTGTGCATTCTTTGCTCACAGGTCTTCTGTGCTTTACAAAGAGATGCACGTGGATTGACTGGAGTGCACAGACCTGTGTACTCTTTGCTCACAGGTCTTTAGTGCTCTGCACTGAGATGCACGTGGATTGACTGGAGTGCACAAACCCCATTTTCTTTGCTCACAGATCTGAGCTTTAAACAGAGATGCACCGGATTGACTGGAGTGCACAGACCTGTGTACTCTTTGCTCACAAGTCTTCTGTCCTCTTCACTGAGATGTACGCTGACTGACTAGAGTGCATAAACTCACGTATTCTTTGCTAACAGGTCTGTGCTGTGCATTGAGATGCACGCGGATTGACTGGAGTGCACAGACCTGTGTACTCTTTGCTCACAGGTCTTCTGTGCTTTACAAAGAGATGCACGTGGATTGACTGGAGTGCACAGACCTGTGCATTCTTTGCTCACAGGTCTTTAGTGCTCTGCACTGAGATGCACGTGGATTGACTGGAGTGCACAGACCTGTGCATTCTTTGCTCACAGGTCTTTAGTGCTCTGCACTGAGATGCACGTGGATTGACTGGAGTGCACAGACCTGCGTATTCTTTGCTCACAGGTCTTTAGTGCTCTGCACTGAGATGCACGTGGATTGACTGGAGTGCACAGACCTGTGCATTCTTTGCTCACAGGTCTTTAGTGCTCTGCACTGAGATGCACGTGGATTGACTGGAGTGCACAAACCCTCATATTCTTTGCTCACATGTCTGTGCTGTGCATTGAGATGCACGCGGATTGACTGGAGTTCTGTGCTCTGCATTGAGATGCACATGGATTGCCTGGAGTGCACAGACCCGCGTATTCTTTTCTCACAGGTCTTCTGTGCTGTGCATTGAGTTGCACGCGGATTGACTGCAGTGCACAAACCTGTGTATTCTTTGCTCACAGGTCTTCTGTGCTTTACACAGAGATGCACTTGGATTGACTGGAGTGCACAGACCTGTGCATTCTTTGCTCACAGGTCTTTAGTGCTCTGCACTGAGATGCACGTGGATTGACTGGAGTGCACAGACCTGCGTATTCTTTGCTCACATGTCTGCGCTCTGCATTGAGATGCACGTGGATTGACCGGAGTATTCAAACCTGTGTATTCTGTACTCACAGGCCTTCTGTGCTCTTCATTGTGATGCATGCAGATTGTCTGGAGTACTCAAACCTCTGTATTCTGTACTCACAGGCCTTCTGTGCTCTTCATTGTGATGCATGCAGATTGTCTGAAGTGCGCAAACTCACGTATTCTTTGCTCACAGGTCTGTGTATTGAGATGCACGAGGATTGTCTGAAGTGCACAAACCTGTGTTTTCTTTGCTCAGAGGTCTCCTGTGCTCTGCATTGAGATGTATGCGGAATGACTTGAGTGCACAAACCCTCATATTCTTTGCTCACATGTCTGTGCTGTGCATTGAGATGCACGCGGATTGACTGGAGTTCTGTGCTCTGCATTGAGATGCACATGGATTGCCTGGAGTGCACAGACCCGCGTATTCTTTTCTCACAGGTCTTCTGTGCTGTGCATTGAGTTGCACGCGGATTGACTGCAGTGCACAAACCTGTGTATTCTTTGCTCACAGGTCTTCTGTGCTTTACACAGAGATGCACTTGGATTGACTGGAGTGCACAAACCTGTGTATTCTTTGCTCACAGGTCTTCTGCACTCTGCATTGAGATGCACGCGGTTTGTCTAGAGTACTCAAACCTGCGTATTCTTTACTCACCTGTTTGTGCATTGAGATGCACGAGGACTGACTGGAGTACTCAAACCTGTGTATTCTTTGCTCACAGGTCTTCTGAGCTGTGCAATGAGATGCATTTGGTTTGTCTGGAGTGCTCAAACCTGCGTATTCTTTGCTCACATGTCTGTGCATGGAGATGCACAAGGAATGACTGGAGTGCACAGACCTGTGCATTCTTTGCTCACAGGTCTTCAGTGCTCTGCAATGAGATGCACAAGAATTGATTGGCGTGCACAGACCTGTGCTTTCTTTGCTCACAGGTCTTCAGTGCTCTGCACTGAGATGCACAAGAATTGATTGGCGTGCACAGACCTGTGCATTCTTTGCTCACAGGTCTTCAGTGCTCTGCACTGAGATGCACAAGAATTGATTGGCGTGCACAGACCTCTGCATTCTTTGCTCACAGATCTTCAGTGCTCTGCACTGAGATGCACGCGGATTGACTTGAGTGCACAGACCTGTGTATTCTTTGCTCACAAGTCTTCTGTCCTCTTCACTGAGATGTACGCTGACTGACTAGAGTGCATAAACTCAGGTATTCTTTGCTAACAGGTCTGTGCTGTGCATTGAGATGCACGCGGATTGACTGGAGTGCACAGACCTGTGTATTCTTTGCTCACAGGTCTTCTGCGCTTTACACAGAGATGCACGTGGATTGACTGGAGTGCACAGACCTGTGTATTCTTTGCTCACAAGTCTTCTGTGCTTTGCATTGAGATGCACGCGGATTGACTGGAGAGCACAAACCTGTGTATTCTTTGCTCACAGGTCTTCTGTCCTCTTTACTGAGATGTACGCTGACTGACTAGAGTGCATAAACTCACGTATTCTTTGCTAATAGGTCTGTGCTGTGCATTGAGATGCACGCGGATTGACTGGAGTGCACAGACCTGTGTATTCTTTGCTCACAGGTCTTCTGCGCTTTACACAGAGATGCACGCGGATTGACTTGAGTGCACAGACCTGTGTATTCTTTGCTCACAAGTCTTCTGTGCTGTGCATTGAGATGTACGCTGACTGACTGGAGTGCATAAACTTTGCTCACAGGTTGTCGTCACACGGGGAGGGGGGGGGTTTTCATCGCGCGGGGGTGGTTGTGGTCGCGCTGGGGTGGTTTGTGGTCGCGCGGGGAGGGGGGTTGTCGTCGCGCGGGGAGGGGGGTTGTCGCACGGGGAGGGGGGTTGTCGCGCAGGGGGGTTGTCGCGCGGGGGGTTGTTGCACGGCGAGGTCGTCGTGCGGGGAGGGGGGTCGCGGGGAGGGTTTAATTTATTAATTTTAAAAAATAAAATAGTATAAACTTACATATCCACCGGCCGGGTCCCACGTCTTCTCGGCTCCTGCTCTCCTTCTCTCCTGCCTCTGGCAGGAACAGGAAGCAGGCAGCCAGGCTCCCTCCCCATAGCCAATCACAACGTGATTGGTTGGGACGGCGCCCACCCAGGCGCTTATTGAGAGGCATGTTCTCCATGCAGGCTGCATTACAGCCTGCATGGAGAAGGGCAGAGTGCGCATGACTGGTTTTGACGGCCCCAGAGGGCCGACCAAACAGCCTTTGCGCACTCGGGCAGGAGCTGGCACATCACTCCTCCCCTGTTCGCAGAGCAACCCCGCCCGCCCGCAACCAAACATAAAATGGTACTAACTGAAAGTTATTACCATTTTATGTTTCTGCTTCTCGCACTGCGAGAAAGCAGTGGGGCGGCGCTCCTCTGCCCTAGTGCAGGAGCCGCCCCAAGGTGTTCAGACTATTTGAACATCCAACCTTGGTCTCTCTGCAGAGTGCCCAGAGCAATGGTGGCCTGTGCCAATTGTAATTATATGTGAGTGGATAAAGAAGGCACAAAACTGCGACAGATTGACAGGGCCAAAGTGGTAATAGTGGAATGGGTGGTTTCTGATCTCTAGTGTGTGCAGGGGGTGTGGTGCAGTGAGTGAGATGCAAGGAAGTCCATGCAGAAGGAGGGAGTGAAAAAAAGGTGCAGAAGAGGAAAGCAATGACGGATGGAGGATTTCAGAAGGATGTGTGGAGAAGAAGGCTTAGGGGTCCCTGGCTTCCAGGAGTGATTTAGTAGGGGTCCTCGTAAGTCAAAAGGTTAAGGACCACTGGTCTAGACCTCCCATACAACACACTTCTCATGCAAACCACTCGGGGCACATACAGCTCTGCAACTGCCCACAATGTGTGTCTGAATCTCAGATTCAAGGACTGTAACTATGAGCAAATGCAAAGTGTCTCGTGCGCCCTTCACTTCATACATAGATAAATGCAGCTTCAGGTTTGGGGCAAAAGATTTGGGAGCACCCCTCCGAGCCCCACCAATGATAAAGAATCTCCCTACAATATGGAGCACTCAATAAACCCAGCAAGCACAGCACACGGGAGCTTCTTACTCCTTCACCCGAAAGCGCCTCGGGGCCTCGCCAAGGGTAAGAGACACTATACGCACGCTATACTATACAATGCTGGGTTGTGAGATATGCAGCTTATTCTGAGCTGCGTCACACCAACACCATATATTGTATGAATGCAGCAACGCAGCTGACCCACTAGTTGGGTAGTCAGTCTTTCTGTGATAGGTCAGAAAAAGTACTGAAATACTACGTCCAGTTATGTCTTGTTGGATTGTGTCATGAAGCCAGGGGCTTGTTCCAGACACATTGCTGTTCTGTGAAGCTTAGTTTAAAGCATGGCCCCTCTTTAGACACAAAGTAATTGCATGATGTGTACCTGCTGTGATGAGAAGGGCTCTCAGTGGGGTAAATACTCACCACTGTGATATGTAGTCATCTGCCAATCACGAGTTTGAATCCTGGCAAGGTAGAGATAGCCTTCCATCTTTCCAAGGTCGGCAAAGTGAGTCATTTTAAATTGAGTAATACTATATTAACATATGTCATTTACAGTGCTTAGACACAGCAGAAATTAGGTAATTAAGGTATTATTATTTGTAAACACATGACGTCAGACTTTTACACCTAGTGCCCTTGTAATAGTTTTGAATGTTCTTGCTAAAACAAGAACTATCGTTTTAATAAAAGGTACCAGGAAAAAAACAGTGTCCTTCCATCTTCATGTTCCATTATCTTCATTCGTTTTCTGGTGTGTTTTATGCAATCTCCGTGGCTTGGTGGCTCTGCAGAGATCAGTTTAAAGGACAAACAGGTGGCGCTGTTCCCTGACTAGGAGGCGTTCACCGTCGCACCTGGCCAGGTCTGCAGGCGCCTCGGTGCTCGTATACTGGTTCATTATGCAAGTCATAGAGGTGAAATCACCGCAGACGTCTCAGGGGTGGTGTACTTCTGCATAACGCACATCACATTCAAGGTCCCTTGTGCCGTCTCTGGAGATGCGTGCGCACACTGGCGGCCCTCCACATTTTGAACAGGTGCAGCACCGAGGCTGGGATTGTACAGACCTTGTGAGCGTGCATTCGACATCTTTTCAAAGAGGCTAGCACCTCTGTGCCTGTCTAGAGCACAGTTACTTGGAATGTGGTGCGGCTGCTCCAAACAATGGGGACGAATTAGGTCATGGCTACATCTCAATATGTGGAAAACAAAGAATTAACACAAGCAGCAGGTCTCAAGGCCATGAGAATACTGATGAGGAATATCCAGCAAGTCCACCAGCATGCAGATGTGGAATATCCCCCAAATGAGAATGATGGTAAAACTTGCTTATTCACTCACTCTCCCACTTATATTTCCCTCTCGGTAAGATAAGCCCCCACTCCAGAGATCTTCCTGTAACCTACATGACACTCGGTCCTTAAGTGTACATGTTCTGTGAGCAGTGAAAGCTTGTACTAGTCTGCCCAAATGAAACTATTCTGCAGGGAATGGAAGATTACACTTGCTGCCTTCTTTGAGATAGGGAAGCTTGCACTGCTACTGCCATGCTGAACCTGTTGTGCGAGGAAGGAAAGCTTGCACTGCTGGTGCCTTATTTGGATGTGTACTGTGATGGGAAAAGCTTGTGTTGCTGCTGCTGCAGCTTTACCTTTCCTCTGATGAAGGGAGGCTTACACTGCCTCTGCCCAAGATGTACCTGTTCTATGAAGAAGGGGTGTTACACTGCTGTTGCCCCATTTTATGAAAAAGCAAAGGATGTGCTGCATACACTTGCATAACATGCTCTATGAACCAGGGACTGTTTCATACTATTTAATGGGAAATACTAAGACCTGAAGAAGGTGTCTGATCATGTTTGGAGTGCCAAAACATGTCAAAAGAACAGAGAAGCAGGGTCTGTTGCTCTACCCCCTACTTTTAATCTTGTGGTAAGGAGACACCAGTAAAAACATTTTTAGCTTAGCCACACACAATTTTAATAAAGGTCTGGCAATTTAGCAAAAGGAGAACATAAATGGCTACATAAGGGGCTTAACCTCCCCCATCTAGGGAAACAATAACTAGGAGATAGGAGACTGTACAACCAGTGACAAATAGTTCTCCTGGATGCTTCCCAGTGCTGGTGGAACCAATTGCTAAAGGCATACCACACTAGGTATGTGTGGGTTATCCCCTAGATAAGTACGTTTATGTGTCGTAATTCCACAAGAGGTTTGGCTATTTCCTTCAGGAGGGTTCTACTTCTTTTATGTTTGTGCCTGTTAATAGAGAGCATACAACAGTCCTTTAACTCATCTCCTTTCCCCTCTTTAATGTGTTAGCTACCTTTGTTATATCTGCTGTGCATATGTGTCAGAATCATGTGGTGTCCTTCTCGCTACATTTTGTAATGCCAATTTGTGGAGCGCACCATTACCCGGGAGGATATTCTGCCACTTAGTAGATGTGAGTCTACTCAAACCTAGGGCCTAGTGGGATTACTCAAAAAGCCAGGCCTTCAACTTCTTGCAGACTTCAAGAAGTGAGGAGGAGACTATTATGTGTAGTGGCAGATCGTTATGTGCTTTAGGACCGATGTAGGAGAAAGCCGACCGCTGGCTCTGGTTTTCTGTATGTGTGGAATGTATGTAAGTGGGAGTTTGGATGAGTGAAGGTATCTGTAAGGTTTGTTGTGGAAGCAGATGCAACTGTTGAGGTATGCTGGACCAGTGTTATGTAGTGCCTTGAAAGTGTGGGTGAAGAGTTTGAAATGTGCTCACTTGTGTATGGTAAGCCAGTAGAGCTCCTTCAGGTGTGATGTGCTTTGAGGGTGGCATGGGAGGTGGAGAGTGATTCTGGTCACCGAGTTTCAAATGGTCAGCAGACTTCTCGTGAGATTTTATGGTCCCGTCATAGAGGGTTTTCCCGTAATCCACCTTGCTAGTGACAAGGGCGTGTGTGACGGTTGTCCGAGTATTGATTGGGAGCCATTTAAAAACCTGCCTCAGCATCTTCAGAATATGGAAGCATGAGGTGGTGGTTGCCCTGACTTGGGCAGTCATGTCGAGTTTGTTGTTGATGATGATCCTAAGGTTCTTGGCATTAGTGGTGGGTGGGTCAATCCTAGCTCTGCTAGTCACCAGGTGGAGTCCCGTGGTGAAGTGCGCTTCCCGAAGATCACAATTTCGGTCTTGTTGGTGTACATCTTCAGACGGTTGGTCTTCATCCAGTGGGGGATTTCAGTTACGCACACAGTGAACTTGATCCAGGTACTGGGCGTCTTGATCTTGAGAGAGGGAGAATGAGTTGCATGGTTTTGGCATAGAAGAGGTTATTGTCGTGATAGCGTATATTGCTGCTTAGAGGGATCCTGCATGCGTTGAAGGTCAGCCTCAAGGATGATCCTTGTGGAACTCCACAGATTTTACGGTGCCAGGCTGACAGAGTGGGTCCTTCCAGTCAAGAAGGAGCAGTTCCACTGGAGTGCGTGTCCTTGGATTCCGATGTTGTGTAGGCGTGGTATGAGGATGGGGTGGGAGACCGTGTCAAGAGCTGTGGAGCAGTCCAGAAAGAATAGGGTTGCTGTGTCTCCTTATTGTTTGTGTTAGGGAAGATTACACTGCCCCTGTCCATATTCTACATTTGATGTGTTTTGAGGCTTCATATAATACTTTCCACTATAAAAAAAAATACAAAATGATTGGCATTGCCAATGCTTGTTACATTTGGATTTAAACATTGAAACAAGGATATTTTTAAATGTCCTAGACTTTGTAAAATTTTAAAACATCCCTGACAAGAGACTCCATGTCTTGTGTAACATGTTTGGCTAATTCTGGAACTGTAGCCAGCAGCAATTTTCGTGGTGGGCTTTTTAATGTATAATTACTGTGTTAAAAGCAAACCTTCAAGCCCCACAACACAACATGGTGTTGGCAGTAAAGCCAATAATGACCGATTGTATCATATTTAATAGTACCACTTGGCAGAACTTGTAAATTTCAAAATAAAATGTAGTTCCTGAGCGCCTGTCTTTTAAACTGTAGATAAAGGTTAAATGGGCCAATGGGTGATGCTTTCAGAGAATGTTCAGGCTTTTCAGATGCAGATGTGCACATCGCACTGCTAATGGCTAACATTACAAATGCAACAAAACTGCATGCTACAAACCCACTACTTCCCAGAAAAATGCAAACAGCACCAGCCTGAAAAGACACTGAGAAAAATAAACAATGTGCTGCTACTCCACCTTCTGGGTCCATCCTTGACCGACAGGTTGGTGTGATTTAAGTGTGGCTCCTGCAATGTCATTTATATGTGCCCTGACGTGAAATGGTGCAGCACGTACATTAGGTGCTGGACCTTGAGGGCCGCCAGTGTCTGCATTGTTATACCAGTGCATGATCTAAATGAGATAAAAAGGCGAATTAAGGGAGTACTGCAGATGTGTCCGGATTGGTAGACTAATGCATGTTGCGAGTCAGATTAAAGGCGCTGATGTGAGGCACTACAGATGTCGATTGGTAGACTAATGCATGATGTAAATCAGATTAAAGGAGCGTTGTGAGAGCACTGTAGATGTCTCTGGATTGGTAGACTAATGCCTGATGTAAATCAGATTATTGTGGCATTGTGAGAGTCCTGTAGATGTCACTGGATTGGTAGACTAATGCCTTATGTAAATCAGATTAAAGGAGCATTGTGAGAGTACTGCAGACGTCACTGGATTGGTAGACTAATGCCTGACGTAAATCCGATTAATCGGGCATTGTGAGAGTACTCTAGACGTTACTAGATTGGTAGACTAATGCCTGATTTAAATCAGATTAAAGGAGCATTGCAAGAGCACTGCAGATGTCACTGGATTGGTAGACTAATGCCTGATGTAAATCCGATTAAAGGTGCATTGTGAGAGTACTGTAGATGTCCCTGGATTGGTAGACTAATGACTGACGTAAATCAGATTAAAGGAGCATTGTGAGAGTACTGTAGTTGTAACTAGATTGGTTGACTAATGCCTGATGTATATCAGATTAAAGGTGCATTTTGAGAGTTTTGCAGATGTCACTGGATTGGTAGACTAATGCCTGATGTAAATCAGATTAAAGGAGCACAGTGAGAGTTCTGCAGATGTCCCTGGATTGGCAGACTAATGCCTGATGTAAATCAGATTAAAGGAGCATTGCGAGAGCACTGCAGATGTCACTGGATTGGTAGACTAATGCCTGATGTAAATCAGATTAATCGGGCATTGTGAGAGTACTGCAGATGTCTCTGGATTGGTAGACTAATGCCTGATGTAAATCAGATTAAAGGAGTGTTGTGAGTACTGTAGATGTCACTGGATTGGTAGACTAATGCCTGATGTAAATCAGATTAATCGGGCATTGTGAGAGCACTGCAGATGTCACTGGATTGGTAGACTAATGCCTGATGTAAATCAGATTAATCGGGCATTGTGAGAGTACTGTAGATGTCACTGGATTGGTAGACTAATGCCTGATGTAAATCCGATTAAAGGTGCATTGTGAGAGTACTGCAGATGTCACTGGATTGGTAGACTAATGCCTGATGTAAATCAGATTAAAGGAGTGTTGTGAGTACTGTAGATGTCGCTGGATTGGTAGACTAATACCTGATGTAAATCAGATTAAAGGAGCACTATGAGAGTACTGCAGATGTCACTGGATTGGTAGACTAATGGCTGATGTAAATCAGATTAAAGGTGCATTGTGAGAGTTCTGTAGATGTCTCTGGGTTGGTAGACTAATGCCTGATGTAAATCAGATTAAAGGAGCACTATGAGAGTACTGCAGATGTCACTGGATTGGTAGACTAATGCCTGACGTAAATCAGATTAAAGGAGCACTGTGAGAGTACTGTAGATGTCACTGGATTGGTAGACTAATGCCTGATGCATATCAGATTAAAGGTGCATTGTGAGAGTACTGTAGATGTCACTGGATTGGTAGACTGATGGCTGATGTAAATCAGATTAAAGGTGCATTGTGAGAGTACTGCAGATGTCACTGGATTGGTAGAGTGATGGCTGATGTAAATCAGATTAAAGGAGCATTGTGAGAGTACTGTAGATGTCACTGGATTGGTAGACTAATGCCTGATGCATATCAGATTAAAGGTGCATTGTGAGAGTTCTGTAGATGTCTCTGGGTTGGTAGACTAATGCCTGATGTAAATCAGATTAATGTGGCATTGTGAGAGTACTGCAGATGCCACTGCATTGGTGGACTAATGCCTGATGTAAATCCGATTAAAGGTGCATTGTGAGAGTTCTGTAGATGTCTCTGGGTTGGTAGGCTAATGCCTGATGTAAATCAGATTAAAGGTGCATTGTGAGAGTACTGTAGATGTCTCTGGAATGTTACATTGTGAGAGTACTGCAGATGTCACTGGATTGGTAGACTAATGCCCTATGTAAATCAGATTAATGGGGCATTGTGAGAGTATTGCAGATGTCACAAGATTGGTAGACTAATGCCTGATGTAAATCAGATTAAAGGTGCATTGTAAGAGTACTGTAGACATCTCTGAATTGGTAGACTAATGCCTGATGTAAATCAGATAAAAGGTGCATTGTGAGAGTACTGCAGACATAACTAGATTGTTAGACTAATGCCTGGTGTATATAACAGATTAAAGGTGCATTGTGAGAGTACTGCAGACGTCACTGGATTGGTAGACTAATGCCTGACGTAAATCCGATTAATCGGGCATTGTGAGAGTACTCTAGACGTTACTAGATTGGTAGACTAATGCCTGATTTAAATCAGATTAAAGGAGCATTGCAAGAGCACTGCAGATGTCTCTGGATTGGTAGACTAATGCCTGATGTAAATCAGATTAATCGGGCATTGTGAGAGTACTCTAGACGTCACTAGATTGGTAGAATAATGCCTGATGTAAATCAGATTAAAGGAGCACTATGAGAGTACTGCAGACGTCACTGGATTGGTAGACTAATGACTGACGTAAATCAGATTAAAGGTGCACTGTGAGAGTACTGCAGACATCACTGGATTGGTAGACTAATGCCTGATGTAAATCAGATTAATCGGGCATTGTGAGAGTACTGCAGATGTCTCTGGATTGGTAGACTAATGCCTGATGTAAATCAGATTAATATGGCATTGTGAGAGTACTCTAGACGTCACTAGATTGGTAGACTAATGCCTGATTTAAATCAGATTAAATGAGTATTGTGAGTACTGTAGATGTCACTGGATTGGTAGACTAATGCCTGATGTAAATCCGATTAAAGGTGCATTGTGAGAGTACTGCAGATGTCACTGGATTGGTAGACTAATGCCTGATGTAAATCAGATTAAAGGTGCATTGTGAGAGTACTGTAGATGTCCCTGGATTGGTAGACTAATGGTTGATGTAAATCAGATTAAAGGAGCATTGTGAGAGTACTGCAGATGTCACTGGATTGGTAGACTAATGCCTGATTTAAATCAGATTAAAGGAGTGTTGTGAGTACTGTAGATGTCACTGGATTGGTAGACTAATGCCTGATGTAAATCAGATTAAAGGAGCATTGTGAGAGTACTGCAGATGTCACTGGATTGGTAGACTAATGCCTGATGCATATCAGATTAAAGGTGCATTGTGAGAGTCCTGTAGATGTCACTGGATTGGTAGACTGATGGCTGATGTAAATCAGATTAAAGGTGCATTGTGAGAGTACTGCAGATGTCACTGGATTGGTAGACTGGCTGATGTAAATCAGATTAAAGGTGCATTGTGAGAGTACTGCAGATGTCACTGGATTGGTAGACTAATGGCTGATGTATATCAGATTAAAGGTGCATTGTGAGAGTACTGCAGACATAACTAGATTGGTAGACTAATGCCTGACGTAAATCAGATTAAAGGTGCATTGTGAGAGTACTGCAGACATCACTGGATTGGTAGACTAATGACTGATGTAAATCAGATTAAAGGTGCATTGTGAGAGTTCTGTAGATGTCTTTGGATTGGTAGACTAATGTTAAAGGTGCACTGTGAGAGTACTGTAGATGTCTCTGGATTGGTAGACTAATGCCTGATGTAAACCAGATTAATATGGCATTGTGAGAGTACTGTAGATGTCTCTGGAATGTTGCATTGTGAGAGTACTGCAGATGTCACTGGATTGGTAGACTAATGCCCTATGTAAATCAGATTAATGGGGCATTGTGAGAGTACTGCAGACGTCACAAGATTGGTAGACTAATGCCTGATGTAAATCAGATTAAAGGTGCATTGTAAGAGTACTGTAGACATCTCTGAATTGGTAGACTAATGCCTGATGTAAATCAGATAAAAGGTGCATTCTGAGAGTACTGCAGACATAACTAGATTGTTAGACTAATGCCTGGTGTATATCAGATTAAAGGTGCATTGTGAGAGTACTGCAGATATCACCGGATTGGTAGACTAATGCCTGATGTAAATCAGATTAAAGGAGCATTGTGAGAGTACTGCAGATGTCACTGGATTGGTAGACTAATGCCTGACATAAATCAGATTAAAGGTGCATTGTGAGAGTACTGCAGACATAACTAGATTGGTAGACTAATGCCTGACGTAAATCAGATTAAAGGTGCATTGTGAGAGTACTGCAGACATCACTGGATTGGTAGACTAATGACTGATGTAAATCAGATTAAAGGTGCATTGTGAGAGTACTGCAGACGTCTCTGGATTGTTAGACTAATGCCTGACGTAAATCAGATTAAAGGTGCATTGTGAGTACTGCAGACGTCACTGGATTGGTAGACTAATGACTGACGTAAATCAGATTAAAGGTGCATTGTGAGAGTACTGCAGACGTCTCTGATTTGTTAGACTAATGCCTGACGTATATCAGATTAAAGGTGCATTGTGAGAGTTCTGTAGATGTCTTTGGATTGGTAGACTAATGCCTGATGTAAATCAGATTAAAGGTGCATTGTGAGAGTACTGTAGATGTCTCTGGATTGGTAGACTAATGCCTGATGTAAACCAGATTAATATGGCATTGTGAGAGTACTGTAGATGTCACTAGATTGGTAGACTAATGGCTGATGTAAATCAGATTAAAGGTGCATTGTGAGAGTACTGCAGACATCTCTGGATTGGTAGACTAATGCCTGATGTAAATCATATTAAAGGTGCATTGTGAAAGTGCTGCAGACGTAACTTGATTGGTAGACTAATGCCTGATGTATATCAGATTAAAGGTGCATTGTGAGAGTTCTGCAGATGTCTCTGGACTGGTAGACTAATGCCTGATGTATATCATATTAAAGGTGCATTGTGAGAGTTCTGTAGATGTCTCTGGGTTGGTAGACTAATGCCTAATGTAAATCTGATTAAAGGTGCATTGTGAGAGTACTGTAGATGTATCTGGACTGGTAGACTAATGCCCGATGTAAATCCGATTAAAGGTGCATTGTGAGAGTACTATAGATGGCACTGGATTGGTAGACTAATGCCCGATGTAAATCAGATTAAAGGAGCGTTGTGAGAGTACTGCAGATGTCTCTGGGTTGGTAGACTAATGCCTGATGTAAATCAGATTAAAGGAGCACTGTGAGAGAACTGCAGATGTCACTGTATTGGTAAACTAATGCCTGACGTAAATCAGATTAAAGGTGCATTGTGAGAGTAATGCAGATGTCACTGGAATGGTAGACTAATGTCTGACGTAAATCAGATTAAAGGTGCATTGTGAGAGTAATGCAGACGTCACTGGAATGGTAGACTATGCCTGACATAAATCAGATTAAAGGTGCATTGTGAGAGTACTGCAGACGTCACTGGATTGGTAGACTAATGACTGACGTAAATCAGATTAAAGGTGCATTGTGAGAGTACTGTAGTTGTAACTAGATTGGTTGACTAATGCCTGATGTATATCAGATTATAGGTGCATTGTGAGAGTACTGCAGATGTCTCTGGATTGGTAGACTAATGCCTGATGTAAATCAGATTAATATGGCATTGTGAGAGTACTGTAGATGTCACTAGATTGGTACACTAATGCCTGATGTATATCAGATTAAAGGTGCATTGTGAGAGTACTGCAGATGTCTCTGGATTGGTAGAGTAATGCCTGATGTAAATCAGATTAAAGGTGCATTGTGAGAGTACTGCAGACGTCACTGGATTGGTAGACTAATGACTGACGTAAATCAGATTAAAGGTGCATTGTGAGAGTACTGCAGACGTCACTGTATTGGTAGACTAATGACTAACGTAAATCAGATTAAAGGTGCATTGTGAGAGTACTGCAGATGTCTCTGGATTGGTAGACTAATGGCTGATGTAAATCAGATTAATATGGCATTGTGAGAGTACTGTAGATGTCACTAGATTGGTAGACTAATGGCTGATGTAAATCAGATTAAAGGTGCATTGTGTGAGTACTGTAGATGTCCCTGGATTGGTGTAGCAGTGCATGAGACAAAGGAGGGTAGAGGTGCATTGTGAGAGCTCCACAGAATCATTATTCATGGTACACTAGTGCATAATGTCTGTTTGTATTTATTCGTATGGTGGTGCCTGTGCCTATTTCTGTTTGTATGTTGCAGTGTTTGCCCGTTTGTACATCCTTCATTATGATTAAAAAAACATTAGTGTCTGTCAGAGACTGGTCCTATGAGCCCCAAATATGACTTGTTCATTCTGCCAACAAAAACGCAAGTGGGAAAAATGGCCTTGCTATTCATATTTTTAGGGGAGTGAACTCGTATTTAATATTTTCAAATTAATTTCTGCATGTTCAGTGTTTTCTCCACCATCATTTGTCTGCTAAACTCTGGGTCGTAGTTTCAAATATCTTCAGTAAGGCACTTGCTGTCTCTGGGATATAGTCAGGGTAGTCCACATGATTTTGAAATGAAAATCTAATTCAGCATTTTGATTTCTACTTGAAATGTTCTTGACTTCTTTCCTTGCAAACTATCAAGAATTATTCACCCACATTGTAAAAATTTTTAAAAACTTGATGGGTGCAATTAATCTCAGCCACATTCCCGTAAATTATTTCTTTACTCATTTTGCCACCCCATACAGAAAGCAACTATATGAAAATTAGCCTTAGTCTGGCTCCAGTAGGAACAGGCCAGCCCGAACTTCCAAATCACATCCCCTCTGAAGGGAACGCTACCAACTCCGACTTGTTTTGGCCTTGTTTGGTCTCGTTGGTGAGATGTGGCATGGATCATATGGCACTGGGACCACAACTGAGCTTACCCTTCACGCTTAAATCATCCCACAGCTCTCCATTCAGCATATTCACGTATCACGTGTTACTCCCTGTCAGATATAATATAGCCTTATAGCTTGCCATAGCAGGCTATATCGGTCATTAAAGGCCCGCTCCAGCGTTAAAAGCCTGAGCCAAAGGCGAGGGCTTTTAACAAGGGAGCAGGACTTTTATGGCGGTATAGCCCAGCTACGGAGGGCTATAAGGCTGTTAGAACATTCCGTCACTAGAGTACAGGATGTTCTAACAAATAAAACAAAGGCCTCATGGAGCTCAAGGGGATTGAAATCCTCTCGGGCTCCATGAGGCCTTTGTTCACAGCAACAGCTGTGAAGGACAATATTGAAAGGTTAGAGCTCCGAGCTTCTACCGGCCATTAGAAGCCCGGAGCACTCCATTGTTTTCAATGGAGCTCCCAACATTCCAATGTTCTAATTCCTGATAGAAAATTGGATGCTTAAATAAAAATATATTGACAACATACTCTTTGCTGACGGTAGTTTACTGGAAAGGGGCGTCTCCATGTGGCCCTGACATCATCACAATGGTCTGTGAGAAACTTGTTATAGCCCTTCATGGCCGCACCATCAGTGTCGCAGGAGTTAAGCGATCTGTCCAAGGCACTTGAGACATCAGCACAAAAATGAGTGATGTCCCTGCCCTACCCCATCGAGGGGGGTCAGTGAGGGGCCGTATCATCAGTGTAGCAGATAGTGAGAGCTTGTCCCACTCCCAGCACCTCACAGCTCTTCTGTGGCAGTGTGTGACATCCTGCCCAGGTCCATTGCAGCCACCCATGAGCTTTCAAGTCAATGAGGGATTTTTTCAATCATCTTAATCATTAAAGAGTGTTTTTTTGTAGCCAATCGCAACGCAAACGTTAGCAGTGCGCCCTATTGTATGCAATGTTTAATTTCCATCTCCCTTCTGCTGCGTCAAAGAGATGCCGTGTCACTAGAGATTCATTCTCACAGCAGGTTCTAAATATCCAGCAATGCAGAATTCTGCCCCTGCAATCTGTGCGAGTCAAGCCAGCAGAAGTGATTTGCATATATGCTAATTAATTCAAATCACATGCCCCACATCTGCTCCCTCTATCTATAGCAGCGATTGACATGTTTTGACAGGTGATTCATAAAGAGGACTTTTACTTTACAGAAAAAAAGAGATAATTTGTTCATGAAAATATCATCATCTATCTGTATTTATAGTAGTGCTTGCCTCACGAAAAATGGGTTTTGTTGTTCAGTGTTTCTTTTTCTATGATTTGGTATGTGCTCTTGTTCGGTTTTTATTGTTTTGTTTTTCTCTTCCTACAGTTAGTTTTGGGATTTAGCATGCTAGTTATGCTAAGCTTTTGTTTCTTAGGTCTCATCAACTGACTGCTTTTAGATGCCTGTTGTGGAAGACCTGTTGTGAGCAATACCAATCTTTACAGTGGGCTTTGGGCCAGCCCATTGCGTACCATTGGTTGGCTTGCTTGTCATTCTCATTTGCTTGCTTATGCTTATGCGGTTTGTCTTCATCTTCTTGTTTTTGCCACTCCCCTGGAGTATAGCTTCTTTACCATCCTTTCAATTGGATGCCTCTTATCCTTCCACTGCTCACCTTCACAGATCTACTGTTTTCTATCATTTTAGCACTCTATGGGAGTGCATTGTTTTTTTCCTCACTCCCTAGTGTGCTGCTTCACCACTTTTAAATCCTCCCATTAGCTCTCCATTTGCTCCTTCCACTGCCTACAAGCTCATCTGTTGCTTCTCCTGCCCCTATCTATCCCGTGCCCCTGAGGTCTCCATATTGCTCCCCCTTCCCAGTCTTACTCGTGTTCTTCACTTTTTCACTATTTTCTTTGTTTCTTATAGTTTTATTTATTCTTTATTTTTCATTTTAAACCCCCCCATACACCGAGGTCCTTAGTTGCTTTCCCCTCCCCCGCTGCTGCGTCTGCTCCCTCGAATCCAGTGTGGAGCATTGGCAAAAGGATGCCTTTTCTTTTTTTTTGCCAATGCTGAAGAGCAACGGCAAAATGTTTTGACAAAACCAATAGGTTTGGGATTGGTAGCCAAAAGCTGAGACATATTGCTTTTGCCAATGCTTGTTCTATTTTCCTGCAGAGTTTTGGAGATAAACACTGTGCAGCAAGACCTGCTCTTTGCGTGGTGTGTCCTGTCACTCGAGGAGGAAGCACAAATTCCAAACTCCTCAACATCACCCACAAAGTTATCCCTTTCATAACACCCAAGTAAAAAAAAAAGAATCATCGACAACACAATACAATACCATACATCCAAATCAGCATAACTTTACCAGATCAAAATCAAGCTGTGCTCAAAATCAGACTCTCTCCTGCAAATGCCCTCTTCTCCACATTCACGTCAGGTGGCTGATCTTTGCAGTATCTAGATCCCACGTACATTCCCTTGTGGCACTTAGGTGAGGCTCCAGCCCCAAGGGGCTCGCCCTAAAGTTTGAAGAACCACTGTCTTAGAATCACCTGAAATGAAACATTTGAATGTTGGGGCTCAGAACATAGTTCTGCTCTGGACAACTGGAAAATTAAGACAAGTACTGCCCATGGACATGATCCTCAACAGGCACTGTCCTCCACCCCTCTCCCAGCTCCCCAGGATGTCGGATGTTCACTGTACAAAATGTAGCTTCACAAATCACCTAGTAGCAATAAAGCTCAAACTACAAGCAGGGCTATCTTTGCATGTGTATTAGGGGAGGTGTTAATATGTGTCATCCAGAGTCTCTAAGTGGACATCTTTTACTCCCACCTGGGCATCATATATCATATGTTGAAGAACCAGGCCCCCGACTAATCCAAAAACAGGTCAGTTAGTCCATACTCCGTTAGCTCTCTCTCCATGCTGATGCCACAACCAGGCCCTTCCTACAAGTGTTTCCTTCAGCTCCCTGTCCCTCCCCACACGCACTGTGCCTCAGCCTCCAGCTGCCTGACCGCTTCTCTAGGCCACTGAAACAGATGCTGCCTCCAAGGCATTGACCAAAAGACTGGAAGAGCAGAGGCCGCTGGCTGTATGTTAAACGGCAGGCTTCAAGTCTCAATCAATCATGACTTACACA
This sequence comes from Calotriton arnoldi, assembly GCA_963921515.1. Classification (NCBI taxonomy): domain Eukaryota; kingdom Metazoa; phylum Chordata; class Amphibia; order Caudata; family Salamandridae; genus Calotriton; species Calotriton arnoldi. Next base: position 1,606,143 of record CAWUFW010003076.1, on the reverse strand, counting down.
CCCCATGATGTCTCCTGTTCTAGAAAAGCTATTCCCAAATAGGGGTTCTCAGGCAGGGTGATATGAAGAGTGGAGTTATGTTCCACATCTTATGCGTTATCAAGACATCTCACACAACTCTAGAACCCAAAAAAGGCAGAGATTTTGAGTCCCCCTGGAATCGTGTCACAGTTTTTGTTAGGGTCATTCACTGACTTGGAGTGGTGCAAATCAGAGGATACTTGTAAGTTTGACACACAAGTTAGGAGCATACTCTGACCAGTGCACTGCAGTATCAGGCGGCTTCTTATCCTCCCTCCTGTCCAGGAACGAGAATTTCCAAAGACCATAAACAGATTAGGTGGCTGGGGGCATTCCTACTGCACAAATGACTAGGAGCTGCCCCACCTCTCATGCAAGCTTGGATTTTTAAATGAACTTCACATCACAGAGACCCACTAAAGGATTTAACCCAAGGTGGTCACAAACCTCCTGGAAATATTGCTCTGCCCAACATCAAAGACAAGCTTCAGGCGGCCTGGCCTTTAGGAATGTTTTAGATGGGCTGTTGACTAGAGTGCTTTTAACTTAGTTGACCATCATCTCTGTCTCACACACGCACCTCCCACACACACACATGTGAACACACACACACATGCATATATACCAAGCCAGGAAGCAATTTGGAGATTTCACAGGCCCTCACAACCACAAAAACCGGTCTGAATATACTCTTCAGAATATAAAGTAAGACACTTACATTCCTGGAAGTCATGATTGATCAGCCTTTCTCTCTGAACAAGTTAGCTAAATATGAGTCAAGAGTGTGCATGCCTGCAGAGCAGCCTTTTAGGTCTTTGGAGTAACTTACCTTTTCAGAACATCCAAAAAACAACAAATCTGGACGGCAGAAGAATTGACACAGACACAGCGCCAGATCTGCTTGACCTGCTGGGAGCTCACCTTTCACAGTACATCGTGCCCAATTGTTCCACCTTTTCAAGGAAATCCTAAAAAAACTCAAATCATTGCCTAAACACCCTGATTATCTACTCTTACTGTTCTGAAGCACGACACGCCTTCACACTATTCAATTTGTACTGTGTGTTTAACAACATATTAAAATGAATTCACAATAAATAGCTGCAGCCTTTCATGAATAGTCACCCAATCACCTCCAGATCCGCTCTTTACCTGTAGACCATCCATTTGTATCTAGATCATCTAGTGAACATCTAGTTCACACACCTGCAGGTCACCTATTGCCTCTAGTAACCAATCACACCCAGTCACCAATCGCCCAAGTTCATCTACATATCCTAGACCACCCATTTACCTTCAGTGTCCCTTTTCACTTCTGGGTCGGATGTTGTTAACTTTACCTTTATCTCAGCAATTTATTTTCAGTTCACCTGTTTATTTCTAGGTTACCGGTGCACATCAACATCACTGGTTCACCTCTAGTTCCCTTCCTCACCTTCAGCTCAAACGTCTACCACAGGCCACTGGTTTACCACTAGGTCATGTTGATCTCCCCTGCCTATTTCTTCAAAACTTTCACCCAAGTGTGCAAAGCCCCCGTCCTGTTCCAATATATACCTAAGACATCGCGCGCTGTTGCATGAGGGAAATCCGAATCTCCTCCTAACTCCTCCACCATGACACCCCAGTAACCTCTCTGCTGGAAACCACCAACAAACCAAGGGCTTTATTGAGAATACTGAATTTAATTTTCAATTTCATTTTGTCTAAAATCATTTATCAATAAAGTTAGTAGAGCATTCTGTAGTAACGAAGGTCTACGCAGGTAGGTTAACTTAAAGATGATTTATTCAAGCAGGTAGCAAGTAGTATAACAAGTAGTAAAGTTATAAAGGAGAGCCCCACCAGGAGCAGCCTGTGTGCTGCTCAGCCCATGCCTAACTGTCACTTCACCTCTCTGTGTCCCAACATTCCGAGGCTCATCAGACTCCAACATTCTATTGTGATCAGATCACAGGCACTGGCTAAGCAGGTGGGTGGAAAATACATTACACTACATATGCAGGATACTACATTTCCTTCCAACAGAAGAACAAATGCAATATATGATAAAATATAACGAGTGAGAACAAGGGACAGAGAGCTAGGAAGGAACAACGGAGTGACAGAGAGAAAGTCAAGGAACAGAACAAGCAAAGCAGAGCAAGGAGATAGATGGGAGAAGACAAGGAGGAGAAGGTAAAGTGTAAGAAGCAAATAGAAAAAACCCATCCTCAACAACAGCGAAATAGAAAGTAAGAGACAGTGAGACGCAAGCGAGGAATAAGAAATAGCGAGTGACAGACGTACCAAATGCAACCCCTACGCACACCCACTGGCCAGGCAGGCAAGCAAGGAAAGAAGGACAGGGCACGACGGGAACAGAACAGAAGACATGCCCAAGCACAATGAGAAGAGAAGGAAGAGATTCCTCCTGAACAAGGAAGAACAAGAAGAACACTGCAGAAAGGGAAAGACTGAAAACCCAAGAAGAATAACAGTGAAATGCGTATGGAACAGATTCCAAAGATGAAGAGGAAGTGAACATCAATAGGAAATCTGAACCGGAGAAAACAGAGAGGAAGCGAATGGACACAAACAGTATCACAATACTCCTCCCCATTTCCAAATGGATAATACAAATATGAATTTAGTGTAACTATGCGTATATGAAACAGCAATGTAACATCATAGAAAATACAAAGGAAATACCAGCCAATGGGACTAAGACCCATGGCCGTCCTCTACTCCTAGGCAGGAGGGTGAGGAGCAATTGAATGGGACAAAAGCCCATGACAAAGCAGGCCGTGTAAAGTCAACCCCCATGTAGAGGAAAACAGTACTGCCCTGTAAAAATGGGACTGTAACCCATAAGACGCCCTGTGTGAGGGTGACTGTGTAAATGTGAATGGGACTGTGACCCATGAGATGGTGCCCTGCGTAAGGATACCTGTGTAAATGTAAATGGGACTGTGAACCATAATGTGAAAGCCCGTGAAAGGACAACCCCCGCGTAGAGGTACAATGCAGTGCAGAGTAGAGTTGGGTCTAAAACCCATAAGACGCATCCTGTGTGAGGGTCGCAATGTAAATGTAAATGGGACTGTGACCCATGGAACGGTGCCCTGTGTAAGGGTGAGAACCGTGTGTAGCCCATGTAGGCAAGAGTATGTGTGCAAATGGGTCTTGAACCCATTCCCAGACAAGAGTATATGGGCAAAAGGGGATAGAACCCATTCCCATCCCTGTGTAGGAAAAAATAAAGTGTGAAGAGTGCACCTGAGGTATGAGCAATGGACCCCAGAAGTTGTGTACCCAGAGTCCCTAATCACAATATGTAACCCAGCAGGAAAGTATGTTAAGTGCAAATGGGGCTAGTACCCAATGCCATCCCTATGTAGGGAAGTGTATGGTGAAATGAACAAATAGAAAAAAAACCTCTCCACTCGAGTCACATTAACATTTGCTGAAAGTCAGCGTTAAGGGTGTGCGTGTCACCGAAATCCTGTGACACACAGCAGCAGTAAGCTGACCATGCCTTGTAATACCATTGTGGAATGTCAGCTCGTAGAAGAGGTCCGACGAGCATATAGAATCTGGCAGTCTATGTGGGTTCAAAAATCACATGCACAACTGTATTTACGCGTGAGTGCAATAGCCTTTTACTTGCTTCTTGAATGTGCCAGGAAAGGATCATAAATCTCGGACCAACAGCACTCGGAATAAAGTCCCCATGAACAATAAACCTCAGCTGAAAGGAAAACAGCTCACCACTACTCCAAAGTGTATCTGCGTCTGAAAGGAAACATGGATGCAGCCTTGGGGAGAGCACCACCAAATGCCAAGAAGCGGCTTGTACGATGCGCTTTCCTGAATTGAAATAGGAAAGAAACAGTGCCCTCCGTTTCCAGGTTTTCTGCCAACTAAAAGATGGCGGCACGCCGTGCCGGATGGCTCACGGTGCATTGTTGCAGGCAGACGTCAAGAAGCAGCAAAGACAGAGTTCCGAGCTTGACGTCACAGAGGGAACTCGAGAAGGCATGAGCTGCTTCGTTGATGAGGTAAGCGCACAAGATAACGAAGATTTTTGACCGTTTAAACTGCCGCTGAACAGGCCTCCAACGTTTTCTTGTGACGATGTCAGGTTTTCAAACCGCCATGAGAGAAAATCCAGAAGTGGAGTGCCACACATTGTGAACTGGAAAAGTCACGCTGAAATAAATGTGTAAGAACCATACTCAAGTCGATGCAAACAGATACATAGGCATAAAATAAACACTACAGACCTGGTTGACTCGTGGACAACGATCAGTCACCACTTTGCCCACAGCGACAAACAGGAATGTAAGGCAGCGTGATGCCAATGTGTCAGCAAAAGCGTGAGACAAGAAGTGAAATAACCGAAGAGAATTTTCAGGAGTTGTAGATAGTGTGAGGATGTTCGCCCAGTTATTCAGTATAATGAAGATGGTCACAAAGACAGTACCACATGTAAAAAGACTGTAAGTCCAACAAAACGTAGTGTAGATGTGCACAAGGTCACACAGCGTAGACAGCAGGTGCAGAAGATCACACGGCACAATGTAGAAAGAAGGCAACGTTCAGCAACAACATCTTCTTACCGCTGTTAGAAAAATCAAGATGAAACAAACAGCTGTCCGTGAGTAGTGGAAGACTGCCCTGCAGAGTAGCAGACTGCGGTGGTAACGCTAAAGTCCAAATTGTGTAGTGTAGATGAGCACAGGACGCCTGGGCTAGGGCTGCCCGATGGTGAGGCCACTGGTGGGGCTGAATGGCGTAGTGCTTCATCTTACTTGTGTTGTTGTCTTCTTTTCTTTTTGATGCTTGTTACTCGCCTCTTCTTGTCTTAAATGTAGATTGTTGAACACGCTTATTTCATGTTGGCACCTTTACGTTTCCTTTGGATACCTCCGCTTTTGTACATTGTGGTAGTAGCCACTGTAGTTTTTGTAGATTGCGCCATCTCCAGGTCCTCCTGTGTTCGCAGGTACCTTAGATCCGCTTGTTCCACGTAGGTACGTCACTAACTCGTCGCCAAATTATGTAGTAACGAAGGTCTACGCAGGTAGGTTAACTTAAAGATGATTTATTCAAGCAGGTAGCAAGTAGTATAACAAGTAGTAAAGTTATAAAGGAGAGCCCCACCAGGAGCAGCCTGTGTGCTGCTCAGCCCATGCCTAACTGTCACTTCACCTCTCTGTGTCCCAACATTCCGAGGCTCATCAGACTCCAACATTCTATTGTGATCAGATCACAGGCACTGGCTAAGCAGGTGGGTGGAAAATACATTACACTACATATGCAGGATACTGCATTTGTAAGGTTAAGTATTATTCTCCTCCTGCTCAGCCCAGTGCCTGTGCTCTATGCCCAATAGAATGTTGGAGTCTTTCCTAGCCTCGGAATGTTGGGACTGAGAGAGGTTAAGTGACAGTTGGTCATGGGCTGAGCAGCACACAGGCTGCTCCTGGTCGGGCTCTCCTTTACATCTTTACTACCTGATGTTCTGAACTATACTACTTGTTATCTTCATGAATAAAACATCTTGAAATACTACTTCATGCGTGGACCTCGATACTACATTTGATGGCGACGAGTTGGTGACGAACCTATGTGGCACAAGCGGATCTAAGGTACCTGGCGAACACAGGTGGACCTGGATAGCGCAATCTACAGAAACTACGGTGGAAACAAGGAAAATGTACACGAGGAGGTATCCACAGAAACATGAAGAAGAAACATGTGTGTTCCACAAAGACGACAACAAGGAAGAAACAAGCCTGTGAACAGAAAAGAAAAGAAGACAACAACACAAGTAAGATGAAGCACTACGCCGTTAAGCCCCACCGGAGGCCTCACCATCCGCCAGCCCTAGCACAGGCGTGCAGTGCTCATCTACTCTACATTATTTGGACTAAGGATTTCTCTACAGCCTGCTGTACACCTTCTACAACTTTAAGTCACCTGTCTATCCCACCACTATTTCAAAACTGTGGTAAGAGGATGCGGTCGTGGAAGGTCTGTCTCCATTCTACGTTAAGCAGTATGGGAGTTTCTAGTCTCTGACCAAGAACTGTGTGGCTGATGGTGATGTATTGAGCTCCCTCCGTTGTGTGATCCTGAACATATTTTGCCGTCGTGCAGCATTGGGACACATCAAGCATGGTAACAACGGTTAGTTCCCTAGCGTCACCCCTGTGCTCTCTTCATAAGTGTGTTTGCTATTGAGCACAATCTACAACTACAGCGTTACGGTGAGTGGGAGACGTCCAAGGTATTTGTCGGGACTTGCCTTTCGTTTTTTTCATTTTCTATAGAGGAAGGTCTACTCCTCATTTTGTCTACGTTCTGACTTTATCTCTGTCACTGAGGGATGTTTTGTATTGACTTTGGTCTGGCAACGAAAAAAAAACAAAAAAAAACTAAGGTATTGTGCCCCCTTCAGCGCATTCACTTTTTCGCGCTGGTCATGTACGGACTCTAGTTGGGGCCGTTTGAAAAAGAGACATTTTGGGTCAGTTTCTCGACTTTTTGGTCTCCCCTCACATACTATTTTTTTTGAACGCTTCAACTTTGACCGTTAAACCGTCTAGTTTAGACAGTTTATTATGCGCGTGCAGCTCACCTCACACTACAGCTGCGCGCCTCCCTCGAGGACCCTCTGTGACGTCGTGGTCTCCTTTCTGTCAGTTTCCTGCGTGTCACTAATTGGTGCCTGAGCGCGCCGGAAGCCATCCGGCACTGCGCATTGTACGTCGTATCTCTACCGGCTGACATGAGTTCCTGATCAGTGTACAGTGTACAACACAACGGTGGCGATGAGAGTCACGGACGCGTCTCTGTCGTTTTTCTATCCAGTAAAGGGAAGTTTTCAACACAACGGTGCCGAGGAGCGGCACGGACTCATCTTTGCTGGGTTTTTTGTAGCAAGTGAAGGGAAGTGTTCAACACTATGGTGCCGATCAGCGACACAGACTCATTTTTCCAGCATGCTGTGTGGTGAAAGGGAGTTTACAACACTATCGACCATAGTGGTAGGCGACTCCCCGTTAGCAATCTTCCCGTCCTTGTCTCCTGTGTCTTGCCTCTACTTTTTCATGCACTCTTTTCTCGGCAAGATTGGAAGACACTTTGTGTGCTATGGCTATGGACACTTCTCGAGATGCCCGTGCTCATGGGTGTTTCCAGACACTTGTCAGCCGTTCACTATCCCTGCAAACCCCGTCTGCTTATTAGCTCCAGTGTGTGACACAGGTCTACGGTGACACGCACACCTTTTTCTGTGACAGTTTCCTAACGTCAATGTGATGCAGTATTCAAGTAATTGTAATTTTACAGTGTTTTCACTTCATTGCATACACAGGGGGGTGGCAATCGGTTCCTTCCCCATTTGCTTACTATGCTATCCCCTATATGGGTCACATCTTGCATGTATGGACTCTGGGTACTTACCTTCATTGGGTTCATGTTTCTATTTACATGTGTACGTTTTACACAATATTCTTCCCTACACAGGGATGGGTTTGGGTCTAGCCCCATTTCCCCACATACATTTGCCTACATGGGCAACACACGGTTCTCACCCTTACACAGGGCACCGTTCCATGGGTCACAGTCCCATCTACATTTACATTGCGACCCTCACACGGTTTGCGTCTTATGGGTTTTAACCCATTTCTACTCTGCACTGCATTGTACCTCTACGCGGGGGTTGTCCTTTCACGGGCTTTCACATTATGGGTCACAGTCCCATTCACACTGCTCCTCACACTCTTGCATAGGAGTAGAGGACGGTCATGGGTTTCTATCCCATTGGCTGATATTGTCTTTCTACATTTTCTTACTTTGCTGTTTTATATAACGCAATGTTACACTTATATCGTATTATTGTCTAATTGAAAATGGGGGGAAGTATTCGTTATACTGTATGTATCTACTTTGCCTCTTCTCTGTTTTCCATTATGTCCAGCTTTCCTCGTGATGTTCTACTTATTTTCATCCTTGGTTTCTGGAGTTACATTTCATGTTTGTCATCCTCTGTCTCCAGCCTTCCCTCCTTCAGGGAAATCCGAATCTCCTCCTAACTCCTCCACCATGACACCCCAGTAACCTCTCTGCTGGAAACCACCAACAAACCAAGGGCTTTATTGAGAATACTGAATTTAATTTTCAATTTCATTTTGTCTAAAATCATTTATCAATAAAGTTAGTAGAGCATTCCTTCGACCCTTTCGCTGCAGGGGATAGATCCCCTTTGAAAATTACTAATAAATGATCTCTTAACTGAATTATCTGGTTAAAATATAGATATATTTTTATATTTTTTTATGCAAAATGTACTTAAGAGATTTTATACTATTTACCTCATGCAATTTATGCGGCCTTAAAATAAAATTGTATTAATCTCAATTGAAAATCAAACTGCAACACCAGTGATCCAGCGGATCACCAGCAAGCCTCAAGAAGGCCGACAGACATTAGCTAAGGTGATTTCTAAAAAAAAAAAAGTTCAAAGCGCTGTTCAACTCTGCACCTGTCTGTCATTGGGTTAGAGATAAAACAAGTCTCTTTCAACGGTGGTACAAGGGATAGCAATCAGACATATGATGAACAGCCACAACCTTTTAACTTTGTCGGTGTTCAAGAAATTTCCAAAAAGCGATTCGTACCCAATTTGCACACCTAGCTTTAGTGGCAATGCCGCAGCAAGAGCGTAAATTGGGTGTGAAAATCCCCCATGCTCCTGCATATCGTAAGAAGAAAGGGGGGTGGGATTACTCCACAAGGAAGAATATTTTTCATGCGGGAAAAAAAAGCACAGAAACAAACATTTCACCATGAACAAACGGTATTTAAAGATGCTTATATTAAAGCTTTATGGAGTACTAAGTTTGTCGTGTGACTGCATACATTTACACCAACTTAGAATTTTGTTGAAACGTTATATGGAAAGATATTTCAGCTTTCATGTGATCTGTAGTGTCACCAAAACTAAAACAAAAAGTGCTCAGATGTACCTCTTTTGAAGCGCTTACTTCAAAAAACATATTTCAAGATATGAAATCCATCACCAAAATTCATCAAACTTGACGTGTGTAAGTACATATGTATTCCAGGAGGTTAATTACAATTTGGTGAACGTCAGTGAAAAATTTCAGAGGTTATAGTGAAAAATTAGATTTTGATTCCCCTGTGGAAAATGTAATGTAGCCTTAACTAGAGGGCTATCACGCTTCTAATTTGTGCCTGTAGATATTGCTCTCCTGTTTAACCTGCTTAAGAACATCAGCTGATCTTCCACAAGTTCAGGGTGAAACATGATCTCTAAGGCATATATTGAGGTTTTGTTTCACAAAGAGAGGGCTTGAGCAGGTTTAAAGACCCGAAAGAGTTAGCCTCCCTACTTCATATATCACACCACAAAAGTAAATACTTGGGTCTGGAATCATTACTGGCCTCGCTAGTGAAGGGGCTACCACCTAGGAGAAATCCTTTCTTAGGACGGTTTCCCTCACCCACCAATGGTGGTATGCTTCATCATTGGGGAACCTCCTTATATTGTGATGCCTACTCACGATACGGGCTACAACCCCCTCTCTGAGAGGGAGGAGCTCAGAGTACTAAGTATATACCTCCCTTAGCACAAAAACATCCCTGAGCTCCACCCTCTGAGAGAGGATTGTAGCCCATATCGTGACTTGGCATCACGGCAAATTCCTGCTTAGGTAGCCTAAAGTAAATTTTTACAAACCTACTCTTTTGCTTAAGTTATCAAAAATCTGATTTCACAATTAAGATGGATTTTAAAAATTAAGCACAAAGTAATTTTGAAGCATTTTTCTAGCCCTTTCCTAAGTGGAGGTTGACAATTAGGACTTTAATCCCACCTGGGACTATTAAAAAAGTATATCCAGACCCACAGGGTGAAATACCTTTTGGGTATTATTTCACTGAGGACACACTAACCCCAATATGGAGTGTGCCCAATGTTTATAAATTATCACCCTCCCATATGGGCTTACAAGGTAAATTGTAGGGGTATATATTACCTGCATGTGTCACTGCAGTGAATTTAAACTGCATCTCAGCCAGAGCACAGTTGGGCTCCCCTCAGAAATATCTTTTTGTCACATGTGTGGGTGGTGTAAATATATACTGCAACCGACATTAGGCATTTAACTTTCCATGACAGAGGTGCACTTTGGGCACCATTTATAATGGACCTATAGGCAAGCTAAATAGGCCAAATAGGAGTTAAAGTGCACTGCACATTTTTTAGAAGGAAAGTACATGCACTGCAATAAGGTTTAGCAGTGGTGACTTGTGCGGAGTCCAAAAGACAGCAAAAAGAGTGTCTGAAAAAAGGCAAACAATCTGGGGTGACAATGCAGAAAAGGAAGATTTGTTACAATTAGAAATAGAAATAGAGGAGGACGAGGCGCGCGGCAGCGGCGATCCAAGATGGCCGCCACCTGAAGAGCTCCGCTAATCCGAGCTCCGCTCGCTGACGAAGGGACTGCTTTTAAGCAGCGCTTACTTGCCGCAAATCGTGGTTTCCTGCACAGGAGCGTTCCAGCACCAATATGGCAAGTTTTTAGACCTTGAGAAGGTCTCTTTTTATCGTTATCGGCCCCGATGTTTCTTGCTCGACAGCGGCCGCCATTTTGTGATTTGCTTCATGCAGCACTTCACCCGACCATCAGAGGAATGTTCTCCGGATAATTCCCCTCTCGTTCGCAGCATTATCCCTATTTTTCAATGCTGACCTTGTTGTGTTTTTACACCAAAAGAGACAGACCTACATTTAAACCGACCCTTCTGTCCTTTATATCATCAGCTCCGTCTGTCTCCGCCTGATAGTGGCCGCCATTTTGTGTCTTCACTCATGCAGCACTTCGCCCGACTGTGAGGAGAATGTCCATCGGGCTGACCATGTTGTGCCTTACATTAAAAAGGCAATCCAGCATTCATACTGATCCTCTTGCTGCTGTGTGAGGCAGATGGTTGTTCTGCTGGATATATGCCTCTTCCTTATTACAGTGGATGTCACCGGATACAGTATTCAACTCTGTGGTATCTAGTGAAGTAACAACTTTTTTATTTTATGTGCAGACCGCCTTTTCTGTGGACACTGTGCTGGTCAATTCTTCTTGGCTCTTCTTTAAATACAATAATAAAGCCGTCTCCTGCTTTTCAATCCTACACTGTTGGTGCCTTCTCTCCTTTGCCATTATGGACTCTCATCATCCACACAAACCCCAGGGGGGTACTGCGGGTGGACGAAAGGACACTGTGGTCGGTCCTGGTAAACGTACAAAGAAGGATCCACCCTCTCCGTCAAAATCACCGCTCCCTCTTACATTAGAAGATATAATGGAGGAACTACGTCTTATTCGTCCTTTTATGTCTGACACAGCTGCTACCCTGCAAAGGTTAGATGACAAATGGACTGGACTAGACCAGAGGCTTTCGGATGTGGAGCAAAAAGTCAGCGACGCTCAAGATGTTCTCGCCAAGGTTGACTGCCTTACTAAAGAAGTCAGTTTGCTCAAGAAATCTACAGAGGACTTAGAAAATCGTAATAGGCGTAACAACTTACGCATTTATGGTATTCCGGAAGGTTCCGAAGGATCAGACATGATTATATTTCTGAAATCTCAAGTCCTTCAGATTGCTGGTTGTGCAAAATCCACAGACTTCAATATCCAGAGAGCTCATCGATTGGGTCCACAGAGTGCATCCTCCTCGTCTAAACCCAGAGGTATAATTGCTTACTTTCTTCTCTACTCTGATCTCATGGAAATTCTCAACGCAGCTAAGCAACACAAGCAGATGTTCTGGTCTGGCCACAGAGTTTTCTTCAGTCAAGATGTCTCCAAGCCAACTGCTAATCGGCGCAAGGAATTCCTCGACCTTAGGCCTGCCTTGAGATCTATGAACGCCAGATATGGGTTAATACATCCTTGCTTCTTCAAAGTCACCTACAAAGACAGAACTTTCAGTTTTGAAGATCCGGCCGACCTTCGGAAGTTCATTCACACCCATAAAGGAGAATCCATGGAACTGAGCAAGCCTTAATTACTTTACGTTATTTCCTTGTTTGTTTTGGTTTGCCTCAGTATGTAGCTCGTAACCTCTAATCAGGCCCTTGTCTGTTATTTTTCTCATTTCTCAGGCCTCCCCAGCGTGGAACTGCTGTAGCTGTTCTCCACTCATGTCACCCCCCTTGTATGTTATCTGTGACTCATGTTGCTGCAATTTCTTCCTAGTGTTTGGTAAGTTCCCTTCCTTTTGTTCGTAAGTTTGCCTTCTTGTTTTTACACTTGCCTCCTTACCTATTTTTAGAAGGCAATTTTGACTTTTCTCGGAGTCTCTTTGCCTGTGTGGTTGTCTTGTCTCTCGCCGCCCCCCCTCAACCGTCATTGCTCTTCTTCATTTTGTTCTTTATGACTAAAGCCGCTCGGTTTTTTGTCATCTTCTCTTTGTTATCTCTCCTTGGGAGACTATGTTCTCCACCCTTGCTTTCTCTATTCCCCTCTTTTCCCTCCTCGCTTGCCATCTCTTTCTTTCCTTCTCTTAATTGGCGATCATGCTTTTTCTCCCTATTTTCACTCCCTTCTCTTTCTCCACTTTCTCTTCTCCTTCCTTCTGGATCTTTTCTTTGCACGGAGTCTTTCGTTTTTTTACTCTTTTACAACAAGGTTTTTACACTTACCTTCTCGCCTATTTCCTTCACCATACCAAAAAATGTTGTATACCTTTTTTTTTCCTTTTTACTACTCTATTTTACCCATTCCTTTTTCCTTGCTATACTTATATCCTCCTGGTCTCTTACACTTTCCTTTTCATTGAATCTCTATATTTTACGCATTAACTTTTTCGCACTTGTCATGTTTAGAGGTTGTTTATTCTCATATGAACCTTACTTATGAAAAGTCTCCGCATCATTTCATGGAATGTAAAAGGTATGCGTAATCCTGTTAAGAAGCAGAGAGTACTGTCCCACTTGGCTAAATTGAAATGTCATATTGCTCTGTTGCAAGAATCACACCTCAGATTACAAGACTTGCCCTCATTACGTAAACATTGGGTGGGAGACATCTTTTGCTCCCCAGCTGATAATAATAAGAACGGGGTTGTTATTTTATTTCATAAGTCATTGTCTGTTCAATTACAAACTGAATCTAAAGATACCAATGGTAGATGGCTTCTTCTAGACGTTACAGTTAACAATACTCCACTCTCTCTTTGCAATCTATATGGCCCGAATGGCACTGACTCATCCTTCTGGTCTGACTTCTCCACTCTCCTCTCCTCACATTCTGCAGATAATTTGATTGTGGGTGGTGATTGCAACCAACTTATGGACCCTTTTCTAGACCGAAAATCTCAAACCAGATATATCCCCAACAAGATGCAAAAAACTTTCTATAAGGCGATTACTGCTAGAGGACTGGTTGATGCCTGGAGAACCTCACACCCGGATGCACTTGAGTTCTCCTTTTTCTCTCCTGCACACAGATCTCATTCCCGAATAGATTACATTTTCCTTACTCAACATACCCTACAATTCATGAATGAGATTGAGATTGGCTCCATTCTCATATCCGATCATGCCCCCATCATTTTAGATTTAGATTACCCCTCACCCATATCCTCAACTCGGCGCTGGCGCTTTAACAATTCTCTTCTCTTGGACTCTCAATTTGTGGAACAGTTTTCGCTTTTTGCTCAAGAATTCTTTCTTCATAATCTCTCTTCTGTCTCTCAATTTCATCTGATATGGGATGCCTTTAAAGCTTCTGCCAGAGGTTTTATAATAAACTTTGTATCCAGGAAAAAGAAGAAAACTCTCTCCGAATCTACATCTCTCCTCAAACAAATCAAAACGTTGGAACACCAGTATTTTTCAGCCAATTGCCCTGATACTTTATCCAATCTGATCAAAGCGAAAATGCAATATAACAAACAGTCTTGGGATTCGGCTTGTAATAACCTTCTTAAATTCAATGCAAAAATGTATGGTGGACGGAACAAAGCCGGCAAAGCACTAGCTAATTACCTTAAAATCAAAAAACAAAAAGCTAAAATAGCTGCTATTAAGGATCCTTCCGGAGTTTTACATCTCTCAGATGCCAAGATTCTTGAGTGTTTTACTGATTACTATACCTCTCTGTACACCCCAGTATCGTCCCCTTCTATTGATCTTATCGATTCATTTTTTCAACGCATCCCTAAAAATCCCGAAAATCAGGTTGATCTTTCCTCTTTAAATATTCCCATCTCCGAACAAGAAATTATCGCTGCTATTTCCCTTTTACCTAAAGATAAGACACCGGGTCCTGATGGTTTTACTGTTCGATTCTTTCTCCAATTTAAATCACTTTTGATTCCTCATTTCCTTTCTTTAATTACTCACTTTCTTAATACTGGTGCAGCGCAAGGCACTTTTTCTCAAGCTATGCTTTGTCTGATACCTAAAAAAGATAAAGATCTGTCCTTATGTAAAAACTATAGACCCATTTCTTTGATTAACACAGACTGCAAAATCTTTGCAAAATTACTCGCCATACGAATTAATAAAATTATCCCTGATCTTGTAAACATATACCAATCCGGATTTATCAAAGGTCGTTCTATTACAGATAACTCATGCACCTTTCTTAATAGCATCCATTTGGCCTCTAAATTCGATTCTCCGTTAGCCGCCATAACATTAGATGCTGAAAAGGCGTTTGACAGGGTTGAATGGGAGTTTATTTTCAGTGCCCTAAAATGGCATGGATTTGGCCCTCCTATCCTTCAATATATTCAACTACTTTATTCAGTCCCGACCACTTCAGTCTGGGTAAATGGTTGCCAGTCCCGGTATTTCCCCCTTCTTAGAGGGACTAGACAGGGCTGCCCTCTTTCTCCTCTTCTTTTTATCCTTGCGTTGGAACCCTTCCTAGAAACAATCGAACAGTCTCCTCACTATACAGGTCTTCAATTTAAATCACTCAATCTTAAATTTACCGCATATGCTGACGATATTCTTTTATACATTTCTAACCCATCCACTTCTCTGCCGGCTTTCTTTTCACTTCTGCAGGAGTATTCGGGTGTATCTGGCTATAAATTAAACGTGGAAAAGTCTGAAATCTTACCTCTTAACAAATTTTGCCTTCCTTCTATGTTTACAAATACTGGTTTTGAGTGGACTTCTAGACATATCAAATGCCTTGGTATCTTATATGCTAACACCATCAAGGAAACTATCAAAATAAACCTGGCGGACATCCTAAAGAAAATTTCCGCCCTGACTGAGGGTTGGTCACCGCTATTTCTTTCATGGTGGGGCAGGGTAGCCACCATCAAAATGATGCTTCTTCCTATCATAAATTTTTATTTATCCATGCTTCCCATTTCTCTTCCTAACCCCTTTTTTCGTGTTATTAATAGTTCTCTATCCAAGTTCCTCTGGAACAATCGTAAACCTAGGATTTCATTGGCTCGCCTTCAATCATCCAAAGAATTAGGTGGTGTCAATTTTCCTAATATTCGCCAATATCACTCTGCTTTCACTCTAAAGCAAGTATGGACTTCTCTATCTGAGAACTCAGACCTGCCTCCAACTGCATGGAGACTGTTGGAGCAGGCTCAGTATTCTCCTTTCTCTTTTACCTCTGCTGTCTCGTTGTCCCAACCTCCGAAACGTTTCTCTTCCCCTATTTTTATTCACTCCAAAGCAATTTCCACCTCTCTGATTCACTCACACTTACCGTCTGCTGACCCCTTTTTTCGCACCCCAATTTGGTATAATAAATCCATTAAGATTAACAAACGTACTCTATTTTGGAAGGAATGGATTGACAAGGGAATTATTACACCACAACACTTAATAAAAGATGGTTCCCTTATGGAGTTTTCAGATCTTCAAGCCTTCTATAACGTTTCCGCCTCTCATGCCCTTCATTATCCCATGCTTAAGGAATCTCTCACATCTCTCTTCCTTCAGGACCCTCACACCACTATTTCTAATCAGACATTCCCTACTTCCATTGATTTCTCCACTCAATTTAGTGCCTCTTCAATATATAAAATACTATCATACCCTGCGAAAATCAGAACCAAATCCAAATTAGAACTCTCATGGGAAAAGGATCTTACCCTAGAAATCCCTTACGCACATGGAACTCTTTATGGAAAAAAATTCATACCGCCTCACGCTCTGCTAGCACTACACAGACTTCATATTATTTTTATAATAGACTTTTTCTCACCCCCTACGATATGTACAAATTTAAGTTATTAGACTCTCCCAAGTGTTGGTCTTGTACTAATAATAATAGTGATTTCATGCATATGTTTTTTCATTGCCCTTTGGTTAAATCTTTTTGGGCTCAGGTTTGGTTAAAATTGAATGATATTTTAATGTCTATTGTTCCTTTTGAAATTTCACATGTTTTTCTGGGAAGTTGTTCTCCTGTTTGGGATGTTCATGGTTATGCTGGAAAATTTATTGATCTATTTCTTGCTATTACCCTCCAAATTATAACCACCAACTGGAAGGACACCTCAAAGATTTCAATGCAAGCATGGTGGAATTTATTATGCCATCACCATAGACTGGATCGTGCCTTTGCTAATTCCACTGCTCTGTTGATCAAAAAAGACTTGTTATGGTTACCTTTAACCTCCTTTCTTTCTAGGTCGAAAAATTAATCATATACATGTTACAATTTTTATTGCAGTTTATATTATTACATATCTTGTGTTTCTTCTGATATTAATCTTTCTTCTGTTCCCCTCTCTTCCTTTCCTCTCTCCCCTTTCTTTTCTTTTCGTCTCTTCTCTTCCTTTCCTTTTTTATAAGTTTAAAAACGCATTTGACTTTGTACAGTTTTTACAACTGAGGTGTGATTCATTCCCAATTTTAACGCTAACGTTTATTCTGTATTGTTACTCCTCATCATATAATCTGTAGTGATGTTATACTTTGTTTACCACTTCAATAAAGCTTTCTAAACTTAAAAAAAGAAATAGAGGAGGACTAAAAACAACATGAAGAAACTAGAATCCAGGATAGATTTAGAATAATCTAGTTCAGTAACAATACAGCACAGAACATAACAGTAGATTAACAAATACTGCACTTCAGAAAAAAATGACACAACAATATCGCTTGGATACATTTGTGCAAGGCTTATCATCCATACAGTAGCCCATTAAGACTCCAAAAATAACGGACAATACTGGAATTGCTGAGGCGGCTTGGCTGGGACAATGAGATGCATAGTCACCTCTGGCAGGACACGCTGTAAAGAAATCCATAACACAATCCACACCCGGATGGGTTAAGTTGGAAGATCACAAAACCTATCCTCACATAAGGAAAACTCAACAAAACCCATAATCCACTCCCACCTTGGCCAGGGGAGGGATGGGGCGCCCTACCTCAAGGAGAACCACTGCTGGAAAAGACATCACCGACATAGGTCTGCTCCCAAAAATCTTAAGTGCCAAGATACCAAATAACAAAACAGAAAATGTGTAACAAGACATCACTAAGTGAAATTGGATTGGGCCTCTAATCAAGCTTTGCAAACAGAGGCCGTGATTTGTTTACACCTCTGGCTGGTGGTTACTGGGGCAATAAATGTGTGAGAAGGGCATGAGGGCTTGCACAAGACTGTCACTAATGTGCATTGAAGGAAAACATGTTGAAAACCTGCACTTGATTTAATCTGGTGGGCTTTTTGCTTGACCCCCGGCCCCTACTCACACTGAGAGAAGGAGAGGCGAGTCTCGAGGTGTGCTTCGGACTTCACACTGACTTGCAAATTATTATGCACACTCAGCAGTTTTCATTCCAGTGGCGACGTCAGGTCACCTCTTGAGAGCCGGCGGCTGCCCTATAAGGAAGGGTTGTTGAGCTTGGCTTCCAGGCGCACAAAGGGCTACTTGTTGTCTGAAGGTGCCGACGCGGCGAGCACCAGGGCCCGGTCAGACCGGGTGACTCAAGTTCCTTTAGCAGCAGTCGAGAATGCACATTCATTTTGTTATTTATTTACCTGATTTTTATATCGCAGATAATAAAGTAGAGCGCTGACATGCCCGCCTTGAAAACAATTGCACAGTGTGATTTTTTTTTTTGGTACAACTGTCTCTAATTAGACGGGGTGTAGGTGTGGGGCCTCACACCCTCTGGCCCATATCTAATTGAGTGACTCGGGGTCATGAAGGGTTTGCTTTCTCAGAGAAACATTAAAAACTAATGATTTAATGTAGTATATTTTAGTTTTCCTTTTTTCATTTGCGTTTTATAAATCGTTCTTATTAAAATGTTTTTCAAAAGTGCGCCAAATAGATGGTTGACTGACAGGTAAAACGTTGCTGTGCGTCGTGGTACAGCCAAAGCAAATGCCTTTGCCCTACAGTAATAATAACCATTTATGTAGCGCTCACCAGAAACCGAATTGACGGCAGGCGCTTAAATGATAGATGGTATTATTGCTCAGCTAACGGGTACTAAATGCCTCCACCTCAGAATGATTCATTTATCCAGTCAGGATTCAGCGCTGTGACCTGCGGTGCTCGGAGCAGGCGCTTCATCCAGTGAGCTATTTTACCGAGTGCGTGACAAACTCCCAGCCTCAGTGCCAGATTGCCAGGGAGTAGGACAGAGGGAACAAGCAGGGCCGGACTGGCCATAGCGGGCACAGGGTGTTTTCCCGGTGGGCCGCCAGGGTGGGGGCTGGTTTTGGGCCCCAGGGGGGCCGTTTTTGTTACAGGGCCGTTTTTGCAGCATAGCTGCAATATCGGCCCCTGTAACAAAATCGGCCGAAACCGGCCCTGGCAAAGTGCTCGGCCACACCCCCAACCCCCGGGGGAGGGCCAGCCGAGCACTTTGCCAGGGCCGGTTTTGGTTCCCAGTCCGGCCCCGGGAACAAGGCGAGCCTGAGTGCAGGTATTCCCTCCTGGAGTTCCTTAATAACACTCCCTTTTTATGCAGGGCCCATTTGGAATTCAGACTTTATCTAAGGATAAACTGTTTCAGGGGATCACTGCAGCTGTTATTTTAAATCCAGCGCCTGGAGGCCCCTATGGGTCATAAGTGCGTTTTACAAATACCTACAGCCAGAGATGTTTTAAGGCATGGACAAAGTGGGCAATTGCCCAGGGGCCCCCACCTTCAGAAGGGCCCCCTAGTAATGTCATTTTTATCTCACTCTACCTTACCTTCGTCAATTTTTCTATCAGATCTGACTATGGTCCTTATTACAAGTTTAGAGGTTAATTCCGACCCATGTGTAAAACCCCCGTTTAAGCACTAGTTGGAATTACAAATTGTTATTTATTTAAAGTATCCGATAATTATCGGATGCTTTAAATAACTCAACCATCGTTACATTTTGGTAGGTCAAACCTGTCGAAATTTAGCGGGGGGGGAAAACCATACAGTATTTACTGTAGCATGCGGATGTTGTAGTGTTAAACACCAACATTCCCATGTTATTTCCCAATCACTCGAAATAGGTGTTATTCATCACACTCAATAAATAACGTACCCCGTGGGATTGTTATTTATAATGTGTGATAAATGCCACCTATACTCATAATCAGGGCCATTCATTGTCTCTCTTTTAAGAGCTCCTAAGACACACACATATATATATATATATATATATATATATATATATATATATATATATATATTTATGTTTTTAATATTTGACAGTACTGTATGCACTATGCACTTTATATATGCACATTTGTGTCATAATAATGGACATTACGGTGAATTACGCATGACATTTATCCCATGAGGGGTTGCTTCTTAAATCAAATATGCTTGCTATTATGACCATTTATAAATATGCCTTCAAGTTTTATAAATGATGGCTATATAGACCCCAATATATTCCTCACCACTAACGCTATTTGATCTTTGCTTAAACATCTAGAGTACAGCACCATGCACTTTAGAAATGATAAGATATATTATGTTTTTGCTTATAATGATGAGCATTAATTAAGCTATGCAGAAACATCAGACTGTATATATGTACACTATAGCAAACAAAATGCTATTAGTAGATTTTGCGATAAAAAAATATTGTGTTTATATATATACGCTGAGAACAAAGTTCTTATCACTGATGTATGGTAGTATTTTGTCCATGTTTGTCAATGCCAAATTACGTCACAGGAAGCTTCCTTTTTTCCTTTAAATCCCTGTTTCCGATCAGCGCAAGTCATGTGAACAAGGCCACCGTCTGTGGGCGAAACGCGTCTGAGACAGCACTCGCAATGAAATAAATGGTTTATTTTTTGGCACCAGCGAAATTTTGTTGTCCGTGTCCACATTTGTGCGTGACTGCACAGGGGACTGTTTTTGCTTATATATATATATATATATATATATATATATATATATATATATATAAATATATATATATATATATTTATTTATTTTTCGCCACTAGGTAGTTATAGTTACAATAGCTTTTCTATAGGAAAAGCATTTTTTGTGTTAATAAGCTTGGCACCGTTTGACGAATCTCCATGAAACTTTCCAGAAAGGTGCTACTTTTTGACTAGTTTGTACATGGAGTGTTTCAGGCTGATCTGTCAAGCAGAAGCGGAGTAAAAAGGGGGTCCCAAACCACAAAATCCTCAATTATTTTCCGTAGACTTCTTTAGACAAGGCTACAGCAAAAACTGCTGAACGGAATTACACCAAATTTGGCAGGAAGCTAGATCTTGGTCCACAGATTGTGCTTTTTGTGATTGTTTTTAATCTGTTCAGTAGTTTTGAGAAATTAAGGGTAAATAATAATTGTATATCTGGACAATTGGTGTCCAGATATGCTCTGATTGGCTAATTTAAAGAGAACTAGTCAATCCTGATTGTTTGGTTTCACCCTGAAAAATATGTTTGGCAGCCATTAAAAGACTCGGGGACTTGGTCACTGAGTCGTGTAAATGATAAAAAACAAATGTTACGGACAGAGTGAGAACACACACACACCCTAAAGGGCATGTGGGGGGGGGGGTCTGGGACCCCCCTTTATTGGCTGGCTACATGGACAATATGCTGTGGCAGCCATTACAGCGCTCTGGGACCGGATTGAAATTAAATGTATTGTAATGAATGGCAGGTTTGCAGGGTCACAAAAAGGAGCAGGTATAAAGGGTGATAACAGAGTTTAGTTACAATTTAAATCATTTGTTGGTGGTACCATACTAATTTTAATAATTGTGCCACACTTTTGTAATAAATATAAAATGTTAGAATCGAGTTGTTTGTTAGAACAGTGTGGGGAGGCAGAGGTCAGGGACATGGACTCAGACAATTGAGGGCAGAGACGAGGGTGTAGAGGCAGCAAGTTGACCACACTGGGCAGCTGGGAGGGGCATGGCAGCACAACGGACCATAGACTGCCGGGGAAAGCAGGCAGGGGCAACAAACCAACCATGAAGAACAGGCATGAGAGGCTGTGACAATACAACAGACCATTGAGGGCAGAAGGGAGAGGCAGTGGTAGTAAGACCGTGCATGCCAACAGACCTGAATCAGGCAGGAGACTCCCGATGTTTTTAAGCCCGAAAGGGCTTTATTTTAGCTGTCTCCTCTTTTTCAATGTAAGTCAGTGGGGAAAATAAATTCCCCAGGTTTTTTTTTCCAAAAGCTTCCTCTTACCAAGTTCAAAATGTTGGCATATATGGTACATTGAACATGGAGGGCAGGAGGAATGGGGTAGGGACATGGACTCGGACAATAGAGGGCAGGAGGGAGGTGGGCAGGGGCACCAAACCGTCCTTAAAGGGCAGGACCCAGTGGTTGCAGTAGGACAATACACCACACAGGGCCAGCGGGAGGGCAGTGCATCACATCAGACCATGGAAAGCAATAGGGAGGGGACAGGGCCATACAGATAGACAATAGAGAGCAGAGCGGACCGAGGTAAGGATAGCAAGTTGACCATACCATACAGACAGGAGGGGCAGTTACAGCACAGCGGACCATGAAGGGCAGGAGAAAGGGGGCAGGGGCACACCAACGGACTGTGGAAGGCAGGAGGGAAGGGAGTGGGGCCCGCACATGGAAAATGGAGGGCAGGGGGCAAGATGGCAGGGCAGGAGCACCAAGCAGGCCATGTAGGGCAAGCAGGGTGGGCACTGGAAACACAACACACCATGGAGGACAACAGTGAGACTATAATGGCATACACACAGACAATGGAGGAAAGGTGGAAGGGGTCAGGGGCAGCAAGATGACCACACAGAGCAGGTGGGAGGGGCAGTGGCAGCACAAAAGACCATATACACGGCAAGCGGTAGTGGCAGGTCCATGGAACATGGTGGGGAAAAGGGAGGGAGCAGGGGCATGAACACAGACATCAGAGGGCAGGGGGAAGGAGGGTTAGCAGGAGGGCAATGATAGGGGCATAGCCTCAGGCGACAGAGGGCAGGAGGAGTGGGCAGGAGCATCAGTTGCAGCACATTGGACCATGCAGAGCAGGAGGGAAGGGGCAGGTGCAAATACTCGGACAACAGAGGGCAGAGAGGAGGTGGGTAGGGGCAGCAAGCTAACTGTGCGGGGCAGACGGGAAGGGCAGTGGCTGAACAACGGCCATACAGGGCTGGATGAGGGGGATGGGGTATGGACTTGGACAATGAAGGGCAAGGAGGAAGGGGGTAGGAGCAGCAGCCTTGGACGGGGCAGCACAATGGATAATGTCAGGCCAGACCTTGTATCCAGCCCCCCTCCCCCAATACCCCCACCGTGCATTATGATAAACGGCTTACCTTACGTTAAGAAAAACTAAAAATGCACTGAAAACCCATAGGTTAAAGTGACGTTATAATTAGGAATTTTAAGAAAATCTAACTTTACATTAAAAAACCTTAACAATTCACTGGAAAAAACATAGGTTAAAGGTATGTTATAATTAGGTGAAAATGTCACGTAAAACATACCATTTGAAACTAACAAAACCACTGAAATTTACCAGTAATAGTTATTCCAGGTAACTATAACTTGTACTCTATAATTAATTTGGCATTGATGCAGGTGTGAATTAACAGAAAATAGGCAGTAAAATTTATTTTTTCTGAACAGGGGGCCCCAAAATCTGCTTTGCCCGTTGGCCCAAAAATTAATTATTCTGATGACAGTATATAGCATAGCAAAGCATAGCAAATTAAATATTTGCCGTTGAAAAACCGAGATATAAAGAGAGAGCTTGTCTATTCAAAGTTAATTGTAACTGCCCCCCCTGTCAGGTGTACTCTACCTCATGCATGACTAAGAGCATTAATAGGTCTCTAAATCAAATTTTTCATATTTTTCATGTTTTTCCATTTCAAGTGCTCAAAACTGTACTTCACTTCCAGTAATAAAATATGCTAAGAAATATAAGTAATTGGTTGTATGTTTGAAAGAGGATATCTTTCTTTTTTAAACCAGGATACAGATATTTAATAGAGTTATTGAAGTGTGCCCTGTAAATACAATTTCTTAGTAGTAGCTTGAGGTCGGTTATAAAACTGTAAATGAAAACGCATAATAGAATTAGACAAAGTAGACCATTTGCCTTACTCTGCGCTTAAGGAGATTTTTTTCTATTTTTGTTTGACGACTCCGATACTAAGCGGTGTCAGTGGTGCACCTCTTCTGTGCCCCCTGCATCTCTACAACTCTGTCCCAATAAAGATCCAAAAAGTCCTAAGTCTCCCAAAGCAATATATCACTAAATTATTGCCCCTTTCGTTTATATTGTTTTGTATACTCATGATTTTATCACTGTGTTATTTCAGGATTTTTAAGCTTTCCCCCACCATCACTTCAGTCGCAGCAGCAAAACAATCAGTAAAGATCTAAACGTTGATAGTACTTCCACCCCATCCCCATAAAGGTGAGGGCAGGATTCCTGGGGCAGACATTAGAGCAACACTGCGGTTGCTACCTTGCGTGTCTACCCCAATGTCCCCCATCTTGAATTTGGCAGGCTACCAGAGTCAGCCATGAACTAATTTTCGAGGGAGAAGTACTGAGATTCCAAGAGGATCTATGAGACCCTCCTAGAGTCCTTCCAAACCTCACCATAAGAGTGCAATTTGTAGATGGCATCGGGTTGGCCCCCAGGAGATGAGTGCGGCCACTAGGTCTACCCACATCTGAATGAGCCTTCACTCCATGCAACAAGATGAATGCTCCATAAACAATGCACCAGAAGGCAGTGTGTGCCATTTAATACTAGCTTATGTTGGGGCTCACCACCGGTGCCTGCCACTTTCCCATTGTAAATCTTTATCTAATAATCCTTGTGTGGGACATCACATGTATACAAAATCCACATATAGAACACACCTAGAATACATTCATGCACACAAACAGTTATTTGTGAAGCACCCTGGGAATTAAAGATTTGTGGATCACCTACAGAAAGGGCACCAGAGAAGGATGGGAGCTTGCAAGAAGAGATGTGAGGAGGTCTGAGAAATGTAAAGAGGTTGTGGAGATGTTCCGATGCCTTAGGAGATGCGAGAAGGCGTATTGAGATGAGAAGGGGCCTAGGAAGAGGAGAGAAGGCCTGAGGAAGATGGAGCATATCTTAGGTGATGACAAATCGTAGGAGGTGGGAACGTGCCTGAGGCAAGGAAAATTAAGGAGCTGAGAGGTAGTCTGAGCAGATGGGAGTGTGGCTGAGGAGAAAGGAACATGTCGGAAGTGGGGACGGTTGTGTAGAATGGACGAGGCCTCAGTAGTCTGCAAGAGCTAAGAGAAGGCAGGTTGAGGAGGAAGCAAACTTGATGAGATTGCGAAATATGAAATAATGGGTGGTGGCCTGGGAAGATAAAATAAAGCAGGAGGACATGTTGGGAGACCTCCGGGGAACCAAACAGGCCTAAGGAAATGGGAGGAAGCGTGAAAGGAAGGAGGAGCTTTCCTGTGGAAATGGGAGTCATCTGCAGAGATGGGAGGAGGTTTGAGGAGAAGGAGCATGCCTTAAAAGGTGTGAGAATGCCTATGAGATCTAATCTCCATATAGGACAATTGAAGACTTAAGGGCTTGGCTACCTTCAGGAGTAGTGGAGGAAGCTGGCTCTTTAAATGATACACCAAAAATGAGGTATATTGTGCACAGAGTCCAGGGGTTCTCTTATGAGTGGATAGGGGCTTGCTCTAGCAATCCCAAGGTGCTCTCCTAGGGGGTAGTGTGGTCTAGAAGCCTCAGGCTTATCAGAGGGAGTTTTAGACATTCATGCATGAATACACACAATAGTCAATAAGTGTGAAACATGACTAAATAAGGAGATCCACACAAATTTATAAAAATAACACATATATTTATTTATATTTATAGACCAGAAGCAATTCGTTCAGGTAAGTACATTTTTCAAAAGAAATACTGCATTTAAAAAGTTGACACTTAGTGCAAAAACAAGTACGGCATTCAGGTGCAGTACAGCAACTGACGAGACGAATCTCCAGGTTTTGAGGTGTGTACAGGGCACAGTCCAAGGCAGCACCAGTAGGTCACCTCCAGCGGCACTAGGGCGACGGGGTGCAGGGGTGCAATACAGTCTCAGTTGCCCAATGTTAATCTATGGGGATTGGTCTTCATGAAAAGAAGCTGCAGGTTTGGACTGGAAGACCAGTCGAGTTGAACCAACAGGAGGGTTCAAGTCTTGTGATGCTAGGGGGCGTGGGGACACTGGTGGTCCTCTGATCCTCGGGCTGGGGCGGGTGTGTGCAGAGGCTCTTTGAGGTGTTGAGTTTTTTCGTCCGTGAGCACTCGCAGTTGAGGAGACCTGCAAACAGAGGCTGCAGGCGACGGTGGAGAGTTCATGAGGGGTGGCCCCAAAGTGGACTCTGTCTCTTGAGGGCTTGGGGACCACGCTGACACCGTTGGCCCACTTCAACATGGGCTGGGGCACTCTGGTGCAGTGGTGCTTGGCGCTGGCAGGTTTTGGCGGTTCCGGAGTCCTCACGGTTCTTCTGGGTGTGCCTGCCAGATTCAGGGAAGCAGTTCCACTGCTCATGGGAGATCTTGAGTCTTTATTGAAGGCAGGCAGTCCTCCCAGGCTTTGGAGGCATGACAGCTGCACGACGAGACATATTTGGCACAGGTTCGCTAGAGAACAGCAGACAGGCTGGCAGGGCTGGTGCCAAGTGAGTTGCTCTTCTTCAGTCTGCTTTCACAGCTCTTCGGTGTCCTTCTTCTTGGTAGGTCATCAGGATCTGCTTTCCTGGTTCCAGGGGCTCACCTAAATACTGAATTTAAGGGCGTTGTGGGAGTGTAGAATAGTAGCCAATGGGCTACTTACCCCCTGGGGTCAATACGCCCCCTATATAACCACTTCCTGTGGGAAGTGGCCATAACCCTGTCCCAGAGATCCTAAGTTTGCCATCACTAAGATGGCTAACTCTGAAAAGTCCCCTCCACTTCAGGTAGCCCACCTTAGGTGTGCTACTAGCCTGAGGGTGGACACGCCTATCGGACTAGCTAATTTCCTGCCTGTCCAGGTGCCGAAGGGCTCTGGACAAAGGGGGGGTCAGCTTCCTATCCTGTGAGAGAAGCCAGATTCGCATACCAAAGGCGGTGGGCTCTTTGAAGCTCCCCTGTCTTGGAATGCTCATCTGCAGGTCATCTGGTGGGCAGGGTTGTAAGCACCCTCTGCCCAAGCAGGCTTGATTTCTGGCCTCCTGAGAGAAAAGAACCTCACCCCTCTGGGTCAGAAACTTGTCTCTGGTGGCAGGCTTGCAAAAACCAGTCAGTCAGCACACCAGTAGCTGGTAGGTTTTCAGGTGGCACCTCTAAGGTGCTCTCTGTGTGCATGTATCAATAAATCCAACACTGACATCAGTGGGGGTTTATTAATGCAAGATGTTTGATACCAAACATCCCTATTTTCAGTGAAACCATCATGTAGCTGGGGAACTCATTTTCACCAGTGTCCAGCACATGTACTTAAAATGGCTCCCCTCTTCACTTGTACTGGCATCAATAGAGCCCACCAGCACTGGGGCATATTGGCTCATGCAGATATGCCCTCACATGTAGCAGAGTGCACCCTGCCTTAGGGCTGCAAGGCCTGCCGTAAGGGTGACTTACCTATACTGCATGCAGTGTTTGGGGACATGGCACACAGGGCTATGTTCTATGTCGTGTATTCACATTTATCTGCACCAAGATACGCAGCCTGCAGTGGCAGTCTGTATGTGCTTGGTGAGAGGTCTTTTAGGGTGGCACAATTTGTGCTGCAGCCCTTAGGACCCTCTTTAGCCTCCTTGTCCTAGGTACCAGGAGTACCACTTAATATGGTCTTAGTGGGAGTGCCAGAGGTATTGCCAATTGGGGTACAAACGCAGAGTTTCAGGAAACAGATCTGGCACTGGGGTCCTGGTTAGCAGGAACCCAGTGCACTTCCAGTCGAAATCGCATCAAATACCAGGCAAAAAGTGATGGTGACCATGTCATAAAGGGCCACTTTCCTACAAGTAGGCTTAGCATAGAAGCAGTGCTTAGTTTGAGCCGGTGGTTTCCGGTGCTCGGCACCAGAACTTAATTGTCAACACCGGCACATATGTCAGTCTGCACTGTTTATCTAAATTACAGATTAACACAACAGTTGTTTATTTCAATGAAAATTAAAAATGACAAATTTCTGCTGCCAAAGTCATTATTGTAGTTTGGGGTCTGGAATAGTCTGAAATGTCATACTTGTAGGGTGTGTTGATTAGTAGTTGTGTTGATTCTTTCACTGGCAGCACGTATACGGGCAATGAGTAGTGCAGGCTGCAGTGGCCTCTTGATGAGGGCCCCAGCACTTATTTCTTTACAATTTAAGCACTGCATAGAAGGTGTCAATCCAGGAGAAAAGATTACTTAAAAAGAGATTTGGACAGTTATGTGGACAACAGTTAAGCAGTTGGCTTGCATAAAATCCATTGGCACCATTATTACACTGTAGTAATCTAGTAAAGAGTCACATAATAACCAGTAACTGGTCTAATAAACTTGTAGCATTTAGAAAGCCCACCATGATGTTAAGGGAATCCTATTAAGTTTTCACTGGCAGTGGCCTTAGGCTCAAGATAGCTGTGCCCAAACCTACATAAGCAGCCGCTCAGGTGGTACCCAGTGATGCATCCAGTGATGCACGATGTGATTGCAAATGCAGGCTAATTAATCTCCCATCACATCCTCGAGCTTTCCAGGTAATTACCCTTGCACATTAGGCAGCATGTCACCCTGAGGCAACAATACTTCATCACATCTGCTGGAGCCGCACCTATGCTGATTAAGCATTCGTCTGCAGCGAATTCTGCAGAAAGTTTAGCCAATGCCTTCGGAACTCTAACTGTGCCTTTTTATTGTGTAATCATCCATGATGAAACGAAAGTGTGGGCAAAGTCAAACCAAACATCAGCAATCAATTATAAATATATATATATATATATATATATATATATATATATATATATATATATATATATATATATATATATATATATATTTGTATTTGAACAACTTTATTCGGTTATTTTGTTTTGAACCATCAAAGTGTACAAAAGTAAAAAATTCATCAGTTTACAGTCTATAACAAAAGAATACATTTCAGAGGCTACATTTAAAATATGCAATAAAAAGTGATCGAGATAAAAACATACATAAGAAGGCATAAAAGGCGGGCTTCAGAATGATAGCCTTCCAGCTGAAAAGCCACGCCACATACGAAGATATTAAAAAGAAGCTTATATACAATACACAATACATTAATTCCATTAGCCAACATATCACAGTCGGAAGAGATTATTTTCTCAATGCGTCCTAGGATAAGAACTTCTGACGACTTATCCAGAAGGAAAATAAAAAGCGACTAACGGCAAAGACTATTTGCCCCGATGTATCCGTTTTTAAGATTCTATATGCAATCTAGTATTGCCTGACTCCAAGATTTAAACAGATTGGTCTTATCCACCTCCTGCGTATCAGTTGGGATTTAGGGCAAAAGAAAAGTACATGTTCTTCAGACTCTTTTGCTCTAGCGCAGGCAGGGCATAAATCTGTTAGTAACCTAGCAGCCTCATTTCCGGGAAACTTTAGGAGCAGGCTGCCATATCTGAATCTGACATATAAACTTTTAGCAAGAGGAGGCGTGATTTGATCCAAAAAGGGTTCAAATCGCGGACATGGCTTAAAATTTAAAAATTGCGTTGTTAGCTGGCCATTTGCTGATCTAGTAGCATAATGCTCCCCCACCACCGCCCAATACCTGGCTTTCAGTCTCGGTAGATCACCTCTAGTTGCCTTTTCTGGGCATTCCCATAGATCCAACATATTCATCGATTTACACCAATCTGCGATATGTTTGAACCACGGTAGTTTTTGGGCACCGCTGGTCATCAATACCGCCCTCATAGAGTTACAGTAGTCAGAGAGCTCGGGAGTTGTCCACATGCGCAGCCAGTAAGTTAGAGGTTTCAAAGAGGCCATGTCACCTATTCTCTTCATCCCTAGGTCCCAAAACAGGGGAATCAATGGGGTGGTGATTGGTACCAAAGTAAGTGATCTGACAAAAATATTTTCACAGATCGTTAATTTGTTTACATTAGTATGGCCCCATATCTCTGCTCCATACAGAGCTCCACTTTGAGCTTTAGCACGATAGACTTCCAGTGCTGGAGTTAAGGGTTGAGTATATGACTGTTTGTGGAATCTCAATATTGATTTGGACCTGTGACATAAGACAAGGTAACTCTTGTCTAACTGTAGTTCCCAGCTAAGTGAGTCACTCAGTCTTATCCCAAGGTAATCAAAAATTTTTACCCGCTCAAGAGGTTCACGTGCAATCCTAATCTCACGTAATCCCCCCCGCACTTTCCCAAACACCATATATTTTGTTTTGGCAACGTTAAGTTCCAAACTCCTGTCCCTGCCGAAGTCTAAAAATCTATCCACTAAAATTTGCAGGCCCATAGGTTTTGTGGATATAAGTAAAGAATCATCTGCAAAGAGCAGGATTGGGACTTTCGCGCCATTCATGGTGGGAGAATCATTCCTGCAATCCAGCAGTCTGCTCGCCACGTCATTAATAAACAGAGAAAATAATGTGGGGGCAAGGACACACCCCTGACGCACCCCACGCTGTATTTGTATCCTCTGTGTTAATTCACCGCTTTTCCCCCACCTGACCTGGGCATAGTTGTCCTTGTGTAATCTAGCTACCAGGGTTACCAGATCTACTGGAGCACCGAAATCAAGCATTGTTTTCCATAGCAAATCACGCGGTACTAAATCAAATGCGGCTCTCAGATCGACGAATGCTACATAGAGTTTCTGTGTTTTTTAGTAGCACATATTTCCATATTAGTAGGGTAAATCTGAAAGCCTGGTCGCATGTGCTTATTTTAATTCGAAAACCTGCTTGGTATGGGGACAGTATTGCATTATCATCTATCCAGTCTTGAAGTTTGTCCAGAACTTGTCTGGCAAAAATCTTTTGCAAATTGTCAATCAGACTGATGGGTCTATAATTGGAGGGGATGGAGGCATCTCCCTTTTTATATATAGTAATTATCTCGGCTCCCTTCCAAGTTGCTGGAATATCCCCACCAGCCGATATACAATTTGACAAAAGGTTTATGTACGGGGCCCATATCGTGGGTTCTGATTTATACAAATCGCCTGGTATCTGATCGGGGCCAGGGGCTTTACCTGCCTTTCATCTATTGATTGCTGACAAGGTGTCATCTAGACTGAAAATCGGTGCAGTGTCAGTCGTAGTCGTAGCAGGGAGAATGTTAGCAGTGTTCTGATCGGCTCTAGGGCTGATTAAGCAGCCAGAATCCTCAGCCCTGTTATATAGTTTGGAAAAATGTTCAACCTAAACCTCCGGCTGGATATGATAACTGGGAGCGGTTGCATTTTCCAGACTACCCTTTGCGATAATATGTCAAAACAACCGACTGTCATTACATTTTGTGGCTAGTACCAGGTCTTGCCAGTTTTTGTCTGCGAAGTCATGCTTAGCTTTGGTTAGTGCAGCTGTGTATCTTTTACGTGCCAGGGCTACCCCAGACTGACTATACTCCTTAACTGCTAATTGTAGTGCCCCCTTTGCTAGCTTGCATTCGCTATTAAACCATTTGCTATCCACTGTACCAGCGGGCCTTCTGCCAGAGCTATTTTTGGTGAAAACAGTTTAAAGGGCTTCAAAGAATGCCCTGTGCACCGATAGTATGGGAATTAATTCGAAAGAATGTGCACAGTCCAAACTACTGCTCAAGCCCGACAAAAAATGTGTGAATAGCTCATAGATTCTGGTGTGTAAGTCCTGGTCTGCTAAGATTTTAGGCCAGGTAACTCTTCTACGGTTGTTGGTTACACGAGGCTCTTCTATTCTGGAAATACACCTTGGTGGATTCCTGTCCAAGGCAGTACCCATAATTTTTAACAACAAAGGGTTTGTGGTCGCTGTCAAACCTCTGGTCAATAGTCATATCCTCCACAAAGAACCAAATTCTTACATCAACTAGAATGTAATCGATGACACTGGTACTGGCACCCCGTTTGAAAGTGGACTGCCTGCTTTAGTCAGATGCAGTTCTCCCTGCATGCCCTCAAGCTCCTTCCACTGATCAATGAAGCAATCTGCAAGGAAACAGACGTTAGACTATGGCAACAATTGCTAGCTACCAAATTGGGTATGCCCCATGCCTCATCCTCTTCCTCAAGTAAGGTGCTTAGTAGTGGAGAGGGTTCGAAGGAAGCGTTAAAGTCCCAGGCAACTATGATTTTAGAGTTGGTTTGATATGCTCCTACCAAGTCGTCTAGCAAAGAAAATACTGGGGATTCGCTGCTATGTGGTTCTAACCTAGCATAGACATTAAACAAAGTCACGTTTAGGCCCGTCGGAAAAGCAAGCTGGATCCCCAGAATATCTTGGGATTTTATTGATAGTTGCTTGTACTTGCAGGCTAAAGTATTCTTTACAAGAATTATTCGCCCCCCGCTAGACCTGCCCGTTGTTATATATATCGAGTCCAACTTCCACTCCCTGTAAGAATGGATCTGACACAGCTCGGGTGCAATACGAAGTGGCTTTATTCGGTCACAATTGAAAGCGCATATTTAGGTGAGCTTGTGAAACGCAGTGGCAGACGCGTTTCAGCCTGACGGCCTTCATCAATGCCTGTTTCACTACAAGGGTTATAGCACCTGGGGACTTGTTAAAATGCTGGCAGAACTACTCCCATTGGAGCATAATCTTAGCCCCTCCCCTGTGTTAAAGATGCAGTTCCCCTCCAAAGGCTACAACCTTCGCTTCTCTCCCAGCCACACTGCACAGATCAGTCCAAGCCCGCTGCGAACGCCCATTAAGTAATGTGACGTCCGTACACACAATGGTGCCCCAATCTATGTTGGCCCGCGGACTGCACAACCTCCTCTGCAGCTGGCACACATAGGAATTGCTGTTTGTTCCATCCACAGGTAAGGCTCCTTCCGGTAGTAAAATACTACCTCTCTCTCACTGATGCGGTGATGTTCTCGCTGTAATGCTCTATCCGCTGGGGGGGCAACGCGTAGTATTACATACATCACATCCAATTTTGCAGGCAGACGCGTTGCTCCAGACCGAGAGTGCGTATCGGTTACCAGCGCCTGCAAGGCTGGTCAAAACATTGAGTCCAACTTTCACTCCCTGTAAGAATGGACCCGACACAGCTCGAGTGCAATACAAAGTGGCTTTATTCGGTCACAATTGAAAGCGCATATTTAGGTGAGCTTGTGAAACTGTGGCAGACGCGTTTCAGCCTGACGGCCTTCATCTATGCCGGTTTCACTATGGGGGTCATAGCACCTGGGGACTTGTTAAAATGCTGGCAGAACTACTCCCACTGGAACATAATCTTAGCCACTCCCCTGTGTTAAAGATGCAGTTCCCCTCCAAAGGCTACAACCTTCGCTTCTCTCCCAGCCACACTGCACAGATAAGTCCAAGCCCGCTGCGAACGTCCATTAAGTAATGTGACGTCCGTACACACACAATGGTGCCCCAATCCATATTGGCCAGCGGACTGCACAACCTCCTCTGCAGCTGGCACACATAGGATTTGATGTTTGTTCCGTCCACAGGCAAGGCCCCTTCCAGTAGTGCCAGCTGTGCCTTTGTCTTGTGTAATCATCCATGATGAAATGAAAATGTGGGCAAAGTCAAACCAAACATCAGCAATCAATCATAAATATATATATGTGTGTGTACACACAATCACACACACTCTCTCATACACTCGAAGTACATATACTCAGGAATACTGATTCAGATAGTACATTAAAAAAATAGCATAATGCATAATGAGTAAAGCACATGCTTGCATGCAAAATTGGGCAATTTTGCTAATTTACAAACATTTCTGTGTGAATACCGCAAGATGGATATGTAAATTCAATGGACTGGTAAAAATGTGTATTTTGTGACCAACTCTTGTCCGTGTTCTGCATAGGAATCATTCTCATGGCTAAGCATTCATTTGAAAATATTTGATTCTGCATTTGCACTGTAGCTAAAAACACAATTTCCCCGACGTTACATAAAATGCTGAGCAAAACTTACTTTTGTTGTTTGCCATCGTCCATGAATCGTAGGGATCAATAGCAAATGTCTTGAATGAGCAACCAGTTCCCTTGCTAAACTGAGACTGGAGCCAGGGCTCAGTACATTTGCTGCTTTGTGTTGACTTCAGAGACAGTATGGGCTCAGGGAACTCTGAAACATTTTAATTGCTTAACTTTCTTGAATCAGCAAACATGCAGTGGGGCTGGCATCTGAGCTGAGTAGTTTATGAATCCGATTGCTTGTCTTTGCCCAGTCATGCATCTGCAATTGAAAAGACTTACCTGGTCCCAGCTTCTCCCTCTGCTTGATTGAGCACGTATATTGAATTGTAACATTTATATAGCACGTGCTACGCCTATTTAGGGTGCTGGAGCACTTGCCTATTTGGGTAGCACGCTACAACGTGTAGGGTGTGTGGCTGGAAGGGAGTTGTCTTAGTTTTAATCCTGTGTTAAGAGTTGCCATGTCGTGCATGATGACCAACGAGGTGCATTCATCATGTTGTGAGATGTCGTTTTTAGTAGTGTTATGGATGAGGATGTGTAGTGATAGGCACGTAGCTTACGCTTTTCAGTAAACTGACAGCTTTGAGCCGCTCTGCAGGTCCCTTTATGGTATTTCTTATGATCTCAGTCCACTAAGCTGGTTACCACACAGGGCTGCGCATTCAGAGATTTTTAGTTTAAAGTTTATGATCTGGAGGGAGAGATGGTGGGGCGATCTCTTGAGATTTGTTTTTTGTTATGGTCATGCCATATATGATTGCCATTGTGAGATGTTAAGGGGCGGTCGCAGTATGTAGCCCGTTGGGACCCGCAGTGTGAATTTTAGATAAGGGTGGTGCAAAGCTATTTCTGTCTCTCGTCTCTTAGTATGATGCACATATTTTCTTCTCTTCCTCATTCTTTCAAATTCCGTGAGAGTTTGAGAAAGTGCGCTTCTCTTTTTTTCCTCCTTTTGGGTGGTGCATAAAGAAGTCTCTCAGTATCTATTTCTCCCTTATCACACTAGCTGCCGAGTCCTGCCTTTCTGAATTTCCACTACATTCCGATTCGACCTATTCCTTTTAATAATTTCTATTTATGTTCACTCTCTTGTGACAAGCAGACAAAAAGCAATAAACAATCAACCTCTGTGGGGACTCGTGATGTCACCTGCCGAGGCGGATGTCAGAGTTATGCACCCCACCCCACTTCACATTTAATTAGAACTAAGCTTGCACATGTACAGAAGTACATTTTTACTTCAGGTCATGCACATTGTTTTCCATTCTCGTCCTTAACTTCCACTGAATTCTGGATCACGCCATCCAAGTGACCCAAACCTTCTGGAACTTTCTTTGATGCTCTGTAGTACCACAGAGCACTTTCTCGATTACCATGCAATAGCTCATTCCCTTGAGTCACATCACTTCTCCGTAGGTGTTACCTGCTTTCATTTGGAAGCAGTATTTCTTCTCACTTCTAGAAGGCCTAATGTCAGGAAGGTTTTAACTTGTAGCCTCTAAATTCCCTGTCTTCGGTTCCAATATGAGACTCCGCCCTTTACCACAGATGGTACCATATACACCTCTTTCCAGAACATCTGGACCATAGGGCAGCCCAACATGTGTCTGACTACTTCACTTCCACCACATATGAGTCAGTTTGAGAACTACAGTAATATTTCAGCTGTGCCAATGCTGACATCACCACGATTGCTGTTCCCTGTGAGTGCATAAGGTGTCTCTCAATTTCTCCCCACCTAGTGCCCTAGAACCCATTCCTGTTTTGCCCTAAGTTGTCTAAGTAAAGAGGGTGCGTGCATTATATAAATTAGAAATTCTTTTACAATTTACTTGTTCCTGTAAAGCACATGCTTCTAGTGATGATAGCTCAGTATTCATTTCAACCTGTGTTAGGTATTGACCAAGTGCACACCATAGTTGATCATATTTGTGAGCTGCTTGTGGTGAAACTCAAACTGCTGCTTGAATATCTCAGTTGAATTTAAAAATCCTTGTGACAAGAAATCTCCTGTTGCAAGATTTTAATAAAGATCTATCTCAAACCCATTTTAAACACACTCACACCCCCCAAATCTGGCCATACCCCTAGGGGTGTTCCTGTCTCCAGTCTGTTTTTTAACTCATCCTTCCCAGCGTTGGTTCCATGATTTGATCGCTCTCAGGATGATTTAGGGAGGGTGGTCTCTGATGCTCCCGTATAAAAGCTGACAGCAAGTTCCTTTCTCCATCAATTGCGTTTCGGGGTAAGTACAGAGTTCGTCAGCTAGCATATACATCCAACCATTGAAGACTATCAATTCGGATATCAAATTGAATTTTTGACCGTTTGCTTCGACCCAATTTGCCATTTTAAATGTTCACATGAAAAGTACTGATCAAAGCATTGATCTAGTATGGTCCCTTACTTGACATCATATTTCCCTTTTCACTGTATGAAAGAAGCTTTTGAGGCTCTCAAGAGGTGAATGTTTCACCATGCGAAGGAACCTCAGAAAATCTGCTTCTGCAACTACGTGTCCGCGTTCTTCACTATTCCTTTCTAAGGCCCTTACAATATCACACTTTCACCTCAACTATGTGGTGTACTTGTAGTTCCAACAGTGTTTCTTCAGCCCTTTCATATCTGCCCTAAAGAGCTTGCCTTTCAGCCTTAGGAATGCAATTGCGTTTCCCCTGAGAACTGTTTAAATGCTTCACACAGTGTCATTATGGACTACACAGAGGTTTTATTCATTTCAAAATATTCCTTCACCATCAATTCCAAATGTTTAACTAAGTCGGAATCCAGTATGTGCATAGCATTCGTTATTCAGCAACTTTGCTTCTTTCTCTCTGTCAGTCTGTTTCAATCTCTAATGTATGGTCGCCAAGCCTGTATCTGGTCCGCATCCCTTGCTCCTGTGCATTACTGAACGAGATCAGGCCACTTACCTTTTATTTGATGATTTGAATGGTAACAATTTACACCATTGTTCAGCCATTTAACACCATCACAGCTATGTGATGTAGTAATGAGGAAGGAGTATGTATTGCATAGTAGCTGGTAGGAGAGAGAACTTAATTTGCATAATCAACACTTTATACGTAAAATGGGATTTACATTGCTAAATAACGTGTTCATATTAATCATATAATTTGTAGTAGGTGACTGCATTTAGCCATTATGAGCAGCACCCGAGTTAACATGTTAAATAGTTAAAGTTAGCCAACTCTTCTATTGCCAACTTGAATGTCGACTTTTACACGTGAAAGGCCTGCACATTTCATACTAGTTTGTTTTGCACGTTATGTGTTTTTCCAGATGCCTTTGTTAGCCAGTGAATAGTCATTTGTTATGTATCAAACAACTGATAGTGAGGTTCTCATTAAAGAAGAAGAAGAAGAAGATGCTGTTGTGTGTCCCAGTTAGGCCTAGAGGGAAAACATTGCCATTTTTACATGTACACGGGTTTCTTCCTAAAGTTGTCTTCACTCTCACACAATGACTTTTGCCACACAGTTGCAACCATGACAGTGTGGATTAGTTTCTAGGAAACTATACTTCCCAACCAACCAACTTCGCAAGAACACTATTGTGATACCTTGAAACATCATGTACAAGGTTTATACATACATTGTGCAACTGTGATTATTTGTTTCATACATATGACGACAGAGCTATCTATAACACATAAACAATGGCGGTCTCGGCCCAAGGCAAGGATGCCTTTTGTTATAAATAAACATCCATTTACGTCTGTTTGCAGAGGAGCGCTTTGCTGTCATTTGCGAGGTCTCTACTTGCTGATGCTTGGGCCCAGCAGCCTGCTGATAACTCAACACACACACCACACACACACTAGACACCTAGGTTAGGGGACGCATAGTAGGAGTACGCCAGATTTCTTACATGTTTTATTTGCTTGCATATATAAACAATTTTAGCACAATGGTAGAACTTTTCATTCTGTTCACTGTCCTAATACTTAAAATAACATTCATTTGCTTCTGTCTATTGATCATTGCAGCACATATATTTTATACAAGAATTGTGTTGGTTCAATAAATATTGAAAACACCCGCTGTGTATTTCTTGTATATTTCTCTGGGAGAAAGAAAGCACGAATGACTGAGCAAAAGGGTTCTAGATCGGTTACCACAATTCCTGGGGGATCAGGGTTGTCATGTTCAGTGGTTGCCAGAACCATTTGCTACCCGCCTAGGGTTAGGGGGGCTTATGGTGGCACTGTGAACTAGCTGGTCTATCCTGAGGTGGTGCATGGAATCAGTGTGGCACCATCCCAATGGTTATGCTGTCCACAAACATGCAGTTCCTACTGTATAGGGGATACTACACGACAATGCCAGGATGGGAGAGCGACTTTAGGAAGAGATGACTGTAACCGACAGTCTGTCCGGTGTAACAATTTAAGGACATAGCTATGCATGGATCATTGTTTAGACATGAGAAAGTAGGGAGCATAATTGATCCCAGAGTCTGGAGAGAACTGATTGGTTCCTGAGAGTGGGAACAAGCTGAAATGTTGCAGTTAATGTTTTTGTTGAATAATTATAGTGTGTTCCTGACACTAGTTGGGAGAGACTCTTGCCGATTTCAAACTGAGAAGACCCTTTTCACCTCTGCTGATCTCCACAGCCTGAGAGCAAAGGCTTTAAGTCTAAGCATTTTTATTTTCTCATTTGGCGATCTTTATTTGCAGTGGCGGCTCGCATAGGGTGTGCTGCGGGGAGGTGGGGTGGGGGAGGGGCAGGGTGGGGGGTAGTAAACTCAGACATACGACGGAACGGAGGAAAGTAATTATTACGTTCCTCCGTTCCGTCGTATGTCTGAGTTTCTACCCCCACCCTGCCCTCCCCGCCCCACCGCCCGCAGCATGCCCTATGCGAGCCGCCACTGTTTATTTGGTTTTCTGAAGATGACACCTTACCTCATTTGCCTTAGCTAAATGCCATTTTTCCCCAAACCATACCAACTACTTTGGATTAGGAACACACTTTCTAGATTTCTGTATTCTTTATGCAATTCACACTAACATTCTATTTTTCCTTATTCTGAAATATGGACTCTTGAATCATTTAAACTTGTAACTAATGGTGCTTGAATTAGAAGTTTTAAAAGATTAATGTTATTGCATTAATCAAAGTTTGTTAATAAATCCTTTTGGATGTATTTCAATTCTCCTTGTCGTTTCCTGTGCACCCTAATGGTTTTACTATTCATAGAAAAGTATTTAAATGCTAGCACCTAAGTTCCTCTTCGCGTTGACTAACAAAGGTCCACACAACCAGTTGCGGGGTTGGTATGATGACTATACCCATAGATTAAGATTCAAGTAACCCACCTCCATCACTTGGAAACAAGGTGCGACTGTTTCAAACAAAGCATGTATTGCTCAGAAGAGGAACTCTCTGAGGCCACAGCGTAATGTTTTTAATTTATGACTACTCTCTTTACCTTGACTTTAATTCTAGAGAATCGCCGTTTTATTGATGGTAACTTTCCCCTATGCTTCAAAACGTAGAACCAATTTTGATTTGAGCACTGAGCCTTAAACATTTTAAAATTTGTCTTGGCACGTTTACTAAAGAATACATCATTGGCAGTTTTTCACCTGTGATATTTGTATTATTATTGAAGTCTTGGGACAAGGCCACTTCCTGACAGATGTGAAAAGTGACTGTTTGGCACCGTGGGCCCATCTGAGGGCATATCACAACTCAAAGGCACATTCTGTGCTGTGCCTCAGGGCACACCGCAGTCTGTGTGCTTGCCTGGCTCGGTGCCTTGTGATGTGGTGGGCTCCACAGGTTATGAACATCTATTTGTGGCTTGTGCCGGCACACGCTTGGCATTGACTCCATTTTCTTTTTACCACCTGACCAGTGATTATTCACAGCGTCGAGCCACAGCCGGCCACAGTGTATGTTTTAGTGAGATCACTTTCTCAAATCAGCTGTGCTGTGGCTGATGTCAGAAACATCATTTGTTGGCAACCACAACTTTGAAAGACGCCTGTTCACCCTAAGCTGTTTTCAGAAATATTAAAAAGTCGAAGAAGCCTGCTCAAGTTCACTGCTGTGCTCTTTTGGAACAACCAGACTGCACATCATGAAACTTGAATGACTATTTTCTTGCCATTAGTGACGTTTTATTTACAATTTTCCCTGTTGCTCTCACAGTGTAAGCACTAGAGTGGATCTAAAATTCTATTTAGTAAACAACAGGGCAGCTTATTCATGAAATGTGACAAGAAGTTGTTGTTGGAATAAATGTATCTCATGCAAATCCAAGGATGTGATGCATAAGGTGTCACAGTGACTGTATTTTGAATTTTATGATTTCAGTGTTAGTGCAGGGTTGCGAGCACAGCAGTTGGTTTCCGCCCCATATTTTCAATGTCACAGCTATCTGCCATCATCTATCGATGGTGCATGAATAATCAGTCTCGTGTGATCATATCTTTTGTGCCACAAGCAGCAATCCGATAGTGTCCACCATGATCTTACCTTGTGATGGATCGGGTTGTTTTACCTTGGTCTTTAGATATCTTCCTTTAACTTGTTATGCATTTTGGTACGGCAGGAATATAGATGGCCAAGAGCCCGGGCCCCACCATCCAAACTCTGTTCCCTTCTTCAAGAAGCCTCTGCCCCCCTTCCCGGGCAAAAACCCTTCTGGGAGTCCCACCAAGGCAATGTGCCCTCTGCTGAGATTAGGTTATGTCTTCAGTTACTGCACCATCCTAGCCCCACTGCCACATCTATTGATCACCATTTCCAATTGTAAGATGTCTCACATGCAAATCCAAGGATGTGATGCATAAGGTGTCACAGTGACTGTATTTTGAATTTTATGATTTCAGTGTTAGTGCAGGGTTGCGAGCACAGCAGTTGGTTTCCGCCCCATATTTTCAATGTCACAGCTATCTGCCATCATCTATCGATGGTGCATGAATAATCAGTCTCGTGTGATCATATCTTTTGTGCCACAAGCAGCAATCCGATAGTGTCCACCATGATCTTACCTTGTGATGGATCGGGTTGTTTTACCTTGGTCTCTAGATATCTTCCTTTAACTTGTTATGCATTTTGGTACGGCAGGAATATAGATGGCCAAGAGCCCGGGCCCCACCATCCAAACTCTGTTCCCTTCTTCAAGAAGCCTCTGCCCCCTTCCCGGGCAAAAACCCTTCTGGGAGTCCCACCAAGGCAATGTGCCCTCTGCTGAGATTAGGTTATGTCTTCAGTTACTGCACCATCCTAGCCCCACTGCCACATCTATTGATCACCATTTCCAATTGTAAGATGTCTCACACTTCATGATCTGGACATCCCGCGGCTGGAAATCAGCTCAGTTGTAGGCCAGGCGGTTTAAACTTAGCCTGAAATCGGCAGATTTCACCTACCTTCACCAAGGACACCTCTAATTATGAGGTGTGAAGAACAAACCTAGTTTCCCATGGCTGGAGTAGAGGAAACGTGCTGAATGTATAAATGTAGTGTCTAGTAGGCAGCGGCGGCTACTCCACTATGGCGGAGGAGCGTGGCCCCCCCCTTCCAGCAGCCCAAAGAAAATAAAAATAAAACGATAATAAACCTTGGTTTATTATCGTTTTATTTTGTGTCCCGGACTCTTGTGGGCAGGGCCAGGGGGATAACAGGCACCCATGGGGAGTCAGTGCATATGGCAGTTTGGCCAGCCGTCTCAGGCCAGCCAAACCGCCATGCACAGTTTGCATGTTCTCCATGCAGGCTGCATTACAGCCTGGGTGGAGAACATGCCCAGGCTCCCAGTCCCTGGCTGAGCGCCGAACCACGGTGCTCAGACCAATCACAACGCTGCACTGCAGCGTTGTGATTGGCTCAGGGGAGCCTGGGTGCTTCCTGCTTTCGGCTGGAGGACGACAGGAGGGACGACAAGAAGAGACGCGGCAACAAGGAGGTGCGTGTTTTTTTTTTTTTATTACCCCCCCTGACCCCACACCCCTGATCCGTGCCATCCACCACTGCTATTAGGTGCTTAAAAGAAAAGATAGCGGTCAAACTGAATTTCAGCCTTTTGATTCATTGGCTAAACAAAAGTTATTGATATATTTGTTGTGCGATTTAGCCACCTATTTGTCTTGGTTTCCTCTGAAAGAGAGGCGCCACAACTCCTTCACTTTTATAGAATATTTGTTTTCCCATGTATTTTTTCTATTGTTTAAGGAATATAGATCTCAGACAGAACTCTCTGCTAGGCGAGCGGGATTAAGGGATCTAGCATGAGTCTTATAATGTACATGCAGGGATTAGTCTAAGGGTTAAATCAAAGGGACGTAGCAGTCAGCAGATGCCACCGCTCGATCAAAGATAGGTCCAGGGGCCACGCACATGAATGCTCAGCGTTGCTTCTTGGGGGCTCCAGGGTGCTGCTCGGCTTTGTTGGGGAGTCCTGTTTTGCTAGAGTCCTGCATAAAAGGACGGAGAGAGGAAAAATCACGAGGTGGTTCAGGAGCTCCATTTGCCATAGCTCCATTTGCACATGCTGGGACAGAACCGGAGGGCGACCGGTTTACAGCCTGGCTGCATACTGCTAGGTATAGTGGGGGCACCTACATTTAAAGGAACATCAGGTAACTATCAGAAGATGTTCTTGTTGTGATCTGCGGGTCATTTGCATGTACCTTCAAAAAGTGTCACATGACCCTCATGGCACTGTACAAGGGAGGCCTTCTTTTCAATCTCCTTCATGATTTCCCCTTCACGTCATAAATAAAAGCAAGAGGCGTGGGAGGCATCACGGCCACAGAGAACGGAGGTAGACTTTCAGCGTCACTCTGGTTTCAACCTCAGCCTTGGTGACAGAGGCACAGAATGAGACCTAGGTGTAGAAGCCATGGTGATTGCCAAGGAGGACTCAGACATGTACTTTATACTACTGATTGTCCAGAAGATGTTGGACAGATTCTGCATGTCTATGGATTTGATGGGTGTTTCCTTCGATGTCTCAACCATACATCTAAAGATGGATATACTGCTGTGGATAATTGCCTGTATCATTGCAGGATAATTCTGCACGTCTTTCAACCTAAAGGGTGCCTATTTACACATTCAATTGCAAAGAATCAACAATGCCGAATCAGGTTCTCGATCAGGTAACCGTAACATACAATTGGTTTGGTTACTTTCCTTTAGACTCATATGACTTCCAATACTCTTCACATAGGAGTTGACGTGCAACTTGTTGCCTTCCCCATGGACCACCCACAATTAAATAACTGGCTGATATGCTCCAAGTCTTAGCTGCAAACATTAAAGCACGCCTAAATGATGTGCAGGTTTCTACTGGCCCATCACTTGCTGTTACATTTGGAAAATCATTTCATAAATTCGCAATTGCACTTTTGCCCCAACATTTCCTTAGTCTGTCCACTGCAATTTTGTTAAAAATCAGTGGGATGTCATTGCCTAGTATTTCGAAAGGTCACATTTGATAACTGCAATTTGAAGCTTTTCGTTGATTGAGTGATTATTACTTTTTAGGACAAGAGGCTCAGTTCTAGATACATTCGATTTGAAATGGGTCTGCGCATTTAATAATTTGCGTCCACTGCCAAGTTATTCCCGTGCATGCTATGCGTCCATTACAGGTATTAATGGAAGTAGATCTTTAAGTGGGGGTTGACTGTCCTTCCAAACTACTGTAATTCTGGGCAGCCTCCTGACTCCCCTGCGGGAAATTATAGGTATTGCCGATAACACAGTTTGATGCAATCACTTTATGTCCCATTATCCGACTTACAGGATTTCAAAAGCCGCCTCTCTGCTTTTATCAGGAAGTTGCTAACAGTGTGATGAGAGTTCAT
The DNA here is from genome assembly GCA_963921515.1 of Calotriton arnoldi. NCBI lineage: Eukaryota > Metazoa > Chordata > Amphibia > Caudata > Salamandridae > Calotriton > Calotriton arnoldi. The sequence goes on along the minus strand of CAWUFW010003076.1, from coordinate 1,562,652 downwards.
GGCAGTCGCACAGCTAGGGCCTGGCAGTCCCTGGTAGAGCAGCACTTTTTCAGCACATTTTATTATATCGGTGTGCCAAAACAAGATCTATTTCACTGACAATTCCAAGAGATACATTGGGCCATGCCATTTTTTTTCATCTTTAGCCAAACAGTGCATTTTGCCACTTTTTTGGTCAATGCAAAATATTTCTTTGAAACATTTCTGAAAGTTGTGAGAGTTGTCCTCTAAAATGTATGCTTTAAAGAAATGCGCAAAATATGTAATTTTAATTCCTTGGTGTTGCTTCCTCCGAGAAGAGTCTCAAGTGGCATGAGCGGCTTTAAGCCCACCCCTGTCTTCATCTCCTCACCCCAGCCATGCAACTACAACACATGCACTGGTTGATCAGGGCCCCCACTTCTGGTCCCTTCTGAGACAATACTGTCACGTGCACAGAATCACATGACCAGGCTGCCTCTCTGCCCCAGACTGGAAGCACCAGTGAGTGAATGGACTCATTTGCACCCCGATCTGCCCTCCATGATAATGCAAACCATGAGAAAGGTTCTCTGGAAAATGTGAGGTCATTACCTGCGGTGTCTTTGTCAAGCTGGATCCAGTGTATTTAAAGATGTAATACCATGAATAATTTCCCCCGAAATGGTAAAAAGAAATATCCAGTAAAAGTGCATCCTTACTCCTGTTCACACATCCCAAAAACCTAGTCAGCCATGCTATATCTTATCGAATGATGAGTTTGTAGATTCCTCCTTGGCATACAATCCAAAAATTTTAAAGTTCCTAACCCGTGCCTTATTTAGCTGAGAGGCTACCAGGAGGAACCATATTGCAGGTCCCTGGGCAAAAATAAACACATGCAAACTATTATTAGAAAGGGTGATACCAAATTAATTCAAGCCATTGAGGTAGGTTCAGTTCACTATGCTCTAGGGGTTATTGTGGAAAGCAAGGACAGCTTCCAGAATATCCCTACCCCAATCAAAAGTTGGCCACATGCCTTATGGGCTCTGTGTGGTTGCATCAACGTGTGATGCAACACCATCCACTTAGAACAAGATCACCAGGGCATCTTTTTGTTTTTTCAAGCATTATATTTTGGCTCAAACCTGCAAAAATGAATACTAAGAAGGTATTTTTGGACACAAGATGACACTGCATGGCAATTTTTATTCCTCATGCTTGAAATCAGTATACTGTGGCCACTATTTCCTAGGAGAAGCTCTAGACAATAGGTATTTTCTCAGAAATAGGTCAGTATGGCCCAATAATAGGTCCATGACAGCTCTTCTCCGAGAATCCCACAAAAAGTCTTGCATCACAGAGACCACGTGGCCTCTGTAGCGTTCATCCAGTGAGCCATGGTATCACTATAATAGGTCCTAGATTTACTCGGTTTGTGCAGGCCTTAAAATGATGCAACATGACACAAAAAGATGTAAACTATAGTGTCAAGCAACTTTCAAGCCAAAAGAAGTTTTTTGCACCAAAAGTCTCCTTGAGTGTAATTTACCACCTAGTGTGTAAACCCGGATAATGGATGCAAAGTGGACATTACAGGGTGGGACTGTGCAAACTCACATAGGAGTCAACACAAACCCAACCTTCTGAAGTCAGAAAAAACAGCATAAATTAGCCTTAGTGTGGAATACTAGCTACCTAAAGAAGGCAGGTAAAAGCAATCAATCAATCAGTTTTGTCAAGCACATAGCTACCCCAATGGGGTTTCCCACCGCTAGGGGATCTATACCCAGTAAAGCCATTCAAAGAGCTCATAATAGCCAAGTCTTAAGTGATTTCCGAAACAGTGCATATGAATTGCATAAGGGCAATTCCACTGGTAGGTTGATCCATAACTTAGTATCTAAATAAGCAAAGGAGCAACCACCTTGTCTTGCCCTTTTAATTCTGAGAATGGAAGCCAGGTCAGAATTCTTAGAACCGAGTGCTCGCTTAGGGACGTAGGGGTGTATAAGACAGCATATATGTGCAGGACCCACCAGATGCATGGCTTTGTAAAAATAACACAATGTTGTGCATTTAATGCGTTGTGCAGTTGGGAGCAAGTGTAGGTTGCGTAGGTGCTGACAGACTGGTTCATTACTAGGGACATGACACAACAGCCGGGCAGCAACATTCTGCACCATCTGCAGCCATTTAAGTGGAGACTGTGTGGCCCCCAAGTATAGTACGTTGCCGTAGTCCAATCTTGAAATTATCAAAGCCTGCACTATGGTCCTTTGTACATTAAAAGGTAAGCACCATAAGAACTTTCTTAGATATCCTAATAGTCCAAAGCTGCACGCAGCTACCTTCATGACCTGTTGCTCCATAGTCAGTTTGTCGTCCAACCAGAAACCTAGATCTTCGATCAATTGACTAGGAGTGGGGCAAGTGGCAAGCATTTCCAACCAGCAGTGTGGACCCCACAACTGGGGCTGATTACCTAGGATGAGACGTTCAATTTTGCTGCCGTTCAATTTCAAGCAATTAAGACTTATCCACTTCTTGGAGACAGAGAGCCATACGAGATGGAGCCCTGTCATCTATTGCAGAAAACGAAAACATGATCTAAGAATCATCCGTATACGAATAGATGGATAAACCAAATTTTTTCCACTATGTTGGCAAGGGGTTGAACATAAATATTTTTAAAAAGTGGTGCTCAGCACCAAGCCCTGAAGCACTCCATGAGTCCGGTTAAAAGTGGCTGATTTGAAAGGTTTAGCAATAACCTAGAACATGCGACCTGATTAAAGAAAAGACAATGGGCAACATTTGGGGCGGGATACATTGCCTGATTTTTCAGTGCATAATATGTGTAGCAATCACAAAGGTTACACATATTAAGCAATTTCCCCTTACTGCAGATGACACTTGGGCAGTCCCTGCTCCAAGACAATTATATGCCTCAAGTACCCAAGTCACGCTAGCTCCCGCTAGTGGGCCTGGTGTTATTTGTTTCAATGCACTTAAAATGGGATTTTAGCTGGAGTACACGAGCACCTTGATGTATCACTATGTAACATATGCACAATATGCATTTCCAGATTTACATGGGGAGGCAGCATTGGCAACAGACCTGAGGCAGTAATATTGACGCAGTCACTGCTAAAGTTTAGAAAGTGTATGGCCCCCTGTGGCGAGGTATTGTTGGCTTATTTGCTATTGTTGGTTTCAGTAATATTCATGGCCATTATTGTTCCATCAGGAACTTATCCTTCACAAATTGCTCCAAGGCACATTTGTTTCTCAGACATGCACTAAGGTAATAATATAATTTTTTTTTTTTAAGGAAAATTTCTTATTTTAAAAGTTAATTATCTTTTTGTAATGTAATTTTAAAGGCAATATTGTTTTATGGTATTCAATAAAAGCTATTTGATTTGAAATGTGTCTCTGGAGGTCTTTCTTGAATTATGCTATCGAAAAAGGCTCATTACTAGCCGGAGGCAGCTACTTAGATGGCAACATTTAGGTCTCGCCTGCTAGACTGCGCGTACGGTGTCTGTTGCAAGAGGTATTGTTAACTTACAACGGGCTCAGAGCCCACGGATTGCTTACCACTCATTGTCTTTGTTGTAACTCTCATTTGCTTGCTTCTTCTTTGTTAGCTGTGTAGGTTTTCCTTTCTTGTCTTGTGTTTGTCCCTCCTCTGGAACATAGATGCATTTCTGTGTCCTTCAACTGCTTGCTTTTTCAGGTGCTACTATTTTTGTTTTGTTTAAGTGTTCTATAAGAGTGCATCGGTTTTCCAGCTGTCTCCCTTGTGTACTTCCCTAACCACTTCACTGCGCTCTGTATTCCTCTCTCTCACCCATGTGCTTTTCCCCCACTCCCCTCCGCATAACCTTCTTGCCCATCTGCTTTCTCCCCACCAGCTCCACATTGCTCTCTTTCTCCAGTTTGATCCCTCACTCACACCTCCATGTTGCTTCTGCTCCCTATTGCTTCTTCACTGTGTTGCTTCCTTCCACCTGCTAAAAAAAATGCTTTTTGTATGGTTTTTTCTTGTTAGTTACCAAATGAAAAAGAAAAAAAAGCAGCTGCGGCATCTTGTAGGAGCACGCATGCGTGGTGCACGCACCTACAAAAGGACATGTTCAGCCGTGTCAAAAGCCTTTTTTTAGAATTCTCTAGCCATGCGGCATCGCATGAGCGCTGTTGTGCCGCATGGGAAAAACCAATGGCAAAGCCAATAGGTCCCAAAGGCAAGACCTATTGGCTTTGCAATGCTTGTTTGAGAATTTCTTTTAGACAAGTACTGCACAATTCACCATGTCTAAGGTTGCCTAGTGACTCTGGGAGTCAGACTTCCTTGCATCCTGGCTCATGAACATGGCACACAGGAACAGGGTGGGACTGGCCGATAGGGCAATCTGGCATTGCCAGAAGGCCTGGCCTGACAGGTCAGTGGGGGGGCTGGTTTTTTGGCTGTTCGTGGGGTTGCTTTCTGGTTTAGTGGGCCGCTTTTTACTACTGATTTACCTTCTATAACCACAAATATTGCCTGCAGCAAGATAAATGCCTGCAGTACCTCATACTTTGCAAAACATCTGTACAGTGTGTCTTTACAAGTTCCAAACCGCCCGATTTGCAAATGTGGGCCACTGCTTTAGCCATGTTATTGGCTAATGGGCACCACCGGTGTGTGGGTGCCCGGGTCTGTTTTCTGCCCCAGCCCCACCCTGCCAGGAACACACCAGATCCTGTCGATCAAGTATCAGGCACCTGCAACTCCTGGCGTGACGGAGGCCCCTGCAGATGTGGAGTCGCTGCACACTTGTGCACTAGAACGACTTCTCATTAACTATATACATTTTAAATTGGAAAAGTAAAACTCCCAGTGCCAGAAAGCACAGTGATGGGAGCTTGAAAGCAGGCCTGGTTGAACAGGTCACACCATATTGACACAGATCGTGATGTCTTTCGAGACATCTTTCTAAGCTAAATTAAACAGCAATCTGTCCAAGCCCCCCCCCGAAGAATCATTTCCACAATGTTCCTAAAGCTCGTTAAATAGTAATTGACATTTACTTATAAGCAAAGTCTAAAATGTAAAGTAAAAGGATGGACATTAACTTGATAAATTAATCATGAGTTCTCCTAAATTATTTCCAATCACAGACTCGCTTCAGGAATGGCAGCTAATCTAGGCAGTGGTATTTACATTCATAAATGCCATCTCATGCCTTTTGTCTCTCTATTTAATTGGATCCGCGTCTTGTCGCTCATCTTGCACAGGCTGGAAGCCACGTGCCAATGTAATATGGGTCAGTACTCAGCTTAGTGAAGTTTACAAAACAGTCTAATGTGCTATATCCAGAGTCGTTGAAACTTCCCTTCTTATGTAGATTTTCAACTACGTTACAGTGCTTAATTTGTAAAAAATAAGTGCCGGGGCCCTCATCAAGAGGCCACTGCAGCCTGCACTACTCATTGCCCGTATACGTGCTGCCAGTGAAAGAATCAACACAACTACTAATCAACACACCATACAAGTATGACATTTCAGACTATTCCAGACCCCAAAGCTACAATAATGACTTGGGCAGCAGAAATTAGTCATTTTTAATTTTCATTGAAATAATAAACAACTGTTGTTGTGTTAATCTATAATTTAGATTAACAGTGCAGACTGACCCAAGTGCCGAGCACCGGAAACCACCGGCTCAAATTAAGCACTGCTTTAGAGGTATCAAGTGAGAAAACCTGCTGAAATAAGCTTCACTCTTTATACTACATGCACATACCCAGTCATGCCACTTATATATAAGAACGGTTTACTAGGCGATGTTGTCTAGGGCAATTTTCAGGTTCCACATCTAAAGTAGGGGACTCTGGGACTTAACTAAGAGCTAAGACTGTGCCATTAAACTGGCGTAATGGCCAAAGCTACCGACTTTGGAGCTAGGGAACGAGATTTGAGTCTCGGCATCGGCTCACTACCTGTGATTCTGGGCAAATCACTTGATATCCCCGTGCCTACCAAAATATATTCTTGTGTAATGTAACTGGTGCTCATGTAAAGCACTTCAATACCTCCGGGTCGAGTTTGTGCTATATAAAACTGCAAAAAAATTAAAAATGCCATTGCCAGGATGTGTCTTCATGCTTTATCCCTGTGCAGGCCTGTGGTTTTCTTGTATTGCTGTGCGTAGGTATGTGTCTGGCACAGCAGCAGTATCCCTGCTCCTACTTTTAGTTTTGGAGTGGTTTATCTCGGAGTCCGGCATCTGTGGCGGTTCTTGTGGGACCACAGGATTTATTTTTTATTTTATTTTTTATATTACAGAGTTTTATATAGCGCGAACTTGACCCGAATCGGGTATCAGAGCGCTTTACATAGCACCAGTTGCATTACATGAGGATACATTCATTTTTGTTAGGCACGGGGAGATTAAGTGATTTGCCCAGAATCACAGGATGTTCAGCGTCATTGCCGAGACTCGAACCCAGTTCCCCAGATTCGATATCGACCGCCCTAGCCGTTAGGCCAACTCCTCTCCCCATTGCTCTTTGTAGCTACGGGAATTCTGCTGTTGCAAGAGAGGTGACGTTGTCCTTGTGGCACATTGAACTGGTCTTCGTAGCCGCCATCTTGGAACTCGACCACTGAGTATGTCTCAGCCGGAGTGGGGCATTGCACCCTCATCTGCCAATAGTCATGTGAGTTTGGATTCTTCCTCAGTGGGGGTGAACTGTCCTATACTGCTTTAGTTCGCAGATTGGTTCCAAAAGCGAGGACTAGGTCGTATATGTTCATCGAGCGTTAGGCAAGTGGCGATACATGGACACAGCCTTCAGTACTCAGTGCGTGGCTTCACGACCAGGACTGATCCTGCACTGTCTCTTTGCAGCTTCTTCAATGAGCCCTGGCCTTGCTTAGCTGCCATTCCCCCAGGACCGGTCAATAACTCTTTATGTCTCTTGGATGCACTTAGTTGTGTTTTTTGTGATCTATTACAGCTCACCCAGAGTTTTCGGTGGTTAGTAGTTGGTGCTGTGTCTCATCTTACCAAGACACTTGGGGCCCGATTACGATCTCACTCGGATGGGCTCCTGACGGCATCCGTCAGGAGCGAGTCCGAGTCGTAAGCGTGATTTCCGGACGACTCGTACCGCTGTACGAGCGAGCAAGTACGATGCGCATATAGCCTCGCGCTCCGAGCGACTCGTACCCGTCAGCGAGGCCCTCCGGACGACTCCGACATGGGCAACGCGCACAGCGCAATGGGGCCGATTTCCGAGCGACCAAGTACGATGCGCGCATCGAGCAGCCGGATCGAGTTGGAGCCTCCGACTCGAAACAGCGTTAGGAAGCGGACTTCGGGTGGCCGTAGCGGGCCCCCTTCACCCGTAGCCCTACGACTCGGTCACAGGGGGGACCCAAGGTTCCCCCCTACATATGCATGTATGGTGCGGGGGCACCGATGCGTCCCCACGACAGGGGGCGCCCTTTCCCGCGATGTACTTTTTTCGCAATGGAAGCCTATGTACGCAACGTACATCAGGCTCCCATTGACTTAAATGGGGCTCCGAGCGACCCGAGTCCGTCAGTGCATACTTGCATCGTACTCGGGCGTTCGGAGCCCAGGAGCACGAGTCGGTCGGAAAGCTCTACAGGACCGAGTCGGCCGTAGGGCTTTCCGAGCGAGATCGTAATCGGGCCCTTAGAGGGATGCGTGGTGTGATGGTTTGCAATGACGAATCCCTGACAATGACATCAACTAATCAGTTGCTGCATAAAGTACAAAGATGCCATTTGATGGGCCATTGGGTAGGCTTTGTAACCAGCGATCACCAACTCAATAATTTGCTTAGGGGATACTAGCAAAAGACACCAAGATACAAAATCTCTGTGTATGTTATTGACATGATCACACTCTAGCAGTAATAATATTTTGACTCTGATTGCAATAAACTGGGACACCATTTCTTTCAACAAAGAGCTTGACTGCTTTTGTCTTAAACATTTCAGTGCTTGCTGTTTTCTCCAAACCCATCCCTAAGTATAGTTACCCAGACCCCCAGCCACAGTGCATCTTGATGGCAGCAACATTCTTCATACAAGGCTACTGAAGAAATGCATTAGCGGAGGCAGCTGGACTAGGTGACCAGGCTGCGTCTGAGCCTCTGAAATCAAGACCATGTGAAACCTGCCTTCATATCACTGAACTGGCTCCTGGTGGAACCAAAAATTAACTCTAAGTTTCTCTAAACCATGTACAAGGCTTACTGGTCATTTCCAGACAGTCCTTTTATTCCATCTGGCACACTCCCAATGGGACTGAGCCGTTGCAGGCTGGTTTTGAAAGCCCAGGATCGCTTCTGGTGCCTCTGTCCCTTTCCACCCCCGACTCCAAAAGGCACGGGGAGGCTTCAAGAGAGAGAGGGGGAGGGAGGAGGTAGAAAGAAAGCAATCAGAGATGGAGAAAAGAGAGAGGCGAGAGAATAGATGATGGAAAGTGAGGGATAGTGCAAGGAGACGAAGGGAGCGAGGGAGGTTTGAATGTTTTTGCCAGGGCTGAATTTGGTTCCCCAGTCTAGCCCTGTTACAGGGGCAAAGACCCAGGCTGCTCACAGAAACGTGCAGCCCAATAACCCATTTATACATACATGACAATTTTTCATAAACGTTGCTCAACATTGTAAGGAGATGTAGGGTGTACATGAAATCCACGTGTTAATATTTTTGTATAGCATAGCACAAAAATGGCTGAAAATAATGGCTCCAAGTGTCACATGCACACAGAGGTGACTGCCTTATGTGGGCTTTTCCAATCTGCGCATTCGTTTTTCTGTAGTTTAAAAAGAAAATGTTTGTCTATGTGTCCTGGAAAGTGCTGGAAATCGTGGATTCAGTTACATTGGCAAGCTGATTGTTTTTTTTTTTTAAAAAGCATTTCCTTATTGGCTCTCCGTTGGGTTCACAAACCTTTCATAGAAGTGCTGGGACCACTGGTACACCAAGCCTAAAAATACAACCTATCACAGTACCTAGTAAGTGATCGAATAGCTGAGAGGAGAATGATGAGGTTAAATCACAGAAATGTGAACAATGTTCTCATTTGTCAATCACACTGTCTGCCGAATAATGCAATGTTCAATGACTTAATTTGAACGTTTTAGGGCACCGTAGAATCTGGTAACGCTACAAGTAGAGAGCACCACATTTCAATCAGATGCAGGCCCATCATTGCCAAGCTTATAAAATGCTGAGGTCCGATTTACAGTGAAGATGGATAAGATTAAAGTTAGAAATTAAAAACCCTTGAAACTGGCCTGTTACTGCAAAACTAGAACATATACGACTTAACTCCAACACAAAGAATTATTAGCGGAGGCAGCAGAATTAGGTGACCAGGTTGCAATAGGGTGTGTTATAGAAGAGGTGGCGACTAAACCATAAGTTGCCATTTTAATTCATACATCTAACTACAATGTACTTTGTGTCTGATAACAGGCATACATATAAACATGTCATTCACAGAATTTATAATAGCAAGTGTTTAGTTATGGTTGAGTTTGGTAGTGCGTAGGAAATAAAGCTTTTGGGTTGCTATTAATTTTGGCACCATTTGAATATTGTGCAGAAATTATGAAGATGTTCGGTTCTTTTTACTTAGTTTCTTTGGTTCAAATTTCATGTAGTTTGGTCAAGAGGGGCAAAGTTATTTGGGGCAATAATAAATGGCAGACCTGTAGGAATTTTCACTCTGTGCTGCTGAAAAAACTGCTGACTGGGATTACACAAACTTTGACATGAAAACAAATTCAGTCAGCATAGATTGTATTTGTTCATTTGGAGAGCTTTGTCGTATTTGTTTCATGCTGCTTACAGGTTTGGATGTGTTCACAACCATCAGCCTCTACTCCAAAGATCATGTGCAGCAGGTTCTGGGATCCTAGGACAAAGGGCATGTCCTGCACGTGAATAGTAATATAATATGTGATTTCACTGGTAGTTTAATCGTGATTTTTGATTTATCTGTGACATCATGTGTGAGGTTGTGAGCAGTGCATTCACATGGAGTGTAGTTATGTGGCTCATTTTCATGGCCACATTTTAGTGGTTTTTATGCTAAGGAACGAAACCATGGTGTCCTTTCAACTGATTGCTTTTTCGGGAATAAATACTTTCATATTACAACGATCTTCTTGCAAGTAAAATAGTGTTAGCTAATTAAAATAAGTGAGAAAATAAGTTGGTTTTGTGCTTGTGAAGCTTTATATGAGTGACAAATCTAGGAAATATTATCATAACCTGTAAGAATGAGCTGCAAAGTAAGATATTTAAGGCTGGACCTCAGTTATTCTGATGTTCCATATAGTTCATTAGCATGAGAAAATGATGATACAGTAGATCAAATAAAAAAGCTCTACTCCCACAGGCTACATTCAGGAAAATGTACAGCATCACATGCAAGTTCCAGCTCTGTCTCAGAGACTGCAGAATCCTCAAAATATTCCACTGGAGGGTTCAGATTGGCAGAAGGTTCAAGATTGTCTTTGACAACCTACCAGATACCATTGTGAGAATGAGGCACAGACCTCAAACTGCACCCTTGGTGCTGCTGAATTTCTCCAGGTTATCACTTTACACCTTCGAGCATAAGGTCATGATTTCTGAGTTAAGACCATCACTTATGCATGTTTCCAATCTTTCTTGGGCAATTATTACCAGCAGGTCTTATTAAAAAACATTGACTCTAACCCCACTGAAGCCACATTAACTACTGAGTTTATCGGGTTCTCTCACATTCTCCTCTGCGTCTGACCATGGCAGATCTGATCTATTTACTTTATCGCTGAATGAAGGACAGTGTATCAAAGACGAAATTCTATTTGTGATTAATAGGCCACCCCATCTAACTCTGTTTTCCATGATCCTCCTCAGCTAAGTGATGTTATATTGTAATAGTGAGTATTTTATAGTGCATGTTCTCTTTAATATCTAGAACACAGAAGACAGAACTTACCGGGCTGTGACTAAATAAGAATGTTATGAATGGAAGATTTATAAGTTAAATGACTTAGCAATAGCGCAATGTAATGCAGTGTACCATAAAGCATTGTTTCAAGGTACTTTGAAAAAGCTTCAAACTTTGCAGTTTAACAATCCTACAATTCTGGTGATGAGTTTTACAATGTGCCATTATGTACAGCAAACAAGATTTCAAGTGTGGCCATCAACGTTGACACAGTAGGTCAGATTTCAAGCACAGACGCAGGTGCTGCAAATGTGAGGCTGCCATCCTACCTTCAGGAGGAACTGCAAATGGGGAAATTAGCTCTACGGATGGCCCAACAAGAAAGATGCTTGCACGTTGCAGGAGACCAGCCAATGCCAAGTGTCCAGACATGCACACGTGAGATACCATGAAATTACTGGCGAAACGACAGGCAAAAGCCATCTTTAAATCAGGAAATCGTAGGAAATAACAGAAGATGCCATCTTTAAATCAGGCATTGGGAATAAGTGCTTAAGAAAATATCTTTAATAATAATAAACTGAATTATAAATATTTTAAAGAAAATAAAATAAGAAAAAAACATTTATATATATATCTAAAAATAAATATGTACATGTTATTTTTTTTAATTATTGCTAAGAGGAAAAAGAAAACGTTTCTCGAGACAGTGACTCAACATTGATGTTCTTAGAATTGGCAGGAATGGAACAAACATAGTTAAATGATGAACAAGAAACTATTTCCACTACTATTTTTAGCAGGCCAAAAACATTTGATATGTCAAAACAACTAATTTTAGCTCTAAGATGGAAAAGAAGATTTGAATATTTTCTGAAAGCCACTTGCAAAAAATGCTCACATGAACAAATAAAAGACTTGCTGCTCAATTTAGCAGAGGATGAAGTAGAAGATCGAATCTAATTATAACCTTTCCAGACCAAGAGGTAAGTACTTATGAAGGACTTATAACATGTCTTAAGAGAGATTTGACCCTCAATGAAATGTAGACTTTGAGAGGCATATTGCAATGCTGCATGTCAGGCAGAAGATAATTCCATGGATGATTTTGTTACAAGATTGCATAAATGAGTAGTATTCTGTGAGTTTGATCAATTTAACAATGAGGAAGCTATAGGATTAAGGATAATTGAAGGTTGCAGTTCAACAGAGTTCAGAAAAAAGTTACTAGAAAAATAAATATGACCTGCCAACCATACTAAATATGATGCATGACTTGCACAGGAGTGAGAGCAAAAACATATGCAGTTAACATGGAACAAGGATGGATGAAAACAATGGAACAACTTCAAAAGATACCAAGCAAATAAAAGAATAAAATACAAAAATGTAATAATCAGAAAAAGAGGAAAAAACAATGTTACAAATGTGGACTACAGTCTCCACACACAGGAAGGCATTCAGGTATGGGACAAATGTGTTGAAAATGCAGAAAACGTGATCATCACTTTGTGAATGTCTGTAAAGCAAGATTAGAAAGTATAGGAACAGAAGATATTAAAGGATGGAAGAAACAAGACAAAAGAAATGATAGGTGCAGAAGACTAGTGTAAGAGCATGATAATAGGTCAATACAAGAATTTTCAAGAAAAGAAAATTCAATAGAATGACAGTATATGATGGAAGAAAAGGCTGACACAGAGATTGAACAAATATGCTTAATTCAAAGAAGTCATATTAAAAAAAACACCAACAGTGGATATTCTTGTTGGCTATCACAAGGCACCGTTTGTTCTAGATAGTGTAAAATTATGTGTGCATTAGAGTATAAAAAATGTCTAAGAAGGCTGCACGAAAAATGTCTAAGAAGATCCAGCCAATCTGAGTGTGTTTCCGGGTGGGGTGGGGGGATGGGTAGACATGCTGTTAGCAACAAAGGAAATTTTACAGAAACCCCTACTTCTGGAAATATTTGAAATATGTCACGTGAAGAGGAGTTTCATGAGTTGCAATGAGAAGTTCCAGGTCTTTGTCAATTAAGTAACTTAACTGCACAAATGATGGACCTAATTGGGATGACGCTTCCTATTGCAACACCACATTGTCTCGACAATTCTGATCAAACAGGGGAAAACCATTGATACTCAGTCCAACTCAGCAATTTACCTCAATCTTTGAATCGACAATGTTGCTTTGATTTTACATTTTAAATTCATAACACAACTAGAAAATACTTGTGCGTGTACCCCTCGTTCACAGAGTTCTCTTGTTTCTACCCATTGTAGTTTGGTGGCCTCTATTCTTGAAGTAACCTCTTAACTAACTAACCCCCATCATCCATGGACACTCACCCACACAAATGAAACAGTCATAGAATTCCAAGCAGCACAAAAAGTTGTAGCACATTTGACTGATCATAGAAAGATACAACCATATCAACTCTTAGATTTCTGTATAGACTCTATCTACCGTGATTTCAGCACTTTGAAGTGTCGATCACCGACTGTACTTCGATGGAATTGGTCCAAACACAGTTATCTTCATCTTGTTGACAACAGAAAGCACCATCATTGTTCAGAAGGGTTTGCAAAACAAGAATGACAGAGTACCCTCTACGGCACCACTCCACGTAGTGAGATTTTTCAATAAGCAATTGAAATATTTCCTGCAAATACAATAGCAGTGTAGTTTTTATTTAATCCATAGATTGTTGAAAATGCCTGATAGTGGATCAGATAAGGATGGTATTTGCACTGCACTAACTTGGTGAAAACTCAAGACTCCACTATGCCTGCTCAGATGGACCTTTATCTTAAACTGAGGCTAAAATCACTAAGTCATTAACATTGCATTGACAGTGAAGTAGATTTTGTTCCCTAGTAACGACAGAGTAGTACATCTGCAAACCATACGGGTTTATAAGTAAATTAGTAATGTTACACTCTCCAGTCAATCAGGCAGAAATCAAAATTCACCTGAATACAGCATACATTAATATAATCCAAGTGACTCAATTAGTAATGCGAATACTGCATTACTTAAGACAACATATGCAAATCAAAGCAAGGTCTTGTTTCCATAAAGAAAACTCCCTATCGCAAAGCTAATGCGGGCCAGTCGGGGAAATTCAGAAGCAGCAGGTGTCAGCAAATATAGCATTGAAAGAAGAACCAAATAACACTTCTAATTAGAATGAGGAGGAATGTGCTAGCTCTCAAGTGTGACTCTAAGAGCAGAAAAATAAAGGGCATTGGTCTCAAGACAAGGGAAAGGACATCCACCTGCAAAGGTGGACAGGGAGTAGCTTCACACAGTTAAAATATAAGTTCCATCCAAATGAAACATTCTTCAGGGTCCCACTGGGTCAAAACCACTCAAAATGCTCTGATCCCTCAGTACTTTGTGTCACCCTCCTTCTGACAGATAACACAATTCCAACTTCTTCTCTCATCACGACCTTCACAATATCTCACAAAGATATCTCCTTGTTTCTCATCCCATGCAAGCTCTGAAATCATCATCCAAATTAACTAATTGCTACTCTAAAACCGTCAAAATGTAAGCTAATCTAAAAAATAAAAAAGCATTTTTAAATGAGCACCCAAAAAAAGTGTTATGCACAACAAAAATAAATGCAACGTTTATTTCAAACATGGCGTAATCATGGCCATGTTCATTTGCACATAAGCAAAGGTTACTCAAAATATATGGTTTATTCAATCTGCTGAATCTGAATATAATGCATTATGAAGAAATAATATATGGAAAAATATGCGAAATAATTAATAAGTCATGTGTAAATCACAAGCAAATCATGTAAGTAGTGGTTATACGAGTTACAGATTAACATGTCATTAAGTGCAACTAAGTGATAATGAAATTGCGTCATCATGTCCAACATCCATAGTTGACCTTAAAGCTCAGCATGGACGTGGAACACACATGGTGCAAACAGCTGTGTAAGGACGTGGGGAGGGCAGCGTATTCCCTGCTCACTCATTGTAATTTCCATTATGATCGACCCACCGCGGGTTTGCAAGACGAGGGCCTGCACCCTCCCGATTCCTCATTAGTTGGTCCTTGATCTGCCGCCAAGCATAAATTGCTCAAACGTGGCACAATTATTGAGAAAATCTAAGGCTATTAGAAATAACCTCATTGGAATTCACTTCATTAGACGCCACAGGAAAAATAATAAGACGCGTTGGACAGACTTGTTTCACACCCGAGATCGTTGTAATTAAACTAAGCAATTGTGTTAATCAAATTAAGGATAACATGATTTCTTTGTCCTTTTGTGATATGTTTTAAGGCAAGGGCACGAGTTTTTTGTAATTCAAATATTCTTCAGTTTGCTGAACCTTATTCATGATGTGACCTTGGAAACTATGGTAAATGTGCATTATTGAACTTCATCCATAGCATGAAATTTCCTTGTTGAGCTGAGGCGTTAATGCAATGAGTCAAAAAATGGTGCAATATATACTGACAACCAACAGTCCGCACGGAGGATAGAGATACCTTTACTCGCTCCCTGACAGTCAAGGCCAACACATCAACTTCTTCTACCCGACACGTGCTTCTTCACTACCATCAAATCATCTCGAACACCAGGAGATTCCTAATCGAATCTGCCGGGTCCAATGAACCGATGCGTATTGTTCTTTCCTTTTTTTTTTTTTTAATATTTTTTATTGTCAAGAAGAAGTACAGTCATACAAACAAAGAAAGGCATGATAACGAAAGCAGAGACCAAAAAAACAAAAACACCAAGTAATCAAAATGATGGGAACACTCTTAAGCAATTGCACAACCATATATACCTGTGGCAGCCCAAAAAACTTTTTAAACATATATTCATGGCCCTTCTAAACAGCCCAAAATGACCCTATACTTTCGTCGGGCCTGAATACCCCTTGCTTTAGCCAGCGCTTTTTCCCTTTCTCCAGTTTCCTTGAGGACTAGCCACCATTCCATCTCAGTAGGGGGTTTGGGGGCGATCCAGGCTCTAGCTATCACCAACCGGGCAGCGACCAGCATAATTGTCAATAAAGACCTGTTCCGCCCACAATCTTCCTTGTATCCTAGCATCTTTTCAGTTGTTGAAAGCATAAGGTCACCGCCAAGTTTACATTTAATTGCTGCTAGTATCTTCTCCCAGAACAACCTTAAGGCAGGACACATAACAAACATATGAACAATGCCAGCCGCATATAGCCCGCATTTAGGACAGTTCTGACGTGTCCCTCCATAAATCCCTCCCCCCAACCCTGCCTTGAGACCATCTAGCAATCCTTTCTGGGGTATAATAAAGTAAACAAAGTGTCCGAAATTGCTGGAGCCGTAGGTTCACAGAGTGTACAGAACGGGCAATAATATCCAAAGCTATCCTCATGTTTTCTATGGCAATATTTTCCCCTAGAATCTCGCTCCACCTGGAAGCCAATTTCTCACAGCCCTCTGCCCTACTTTGGCAAAGAATTTGATACGCCTTGCTAATGGTAACCCGCCGGGTCTGGCGTACATACACTCCCACATATCTGACCCAGTGACACTCCGAACTGCTAAGTTCCTGACGAAATAGTCCCTAACCTGTATATATTTAAAAAACATTTGTTGAGGAATATCAAACATCAGCTGGAGATTCTCGAATGTCTTGAAACCATTGCAATCATACAATTGCCCGAGAGAGTACACCCCATACCTAGTCCACCGACGAGCCATTCCATCCTGAAATATTCCGGGCAGCATTGGATTACCCCAAAGAGGAAGTTTACTATGTACCAGAGATAAAGAAAATCTAGTTTTGATGCCCTGCCAAATATATACACAATCTCTTATGGTCTTGAACCGTACGCGTTTAAAATAGTTAGGGTCATTAATTCGATATAAAAACATCTGGCTCTCTCCCCCAAGGACCAACCAATGCCAAAAATCCGTTTGCTCGGGGTTCAAGAGGCTGCGTAGCCGGCCAACAAAAGCAGCCCAAAAATATAGTTTAAAATCAGGGAGGTCCAAACCACCCTGGTTATATGGGAGTTTCATCAATCCAATAGCGCGTCTTGACTTCTTATAACCCCAAATGAAGCTGCTCAAGACCCCATCCAGCTTCTTAAAAAAACATTAGGGATTCGTAGCAGGATTGACCTAAAAAAATAAAGGAGCTTGGGAAGTATCTTCATTTTTATAACGTTGCATCTGCCTAGGATGCTTAATGGAAGCTTATGCCACAGCTTCAATTGTTTGGTAACAGTGACTAGTAAAGAATCATAATTTAATGAGTGTATAAGCCCGATTTTAGCCGAGATTTGCACTCCTAGATATGTAACCTTCGAGCAAACCCCTTCAACTGGGAATTCCGGCTGGAAATTAAGAAGAACTTGAGTTGTGTTGCTATTCAGCTTAAAGCCAGAAAAACATCCAAACCTCTTTGCCTCCCTATTAATATTTTCTATAGCCTCCCTTGGCTTTTCAGTAAAAATAGCTATATCATCGGCATACGCCGTAAGTTTGAGGAGGCGCTGTTCAATATTCAACGGACAGATCAAATTATTAACCAGTAATGCCCGAATAAAAGGCTCTATATAAAGAGCAAATAATAGAGGGGAAAGAGGGCAGCCCTGCCTCGTGCCGCAGCGAATGGGAAAGGGAATAGTTTGGACATTTGAATACAGTAATCTGGCCATCGGCTTATGATACATAGCCGCAACCAGCTTCCGAAAATTTTCCCTAACCCCAAATGCAATAAGTGTTGCCCAGAGATATTCCCAGGCCACCCGGTCAAATGCCTTTTCTGCATCCAATAAGACCATACCCAGTTCAGTTTTAAACTTCCCCGCAGCATCAAAGGCCGCTATTGCTGTATTAACATGGGCAGTAGTGTCTCTCCCATGGATGAACCCATGCTGCTGGGGAGAAACCAGGCTGGCCATCATTGGAGCTAACCGGGTGCCCAGTATCTTAGCAAACACCTTTCCATCTGCATTTATTAAAGAAATTGGGCGATATGATGCCCGTTCCTCTGGAGCTTTATCTTTTTTAAGAAAAAAAATTATGTTAGCCATGTTCCATGAATCTGGAACTCGTCCTGTGATCCCAACTTGAGAGATTACATCTCGAAGCACCGGGGCCACGAGGCTTTTGCAGCATTTGTAAAACTCTGCCGGGAGGGCATCATCCCCAGACGCTTTCCCTGACGATAGCCCCCCAATTGCTTCCAAAACTTCCTCCAATGTAATCTCCTGCTCTAGTAACAGGGAATCTTCTTCTGTCAAAGTCGGCAGATTACTCCCTCGTAGATAGCTCTGCATATCAGTCAAGTCTTGTGCTGGATCTGGGGAATACAATTGCTGATAAAAAATAGAAAACTGATCAGCTATCTCCTGGGGGCCTCTGTAAATAATGCCACCCTCACCTTTAATAGCCTTAATCTTAGTTTTAAGACGACTATCCATAAGCTGATGAGCTAAAACTTTCCCTATCCTGTCCCCATATTCATATTGTAGTGTCTTATGCTTAGTAAAGCAGGCAGCTACCTTCTCTTTTAATGTCCTATTAATCACTGCCCTCTGCTCCAGAAGGGAAGCATACAGAAGATCTTGATCTAACTTTTGCAGTCGAACGGCCTCAGCATGCTGAATCTCACAACTTATAAGCTTTTGATAAGCATCCTTAGTTTGTCTCTCCCGTTCTCTATTCTGTTGCCGGACAAACTGCTGAGTGACTCCCCTAACAAATGCTTTCATAGCATCCCATACGACCCAAAGCGGGGCAGACCCTATATTATCTGTAAAATAATCAGAAATTTTTCTAAGAATAAAAGCCAAATACTCAACATCCGTAACCAGATACCGTGGAAAAGAAAAAAGGCGGGCTACTTTAGGATTGGAGTTTGCCTGGAAAGAAAAAAGTATGGGGTTGTGGTCGGATGTAATCCTGGGACAGATCTCCATGTCTGCCCCCGTCAAGATAGTCTCCGATACCCAAGCCATGTCAATCCTAGAGTACTGCCGATGTGGCGCAGAGTAGTACGTATACCCCGGTATAGTTGGGTACAAATAGCGCCATGCGTCCTGCAGTGAATGTAATCGCCCTAACTCTAAGATAGAAGCTCTCACCTTCGTCATTCTTAGGGCAAGTGGCCAGCTAGTGGAATCCATAACATAATTAATAACACAATTAAAATCCCCCATCAAAACCACAACCCCCTGCCATCCAACTAATTCTAAACAGATGTCGTCAAATATTGTCGAATCATCAACATTGGGACCATATAAAACACAGAAAACATATCTCACAGTATTAATCTCAATTTGAGCAATAGCCCACCTCCCTCTTTGATCTGCTAAAAACTTGTGGACTTGACAGTCTAATGTTTTAGACACCAAGATGGCAGCCCCTCTAATTGACACATTTTGAGAGGTACATATTACATTCTGAAATCCCAATTGGTTAAGAAAACCCCGGTCTTTATATGCTAAATGTGTTTCTGTTAAAAGTACTAAGTGAGGTTTATATGCCCTGAGTTCCTCCCGGACTAATTGTCTTTTTAACCCCCTATTCAGACCAGACACATTCCAAGATAAACACCTAATCAGAGCCATGCCCATTTAATTAAATTATCAAACCTCAAAACAAAATAGTAGTAACTGTTGATTTCCCACCACCTAACAAATAACTGCAAACCTTCTTTTTGACTTTTTCCCCCCTCCTTATACCCCACTCCCTCCCCAGAATACCCTTCTCCCCCTCCCTCAAGGGTAACCTACCCATCCCCTCCCCGTTTCCTAAAGAAGGAATCACCCTCCCCAAACAGCTGCCGATGAAAAAGGCAGCTTGCGTCTCAGCGTACCACCCAGCCAGGCCCCAGCTAACCCCTCATGACCCAAAAAAAAAAAAAAAAAAAAAAAGAAAAAGGGGGATGTGAGCCAGCTTAAGCCCTTACTACCTCCAAAAGCGACCCAGGCCCAGTCTCTATATAATTCTAATCCACCCTTCCCCAGCCATTTTTACCGGGGCACAAAAATAATCCAGATCTACCCTTCCCCAACCATTTTTACCAGGACATAAGGGAAAAAAAACAGATAAGATTCAAAAGTACAGCGTTATAAATTTCATCATAACCAAGCAGTCCCACCAAGTGTTCATGCCGTCTGCCATTTACTTAGTGCCAGCTTAGCCTCCAGATCCGAAACAAAAAACAGTGGCTGCCCATCTTTAATAACCTTCAATCTGGCGGGTTCCTGCAAAAACACTTGAACCCCTGTCGCCTTAAGTGGGTCAATGAGCTGTCTCATTTTCCATCTTTTTTCCATAGTGGCTCGACTTAAATCAGATCTAAAAAATATTGATAAGGAATCAACTGCTACTGGTAAGTTGGGGCGAGCCTTAAAAGACAATGCTTGTCTCAGCAAAAAATTCCCCCAAAAAATCAAAATAGGCCGAGGATACCGGGGATTAAGCCTCTGTGTAGTTATAGGAAGCCGGTGTGCTCTTTGGACTTGACAGTCCCAGTCCCAGTCCGACAGATCCGGGAATGCCTTTTGGAGTAGTTGGACCACAAATGCTCGGGGGTCAGCATCCTCCTTACCCTCCGGTACTCCAAATAGTCTTAGATTATTTCGCCTTTGTCTATTTTCCAGATCTTCAATTTTAGTTTGACAAGCCTGGAGCTGTAGATCATGTGTCTGAATGGTTTGCGCAATAGCAGTAACTGACTCCTCTGTCTCCGCTACCCTGCTTTGTAACTCAGTCATATCCTTTGTGATACCAGCTACCGTACCCGTCACCTCATCCAATGATAACTTAATGTTAAGGTAGTCTGCTCTCATCTGAGCATGATGATCCTGGGCTTCTCGCCGTTGTTCTTGCAAAGCCTGTAATATTACTGCCAATGATGGCTCCTTAGCAGTGAGCTGTTCTTCAATCTCAAGTTCAGCATCCAGTGAAGCTGTCTGAGTTTTATTAACTAATTCTTCACTGAGTCCGGGCAGACTTTCTAAACTGTTCTGGTTGAGGCATCCAGCAGAGCTAATTAGGGGATAAGTCGGAGATATCACTTGCTCCCCGATAGCCTCATTAGTTTCATTACTTGTTATGCTCCCTGTACATTGCCCCCTTACCGAACCAGAGCCAGACAGACGAGAAATCAGTGCCTTAACCTCTCCTTTTGCCTGAACCCATTTCCTGAGTGGGCTGTTCTCCATCCCCCCTCGACGAGCTCCAGAGTTATTATACCAACTAGTCCCTTGAGGGTCAATAGATCTTTTGCGTAGCTTAGTACCTCTAAGATCTTTTCTGTTATTCTTTTTTGGGTTCCCCATTGTAGTATTAGGAGATTTTTGTGAGTCCCCTTGATTCTTCCTTGAGGTCGCAGCCTCTGCCACAGCCCCGGATGTGTTTACACATTTACTTTTATTTTTTATTTTAGAACTTATCTCAGATTGTCCAAAAGCATTGCCTTGGGCTGCTTGAGAACTCTCGGGGCTAAACACATTGCAGCTTTGGGAGATACTGTCGGGGCTCTCTCCATTAGTCTCCCCATTAATCTCCAATCTGTGCTCATCAATGCCCCCGGCCCTCACAGCAGGCATTTCCACAATGTCGTCCTCTTGAATGACCAAAGACTCTCTCAAGTCCGCGTCCCCCCCCCTGATCGAGCCCTACAGGCAGCTCAACGCCAGCTTCGGGCTCCTCTTCCAAGCTCTCTGCGGAGTCCTCAGGTGATAGCGATAGTTTATTCTCAACATCGACCTCCAGATCTTCTTTGGATGTCGCGCTACAAAGTAGCGATGCAATTGCATCCGCCGTCTGAACTCGGAGTTCCCCCCCTGAAATCAGGTCGGCCGCTTTACCTGCCTCTAGAAGCCGCAATGCAGGTCTGCCGGCTCTTGTCGGGAGAGCTTTAACTCCGCTCCTCAGGTTGTCTTCCTCCTGCAGGGGGGCTTGCAAGCCCGCAACGCGGGTAACCCGGGCTATTTTTGCCGTGTTTTTTGGCGGCGCCATATCCCTCCTTAGCAGAGGCTCTCGTACGGGAAGGCGCGGCCAGTAGAGTCCCGATCCGGTCAACCAGCAAACTCGCCAGCAGACCCTCCTCGAGGTCTGCCAGTGCCGCCAGAGACTGCAGCCAGGTCCGAGCATCCACCGCAGAATCCAGGCCAGCATAGGAAAAGTGACACACCGCCTTAACCCTCGCCGGTAGTTAAGTAAGTATAAGTAAATATTCCCCCTTCGTCTTGTGCTTCACATCGCCGTGTTTGAATAGCCAGCTGGAGCCCTTGCGGTACTACGAGACGCGGCGGCGTTAGTCCGCCATCTTCCTTCAATCGCGTATTGTTCTTTCCTTGTAATGCGATTCAAGAGGATTGGCTTACTCTGTACAAAATGTAGGCAGCCAGGTAGAATGACATCCCTGTCTATCTCTCGCATTTCTCTTGCACGCAAACTTCTGCCCTTGATGTTCTTTGATTTAGGATGATTTAGAATGTCAGTTAGGCTCGCATGGTCCTCAATACACCTAAAACCACAGTGAAGTGGAAAATTCTCTGAAATAACTATTCACTGCTTAAACATCTATTTTCGAATTTTAGATAATTCTAGCTTGGCCATTTCAAGTGGCGTATCTCCCTTTGTGAATTTCCCACGTTGTTGCCTTTTTAGGTCTGGCCGACAGTCTACTGCAACTTAGACCTATTTTTGCCTATTCTTTAAAATATACATAGTGTGGGCTTTGGTTCCATCCAGAGGAGTATGCCTCTCTGCTAATGCTACTGGCTCTTAGGTGCGTCATTCTGTCTCCTATGAAATGCTTGCATTATTATGGATGACATACTATTTTACATCTCAAACGTGCAATGAATTTCACACATTTAATTATTTCTTTATCTCAGTACGTTGAATGTGTAAAGAAAGCAGTCTTCTTTTAAGTATTTTTGTTGAGTTTTCAAAATGCATTTTCATAAAATTAAACAACATTCACCACCAATGCATGTTACAATTCCCCCATGTGTGCTGCTCCCGGAACAAGAGTGCTAGGTTTAGGGGCCGGGTGGTGCAGGTCAGCTTACAGCAGGCAAAGGCAAAAGGCATGGGATACAGTTCTGCATCTTTTCCTGCTGGATCTCCGTCCATATGGTATGGTCTCAATATGTCGTAGTGGTCTCTCCATTGACCCCCAACTCTAGTGTATTTGTGTGGGCATCCCCTAGATTTATATACTGCTTCCTCAGCAGTTGAGCAGGAATCCATCTCCTTCAACCACTGAGAGACTGGGGGGCCTCTGCAGATCTCCAATGGCCCACTATATCCCATTTAGCCCGTATACACCCAATCCCGATCAGTAGTTTTGTCCTCTATTCCCATCCCACTCTGGGAACACCCCCAGTATAGCCAGCTTCAGATTGCGGTCTATCGCGGTTCCCACCACTGACTCCAGTTTTTGGAAAATAGAGTACCAGTACAGTCAGATGACCGATCATTCCCACATTGCATGTAGCTGGGTGCCCCTGTCATGCCCACAGCAAAGGCATTCCGGTCCGCTTCCCATTCTCCACAATATTTGTGGGGTAAAATAAATTCTATGGAAATATTTGAACTGGTCCAATTTTAACTGAGCTAGTAGCATCAGCTCTCTGGCCACCAGTTTGGCTTCCATCCAGTCCTCCTCCTCCAGGGACCCCAAGTCGACTTGCCATTTCTCCCTTAGGTGAGCCATCAGGTCAGGAGTGTTAATCATCAGAGTTTTATATGGAGTGGATATTCCCTTACGCCCAATAGCTGGCTTCGTGAGTCGAACCACCAGTGGGTTGTACTCCGGAATCACAACAGCGCGGGCCTTATATGTGTCTAACGCATGGCGTAGTTGGAGATTGAGGAAGAACTGGGATCTATGCAAATCAAATACCACCAATATTTGGGCATAAGCTAGCCGATGGTCTGTCTGCCATGCATCTCCCGGTTTAGAAATGCCCAACCTATCCCAATTCAGAAAACCCTGCAGCTACTCAGTTCCCACCACCACATACCTGTACGGTGTTTCTTTGTTGAGCACCCTATACCAGCCCATCCACAGCAGTGCATCCTTCGAGCTGGCGATCAGGACAGTCCTGATGGCAGGCGTCGCCGCTGGGGGGGGGTCCTTGCCGTATAACCGAGAACATGGTGCCTGCGCGGTGAAGAAGGCCCTTTTGAGTCTGAAAGCGGGGTCATCTTGATCCCAGAATATCCATTCATTGATCGGGAGTAATTGGCCCCCAGTTCTCCGTCAAATGTGGATTGTATACATTTCTTGTGGGAGACTCTTGGCGCTGTCCCTCCCCAAACATAGCTGTTAACCATTGCCTACAGCTGTGCGAACCATCATGCAGGGCTTTTATATGGGTAATTCTGTAAGACATACTGCAGTGCTACCATTTTAAATAGAGCGATTCTCTCCAGCATCTTCAGAGAGAGTGTGTGCCACCGTGACACGTGGCCCTTAACTCTACGAATCAAGGGTTTACAAGTTCTTGTCCCAGCATTCCTCAGAGTCCCTCGAGATGTAGGGGAGCGGGGGGGGGTGTGTTCTCTAAATGATTTACAGCCGACTTCTCCCAATTTACTCGCAGGCCCGCCTCCTCTCCATAAATTTCAAGCATGCATATTAGCATTGGGATGGACTGACCATATAAGAGGACAACAAGACGCGTATGCGTGTTTTCCCTGTTTGTCTTCCCCATTGTTCTTTCCCCTCTGTGTCTTTCTTATTACCTTCCCATGTATTTTTATTTCCAATTGTCCCTGTATGAATTCTCCCATCTTTTTACCATCTGTCTCTTGCCCGCTGTTCTCCCTCCTGCTTTCACATTTTAAAAAAAGCTTTGCTAAAGCAAACACAGGCATCCACAAATATAGTTACCTCATATTAGCACATTAAGCCAGATCTATTTATAATATATATATTTACTGTCTGATTAGTTAAAATCGTTACAATAAAACCTAATAAAACATGCAATACATGCAATAAATGAGTGAAAATTCGTTTTTAAGTTTAAGGAAAACTAAAGTGCAGGTATACTAGTATGATTTGACCACAAAAAGGGAAAAAAAGAAAACATTTCTAAATTGTAAAAACACATTATGGACATTGAAAGCGCATATTTAATTAGTTGCTTCTATTGTTTTAACAATTAAAAACTGCCCCTTAGTTATTTCGTTTTTCCAGTTCCAATTAACAAGGTCCATGAACTTTTACAAATTTAGCAGTAAAAAGCATTCTCTGGAGTTAAATCTGCTCATTAATGCTTTGTTGCACGATCTTATGCCCAGTTTCTTGAAGTGTGTGAGTAACAACTGTGGAAAGTGGCTAATATGAGGCAGCAGCATGCAATATGGGATATGCGGTAGCTGCATAACCTTCACGCTGGTGATGCCCTCTTAATTTTCCATGATTGTGTGGTTTCTCCTGTATCAAAATGAACAAATCAGAGACACAAGTATTTTTCGGAGGCGTAACTATTTTAAGCGAGACCTATTCGCTTTGCCAATGCTTGTTTAAATTATTTTGTGATTTGCTACTTTAGTTTATAGCCCCTACTCTCTACCGGCCTGCCTGCTTCCTTGTTGAGCACTACTGTGTGTCCTCAGATCTGACGCGGTGTCCATAGGTTCTGCATAGCTGTCTTCCTGGTACACTAACTACATCACCACTTGACGCCAGCCCTTCTTCTTTTCAGTTCTTTCCCACCTCTCTTTGTTTACGACAGGTAGTGTCTCAGACCTTGCAGGGAGAGCCCCTTTACCTGTGCCAAGATTAATCAGCACAAAATGAACGGTGTGACAGCACTGGCACATGAAGAAATTCTTGTGCAGTGTCTCCATATGCTAAATTTGCATCGCTTCCCGACTGTTGGCGTTTGAAAGCTAATGTTACCTAGTTGGAGTTTTGATAAAAGTATGTCGATTTTTGTTTTTGTTGAAATTATTAGAAGTTTTGCCTGCACTTAATTCAGATGTGCATTTTCCCCACCATAGAACAACATACACCTGCACTGTGTAGGGTAGCCAGGGTTTAGTATGAAATAGAACTTTCTGATAGAAGTTTTCCTCCGTGTAGAGTGTGACATGCTCTCAATTTATTGGGCTAATACCCTTAATCAAATCAACATTTCCCATCACCAACTACGACATGAATTTAACTAATGTCGCAATTCAGCATTAGAGGGGACCCATATCTAGAATTGTACACCAGAGATAGACACTTCCTATTTATTCTGAGGCTACAATCTTCTGCATGCACCCATCATTGACATTTGACGGATGACCTCGGACTGCATTTTCAAGCGCGTCATGAATGCGGCATTTTTCTCGAACATCTTTTCCTTTCACTCCCCAGCAGTGGGTTTGTATTATTCTTTTCTTTACTATATTAATTAGTTAGCCACTGCAATAACAACAGACAGGCCACAAAACTGCAGTAGATACTTCCTCGCCTACCCTCTTGCTGCAGAAAGGGTTTCCGAATATCATATTGTCAACCAAATAATTGGAACAAATTACTATTGCTCATATCAAAGTGTCCAGACGCCCCCATACTACAACCAGAAAGCCAATAGCACGGTAGGTTTGGGAACGTTTTCAAAAAATTCACCTCAAGTGCTGCAACATTTGATACATTTCCTTCCAGCCTCCTGTCCATAGTTTACAGAAGGCGCAAAGCTGCTGAGCTCCTGTTTACTGCGCATGTCAGAGCTTGAGCCGTGCATGTCAGAGCTTCTGTCACACTGGACATTGTCTAAATTTACTGCTTCTTGTTGCAGCTTTAATCAAACACATGAGTAGGGACATCACACTACTTTGCAAATTAGCATATTTAGCTGTCAGACTGTGGTAGGGTTTCATGACGGCATGAACCAGTCAGAGAACATCTTTCACTTTACTACAACTTGAAATTAATGTTGAAACGGAGAGGGACACAAGTGTTCATATGAACATTCCTTCTCACAGCTTATGTCATACCTTTCTCTCATACACAAACATCCTGGCATTTGCTGAACATGACTATGGAAGGATAATGTGACCTGCGCATTGAGTCAATGGGCTGGTGTGCTCATTTCAAACGCCATGGGTGGTATTTTCCTTATCAATATTTGGTATCTAGAAATCACCCGGAGACGTGCCTGAGTGCAGTAAAACACACACAATTGATGGACGGAATGCAGAACAAATCAAAACATTCACCCCCAGTCAAGAGATCTGGGTTAAATCCATTATTTTTTTGCTCACCATGCCACCCCAGTTTAGACCTGGCCATATGCAAATCAGTCTTGACCCTGTGCCTTATGGGAACAGTCCAGCCCGAACTGCCAAGCCAGGTCCTCCCTGGACCGGAAACAAGCATCCTAGGACCGGTTTCGGGGTTTCACCCCTCCTCAGCCAGGATAGCTTGATTCCAGTGGCACAGTGAGCCCGGGACCCACGTCTGGGCATACCCGGCGCACTTAGGGCGAGAAAGCAAAAGACACACAATTGATGGACGGAATGCAGAACAAATCAAAACATTCACCCCCAGTCAAGAGATCTGGGTTAAATACATCATTCTTTTGCTCACCATGCCACCCCAGTTTAGACCTGGCCATATGCAAATCAGTCTTGACCCTGTGCCTCATGGGAACAGTCCAGCCCGAACTGCCAGTGCAGTGACATTCCATATAGCAAGGTAAACACGAACACTTCCGGTGCAACGGTTAAGGTTACTACAGCACAGATTCTCACATCAGTTAATGATGTCATTGGTCCCTGGTGCCCATAAACGTGTGCTACTTCTTGTGGATTACCCTGTCTTCCCTAGACAGTGTCTAACTCGGGGTAAATAACTATTTGTTGAGAGATCCTTGCGGTGAGGAGACGTTTTACTACGTGAGCTCTTTCGATGCGAAAGATCATTCTTTGTAGTGTTGGGCATTAAGGAACCGCTGGACCTTCGATATGTGCTCCTTGTAAAGCCTACAGTCTGCATCAGCCTGCTTGGTAGATGGTTCTGGGGCGCCTACTAATGGATAATCCTGTATATGGTGGTACATTCTTGACTGGAATATGGCTTTCGTGTTAGCCATGCAGAAGTGTACTACTTGGGTCTTATGAGTGCTCTGGCCCTATAAATCCTGATGTTACTTAATTACTGCTCCTAGTCAGAGCGGGGTCTAGAACAAAACCAGGCAGTCCCCTCTGGGCCTATCAGAGCTAGGAGCTAGATCACACTACTGCCAGGGATGGGTAGTCCTCAATGTCACCTTGAGTGTGGTCCCAAGAATCCTCACGCCGCCCACCTCTCCATTACTCATTGTCTGAGGGTTGCATTTTCTTGCAGTCAGTGTTTGCCTTATGTTTCCCTCTTCCAGTCTGAGGTGGCAGGATTACTCACCGTGGGCTGTGCGCGCGCTCCCGCAAGCACACGCCTTCTTCCTGTTAGTCACACAGATCCTGCTTGCTCCGGTAATGGTACTGATGCTGCAATTTGACAAGGCCAATTTCTGGTTAAATCAAGCACGACATGGATAGTAATTTGTATGGCGCTCTTAAAGGCTTGTCTTCTGCCAGGAGATGATCAGTGGACACTGTAGCAGGAAGAGTGAAATTGAGAAATACAGCTGTAATCACACTTAATTGAAATCCCTTCGCCAAATCCATATTTATAGCGAACCAACGCTTAGGCGGCGCCGGAATGAACAAGTGGTGTCTTAGTTCAGGGAATTCAAAAGAAGAAAAGCGAGTCTGTGTAGAGCCTCCTGCAGCATTAATACAAACCTGAATAAATATCAAACATTTCTGGGCGGCTGCATGTTTACGCCTCTACGTACATCGCACTGTTCCACAATTTTTCAATAGGATTTTAGTCTTCACTTAGTAGGGCAAGAAACAGCCCATTGACCTTGAAGCACTTCACAAAATTTGAAAATTACAAAGGTTCAGAATAAAACAACCCAATATAAACGAGCATTGGCAAACCCAATAGGGCTGGCATTTGGCTGCCAACCTTTTGACTGTCAATGCTTATTTTGTTTTGTCATGGTTTTTGCAAAACTCTATTTTTAGAGAAGCCTCTCAGCCTTATCAATCTTTAAAAAATGACTAAATGCTAAAATATTTTTAGGTCTCGGGGGGGAAAAACACACATTGTCATAGCAGTCGCTGGCACTGAGGAGAACTACTTTGTGTGTGAATGTGCTCCTTGTGAAACGCGTTAATACCATCACTCACAGTAAAGCTGGCTAGTGGCTGAAGAGGAATGATCCTTCTCTCTTTCTGTAAGCTGTAGTGGGCAGATGAAAAATGGGAATGACACTGGGGCGGCTCCTCCTCTATGGCGGAGGAGCGTCGCCCCACTAAGTGCAAAAAGAAAATGATAATAACGCAACATTAATAACGTTACATTATTAGCATTTTCTGAGCCAGCAAGGTTGGGGTGAAGCAGGGCTGGGCTTGTCACAGCCTGGGAGAGGGAGGAGGACTGGTTGTTGCTGCACCTTATGTGTGCATGACGGTTTGGCCGGCCGTCTTGGGCCGGCTAAACTGTCATGCGCACTTTGCCTGTTCTCCACCAGCTGCATTGTACAGCCTGGGTGGAGAACATGCACAGCCTCCCAGTCCCCCTCTGAGCGCCAAACTGCGGAGCTCAGACCAATCACGACAGTGCTCTCAGGCAGCGTTGTGATTGGCTAGGGGAGTCAGGGAGCCTGGGTGCTTCCTGTTCCTGCATCGGAGGAGCGGTGGCGGCTGGCGACGACAAGGTAGTATTCCTAAACCCCCTCTCCCCGCCTCCTGCCACCGTTCCCTACTAGCTGCCACTGGAATTACACA
Source organism: Calotriton arnoldi (assembly GCA_963921515.1). Classification (NCBI taxonomy): domain Eukaryota; kingdom Metazoa; phylum Chordata; class Amphibia; order Caudata; family Salamandridae; genus Calotriton; species Calotriton arnoldi. Next base: position 1,532,884 of record CAWUFW010003076.1, on the reverse strand, counting down.
ATAACAGAGTAATGGAAGAAGAGTGTTGGCTGAAAGTCCCAATAAATGAGTAAGCTATACATATACTGTTAGCCAAGACATTTTGCTTTTTCTAACACGAGACCTAAAAAGTGTTATAATTTATGGCAAATTAGGAGTTCTCATGAATTAGAAATAGCAGAATTGCAACCCCTGTAATCCAAGTACAAATGATGCTCTAGTCTGTCCTAATTATGAAATGAAATATCTTTGTGTGTTTGTTTAGCCACAGAAAGTCGAAGATACTGGGTGGCCAGCCACCTAAGCCTGTACCTTAATCAAAATAGTTCAGCCCAGCAGAACTGAAAGGGGCTCCTTATAACAATAGTGTTGCGTCATTCACCTGTATGAGTCACCGACTTGAACTGCGTAAAGCTGTCTCTCAGAGCTGGGCCGCATTGTGTTGGTTGATGGTCCCTGTTATCTCTGTCCTCCCCTCTTTGTTCCCCATCCCCCGTCTCCATCTTAATAAGAACGATTCATGACCCTACTTGGATTATATCCTGGTTTGCTTAGGAACTCCTTGCTAAATGTGTATGCTCTGGACCGATGTTGACTTTCATATCGCTTCATAGTTTTAATAGACTGGCACCATGGCTTGACCTACTGCACAGTTGTTTGTATTGATATTAAATGTTAATAAAAATATTTAAAAAATAGTTCAGCCCAGGTTCCAGATTGTTTTTCAGCCAAAAAAGCATTTCCAGGTTAAAGCATAGCCTTACCCTGAATGCCATTACAACTCTTCTCGTATTATTGTCTGCACTGAAAGACTCCTCGGTAGAGTTTTTTAATGCATGTTAAAGTAACAGTCTGGATCGAAAGATGGGATTTTATCTACAGTTCCAATCTCTTATGTTTGGACACTGCCAATGCATGTTTTTTTACATTCATGCTTTCAAAACCGCACAGGAAATATAATTCTTTGTCGCAGGTTTGTATTTTCATAAACATCTCCTTTCACCCGGAAGTGTTCTCTTGTCAAAAAAGGCTGAGCGCAGCTATAAGCTAACAGGGCTTTATTTTTTTCAGATTTTATGAAATCTCTTTTTCCATGAACATTTGGGGGTGTGCTGGTAGAAATTGTATATTGTAACCTATGTGGTGGTTACACCACAGACGATTGGGCACTGAGCGACCAGGTGTCACCAACTATTTCAGGACCTAATGGATGTATGGGTCATAAGTTATTACACTTGGATGTGGACCTTGTGAGGTGTGCTACATGTAAATCGCTGGTTGTAGTCAATATTGAAAATTAGAACCCTGCTTTTACCATCTTTATTATGATGAATGATACAATCAGTCCATTGAGTATGATACTTGTAGGCCGTGCTCTCCAGTTAACACAGCAGGCGGATTCACCCACTCAAAAGTTTTATTTTCTGGGAGGTTAATTGGCTCCTTGGATGGTTGATTAGTTAGATGACTACTAAATAACAAGAAATATGATAGACCTTTTATTGGTGTAAAAACGATTTCTGGGATACTGCTATTTTAACGATATTAATAACGTAGTAGTAAATGCCCAGTCTGAGGGCTTTCCTTTGAGGGCTCTGGTTTCTCACCCAGCTAGATAACATGCTTCATCATTTGATCTTGTTTTTTAGTCTGATCCACTGATCAAATTCTTCTTTCCACACCCCTTCACCCTGTGATCAGGCCTATCATAACCAACCTTTGTCTTTCTCCTCCACTGCTTGACCTCTTCCAAGTCCACTTTAATAATGCACGTGTGTCAGTTTGAGTGTGTATGATTTTACTTCTGACTGCATTCAAGGACACACGGAGCCTCTCGGCCTCTGAGGAATTCTTGTCTTTCCTATTTCAGCCGTCTATCATAAGGTGTACGTTTTATTGGTGAGAAGTGACAGGTTACAAGCAGAGGAGTTATGTGAGAGAATTCATTTGTGGCCGACTTCCTGGAACGGGTCTTTGAACTTATGTGCCTAGACCCAACAAATACAAAGAGACATTTTATTGAGATCACAATATACACAAAGAGGGCCAGTTGAGCTTCAGACATGATTGTCTTTTACTATCCAGTTAGTAATCGTGTAGGACACCTTTTCTTTGTTTGATTTATGGCCCAGGGCACCCTTGCAACACGATGTGATCACAGTGTGCCTCGATGCCCCAGAGACATCCCTCTGAGCCCCTCCAGGTACCCCAGTCTGCTACTGAAGAGCATCGCCTGTTCCAAGCCTGGTACTCTGCGGACTCATTTCTGAATTGCTTCCTTCGTCCCTCCCAAGATGCCAGCTGACCAGAGGTGTTCAACCCGCACGTTGAGTGAAATAAACACATGTGAAAAGTATTTGTACCTGTGAGATCAGGCCCTACGCTTTTCAGTCTCCCAACTCTGCCAGTACACTTTCACAATCCTAGGATATTTATTTACTAAAATATCAGCGGTGTAAGCACCATCACGCCCTCTTGACCTCCAGTGACATCACCGATTGACCCATTGTCTTGGCGCCTCAACAGCCTTTGCCTTGCTTCTGGTAGCAAGGAGAAGAGCTAGTTGTGAAAGCTACAGTTACTCTGCACACACACCTAGGATTTCCAGCTTTCCTTGCACCATCAGTAGTCTTGGGACCTGGACACAAATCCACAAGCGATTTCCCTGTCATCCAGCCTTCTCAGTGACTGAGGCCATTATGTTACTCGCTCAGTGTGTGCCCTCTATCATCACAAAACACATAACATCCACTCAACAGCTCCCAGATTCATAGGTAACTGGAAGCCTTTATCCCGTTCCCATTATAGCCATGTTTACAGTGGCACCTCTTTATCACAGCAGGACAACCCTGACGAGCAAAGCTACCCACAAGGGAAAACCGCAGCCCCCTGCTAGAAGCACCAGTATAGGCCCCAATAAGGTGAAAGGCAGCTGTACTGCACTTTTTACTGCAAGGTTTGTGGGCAGAGGAACCTCTGAATCCTCATTTCTTTCTTAGAGTGCAGCTTCGACACCAGAGGGGCGGGCCCTGCTATGCAAATGGACACGTGTCGTCTGATGTCCTCATCGAATATTGTTACCGCACATTCTGGCCACTGCAGCCATTTATTGTCGCTTCACTGCCGCTTGTGTTGTGTTTATGTATTATCATGGCCTGCCTGTGCATCCCCAGGCATTGTTACATCGAGCTACTGAGGCTGTCATGGCGTTGATATGCGCGAGTCAGAGAGCTGCGAGGCCTCCCCTGCGCGTGACGGACAGGCCTCGTGCGCCGGGCACGCTGAGAGGTCGCGCGAGCGCCGGGAGCGGCGTTCCGCAAGCAGGCAACACAAACAGTCCTCCCGCCCTGCACAATGAGGGAATCTGTGTAGCGATTCTGTAGTCGGAAAATCCAATCAATCTAACCCTTTGTACTTTCTCCACATGTGATCTTAAGCCCTGCGCCTCTGCCGGCGGCCGCGATGGGCCTGCTGTACTAAGTTGGCTCGCCGCCCGCCTGTCTGAGGTCGGATGAGCCCCGGAGAGAAGCGAAAGCCTCGGCGGCCTCATTGTTAATTCAAGTAGCGTTATTAATGCCGGGTGCTTTAAGTAAGGGCTGCACAGATGAGATTATTACTGATGTCATGGCTGAATTCATTGCCAGGTCTCTGCAGTGGGTTCGCTGGCAGGCTGTGGGCTCTACGTGTCACAGATACATCCAGTTACGTGATTAAAATGTTAATAACTCCACACGTGTTGCTATATGCCTACTTAAGCCCACCTGGACTGTCTCTGGGATCCATTGCTCCTTCTCTGGGGCCCCTCGCGCTTGAACTCGGATCTTGTTTGAAGTTCACTTCCAGTTCGTGGCCTCAGGCCTGCAGCTGAGGTGGTTTTTGGAAGTCTTACTGGTGGCGCTGACAGCCGTCACTCAACAAGTGATTCGGGAATGCCCTGGCAGGTTGTGGTATGTGTCCTCCAGCGGGCCTGGGCTATTGTGGAAACAAGAAGAGGGCCCGACGACAGATGGGTAGTTGGGTACAAATAGGGATTTCGAGCAGTATTTAAGTTAATACTTGGACAATTTGCACATTTGACTGACATTTTCTTAATTTTGGTTCACATCACCTTTGTTCATGTTGCTGCTTGTTTCATTTGTGCACAAACGCATTTGGGCAAGTAAGACCTGATTTGTACAACATAAGAACACAACTGACATTTTACACGAGCTTCCAGCACCTCGTCTTTCTCTTATTGAGATGCAGAAATTGGATTGGAAGAACGGATCACAATGGTTTTTAAGTGTAATATAATGTTTAATCTTTGTATTAATTTTGTCATGGAAGGAATAGACAAATATTAGGTGTCAGTACTCAACATACAGAATACTTTCCGAGAATCAGCAACAGGCAACCTCTTTAATGCCCGAATGTAAGCCTTTCTAAATATTTGTTGCCCCTGGCATTGGCTGCTAGCAACAGATGAAGGGCTTGATACTTTTCTTGTTTCATTGGTCAAGCTTTACAAAATTTCCACTTTTCCACATTTCCACATTCATGGAGATTATAAGGATTCCCTTTTAGCACTCATGCACATATTTTTCACCATGTGGTGAAACTTTTCACATGAAAAAGCTAAGCATGACCCGTCAGACTGGGATTCATGCTCCTCCCATATTATCAAACTATCTTGATTTTTTTAAAATTTTCATTCCATAATCAACAAAGGCTAACTGCGTGGCCTCTAACACACCAATATCATTCTAATATTTCATCTAGATAGTTCAGCAGGAACAAGCAAAAACAGCACTGTCATGAATATAAAGCTGGCATGATTAATGAGCCATTGACATTGGGACAATGGAACTATACAAGGCCACGCCGAATATAAGAAGATACTCCAAGTCGAGATAGAGGAATGGGATCTGGCAAATATGTCATGTTTATGCCATTCTTTAATCCTGAACATCGAAGTAGTGCCATCTTAGCGCATTGGCTCGCTGGTCAGTGGCCCGGGGGCCCACGAGCATAGGGGCCCCATGCAGACCAGAATTTAACACTAATTTTCTGTTAAACATTTTTATTCCTGTGAGTGGTTGTGTAGGCAGAGCCCAGTGCACTGCTTTGCCCGGGGACGTTTGATGCTGTTAAGATGGCCCTTCATCGAAGGGACATGTTTCACATGGTTATTAATTTACTACTTTCATCCGCAGGTACTCTCGATCTGCCCATTACACCAAAGATATTTGCATATTAGCCTCAGAATTCCAAACTGGAAAATCTAAAAGAATGTTCTCTGCAAGTGTACATTTTGGCATGCTTTTCTATGCACAATAGAATTGTAGGGGTGACGTATATCGTCTGCAGAACCATTTTATCAGTAAACAAGGGAATATGCAAATATATTTTCAAAGTAGTCAGAAGTTATACGAGGAGGTCTTAAAGTGAAAGACTTCTCTATGGTTGTTTAAAAAAAAAAAAAGCTGGTTACTGCCACAGTTAAAGTGCCCCTTATTAGTCGTGTTAACACTGCATCCAATAAGTAAGGTACTGCGGAGAGCGGTATTTACTGTATGCAGCATTACCACATCATTCCACAGTCTCCACTTCAGTTAGCGTCACAATGTGGTAACACCATGTGCTTTACTGCATTCTGAGGTGCAAATATGGAATGTTGTTTTATCTCAGCTCAAACCTGGTGAGAATGGTGGGGGGGAAAAACCTTAGGGTGCGGTATATATGGCACATCTTGAAATCCTGAGATGGGAGTTTACACCCAGTGGTTGAAATGGAAATGTAGACACGTAGATACTCACTATCCCGGAGAAACAGTTTCCTACTGAGGAGTGACGGTCCTCCCCCATTAAATGCATTGCACCAGTGCTGAGACTGGCCGGTACTCTTCCTTTCACAGTAAAGAAGTGCAGGTACTGAGTACCTGCAGTGCATGCTAGGTTAAAATACTGTTTGCACTTGTAAGAGGACTCACAAGGGACTCCGAATGGGGCCCAGACAATTTCTAGCCCTGCTGCTCCTACTGCTACTGGCATAGCCAGAATAGTACTGCTCAAGGGCTCTGTCTGGCTGTCCCCACAAGTCACTCTATGAACCCCAGCATGCCTTGCTATGTCTCCGGTTCAATCCCCCTGCCTGGTGAGTGAATCTATCCAGCATCACAGGGCCATCCTGTATCCACAAGAGCAGGAGAGCAGTTATCCCCTTTACTATGGCGACCAGGGGCCCGAATTTACTGGGGGCAGTCCAGCATCAATACTGGCAGATTTCAGTAAATTTAACTCAAGTTTTTATAGAGAGTTTTAGAGAGAGTCAACAAAAGACAGGGGAATGGACGTTTTCACGTGTTCCAGTACAAAATTAGTTAGCTGCCCATAGAAGGCCATTTAGTTAAAACAGACGATGCAGATTTAAAGTTGCATTTAAGTCCACTTAGTCTCCCTTTTGTCTTTGGGTTAGTGCTGTCAATTAAGTCAGTTTGTGTCCTTTGGTGGATGTAAAATTGTAATCCTATGTCTGTGCTTGTGCAGTGTTCCAGTTTTTGGTTTTGAAGATCTGTTCACCGCAGCTTTAATTGACATCCGGACCACACGGCAGCGCTAATCTCCCAGACCCATGCTAAACACCGTTCATTATAAACATCAGCAAATAAAATATTACTTGCACTTATAAAATCGCGGTTTTATGGCAAGCATAGATGAATTTACACTTAGGCCTCTCACAGGCGGGGAGGGGTGGGGGGGGGGCAAAGGGAACAAGGTCTTTTTGTCCTGCGTCCCCCGGCCACAAAGACACAGGGGTGAAGTTCTACTTAAAATACAAGCCATTCTGAGAGTTTTATGACTGTCGTCGCAGGGCCTGCGTGTTTCTGCGCTATGGTTCTATTTTGAAATTGAGGTCTACGCGGGTTCTAAATGTAATTATTTAGTTTCACGAATGCCAATGAAAAATGAAGCTGTTAATGTGAGGTGTAACACAGGGGTATTGTTCACGGGGTGTAAGGTCGCAGAGCTGTAATAATGCAGCAGTGTTTGCAGCAGGAGTCAATCAAAATGTGAAATATGCATGTCTCATTGTAGTGTGCAAAGGCCCCAACGAATATTTAATAGCTGTACTATAATATAATATATCGGGCTGTACGGCAGTCATAGCTCTGGGGGTGGGGGCGGGGGCGGCAATATCCACGGTGCCCTTGACATGGGGTCAGCAAGGAGGCACTCAGCACCAACTGCTGCCCGAGCCATCATCGCCCACGCAATGGTTTGCAAGAATTCCCTCTGTGTGCCCACGTTGTGACATTATACCTGATTGAACTGGTTATCCTGCCACTGTGGCATCCTCTCCGTAGACTGCAGGTTAGGGGGCTGCTTTCAGAGCTCGATGGACGGCCACGAGCCAATCCTGCCCCAATAGGCCGATTCTGTTTGCGCACCTTGAGTGTGGGGCTGGGTCGGACATCTTTGACAAGGTTCATTTTGATCCCCAGTCTGTCCCTATATGGTAGAAAAACAACAAAAAGGAGCGTACCGCCGTCAACACACACAAAAACCTAGGTGGGAAAGGGGAAATAACATTGAAAGGAGACACTTTTCGAACAAAAATTGCTGCATATTGTGTGTAACGCTACTTAGCACTGAACACTTCATGAGCCCGGTGTGAACTCAGTGGCATTTGGCAGGCTACACGCCAAAGGCGTCATTAGTCATTATAAGTAGTTAATTGCTTTAATTAATTGTATTGTAAACACTAGGACTGTGATAGTATAAGTTGCTTTAATTTATGTTTGAATTAAATGTTTGTGTGGCACTGAAAGGCAGCAGCACGCTGTACAAAGCTATAGGCACATTTGGAGGGCCTGGCGTCTCGGTGCAGAAGAGGAGTTTTATTTCATCGTAATGTAGTGTTAATTAGAGGAGTGTCTCTTCAACTCTTTCCTAAATTAGAGCAGGGTCAGTGCAGTCATGATAGATTCAGTAATGCCCTTCCAGGTTCTGGGTGCACATAGGCCCCTTGGAGGTCTATTTGGATAGCATAGAGATGATAAAAATAAGGATGAATATTTCGAAGTATACGTATGAAAGGAAACACTATTTTTCACAAATGTGTAATGGGAGATAACATACCTAGCGTGATCTGTTTAACCGTCCTCTGTATTCCACCCATTTTCTGTGCATTAATACTCTTGTGTAATGAATACAATCCAAACTTTTCCACAAAAATTACTGTTGTGTTCTGAAAATTCTTTAGACATTCTTGCCTGTTTCATGCTGTGCACTGCTCATGGCACGGGTTGGCCACCTGCGGAGGGTTTGGCACAAGGCAGCTGTGTGAAGCAAGGGTTGACTGCCCACAGTGGGTTGGGCGCAGGGCCTAGCCAGAGGCAGGAGGCTGAAGGATGTGTGCAGCTGTAGTTGGCAGCCCATATATGGTTGGATGCAGGCCCTCCATCCAATCTCCGCCTCCCACTCCCCCAAAAGGCGTACGGTGCTGGGGTTGACCGCAAAAGAAGGGAGGCGTGCAGGGAACTCTTGGATGGGCTATATGATAATTAAAAAAAAACTGTGACAAAACCCAAGGTTAAAGTGAAGGTATGGTTGGCTTTGTTATAATACCTTAGCATATGTTTATAAAAACCTCAGAAATTCCTTTAAAAACACAATTATGGTTACGAACAACGAATATTCCTACCAATAAATGACAGCATCGAACAGCAAAATGTAATTAAATAACAAGGTAAAATTAGCCCAATAAATGATATACAATCACAGTCATCTCTTTCAAAGTGATAAGAGTAATGAGATGTGTAATCTCATCAGTAAGATGATTTACAACGCCCATAATTGGATCTGTTTCATTAAGGCTTAGGTGATGAGAATTGCATTTGGTGTGCAGGTTATGTTTTGCATCATTGCTATGTGAGCTCGGATTATGGTCCTAACCATAATTTCGCAGGTTTTTACATTTTAATTCGTAATAAAAACTGTTCTTTAACTACACTGGTTGCGATGGCATCAGTGTAGTTATAGTTAGGTCAGACTTTCCATAGGAAAGATAATTTTCCTTTCTTAGTAACTTTGGCACCATTTGACAAATCTGCATGAAACTTAAAAAAAAATAAAAGTTCATCCACTTAATGGAAAGTTTTGCCCTGTTTAGTCACGCGGGGGCCAAGCAAAACGGGTGTCTCAAAAGTACAATTTCTCATTTTAATTCCCATGGGAAAGTTAGCTCTCCAATACAGAAAATAACACTGAACGGAATTACACCAAATTTGACACAAAGGTAGAGCGTTGCTCAGAAAGCATACTTTTTTATTTCTGTATAACCATTCAGTAGTTTTCAAGAAATTAGAATTTTAAAAGGTGCTCAGGGCGGCATGAAGGGAATAACTCAGATATAAAGTTAGAGTTATCTGGAACGTTGGGTACTGCGGTACGTCTGCGGCTCCAAACATTTTTAAAATAGTCAGTTCTGATTGGCCGCTGGAGCTTTTTCTCCCATTGCCCATTTTAGTACTGCGGATGCACAGAAGGATCCATGGTACCAGAACAACCTGTTTGGACCCTTGTCTCTTTCTCCCTTTCCCTTCTGCCCCTTCTCCTCTTGATCTTGCACACCTTCTCTATCTTGCTTTCTCTTCTAGGTCCTCTCTTGTCTCCCTTTCTTTTCCTCTCTAACCCTATATCTTTCTCTATATGTTTCACCCCCTGACTCTGTGATGCTCCTTTTTTCACCTGCCTCTACCAATTTATCATTCACTTTTACCACATGACCCTGCTCTTTCCTCCTCTCTACTCCGGCTATCCCCATTTTTCTTCTCTTTTCTCTTTGTGCCCCATCTCATTCTCCCGGTTTGCCCATCTTTGAATCTCATTCTCACTCTCTTTTCCACTGCCCCATGTCCTTCTCCTTATCATCATTTCTTTGTCCAAGTCTCTCTTCTCTTTTGCTTCTGTCCCGTCTTTTGCCTTTCATTTTCTCTCTCTCATCTCTGTAGTCTCACACTCGTATGATCCTCTTCCAGGCTTGTGTACAAAGCATTTTGGATTGATCTAGTATCAGATTTAGCTGTGTTCACAATAACAATAGGGGCACCCCTGACATCCTCTTGTCCCCCATCCTTTGATTTTGCACCACCCTAATAAATCAGCGTTTCTCTGTAACACTGACGCAGAGGGGTCGGGGACAGTTCATTTCTTGTTTGGTGGCTGCTAACTTTAAATGTGTCTTCAAGTGCAATCCCCCCCACCTCCCCACCCCCACCTTGTTGTTGCAGGATGAGAAATATTAGGTAGAGTTTATGGGGGGAGGAGAGGAAGCAGAAAGTTGAGACGGGCAATCGAAGGGGGTCTTGTGCAGGGTTGGTTGGTTGAGTCCCTGTATTGTGTGACACTCCTGTAGAATATAAGCCCCTGTATACTATGATTTATTTACCTGTAATCGTGTCATGCAGTATGGAGATCTACACTATATAAAGCCCTCTGTAGAGTGTACCCCACAAAGTGTGATCATCTCCCTTCTATATGAGCTCTTGTACAGTATAATCCTCCTGTACTGTATACAACCCCTGTAAAGTATAAACTTCATGAACAGTGTATGGGCACCCTGCATAGTATACAAACCCTGCATAGTATACAACCCACTGTGCAGTATGGCCCACTGTATAGTACACACTTAGTGCATTCTGAACTCATAAACATTAACCTACCCTCTCCCCGTCAACAAGTCAAACAAGGAGGAATGAGGTGCAAATTACTCCGCTTTTTCCCCTCTCCCCTCGCTCCATGTCGTGTCTGTGATCAACGTGGTCCATTCCAGGTGGCAGGTTGTCCTCAAAGTCCACTAAATTCACAGGCCTGGATGGCCTCCAGTTAGGCAAAGACAGGCAGCTTCGGGCCAAGAAATGTGTTTATCTAAGATCAGGATTGCCTGTGCCCCCAACCGGCAAGAGTTCCAGTCCCCAGAACATAGTGCCTCTGGTACCCACCGACAACCCCGCTACAATTTAAGTACTGCTTTATTATCATATGCCATCAGTGTTACCAACTTTATTTGTTCTGAATGTATGTGACAGCTGTAAGAGCGAGCAGCTTCTTAATCAATATCTTTCTTCAAAACTGCTACTGGTACATCAAATATATCAGGAGTCCATTACTTCATACTAAGCAAATGATCAAATGCATATAAATGCATGAACTATGATTTAAATGTAAACTTAATTGTCTGAAACATTCACAGCTTTTTTTTCAGACATCAAATTAATGCAAGTGTATGATTGGTTTATATGTGAATACAACCATTGTATACATATATTTACATTCTTATACATACGGGAGCTCCACTTTGGTTCTAAAGTAGGCCTATCCTTTTTATAGAAGGGATAATTTAGGGAATTGGAGTCACTTCCTGTGACATCACTTCCCATGACCTCGCTGCATGTAGAGTCAATACATATGCAAAGTAGTCCCCCCACTATTTTTTGTTTTTAGGACTTGTGCCCTGGGCATGGTCAATACAGTAATTAATGTCCATTGTCCTGTTGCTTGGGCCCTTGAGTCAGGTGGGGTTATCAGTCAGCACTGTTGACAGACTGGCATTATTTTACAGTACTGCATATATTTTTATGAATGTATTGTAAATGTTCATTGAGCTATATTGCGCTTAAACTTTTAGTTGCCAGCAAACATTTGCCCATTTCTCATTTTCGATGCCCCTCCAATGTTTGTTCTGAGCTTGCTCCTGGCCTTCTAGGAACTCGAACTGAAAGGAGCGCACACAGAGAATAAAAGCTGTGTGTATAGTTCTTAAGCATGGCATTTTTCGGTGAGGAGAAAGAGTGCCTTATGCGAGTTGGGTGTCACCAGTTTCCTTGATGCCGTTCAGAGATGTGCCATTTCATGCTGTGAAGGGGTAATTTGTTAAAGTAGGACTGACACACCAGCAGGAGCCCAATCAGATGAATTGGAAGAATTGGCTGTCTTGTATTTCTGAACTGCCCAGGCAATGTTTATTTTTCAGCCTTCTCTGAAAGCCATGAGTAAGTGGATTACAAAGCCCTTACGGTGACACGAATCTCTGTTGTTTAACCCTCTTCTCAGCAGCATTTCTGCTTCACCGCTGTGCTGCTGTCTGTGTTCCTGTCTTCTTTAATGTTAAAGCAGCAAATCGGTGGCATAATGCAAAATGATGGCCCCCCTCTGCAGAAGGTGATGAGGGACCTTGGTCTCGCACAGATTGAGGCTTGGCCTCAATGGGGGCCCCCTGAACGCCCCCCCCTACACAGCAGGGGACTGCTTGAGAAAGCAGAGTGGCTTTCCTGAGCGTTTAACTATTTCTTATTCCATGCTGTTGCACGCATTTCTGCAAGGCTTGCAATGGAATGGCTTAGAGTGTGAGGGGGCCTCCTCGAAACAATAAACACTGGGGGCCTCCCCCCAACCCCCGCACTGCGGGGGGCTTCTGCAGCAAATGACATCTATTGTACCAGCGCTGTAGAATTTGAGTCTATTGCTGCTATAGGTCAGTTGATGTCCAACACTGGGGGTGAGGGCAGCTTTCCTCGCATGCTTGGGTTCAAAAGAGAGAGCAAAGGTGGGTTGGGCTCATATGAAACAGTCTGACCCTGAGTTTTAGGTGGTCCATACCCGGTGAAGCAAAACATGGATAGTGGTCAAAGGAGTCAAAATGGAGTCATGGGGATAGTGGGCTGTAGACCCCTGACTACAGCGTAAAGGCAGTCCTAGCGATGCGCCCTGTTACTAGTAAAGGGATTCTTTTCAGCAGATCCATACAGGGGTCTGAGGAATATCAACGGGGGAAGACATGTTTATGTTTAGCAATTTATGTACACTGTTATTTCAGTCGCCTATAATGCTATGCACTTTAGGGGCCAATATTTTAAAAACATTTCAAATCTTGTTTGGACCAAGTCCTTGTGGAAATAGACAGAAAAGGTATTTCAAAAGTTGACAGACCTGCAGCATGCAATATCTGTTTGTGCTTTAATTGGCACCTCTCCCCCCTCCCCATATTGTTGGTTGAAGTGATCATGTGTCTAACGAAGTTGTGATCACTTTCATCATGTTGTGATTTGCACATTTTTTCTGGTAAAAGTGATTCCATACATTTTTGTTTACTCCATACCTTAACCTGAAAAAACTGTAGAGAGTAACCCATGTCTAAAACAGACTTCTTTTTCAAAATAATTCTGTATCGTATGATATATGGAATTTTTCTGTGTACGTTTGACTGTGCACTCTGGTGAAATGTGGCATTTCACTAAATTTAGAAGTAATTAGAGTGTCAACGTATGCTATCGAAAGTATGCTTTAGAGTATGAAGTATGCTGGAGAAGATGCCCTTTTAAATTGTTCTTCACCCCTACTTTGTATAGACCAGCCAGTAACTCGAAATACATTTTAAAAATGCACAATTTACCAGAGTGTTTAAAAACAATGCAGCGATGATGCCCAGACACTTCAAGTTTGACTCTTTTGTGCCACTGATCCATGGGGATAAACTGTCTGTTGAGAGACAAGGCACATATTTGCTTTTTAATGTGTATGTGAGCATCAGTGCATGACTATGTTCTCTGCAACTAGTCTTTAATGGCTAAATACTAGTCTGAAATGGTGGTGTGCTTATTTGTAGCAACAAAAATCACCCTACATAAAGTGATTCGACAGTGTCGAAAGAGCATCGCTTTCTTAAAAGGATGTGGCCTCCACTGAAAAGATTGAAATCTAAAATAGAAGTAATATGTCAATGTTTGTTTTTCTTCCTGATTTTTTCTAAATGTGTTTAATCGTTTTGGCAGCGAGGTTTGTTGTACTTAATTGTTATTGTTTTCTCCTTTTTTCCTCAGTCATGCGCAGGAATCCATTTGGGATGGACATCTGTTGTCGAAAAGGGTCTCGAAGCCCCCTTCAAGAGCTTTATAATCCAATCCAGGTCAGTCTACTCATGTTATTCAATCCACATCTTCCCGATAGCCAGCTTTGGCGCCGCAATATGGGGCACATATCAAGCCATTGTCGCACATTTTCAGTCAATCTCTCCGAGCTTTCTGGTTTTATGCTATCAGATCCATGTTACTCAACCTATGTCTTTCAGGGCATGTGTCTCCAGTGTACTAGCTGGGTTGGAGGCATTCCGCACTTCATGAATTAGAAAAACATCTACCTGAATTTGGCTTGGCCAACATGGTTCGATTCACCCATCCTGCAGCCAGATGTCTCACCCAGCATGGATGAGACATCAAGCGACAGGGATTTGTGTTCACAAGACATTACCTGAGTGGCAATGGGTAATGGCCACTGCCCTGACATTACCTCGGTAGTAACAGGCAATGGCCATCGCTCGGCCACGTTCGACTGATGAAGTTCAGTCGCCATCTAAAAAAGGTGCGAGCCTGCCCCTCCTTCCACAGTTCTAAAACCTGCTAGTAACATTGATCTAAAGTAAGCTTAACATAAGATTTGTTGGAAGAGTTGCGTTGTGTTTTTCAGCTTCACACTCAGAGTCTCAAAGAGGCAGAAGGCTAAAGGGCAGGGTCCTGTAAGGAAATCTGAGAACAATTTCATATTTCTTTAATTAAAATGCTGCTCGTATAGGCTGTCATTTCTGAAAGCCATAAAGAGTACATTATTTGTATTTTATTATTTATGTGTGCCATTTATATGGCATGATATAAAGAAATCAATTGTCCCGTTCAATGGTATGTAAATCAAACAAATCAACAAGATGTGGAGAAGTGTGGCTCAATGGTTAGAGCGGCAGACCCTGATGCAGAGATCTAGCCCGGGACCAGGGTTCAATTCCCGCCTCGGCGGGTCTTGGGCTCAATTTCCTCGGACCTGATAATTCTCGCCTCGGTGCCTATTCTAATCATGGGTCCCACTCTGCAACTCTGGGCAATAGCTTGCTTAATCTCCACAACGGCCCCAACAGCGCTGGGATGCCTGGCTTCACCTTGGGGGTGCCCAGGAGTGGACATTTCACAGGGAAAAGCCAGGAAGGGTTCCACAGCGGTATGCGTACAGCGCCAGGAAACCCCAGTTGGGGTATCAGTGCGCTTTACAAGTACAAATTCATTCATTCATTCAACAACAATATGTTGTCTAAACTCATGTAATGGCGCTTATGAAAAGACTCCAATAAAAAAGACAGGACTAGATCAACATATTTCATTCACACAATTTACGTGAAATGGCATGAAGTGACTGCAAGAGTAAGTAAGGCATAACATAAAATGGAAAAGATAATGAGCCCCAAAAGGGGAGCAACCAGTGGCCAGATATTTTGTAAGCCGTTAGTCCAATAGGGTTGTGTTGTGACAGTGATATCCCTGAGTGTAATCTTGAATGTTTTTTAGGCTACTTGTGGGAAGTTCATTTTACAACCCAGATGGGTGATTCCATGGGTCATCATCATGACTGTCTTAAATTTTGCAATCCATTTGAGATGGATGTTCTAGAACTAGGTTAAGGGCCCAAATACAAATTGGCATCACTCTAGGGAACAGAGTACGCAAGTGGGAAATTGTCATAAACGAGGAAATTGTTGTCAGAAATCATGAAAATTGGTTCTATTTCTTTAATATTGGGGTGGTTCAAGTAATTAACTAAAGGAGACTGTGGAATCTCCCATGCCACAGTCTCCTTTAGTTAATTACTTGAACCACCCCAATATTAAAGAAATAGAACCAATTTTTCATGATTTCTGACAATTTCCTGAACCATCATTGTTCAGTGGGCTTTGCGTGCCAACATTTAAATGCCAGGCAAGCAGACTGAAAGCAAATCTTAGCGATGAGAGGGAGCCGGTGCATAGATCGCCTGACCCTAGATATGGCATATGTTTACTTGAGTTCACAGATCATGCGTACAACAGTATTCTTAGTCCGCTGTAACTGGTGGAGGAAGGCGATCAGCTGGATGCGGTGCTGTAGACCAGTATGTAATTTACTGCCGCAACAGCAAGATGGCTCAGTGGCTTTGAGAACAAGGATGCTCTTTCTTTTATGTTTACTTAGTTGCATTCCTAGGAGTCAGAAAAGATCAGTGACTTATCTGACTGCATGGTACACATCCACGTTCCATCACAGTACAGTAGGACCACTTATACTTTGCTAAATTTTCTTTCTGCAATCTGCAAGGGATCGTGCCTCTCGGAGATATAATTAATTATGCAATTCCTCTGTAGGCATATTTTGTAAATGCTTTATTATATGTTGTACTTGAGCCGGAGGAGGATTACAGACGCCTGCAGTGACAACACCTGCTCACAGCTTTCAATGCAGGATCAATAGGATAATGAACGGATAACCGCTAGAAACACTAGAACGTTCACCTATCTCTCCACGCATGCTTCACGGGTGAGGGAAGGGGAGGGAGAGCGCAACAGTATCACTGGACTGGCGCCATCCCTTTCTGTCACTTAAAAGAAACCACAAATAGTTTAGCTCAGTGGCACATTTTCTTTTAATTCCACATTTTTCTGATTCAAAAGTAGATTTGAGGGAGCATATCATTTGTGATCCGATCATCAACAACTGTGATTATTTTCTGCATGCTGTGGTAATGTTGCAAATTCCAGTTTGCTGACAGGGATATCGTAACCCTTCATTTTAATCCCACAGAAAACTTTGATTTAATGTTCTTCTCATCTCATGGTTGGTTTGTTTGGGGTACTTATTGAGCTGGTTGCTCCTGGTTGGTTAGGTGGTGATAAAACCTCTTTTTGTATCAATCTTTCTATTTTTGTAATACGTTCAACGCCCACTTTACTAGTCACCAGTCTTCTAAAGCCACCAGGCCTTGATCCAGTTTTCGAACTTGTGTGCAGTCCACTGAGTCTGGGGCAGCTCTTCTGTGGCCCACACTCCCGTACTACAGCCACACACTGGAGGCGCAAGCAGCTGAACTGGTGTGCATATGATCACCTGGGATGTGAAAGGAGTTGGCAACTTAACACATTTCAACTCTCTCTTTATGAGTGGCCCATTAAAATTCCCTGCTCCAGAATTACTGATATCCAGGATTACAGTAATCCTGGGGGTGGGAAAACAATGGGGAGTGCATGTTTTTTGGGGAATAACAGGCAGGGATGAGTGTTTCTGCGTCAATTCCTTTATATTTTTCCCTGGAGTTTCAGTGGCTGAAATTTTTGTGTGAAAAACAAAAACGTATAATTCCAGTCGGCCTAGTAACTCCTGTTCATGGGAATTTGCAGGGCACTTGTAATGAGGGCCTTAGCGTTTCAACCATATTGAGTTTAAAGAATGGTGTATATTATCCTGTGCCTCATGACAAACATTGCCTTCAACACCCCCATCTCAAATTTATTCTAGGGAACTAGTATTTTTAGTTATTTGTTTTTACCATTTTTATATGACAATCAACGGTCCTCCAAGCACCGCGGAGTGCTTGACAAAGGAGGCACAAGTAATCCATTCTACAAAAAGTAGGTACATAATTCAGTCAGCAAATAATCTGCAACCGTTGAAGTACAGATATTTTCCAACAGGTTTAGCCAGTGCTTAACTTGTTAAAAAATAAGTGCCAGGACTCATCAGGAGGCCACTGCAGCTTGCACCACACATTGCCCCTACCATGCTGCCAATGACAGTAACAACACAACTACTAACCATCACACTCCTACAAGTGTGACAATTCAGGCTATTTCAGGCCCCCAAAGCTGTGAGAATGGCTTGGCAGCAGGTAAAAGCCATTTAAAAAATATATATATTGAATTAATAATTAACTGTTGTGGTCATCTCTAAATCAGCCAGACAGCGCCACCTTGTGGCAGACTGTTACAAGCACCGGTGTTGGCAATTAAGTGCTAGTGCCGACACCGGAAACCACCAGCTCAAATTAAGCACTGGTAGGGTTTTAAAGGTTTTAGGGGCAGTTAACACACTCTATTGACTGCGAGGCTGTCTGTAAACTAGGCCATCCAATGAAAACATTTTAGATTCATGCCGGGTTGCTTTTGATTTACAAGTTGACCAAATGAATGCTATTACCCCAAAAAGAGAACACCCTGTTTGGTTACATATCTCTCCTTTTCTGGCCAATCAAAAACAAGCGTTTGATAAAAAACATTCATAGTGGCAGCCTGCAGGTTCATGCAGATTCCCTGTGCTGGCCCTATGTTAAAGAGGTGGAAATGCTGTATCTTGGGACCAGTGTCAGGGGCCGTGTGACTGCTGAGGGCCATCGGTGGAACTGCATTATTCTACCATCTCTTCTCCTAACCATCATTAGTTTAATTCAACCCATTAGTGTTGTTATAGTATTTTGGCTTTAAAAGTCTGGTCACCCTATCCAAGAGCTGTATAGGGGTGCATGGTCACACAGAATGGAGTCTCTTTCCAAAGGGGGCATAAAGGACAGAGAAATAGGCAAGCAGCTGAATCACAAGTGAGTGGAGCATTCACACTTAGGCGAGGACTCCCTTTCAAGAATGGTCTGTCGCTACAACATTAAGAAGACCTGTGGCAGGCAGGAAAAAGAGCACCCCCAACCCACAAACACACCTGAGAGTAAGCAGGAGAGGTGAGGTCATCTGAGTTAGCGAGTGGAAGGTGGGATTGGGTGTTACGTATACCACAGGCATTCATAAGGAGGAAATGGGAAGTTGAAAGCAGAAAAAGAAGGGTGTTTGGGAAGAGAGTCCAGGTGACATGTGCAAGGAGTGTTAACACCCCAAGGCATTTGCAAGAGAGCAAGTATTACGTTTTTATCATAATGGGAACTGTTTTTGAGCCTTGCTAACACACCCCCTGTGTGGGTTTTTCCCTACTGTCATGCATATCATAGAAAGGATGAATGCAGACCAAGGGGTGAAACAACTGCTATCGTGAAAGCCACAGAAGCAACATAAGGAAGCTCTTCTCAGCCGATAGGGTGGTAATTGTATGGAATGCTTGTACAGAAAAAGCGGTCGAGGCAATGAATGAATGAATATGGCATTTATAGAGCACACTGTCACTCAAACGAGAGCATCCTGGCGCTAACTCAGGCACCAACTGAACCTATAATCACTGAAACAAGGGAATGACCACAGACCTTGAGCAACATGGCAGAACAAAGAATAGGGGAATCCCGCCCAACTATATTACCGAATAGCAAAGTATCTGGTGCAAGAAAAAGCCAAGTCTTCAGACTCTTCTTAAAACTGGCTTCATTGTCTATAAACCAAAGCGGGCCTGGAAGTTGATTCCAAACTTTAACACCTAAAACCATGAAGGACTTGCCACCCCAGCATTTAAGTCTGAAAGCTGGAGGCTTTTGAAGATTGGCAGAAGACCGGGCAGCAAGATATTTGGCACCCGTAGCATGAAATGCTTTGAAGACCAGAAAGAGGATCTTGAATAGGATCGCCAATGTCAGTAATGGACTTTAAGACAGTTTGGGCCAGGCTGGTGGAGGGGGTGGTGCAATAGCAGGCAGGATAGATGTCAGCTGTAAGGGCTTGGTTGATCTTTGTATGCCATCTTATCTATGCCTCTGCATGCAGGTGTAAGAAAGCACAGTCACTAGGGGCCACACTTGCTGTGCCCAGTCAAGAATACCTCAGGATAGGCAAAAGCAGTTCTCCCTCCCCTATGCGTGAGGGATTTTCTTCTGACAGCCAATTCATAAAAAGAGACCAGACTTTTGGGTGCGCTTTGAATGGAGACAGTGTATCAGTGATGCCAATAAAGAGAGTAAAAGCACAAGTTGGCAGGAGCCGCTCTCATTAACAGAGGGTAAACGTTTTCCTCGAGTAGCGAAGGAAGCTGTCTATCCCGGTGCTGTGCTTGAAAGGGGTGAATCAATTCTTTGCATATATTTTCATGAATTATTTTGGTCAGTACAGTGGCTTTGTATTCTGTATTTAGTCACAAGCGATGCTCTAGAAAGCCCACAAAATAAACCTCTGAAGATACCTTGTACTAATTTCCCGTAGTTTCTGATTGTGTGTCTGTGCCAGCAGCCAATCAAATCGTCCACTTACCTTTGGTTCGCTTGTCTCATAAAAAAGAAGTCCAGCTAAAAAGCATTTTCATTCAATTGGGTTACCATGCTCTTTAATATCCATGAGAAGTTGTTTGGCTACAGAGAAGAGATAACTAAAAAAAAAACAAATTAAGGAGCTACACCCCACCATGCTCTATGAGGCAGAACATCTTGTGATAAAATGCAAATCAAAAATGCACTGAATGAGCCTATTGTAGCTCTCCATATCCCACCTCAATCCCCCATTAGCCAACTCAAGTCAGCAACCAACCAATCAACCAATAATAGCACATTGTGGTCGATCATGAGAGTCCCAGGATTGGCATTACCATCTTACTAGCCCACCATCAACCCAGAACAACCTGCTGTCCGTCCACCATAGCATGTCAGTGCTTCTTTACCACACCTACATAATGCTGAAACTACAGGTCTAATGTAGGGGAAGAGCTCTGGGCGACTGCTCACTTATTGCCTAATGAACTGAAGGATTTTGCAATCACAAATCCTGCTATTCATGAAATCACTAGACTTGCAACCGCAAAATTCCTATTTGTTAGGAACAAAACCCATTGTACGAGTCGGAAAAGATTTTCCAACTCATAAAATAAGTTTTGCGACCCATATCAATTTGCAACTTGGAAGGGGCGGGAAAAGGGTGTTCCTGCCAAATTGAGATGCGATATCCTATGTATCAATGGTTTGAGACTCCAATGCTGGTCGCAAACCATTGACCAGTTACCGACTCCTCAAAGGAGGTGGTAACTGACTCGAAGAGGGAAAGGCGTACCCTTGGGACCCTTTCCCTTCGGGACTTGGATTGGCAGCCTCAGGGGCAGTGGTTCAGGGGACCATTGTATTCTCCTTTTGAAGTTTTCACAAAAGGGATTTTTTCAAAGCTGTGCCAATTCCTTTAAGGAATTCAGGCTGCTTGAAAAAAAAGGTTCCAGTTTAGGAATGCAAACACAGGAATGGTTGTCCGCTGTGATTTGCAGGCCACCATCCCTGTGTTTGTAGCCAGTCAGAGGGAGTAGCAAATTGCAACCTGCCCAATGATTATTAATTAGGTGAGTCATTCTGCAACACCCTGTGAATAATGATTTTGGGAACCAACCAAATAGTACATACGTAGGTAAGCAAAATCAGATCCTGTTTGAAAAAATGCAGTGCATGATTTGCGACTAACTTTTTCTGAATGGAATTTTAGGACATCAGACACTTGGGGCCAGATGTAGTAAGCTTTTTTGCAGTCATAATATGGCCATATGTGATAGCAAAAATGCCTTTTCAGATGTACAAATATCAAATTCTCATTCTGTAACACATTAACAAATCACAATTTGTGTTTGCGACCAAATACTGATTTGGTATTTGGAAACCACGTCCCTTCCAAACAGTGAATCAGAATCGTATATATTAATGTTTTACAACCGAATTCCAGTCACAAAACAATAATTTACCTAGTACAAACATGTAGTGGTAACCCATTCGCAAATGGGAAAGGGTCCCCTTGGGACCTCTTCCCCTTCTGAATGTAAAAAAAATGTTTGTGTAAGAGGAGGCAGTGGTCCACAGGACCATTTGTCATCTTAAACAAGCAAAAATAAAAATAAGAAATGGTCCCATTCTCTGAAAGGAAAACGGACTACACTTAAAAAAAAAAAAAAAGACTATATTCAAAAGTAATCACAGCATTGGTGGTTTGCTCACCCAGCCAGGCCACTGTCCCTGTAATGACGATAATTCTTAGTGGGCTGAAAATTGCAACCTACTTCATTATTATTGTAAATACAGAGAACTTGGACAGTGGACCAATTTGCCTGCAAAGGGCACCAACTTCCGAAAATAACCAATCTTCTATATACTGCCAAAAGATTCTTTGTACAAGCTTTAACAGTGCCCTCTGTCCAAAGGCACCACCCTTAACCTCAGGGTAAATCAAATACTTAAGCCATATCAAAGCTGCACCACTTATCCAAATATAATCAGTCAGATCGTTTCTCCAAAAGTGTCCAATCCGTATTGAAAAATATAATCTTGCTTCTTTATTTGTTTCTTTAAAAGGCCACAGCCAACGCGTTTCGTTCTGAACGCAGAACTTCTTCAGGGCTGTAATTTAAAAACACATACAAAGCACATATATCAGCATACCACATTTACATACAATAATACATACAATATATACAACATATAACATAGCACATATGTAAAACAATACGGATTGCATACATACAAAACCAAAAACTGTCTCATTACTTTGCTTATTTTGGGTGGATAAAGCCTCCAAACATGTTTTACAGAATAAGCCACATAACATGAATATGTATGACCATACATACAATCTATTCCCAATTGATGGGGATTACCACAAAAAACATATTTATAGTTCTACCTAATATAGTCAGATCACACAATGCTCACATATATATACACCTAAATCCCAGAACGACTCCCCAACAAAATATAAAGAGACTCGCTATCATGAGTGCTGATATCCCAACATCCATATATAAGAATGCTCGACCTAGAGACTCTAAAGGCCATAGACAGCCCAGTAATACAAAAGCACAAGCAGTCGCATCTGTTCAGCAGAGGAAAAGAAGGAAAAATCAAAAATCAATAATCAAAAATCAAAAGGCGGAAAGCACATACCGATAATAATGTCCGCGAAAGCATTAGTTAATGGATACGTAGAACAACAGTCTCAATTTGAAGTAATCTTTAGAGATGGTACTCATATATCTATATAACAAAGAGATAATATACACCGCCCAAAATTAGGTTAATGATTATAAAGTTATGCAAAAAAAGGAAGAACACATAATGTCTTGCCATTATGAATGTTATATAGCTAAAACCCCAAATGGGCCTACCTCATCTGTATCTCAACGTCGCTATTCAATTAGTAGTGGCGTATTGCACTTAATTTCTCTTCTGTCATGATCATGTGCCAATCATTTTAAAAGGACGAGTGTAGCGTTATAACATGATGATCAATTGAAATTGTCCGAACGACAGTATGCATTGGACACAGCATACACCGTACCTACAAAAACCAAGTGATATCAGCCCAAGTATAATCAACAGAATATAACTTTCTTTCTTCCCTCTTTGCCTGAAACGACAAATACCGGAACCCTCAGCATCTGTCAACAAGGGATTGGCAATCCGAACTGACCATATATATGCAGATGAAATGCACAAAAAGGTTGCCCCTAATAGTATCTTACATCGGAGCCCTCTAATCTAGCTGTGGAAAACACACCCTGCACCCGATATGAAATTTACGAGCTGAAGTGGATACGGCAAAATTCTCGGTCTTCGTATGGGCGGGGTATGCTAATACACACTATTACTGCCCCTTTATATATCGTCGCCGTCGACGCTCAGAAAAACCAACTATTAGGGGCAATCTTTTTGTGCATTTCATCTGCATATATATGGTCAGTTCGGATTGCCAATCCCTTGTTGACAGATGCTGAGGGTTCCCGTATTTGTCGTTTCAGGCAAAGAGGGAAGAAAGAAAGTTATATTCTGTTGATTATACTTGGTCTGATATCACTTGGTTTTTGTAGGTACGGTGTATGCTGTGTCCAATGCATACTGTCGTTGGGACAATTTCAATTGATCATCATGTTA
Organism: Calotriton arnoldi; assembly: GCA_963921515.1. Classification (NCBI taxonomy): domain Eukaryota; kingdom Metazoa; phylum Chordata; class Amphibia; order Caudata; family Salamandridae; genus Calotriton; species Calotriton arnoldi. Next base: position 1,509,269 of record CAWUFW010003076.1, on the reverse strand, counting down.
TAACGCTACACTCATCCTTTTAAAATGATTGGCACATGATCATGACAGAAGAGAAATTAGTGCAATACGCCACTACTAATTGAATAGCGACGTTGAGATACAGATGAGGTAGGCCCATTTGGGGTTTTAGCTATATAACATTCATAATGGCAAGACATTATGTGTTCTTCCTTTTTTTGCATAACTTTATAATCATTAACCTAATTTTGGGCGGTGTATATTATCTCTTTGTTATATAGATATATGAGTACCATCTCTAAAGATTACTTCGAATTGAGACTGTTGTTCTACGTATCCATTAACTAATGCTTTCGCGGACATTATTATCGGTATGTGCTTTCTGCCGTTTTGATTTTTGATTATTGATTTTTGATTTTTCCTTCTTTTCCTCTGCTGAACAGATGCGACTGCTTGTGCTTTTGTATTACTGGGCTGTCTATGGCCTTTAGAGTCTCTAGGTCGAGCATTCTTATATATGGATGTTGGGATATCAGCACTCATGATAGCGAGTCTCTTTATATTTTGTTGGGGAGTCGTTCTGGGATTTAGGTGTATATATATGTGAGCATTGTGTGATCTGACTATATTAGGTAGAACTATGAATATGTTTTTTGTGGTAATCCCCATCAATTGGGAATAGATTGTATGTATGGTCATACATATTCATGTTATGTGGCTTATTCTGTAAAACATGTTTGGAGGCTTTATCCACCCAAAATAAGCAAAGTAATGAGACAGTTTTTGGTTTTGTATGTATGCAATCCGTATTGTTTTACATATGTGCTATGTTATATGTTGTATATATTGTATGTATTATTGTATGTAAATGTAGTATGTTGATATATGTGCTTTGTATGTGTTTTTAAATTACAGCCCTGAAGAAGTTCTGCGTTCAGAACGAAACGCGTTGGCTGTGGCCTTTTAAAGAAACAAATAAAGAAGCAAGATTATATTTTTCAATACGGATTGGACACTTTTTTGAGAAACGATCTGACTGATTATATTTGGATAAGTGGTGCAGCTTTGATATGGCTTAAGTACTTCATTATTATTCATGAGGTAGGTAAATTTGCGACCCACTAGGAATTGCTAATTTTAAATTAAATGTTTCATACTTTAGGAATAGTGATTTCTGAATTGCGATTTAGAGAAAACCGCGATTTGGAAAACACTATTCCCAATGTTAGTACATCTGGCCCAAAGCTCCTTCCTACACTGATACACGGCCAGAAGATGTCCTGCCTTAGAGAACATGGCGGCGCGTACCTCTGATCTGATCCTTTCCCTCCCTCCCTCCCTGTGACCGAAACATTCCAGAAGTGGTCAGGGACATCATCCTCCCAAACTAACAGACCTGCTCTGTGGTAGAACAGTATAAAGGGGCAGTATAGTGACAAGGTTCTTTTTAGGTCGAGCCTAGCGCAGCGCGCATGCGCTGCCCTAGGAGATGACCTTTTGGAATCGGCCTGCACTTTTCAGAAACTCGTGCATGCCACGGCATCCACCTTGCGGGAGCGAGCAGCGGCGCGCATGGGCCATCTGTTTGTAATTAGAGTGGCCGCGCTTGTTCCCTAGGTGTCCTGTGTCAATTCGCAGGTTTCCTGCTCCATACAATGTTGCACCTTTGCAACAAGTTTTACAGATTGTTTATAAATGTATGCACCGATGTGCTTCATGCCCACAGAATGCTTTCCCGTGATTTTTAAACATTTCACTTTACAAATATATCTAGTGTGCCTCCCCTTCTGCGCTTCACATTGACTTTTTCTCTCTCGGGTACTTGTTTTTAGCTACTAATTGGCTTCAACAATTATTGCACCAACTATCGCTGTGTTGGCTCAGTAAACAAAAACAAGCAAACTAGCTACGCTTACCTTAACCATACTTTTTGAACAGAACTGCCTGTTTGCGCGCATGCACTGCGAGAGCGCGTTCGCCCGAGCGCGTGTACCTGTGTTTTACGGCTCACTCACTCCCTGACGCAGTTGCCGTGTACCCCTGGACCGCAGCAGTGTTATCTCCACGCGGTATTTATTCAGTGAAGCCGGTAGCTCCCGGACTACTGTGAGACTTCCGGGCTGAAAGGATTCCGTGCCTTTTAGCGGGAGGGCGGAGTCGCGGTAATGTACACAACATCCCTGCCTCTTAAGAGGCGATGCCCGAGAGATAAGCCTCGACAGAAACAGGATCCAGCTGTGTCCCAAAACCAAACAGTCTGGCCGTCCTTTAACACAAGAGCGCGACTCTGCTTTCATAGTACATAACCATCTTTTTCAGTGTTCCTGTGAAACTTTTTCATTTCCTGTGTGTACAGCAATAGTGCAATAAATAGAACACAACCGACAAGTGAACGTGCTGACTGCCACACACAGTGGAAGGTGGCTTGATCGTATTAGCATTTAAATTACAGGTTGCATCCTCTTATTTGTTGAATTAGTCATTGTCGTTGGGTTGTTTGCAAATACTACTGTGTGACCCACTGCTCCGTATTCGTTGTTAACATATATATCACTTTGTGTGCCGCTTCAGAGTACACGGAGTACAAGCATTTATGAAGTAATCACCCCCCTTCCCCCACACCACCACGCGGCGACATGATCTGTGTATTTCTAATAAGTTAGACAATTTGTCGTGGTTACAGTTGGTACTATTTTTCTTCGATTTGAGCGACATTTAGTATTAGTAGTTCAGTCAAGCGTCTTCTAAACCTGGACGAAAACCCAGCCCAACATTAAAGTTGTCACTTTAATGTAAAAATGTACAACCTCGTGTACAACATCGTCTTTGTTCTCTTTTAATTCTCCTGCCATTTTTTAAATTTTTTACGGAGTTTTATATAGCGCGAACTTGACCCGAAGGTATCGGGTATCAGAGAGCTTTACACGAGCATCAGTTGCGTTACATGAGGACACATTTTGTTAGGTACGGGGAGATTACGTGATTTGCCCAGAATCACAGGATGTTGCACGTCCTTGCCGAGACTGAAACCCGGTTCCCCAGATTTGAGGTCGACCGCCCTAGCCGTTAGGCCACATCCTCTCCCTTCCTTGTTTACTCCTCACCATTCCCACATAGTCAAAAATAGAACTACTTACGGACGATTCCAGAAGACTGGCGCAGCTTTACTCTCCTTTTTTGTTAGAACCATCGGAAAGAGCGTCATTTGAACACTGTCCTAGTTAAAGTGGCTTTAAAGATCAGCATTCATTGCATAATTATCCTCTCTCCTTTTTAAATTCTTCCCGCCTGAGGAGACCCTCGAAGAAGTGTAGGGAAGAGCTATTGACGCCTCTGCTTCTAAGAGCTGCTGGGCAAGCAGGTTGTTGACTTACCTTTGTGGAGACTAGATGCCCTTCCTTCCGCTCAGAGGCAGAGTTTTTTTTTTTTAACGCTTTCGGCTGTCAGCAGGATAAGAGCCAAAGCTGAAATAATGTAATACTGTATTAAAAGTACATTATTGTACAAAGAGCAGCCCATATCAAAGTGTGGCATTTGCGGGCTGAGAACTTATTTGAATGGAGTGTTTATTTTGATTGCTTTAAATGTTGATACTGTGGTAATACAGTAATTCTGTGTTTGATGCGAGCTCGAATAAACAGAAAAATTGGTCAGCTTGGTTTCTGTTGACAGCGTACCTTTTATTATGTATTGGTGGCAACCAGGAAAAAGATTGGAGGCTCTTTAACAATGAGTGACTACATGTGACGGTCGGGTTGTAAGAACAACATTTGAGTTTTGTAATCTACGTTGCTTCTTCTATTTAGATGCCAGTTCTTCGTCTTTTTATGTTTTTGCACCGCAATTTATTTTAGTTTGTTGTCCTGTTTCTTCTATTTAGTTAAAGTCAAAAGACATTTCAAGCTTACTCGCACCTCAAATGTTTTCCTAGTTGCGTGCAGTTTTTAGGTCGCAGGGTACCAGACAATACAGCTGTCTGGTTTGCTAAAGACATCTTGGGGACATTCAGAAAGTTGACCTAGGAATGCATTCTGCCTGTTACTTGCCCATGGCTTTTGTAACTCACTTTTTCCTGCTTTCCTTTTGCTGGTTTTATTTGTTTTAGGCTGTCCAGCTTGAGTTCGTACCTTCTCTTGCACAAACCTTATTTACAGTATCATTCAGAGTGCTTCCTTTTTATGAACAGGCCTGTAAATCTTGTTCGATCTCCTCACATTTGCTGTGAATTCAAAGACCGAAATCAGATGTCAGGCGCTGTCTTCCGAGGGCGCTTGTTTACTTTTCTTTCTCATGACTTCAAAGTGTGAGGATTTATGTAACAATCTTGCTGGATACAGGGGTAGGAAATATATTTTTTTTCTAGCACACAACATTTATATGAACCTTGTAAGTATATCAGAATATATCCGAATTAGGAACACCAATGTACATTTTTTATTTCTGTGTTGGAAACAAATACTTTATCAAAACTAATCATTACACTAGGTGATGCAATGTCCACACATTTTCGTCTGTGCACTGTATAGTTTGATTAGTAAAATTGTGTCTGTGCAAATGTAATGGTCATTTCAATTGAAAATGTTTTGTCTGTAATGGCAGTGTGCTACCACACCATGAATACTCCACTCTATGCCACTCTACTCTGCACTGCTCCACACCACTTCACTCTATTCTGCACCACTCCACTTTACACCACTGCATTCTGCACCTCTCCTCTCTACTCTGTCCGACTCTACTCTATGCCACTGCACCCTTCGCCACGGCAGCCTACACTACTCCAGTCTAGGCCACAACTATCTACTCTGCACAATTCCACTCTATGCCACTTTACTCTATGCCACTGGCACCACTGCACTCTATACCACTGCACTCTATGCCAATACACTGTACGCCAATGCACTCTACGCCAATACATTTTACTCTGTGACACTTAACTCTGTCCCCCTGCGCTCTACACCAGTCCACTGTACGCCACTCTAATCTACTCTGCATCACTGCACTGTATGCCACTGCACTCCACACCGCTTTACCTTACGCCATTACACTCTATGCCACTCAACGCAACTACAGTCTACCTTGCGCCACTCCACCTTACGCCACTTCACTCTACTCTGAAACAATCTACTCTACGACACTGCACTCTAGGCCACACTACTCCACTCTATGCCACTGCACTCTTAACCACTGCACTCTACGCAACTACACTCTGTCACTGCACTCTACGCCACAGTACTCTACTCTGCATCACTGTACTCTATGCCACTGCTCTCTACGCCATTCTACTCTACACCAGTGCACTGTGATACTCTACAACACTGCACTCTCCGCCACTCCACTCTGCACTACTCCACTCTGCACTACTCCACTCTACACTATTCCACTCTGCAGCACTATACTCTGCTCTGCACCACTCTATGCTACTCTGCACCACTCTACGCCACTCAACTGTACTCTGCGCCACTGTCCTCTGCATCATTCTACGCCACTCTACTCTGCCACTGTGCGCCACGCCTCCCTGCGCCCCACCACTCTGCGCCACGCCACTCTCCACCACACCACTGCCCTCTACTATGCACCACTCTGATCTACCCCACTGCGTTCTACAACAGTGCATTGTACTCCACTGAATTCAATGCCACTGCACTCTACGCCACTTCACTCTACTCTGAAACAATCTACTCTACGACACTACACTCTATGCCACTCTACTCCACTTTATGCCACTGCACTCTATGCCACTCTACTCTTAACCACTGCACTCTACGCAACTACACTCTGTCACTGCACACTACGCCACAGTTCTCTACTCTGCATCACTGTACTCTATGCCACTGCTCTCTACGCCATTCTACTCTACTCTACGCCAGTGCACTGTGATACTCTACAACACTGCACTCTCCGCCACTCTACTCTGCACTACTCCACTCTGCAGCACTATACTCTGCACCACTCTATGCTACTGTGCACCACTCTACGCCACTCAACTGTACTCTGCGCCACTGTCCTCTGCATCATTCTACCCCACTCTACTCTGCCACTGTGCGCCACGCCTCTCTGCGCCACGCCACTCTCCGCCACGCCACTCTCCGCCACACCACTGCCCTCTACTATGCACCACTCTGATCTACCCCACTGTGTTCTACAACAGTGCATTGTACTCCACTGAATTCAATGCCACTGCACTCTACGCCACTATACTCTGTAACACACTACGCCAATGCATTTTACACCAGTCCACTCTGTCACTCCAGTGTATGCCACTCTACACTACTCCATACTCCAATACACAACACTCTCTGCCACTCCACTCTACAATACTCTACTCTGTTCTTCGCTGTTCCACTCTACGACACTTCAAGCCACTCTCCTCCAAACCACTAACTTTTAGCCGTACTGAACAGCAGCCACGCCAGTGTACAACATGGCTAAAACACATTGGCAGAGCCAATAGTTCTTGCATAGGCGAGACATATTAGCTTTGCCAATGCTTGTTTGGGTTGGCGTCCTCTCAGGAAGCAAGGAGGGGGGGGCGTCCAAACAAAATTGCTCTATTTTGCCTCTAAACAGATGTAGAACACGAGGTGCGTGTTTATGTAAAAGCGTGGTATCATATGTAATTTTCTTGCACTTCAACCACAGACTGTGCAGGAAGGAACGTTGTGGCAAAACGTTTAGATAAGAAATATGCCGCGATTTTCTTTCGCAAGACATGTTTAGGGCACACACCTCCTTCCTAGGAGAGGTTTAAGAAACATAAAAAAATAACTTGAATGGTTTGAGTGCTTTAAGCGCTCAATGGTGCGTTTCTAAAAGTTCTCCAAAACGTGCTCGTTATTGTCAGACACTTGCGATTAAAATACTAATTCCTGTTTATTGATTCGGGCATTCTTCTGCGTGTCAGGGTGGCTTTACTTTAGAGGAAAGGCCCCGGGGGTGTAGATTATAGAGTGAAACACTCAGTGCCGCCGAGTGTGCGAATCTCGCTGCGCACGTGAATGGAGGTACTTATGGGGAAGTAGCTGTAATGGATGAGAATTCCATTACTGAAAGTGCTGTCACAGTTTTACATATGCAATCGCTTGCAAAACAAGCATTTGCAATGCAATAGGTCTCGCATTACTGAAAGTTTGAGCTATTGGCGTTGTTGATGATAATGCAACGCCAATAGCTTAAACTATCAGTAATGCGAAACCTATTGCATTGCAAATGAACAACTGAGTTGCTAGAAGCTCTCGAAAAGTTCAAGACACTGGACAAAGTAATTCCCAATTAAAGCAGGTGGCAAATAACCTGTAAAGTCAATAGTTTTTTTCAAAGCAGAAAAGCCTAGGATCTACAATGTACATGTGTATGGCCCTATATATATTATAGGGAGTACCATTGTACAACCACGCCAAGGCATTTCTAAGCATGTTCGGTCTATTCTATGAAAGAGTTGAAGAACCGTTTATCTTGCATAATTACTATTTTTATTGGTTGGCAGCAGTATTAGATTTTAATACAAGTAGGTGACTGACTGGAAAAGCTGCCACTCAGCCCTCAACTGTGCAGTTTATTTTACAACAGCAATCATCCCCTTTAAGGAGCACATAAAGATATCACTGTGTACAATGAAACATGGCTGTGTAACTCTGGATATGAACTGCGGTGACTGGGATGTGACTTCTTTGTACTCAGTGAACTTGTTTTTTTTTATTTGGTTAAGCATGGGATGAAATATTGAGCACCAGTAGCAGACAAAGCTCACAGTCCCAACTCACTAATGCAAACTACAAAGAACCGGGTCCCACAGACAAATACTGCATAAAAGGAACGTTTATCAAATAGATAAGGTCAAGAATCAATTGAGGGAATCAAATATTTTCCATACAGAGGTTAATCCAGATGTTTTTAGAAAAGGTGCACCGGCATTTAATTGTCAACACCTGCTTGTGACAGTCTGCCACAAGGTGGCACTGTCTGGCTAATTTTGAGATGACCACAACAACAGGTAATTAATTCAATATAGATTAAAAAATAACTATTACCGGCCACCCAAGCTATTCTTATTGTTATAGCTAAGGGGGCCTGGAATAGTCGGAATTGTCACACATGGAGTGTGATGGTTCGTAGTTGTGTTGTTACTATCATTGGCAGCATGACAAGGGCAATGTGTGGTGCAGGCTGCCATGGCCTCCTGACAGGAGCCCTGGCACTTATTTATTTATTTTAACAAATTTTAAGTGCTGGCTCTTAGACAATCTGCAGCTACATTTGATTGGGAACGTATCCTGTCCCATAGAGGTGTATGGGGTCACCTAAAGTACAAATGTGACACATAGAAAGCCGTTTTACAGACAGAAGTGTGTACGGCTTTGGGGGCTCGTTTTAATCAGGTTCTCTCGACCACACCTGAACACATTCTGTATTCACTGAAAAGCTGAGGGAGTCAGTAATACAATCATTTATAAAGCAGTGCACGGGGATACATAACCGTGGGCAAACTCCGAGAGGAACACAAAGAGGGAGGGAACCAATCTTACAGCTGTCAAGGTGACAAACAAGCCAATTACTCTCTGTACTTCGGCGTAATTTCATTTTCCGTCAACTTCACGAGGGACCTTCAGCAAAATATGCAGAAAGGCGAGTAGCAGGCAATGGCGGCCCCATGCCTTTATTTACAAAATGCGCACCTCGGCCCACTCCGAGTTAATACGGCGAACAAACAACTTTTTTTCCTATTTATTAACTATTGTAACAATGGCGGCACGCCGCTCGGCGTGCTGCCATTACTACTAAAGTAAAAAAAAATTTTTTTAAAGTTATTCGGCCACCGTATTACTTTAGAGTGCGACAAGGCGAGCATTTTTTAAAAATTTGGCGTGGGGCCGCCATTGCCTGCTTGCTACTCAGACTAAAAGAAAGGCGAGTAGCAGGCAATGGCGGCCGAATGCCTTTATTCACAGAATACGCCCCGCCCCACTCCAAAGCAATACAGCAGACAAACAACTTTTTTTTCTATTTATTTACTAATGTAACAATGACGGCACACCGTGCGGCGTGCCGCCATTACTACAAAAGTCAATAAACTAAAAAAAAAAAGTTATTTCTCCGCCGTATTGCTTTGGAGTAGGGCGAGGTGCATTTTGTAAACAAAGGCGTGCGGCCGCCAATACCTACTTCTCTGACAAAAAGAAAGGCAAGCGGACGCTATTGTTGAAGCGTGCCGTGCTGCCCCCAAAAAATAAATGTTGATAAAAGGTGGAAATTGCTTCCCGGGCGGCCGCTATTGGTAAAGGGTGCCTCGCTGGCCGAAAATAACAAGGAAGTAGTCCCTAAATGAAAAGATAACAGCACAGCAGCGTAACTAAACTGTAGTTGGTCGGTGATGCTTCCTACAAAAACGGAAGTGACGTATCGGATCACCAGCCAACAATAAGCCAGATAAGAAGACCAATGCCAGAGTTAACCAATGGCAAGCGGCAGGAGAAATTACCCTCCATATTGTGTTTACTACAGGTCTTGCGACAGCACATGCGCTGTCTAGGCTCGACCTAATAAGCGACAGGGCCATTAGTCCAGGGCTGTCTTCTTGTCGTATCATGAATTTGTTCTTAACGTTGTGAGGCAAGTTCCTGGTTAGATCCAGGAAACAAGGCAGACAGCTTGGAGTTAATTACAGTCATAAAATTAAAAAAAACCTTGAGCTCTGAGCTTTACATAGTGTTTTCACCCTTCCTCGCCAGAAGTACCCCAAGTTCAGTTGAAGATAAAAGATTGAAGATCGAGAATTTAGCTTAATATATGACTGCAAGGAAGACAGTCCCATGCCTTGTGAATACAGCGCTTTTATAGTCAACAGTAGGCTAATGCAACACAGGGAAGAGGGGCTCTGACAAGGCGAATAGGCCCAATCCGCTGTTAATTAACCCAGAGGAAACAAGCATATGGCAGGTCAAAGTCAGAAAGCATGTTGTTTATGTATACAAAAGGCCATCATGCTTAATGTGTACACCAATAACATCTCACACATAAAAGCATCATATTTGTTTCTCTGTGTCAGGTGCACATTTGATAAGGACAGACAGTGAAAAGAAATATTGTTTAGGCCTCAAGTTCTGAAATATAATCCATCTCAGACAGACGAAAGCACAATTGACATCATATTTATTACAATAAAAATGTAAGAAAGTGCTACACTAAATGGACGGTGGACTGAATTTGGAATTGGAATTCTTATAGGACTTTTCTCTGAAGTCAAAGGTTGTCCTCATCTTTGCGACTGCTAGAGGTATTTTCACTGCTGCTATTTTTCACGTAAAGGGCAATCAGACTGCAATTCAAATTATGTAGCACTCACTCCTCTTGGAAAGTTGGGGCCATTAGAACTATCAAGCAGAGTAATTTGATGACACAGGAAGATACTCTAGATCCTCCGTTTCAGAGTATCCCCGCCTCAGCCCATGAAGGAAGTCGAGCTCTCTCAAAAAGCAAACTGCTCAGATAAATAAGTGTGAAGGGGTGGGGGAACATAGAGGATTGGTGAGTTGGAGGAGATTCGAAAAGCACCAACAGGGAGAAGGGAAGAGGATGTGGGGTAACAGCCAGAACTGCCAGCTTTGGATCTGAGGAACCGAGTTTGAGTCTTGGTGTCAACTCAACATCCTGTGATCCTGGGCAAAACACAATCTCCTGGGTCCAAAAATCCAAAAATTAATAACTTGCATAATCCAACCGAATAGTTTAATTGGTGCTCATGTAAAGCGCTCAAATACTTTCGAGTCGTGTTCGTGCTATAAACAACTTCAAAAAATAAAGTGTTGGTGGGAGTGGAAAGAAGAAAAAGTTAAAACAAGTGAAAGAAAACAAGCGCTGATGCAGGCTAGACATAAAAAAAGCATCTCAAGCACAGCACGAGGGGTGGAAGGACACTAATTAAGAGCAATCAATCTGTACTCGATCCATGCGCTGGACAAGAAACCGCAAATGACGCCTGACCTGCGCTGGCCATTTAGGTGACTGCAACAGAGTGACACTGAAGCCAATGAATGGTAAGCAACGGGCGGGCTTGAAGCCCTTTATTGTAAACAATAAGTCGCAGACTCGACCTAAAAACAAAATGATTATAGTGACGAGGAAGACAAGCACATTTTTTTTGTGGAAGCACACAGCTTCTGCTCAATTAAAACACTGTCAAGGCAGGTCATAAAAATGATATTACATTATTTTCAAAAGCACAAACTACAACATTAGGAACTCACAAAAATAGAGCACAAAATAAGGCAGAAGACAACTCAAGACATCTTATTGTTCATCGAGAAAAGATCAATAACAAAAAAACTTGAATACAAACCTTACCCAGGTCACAAATAAAAAAATTACAGAACCCTTAATAAAAATGTACTGCTAAACAAGGTATTATCCTAGTATTCCCCAATTATTCTGAAGGAATCACACTGAACCAGTAAATCGCACACCAGGCAAGCAGTGAATGAAAATACAAACATTAACCATAATTAACTGACAGGCTCTGGTTTACTCGATGATGCTTTTTAAATGCATTTAATTTTCCAAACATGGGCCCCTGGGAGAGTTGTAGTGTTGAACATAGGCATAAGTAAAAATAAATATTTTCAAAGCAATAAACCAATCAACAAAATCAATAAACGACAAGTGGGAGTGTCAAGCATAACGGAGTCACATGACATCAAGCCTTTACTACAAGGAGATAAGCAGTATAAAATGTCATTGACCTGTGATTTAAGGGGCTGAGATAAGAATATAAATGATCACTGCCTTTTTATCACTAGGGATACTGCAGTAATTTTACATTTACATGAACGCTCGCTTTCCTACAAGAGAATGATTTCATGTGGGAGTATATAAAACTGGGTGCAAATATTATAACTAGGTTTAGCATGATATTTAGAAATATGGATCTGTGGTAAAGTATGTGGAAGGGAGTACGGTATAGATGCCACAGCAGACTAAACATCCTCCTGCAATACACCTCATATTTATCACCTTTCACTTTCTTTAAGTGGGCAGCAACGGAACAGATAATAAGTCGCAGAGTTTCAGGTGGGAATGACGCAATCTGGACATTGAGTCAAGGTAGAAAAGCAGAGGAATCATAAGCAGTAGCCATAGGGAGTTAAAGAAGGGGCAACCCCAAGAAAAAACAAGCGTCCCTTAAACCCCTTTTCAAGAAAGCTCCACAAACTCCTAATGGGCCAGGAAGAGGCGTCCTTCTCCGGGCGGCAGTGATGTCTATGACAAGAAGGGTGAACCAGTGGTGCGCATGCACCACAGAGGAGCGGGAGGGGGCGAGGAAGCCTGCCGTCTGTGCTGCGCGCTGTTGCGCGTCCTAGACACAGACGGGAATGGGCGGAGCGAAGGCGGGACATACGCCCGCCTTCGCCCAATTGCGTGCCGGTATTTTTAAAAAAAAGCACGCTACAGCCAATGTGGGCTTCACAAAGCAAAACCACACGCACGAGCGTGTGGTCAGCTTTCTGAAGCCCATTCAAGAGGTCTCGTGCTGTGCGAGCAGGGCTACGCACTGCAACGCTAGGCGCGAGACCTAAAAATAGCTATTTTCCATATTTCAAGTTTGTTGTTGTTCGCTGTGAGTTCAGGATGCATTATGCTACACTCTTGAAAAAAGAGTAAACAGGCATTGTGGAGTATTAGCAAGGATATGACAGAAATAAAATGTCAAATATAGCAAAATAAATCTTAGTAAGAGTGAAGTATCATTCTGGGTCACATGGTCTCTTCTGATATCTGCAAGATTCTAGGGCATATTTACAAGGGCCCCACGCCACCGGAGCGTCATTTGACGCTCCGGGTGCGCACAATGCTGAGCCATATTTACAAGGCCACGCAAAGCCACCGTACGCGGCTTTGCTTGGCCTTGTAAATATGCCCCCCCATTGGTGTTGCTGTGGGTGTTCCCACGCAACATCCATGGATTCTGACGCATTCCCAGATGTACAAGGTTTTGTAAACCTGGGAATGCGTCAGATTCTAAAGCCTCCCCAGGGGAGGCGATAAAGTGGCGTAACGAGGAGAAATACCTTTTTGCTCTTTCTAAGTGTGCTGCATTCTGCAGCACACACAGAAGGAGGAAAACACCATCAATGATTGTTTTTGTGCAGGAAGGTGTTCCTTCCTGCACAAAAACAATCATCCCTGCAACGCAGACACTCTTGCACCATGGTGCAAGGGTGCCTGCATTGGCACTAGGCAGCCAAGTGTGCGCCAGAACCAAGGAAAGCACAGGGACGCACCGTATTGCTGTAAATATGACGCATCCCTGCACTCTCCTAATGGCGCAGCTTGGCGCAGCAAAATGGCTTGCAGCACCGCGCTGCATAATTTTCTAGTAAATATGCCCCTCTGTTTGATATAAGGCAGCCTGCTGAGGCGGAGGCTAGACTGGTTAAGATTATAAAATCGGTCAATCTTTCAAGGCTGATAGCAGCATGTTAAAGGATAATTTGTGTACTTGGATTGTAGGGCCTACAAAACAGTGACTTGTAACTCCGACATGATTTCAGGTGGTGTGTATTTGAACCCGTGCCCTAGCACAAGCTTTATTTCTTACCGTAAAGCACTTTCTCTGTTTTGCTCCATCTGTTGCTCTCCCTCGCTGCCACAATCACTAGTCTTACAATAAATGATAGCGGTACAAGTGGTGGAAGGCAGAGGGGTCGTGTATAACACTAATAAACTATCACAGACTGACATGCTGACGAAACATTGGGCAGTAGTTTTTTGCCAGTTTAAATGTTTGTTTTTAGGTCGAGCCTCGAGTAGCGCGCAAGCGCTGCTCTGGCGAAGACTTTATGTAGTGGGCTTTTGAAAGCTGACCACACGCTCGTGCACAATGGCCTTTTCCGTGCGGTTACCCGCAAGCAAAAGGCCATGGTGCACGAGCGTGTGGTCACGCCTGCTGCTCGCAAGCGCGCGCACCACTCGCGTGCTTGTTTTGTTTAACTTTCGCGGCCGCGTCACTTTTTTTTTTTGTTTCACTTTCGCATAATTGCGGCACCCGCGCTTTACTTTTAAAATTAAAAGTAAAGCGCGGGTGCCGCGATTGTAGCAAAAGTAAAGAAATAGATGTTTTTTTCTATTTCTTTACTTTTGCAGCAATCGCAGCACCGGCGCTTTACCTTTAACCATGAGTAAAGCGCTGGTGCCGCGATTGCTCCCTAACCCCAGGACATGGCTACTTCAGACTCTTGATCTCTGGTTACCACATGGTTCACATTCCATACACTTATTGACCCCGCCCCCTCTAATTTTTTTTCTTTAACCGAGATTCCCCGGATGCTCCGCATTGTTTTCTTTCTCTGGAATGTCACACTTCCTGTCCAGCCGGTCTGTGCGGTTTGACAGCTGCTGCCTCATAGTCCACCCTCTGGGCAGGTGCCCAGGCGCCATGCTGTAGGATTCGCACCTGCAAGGTCTGACAGGATTTTTGTAATGGACAGCATAACATTGAAAGCAAAAAACACAAAGGTTGTGATATCTTTCGTTGAAATAAATAAAAGGCTCAGCTTAACATAATACAACAATAAGCATATGTTTACAAAGTCTAAAAGAGTCTTGGTCAGAACCTAGTCACGTTTAAAAGCGACTTGGCTAAAACAAAACATTAGCAAAGCCAATACGTCTTGCCTTTGGGACCTTTAGACTTTGTCAATGGTTTTTAGCAATGCTATGTGGAATGGCTAAAGAGTAAACAAAAAAGAACAAGCATTGGCATAGCCAATAGGTCTCGCCTTTGGGACCTTGTAAGTGTTTAGCCATGCAACAGTTGATGTTGCTGCACCAAGGATATTGTGCTGCATAACTAAATACTTATAAGGTCCCAAAGGCGAGACCTATTGGCTATGCCAATGCTTGTTAGTTTAAGATATGCAATCGGCAAAGGTATGGCATTAGAGCGCCTTCTTTAGTCCAGTATTACTTCCAGGGGGTTCAGAGGTATCCATTGCAGACTGTCATTATTGTCCTATTGCTTCTGCTGTCCTGTCTGTCACTGTGATGCATGCTGCTGATGTTGTGTACGGTGAAGATCTGCATTGTCTGGTCTTATGCTCGTTATTGTCCCATTGCTCCTGCTGTCCTGTCGGTCAGTGAGATGCTTGCTGCCGTGGCTGTGTACGGTGAAGATCTGCAATGTCTGGTCTTATGCTCGTTATTGTCCCATTGCTCCTGCTGTCCTGTCGGTCAGTGAGAGTCTTGCTGCCATGGTTGTGTACGGTGAAGATCTGCATTGTCTGGTCTTATGCTCGTTATTGTCCCATTGCTCCTGCTGTCCTGTCGGTCAGTGAGATGCATGCTGCTGTTGCTGTGTACGGTGAAGATCTGCAATGTCTGGTCTTATGCTCGTTATTGTCCCATTGCTCCTTCTGTCCTGTCGGTCAGTGAGATGCATGCTGCTGTTGCTGTGTACGGTGAAGATCTGCAATGTCTGGTCTTATGCTCTTTATTGTCCCATTGCTCCTTCTGTCTTGTCTGTCGGTGTGAGGATTGCTGCTGTTGCTGTGTACGGTGAAGATCTGCAATGTCTGGTCTTATGCTCGTTATCGTCCCATTGCTCCTTCTGTCCTGTCTGTCGGTGTGAGGATTGTTGCTGTGTACGGTGAAGATCTGCAATGTCTGGTCTTATGCTCGGCATTGTCCCATTGCTCCTTCTGTCCTGTCTGTCAGTGTGAGGATTGCTGCTGTTGCTGTGTACGGTGAAGATCTGCAATGTCTGGTCTTATGCTCGGCATTGTCCCATTGCTCCTTGTGTCCTGTCTGTCAGTGTGAGGATTGCTGCTGTTGCTGTGTACGGTGAAGATCTGAAATGTCTGGTCTTATGCTCGCTATTGTCCCATTGCTCCTTCTGTCCTGTCTGTCGATGTGATGCTTGCTGCCATGGCTGTGTACGGTGAAGATCTGCAATGTCTGGTCTTATGCTCGTTATTGTCCCATTGCTCCTTCTGTCCTGTCTGTCAGTGTGATGCTTGCTGTCGTGGCTGTGTACGGTGAAGATCTGCAATGTCTGGTCTTATGCTCGTTATTGTCCCATTGCTCCTGCTGTCCTGTCTGTCAGTGTGATGCTTGCTGCCGTGGCTGTGTCCGCTGAAGATCTGCAATGTCTGGTCTTATGCTCGTTATTGTCCCATTGCTCCTGCTGTCCTGTCGGTCAGTGAGAGGCTTGCTGCCGTGGTTGTGTACGGTGAAGATCTGCAATGTCTGGTCTTATGCTCGTTATTGTCCCATTGCTCCTGCTGTCCTGTCGGTCAGTGAGATGCATGCTGCCGTGGCTGTGTACAGTGAAGATCTGCAATGTCTGGTCTTATGCTCGTTATTGTCCCATTGCTCCTTCTGTCCTGTCTGTCAGTGTGATGCTTGCTGTCGTGGCTGTGTACGGTGAAGATCTGAAATGTCTGGTCTTATGCTTGTTATTGTCCCATTGCTCCCTCTGTCCTGTCTGTCAGTGTAAGGCTTGCTGCTGTTGTTGTGTAGAGAGAAGATCTGCAATGTCTGGTCTTATGCTCTTCATTGCCCCATTGCTCTTGCTGTCTTCTCAGTGGGATATCTTATGCCCTGTGGAATGTGTTTTCTTTCGTTTTGGAACTTGGAGACGGCAGGACCTGCAGTTGCTCTTATGACAACATGCTCCTGGTGGGGTCTTCATGTGCCCAATATTTATGACTTCTTTAATTGGAGATCTGTGAATATGAAGTCATCAGAGCATACTGGAGACCTGCTAATCGCTGCGTTACACCAGCCCTAGCACGCATCAAGACGTGCTGCATCACACACTATTGCTGTGTTCCAAACACTGCTGTGTAATACTGAATATTCAGACAAATGCATACCTACTCTCGATGTTACATTCCCAAATATGAGTGGCATACATTTTCACAACGAAAGTCAACAACAATATATTTGTGGATTTACTTACCATTTGTCAGGGTCACTGGAATTATGCAATTGTGCGGCCACCACGTTTTTAGCATAATTAGGGATATCCCGCATTTGCCACATAATCCACCATCTGCTGCATAATCTGCAGATTTTAGCAAAAACGTAATTTGTTTCTAGCTCAAATGGTTCAAAAGTTACTAAAAACACAGCAATGCATTGCAAAAATTGACTGGTCACCTTTCTGTTGCTTACTGCTATGTTTGAGTGTTAAACTGGTACCAATGTGGTGCAACCTTTGCCCACTCAGTGTTAACAAGTGTAAAAATGACAAAATAATGAACTAATCGTATCAGAAAATATGCCACATTATGCAGCATAATTTGCCTTTTCTTGCTGCATAATTTAGTCAACCCTGCTGCATAATTTGGCCCAACCCTGACGCATAATTCCAGTGGCCCTGCCTATACACAACACAATGATAAATATAAATGGCCAAGTTTTTCTTAATGCTGATATAACTCTCTGGGTGAGCAACAGAGAGGCACAGTCGGTGTTAGAGCTACCTATGAAATTTGGTCATAGTTAACTCTGTCAGTAACCACAAACCACCTTTCGAAAACAATCGATGTTATTAATTCAATAGCTAATAATTGCTCTCTATTGATTTTAGGTAATTGATGGGTAAAGAGACAGTTGACAATAAGTACTATATTTACATAATGTGGATGGTTTCTAGACACTCCTAACAGAAGTTAATTATTGCCAAGTTCAATGGTCCTCAATTGATTGGACCCAACAATATTTGAGCCTGTGACCGTCGGGTTATGCACAATTGATCGATTTGTCCACTGAACGATCTGGCCAGCGAAGTATTGTCCAGTTCTCATAACAAAGCACTTTTCTTTCATATTTATAAGAACAATTAAAGTGCCTTCATCAACATATCTTGCACAGACAAACCCCTGACATCTAGGGTCTCAGAATTGAAGCCGTCACAGCTTTGTGTTGGGCGCTTCTATTGCCTGGAATATACTTCCTCATGATATTAAAACTTTGCCAAACCTTCTTGCCTTTAAAAAATCTCTGAAGACCTGGTTATTTAAGTTTGTATAATCTGTTCATTTGGTCTCAACAGCAGATGGTAGCTAGCGCCAAGACACCTTTGGGTATTTGTGCGCTTAACAACTTCAACTAACATAACATATATCTGCGGAGTACTCCAATTTCAAGGTGTTAGACCCTGCTTGTTGCAAATTACAATTTTTGATGTGCCAGTGCTCAGTCCACTTCTGCCCCACCCAGCTACTCTGCATAGGCCATAAAACTGCAGATTGAGGAGGTGTGCTGTGCAGGTTGTCCTCGCAGTGTCTGTCAGTAGCATCACACTTAGTCAGTGAACCTGCTTTGGACAGAAAGACCCTACAACCAGGTGGCTAGGTGAGAAAAGATCCAAGATTGCTTAATCCCCCCTTTGTGTGATCTTGTGTGGGTGCATGCCAAGAGAGATGTGCACATGCACTACATCTGTCCACACAATTCAGACACAAAAGGTAAGAAATTGCTTGACTATATATAAGTAGCAGGAAAGAAAATGACAAATAGAAAAAAAGTATACAAAAAAATGATTGATGGAATGCTTAAATTAATCTCAGCCACTGGTAGTTACTTGAGGCCGCATCCTAGTCCATCCTAATTTTAAACAAAATGCCACCTCAGTTTGGACTTAGCCATATGCAAATCAGTCTTGATCAAGCTCCAATGGGAACAATCCAGCCCGAACTGCCAGGCCAGGTCCTCCCTGAATCGGACCACAAGTAACCCAGGGCCAATTTCGTGCTAGTTAGGGCTCATCAGCCAAGTATAGCTTGGTTCCAGTGACACGGTGTGCATGGAACCCACGTCTGGGCATACCTGTCCCACTTAAGGCGACACACTAAAGTATACAAAAAAAGTGACGTCTAAAATGCTTGAATTAATCTTTGGCAGTTCGGGCTAGACTGTTCCCATTAAGGCAGGGTCAAGACTGATTTGCATATGGCTGGTCCAAACTGAGGTGGCATGTTGTGCAAAATAACGTTGGACTGTGATGAGGCCCAGAGTAATTACTAGTGGCTGAGATTAATTAAAGCATTCCATCCATGACTTTTTTAAATAGAAAAAAAAGTGCAACAGTTATTTAAAAAAAAAAGAGAAAAACGCAAGACTGATAGATGGTATAATAGGTGGCAACAATTCTTTGGGGGTAGCCCTGTAGGTAGTGGGGGCTTGTGGCTGTTTTATCATTGGCTACAGGAAGCATTCATCAGCCTCTGCTGAAATTTGAAGATCCGATGTGCCAGTCACCCTCTTAAATTGCATTATACGATGTTCAATTTATAATACCTAACAATTTTTACATTTAGAAGTGATATGATGCAATGTTTGCTTCTTGGTTTGGCAAACTGAAAAGTATTTAGAAGAAATAGGTTTGATATTATATGATAGCACTGGGAAACTTACTGCTGATGATAAATTAAAACAAATATTATGGGCAAAGGGATGATATCTCACCCTGTGTGGGAAGATACCTAGCACTGATCTTCCTACTTCACTGAAGTGTTATGTGTTCCAATAGCTGACCTCTCGGATGTGGGGTGAGTGACCTTTGTGGCAAACGTTGTACCTTCCACCCATTTCAGGTAAGGTGTCAGCATTGTGCCACAATGCGTGTATGAAAGTGGAGGATTCAGAAGGATTTATTGCATGGCTCTTTAACCAACGAATGTGACATTCACTGTCATGAAACATCTTTATGCCCTGGTAAAGTTAAAAAGAACCCTCCATTCTGTGTGTGCCTCTATCGTCAATAACTAATAGAAAAGGAACTTCGTACGTGGGTGCCATTCATTTCACTCTCTTCTGTTGCCTGGGATAGAAATCAGGCGTGAGATCTGTCACAGGTAGTGTTTTTGTTGAATTAATGATATATGGTTTACAGTGAAAGCTTGATTATACCTCCGAGGGTCCGACTCCACACACAGGATGGCTGCCTCAGTTTAGGAGGGGTTGAGTTTCAGGATGTTATTGTGCATTCATTCAATTATTGTGGAAGTGGTTGGATGCGCATGACTGCAGACTGTGAGACATCCATGGTCAATGCAGCAATATCTAAAGCAATTACCTTTTTCTTCTTTGTAGGCCAGTTCTTTGAGTGATTTTTAACAAGAGTTGGGGGTAGGGGTTAAATAACAATGATAAAGATAGGTGAGAGAGTGTGGGCCCAGACCAGAGCTCTGTTGCCATGGGGGTCCATCTCTTAGGCTCCAAGGAACCAGTTTATAATCAATACATCTTCACAGAGTGTGACTTTTACCTATAAGGGCAAAATGCACAATGCTATTGGCATTTCGCAAGTAGCCACCATTCCCCGTCCATCTGGGCCTCAGTACCCAGTACTGACTTTCCCTTTACATGCTTTTTCCACCTAAAAACACCTCATAAGACAGTCCAGTGACTGGGTGCCTATCACTCCCAGAGGCCCACACGTGTAGCCATAGTGGCATCAAACAGCACACTCTTCATTTACTGTAGAATGTCTAGCTATTCAGACAGAGCAAATGCCTTTTGTTGGACATCCTTTCAGTAAGGGCGGTCGAATTTAGAGCACCTCCTTTGACAAATGTCCCCCTACCCAAATATTTTTTTTTAAGACAGACCCTGACATAAGCTCTGTCCGGTCCGCCAACCCAACATGGCATTGCTTGGTTCTTGCGGTTGGGGTGGCAGAGCCCCATCCATTCGACAACCAGCCCATCAAATGCACACCTTCATTGGTATTATGTAGAAAGAAAAGCTAGTCTGCCACTATGATAAATTAATGTGCCACTGTATTCTATTTTCTTTTGCCAATTTCAACGCTGTTACTATATCGTGATTTCTTCGTTATTAAATCCAAAAATATATATTCAGTCTACTTGACTCAAAGGCATTAAAAAGCAGGTGCTGAGACGGGTCCCTATCGGGCTCTCCATTTCTTCCCTCACCCTCAGGGTGAATAAAAATCTTAAATCTGCAGCAGTGCCACCCTTCACTGCCTTTGATGTAATGTCAAAGAGACTCGTTATAGTTCTTGCACAGTCTCATCATTTCAGAACTGAAAAATGTTCAGTATTATACACAACGAAGACATAGTTGTTGCTTGTTTATCGTATGCAACTAACAACCATTGACAAAGCCAATAGTCCTGGCTTTTTGTAGTTATAATGTTACTTGCTGTATTTTACACCTGGATGCAATGACAGAAGCAGAACAATACCAGTCGGACGGCTCACTATGCTAAGCACAGGTTTTTAGTACTTTAGGTGTTTCAAGCCACGCCCTTTATTACACGGGGCACGCCCCTTTGAGAGACACCCCCCATTTTTACAGCCCATTCATGAGTCTCCACCACCACCACCACCATCACTCATATGCCCATTAAGGCTTGGCTCTAACCTTATCACCCCCCCAAAAATAAAATCCAATGAGTTGAACATATACTTTATCGGAGGAGTTTTCCTCCTATAATCATGCAATCGATATCGCTACAATATGTGCACAGCCAGCAAGTCATGAAAATGTTACAGAGAAGCAAAAAAATGCAAAACAGGATTGCAGCTGGATTAGAGCTCTGAATCTGCAGAGACTGAACGACGCTCCGGGATTGCGCTGTCGCTCACGCACATTAGTTCTGATGTTAAGCAGCTAATAGTGCACGCAGAGGGATAAAGTGCTCCTCCTTCGTGTAAAAGGAGAACATACCGCGGGATTTTAAATAACGCGTGCCCACGTTTGGGGATTAGCCGGAGGAAGCAGGTATTAATCCAATTACTTGATGAAAGGAGTGCGCAGGGCTCCGTGGAGGCGCCATGGGTCGCGCGACTGGTCGCCGCGGCTTCGGAGGCCGTGTCAGCTCTTGGGCCCAAGAGGGGGGCAGCACATACCACAGACTAGCTTGTTGGTGTGAAAAAGGCCGCTTTATTGAAAACAGGTGCACCTTACATCAACATTCCTTGGCCTGTGCCGTACAAAACTGATCCTCACTAAATAGTATCCTCCTACCTTACCCCCCTCCCCCTCCCCTAAAGTTGTTCCCCCCTGCAAACATTTAGAAACCCCCAAAACTTGCAACTTCTTAACCTTTCTTCACCTAGCTATCTATGTACATTTCCTATGCTCTTTCCCCTTCCTGCGTGCTTCCGGATTGACCTTCCCCAACCATAAACTGTAAACTGTAAAACCTCTGTCCCAACTATTACCCCAGGAAAACGCCCCATAAACATCATTAGCACACCAGCACCTGCTTCCAGCGACAACCAAAGTACATGATTTCCCCCCGATGCACCTGTTCCCAACAACGCTACCGAAAAACCAAAAACTCCTGCCACTAACAGCGGGTCTAAACCCCCCAGAAAAAGCCTCAACAAGAGGACCCCCCCAGACCCTCCCCCCCCCCTAAACATGGGGAGGGTGGGCAGGAAAACACAGCTTCCCTACCCGTAAAATCCCTCTACCGGCTGTCGTGTCACTTCCACCGAAATGGTGGTCAGTGACGTAAAATGGCCGGCTATATATGCCCCCAGCCCAAAAACCACCCAATCCTAGCCCAAAATGGACCGGGGAAGCCCAACAAGCCCAACTGGGCTCTGGCTGCCCCCCGGCCCAAAATCCCCCGGGAGGGGCAGGCCTCCCGGTGGTCGGCCGCCCCTCCCAAAGCCCTATTGGGCCCAAGAGGGGGCAGCACATACCACAGACTAGCTTGTTGGTGTGAAAAAGGCCGCTTTATTGAAAACAGGTGCACCTTACATCAACATTCCTTGGCCTGTGCCGTACAAAACTGATCCTCACTAAATAGTATCCTCCTACCTTACCCCCTCCCCTCCCCTAAAGTTGTTCCCCCTGCAAACATTTAGAAACCCCCAAAACTTGCAACTTCTTAACCTTTCTTCACCTAGCTATCTATGTACATTTCCTATGCTCTTTCCCCTTCCTGCGTGCTTCCGGATTGACCTTCCCCAACCATAAACTGTAAACTGTAAAACCTCTGTCCCAACTATTACCCCAGGAAAACGCCACTCAGAAAATTCCTCCGCCAGGACTTTTCTGACCCCCCAACTAGGTCCGGGGTCGTTTCGGGTATCTACATATTCCTAGCACCTGATCCAAAACCTCCTTAATCTGCACTATGTATAATTCCAGACCATACCTGGACAAATGAACCCCATCCTCCCGAAAAAATACACTGCTGCATAACGCAGTTCTGGATGTTCCATCCTCCCAAAACCTTCCCTGTCACAAAATTTACGCATGTCCCTGTTAATCTTCCTTCTCGCCTTATCTATTGCCCCTGGCCGCTCTGCCCCCTCCAACATCTCCTGGGAATGAAATCCGACCAGATCACGTGGCAGCCCGACCATTGCCGCTGAATCTCTAACAAATCTCTCTGCATTTGCTTCAACAAAGCCAAACCTTTGCACTGCACCAGATCGTTCTCTCCCAAATGGATGAGCAACACGTCTGGGCAAATCCCCTTCTAATTGACCTGTTCAAAGCCGGCACCAACTCGTGCCACCGCATACCCCCTTTTCCCTGCCACTGACACCTAAACAAACCAGGATCCAGCCCTAGGTTCACACTGTTCTGCTTTCCCCATTCGTACTGCTCCGCCCGCTTCACAAAAGAATGTCCAACAAGGAGGATGGACAATTCCGCCGCCGCAGGCCCCGCCACTGCACCTAAAAAGACACATATATGAGAAACGAAGGAGGAACATCATGCCTCTCCCTCCCCGGGGCCCCGCAGCCTGATGTATGTTCTAAAACAATCTGATTTCCATCACCCCAAACGCATAAGCTCTTCCCTCCCCCACCCCGGTCTTGCTGCATCCGTTGCTGCACCTATGCGAAAGGAATGTGTCCCAAACTGTCCCGGGTTCTCACCTAGTCCTAGGAGGGCGCGCCTCAATACCCAAAGTAGTTGAGGCGCCGTCACCCTGCCCCCTCCTCCCGGCGGAAAACCTCCCCCGCTCCGAAGGCCCCCCTCGTGGCTAATATCCTCCCCCAAGCCGCGGGGCATACCTCCTGTTCCACTACAGGCCCCATGACCACCCACTTCCCTGCACCCCGCTGGTCTGTCTTCGAACGACCCAGTAGTACCGCCACTTCCTTTTCCCGCAGATCCACCGCCCCCCACTGCACCCCCCGCGCCCCCCTTGTACCCAAAAGCTCGGAGACCCGAAAGGCCCCAAAATACATCCACGACATTAACGTGGAAAACAAAACCGTTTCTTCATGGTTGCGGCAGATCTGCGGCAAAATCCGCGTCACTCTACCCAGAATACCTGCCGAAATGGGCCTCCTCAGCTGGGCTCGGTTGCCTTTCTCCCTTGCCCAACCTTCCAACAGTCGCGTTCCCAGTTCACCCGCGGATGGCGCGTAGCCCCACCACAATTTTCCCATGAACGCAATGGCCGACAGCTTTCCCGCTATCGTCACTTTGGACCTTCCTTTGTCCATCATAGCCATAATAAATTGAACTACCTGTTCTTCCCTGCCCCAGGGCCGGTCCTGCCGCGTCGCGCCACTGTCCAGAAAATCCCGCCAAGCCAGCTCGTAAGCTCTCCAAGTTGATGTGGCCACCGACCCTCTTACCAACTGCAAGACCCTTTCTCTCCTACCGACCACATCCCCTCTGGAACCGGCGTCCGGCATGCGTCCGCCTCCGTGGCTAGCCCATGGAACCTCTGCCACTGTGAACGAGACAAAGCGTCCGCAATGTCATTGTCCACCCCCGGCACATGTCTGGCTTGAAACAAAATATCGTGCTCCAAACATCGCAGCACGAACACCCTCAATAACTTGAGCACCTGCGTGTCCCTAGCTGACTGCCTGTTCACAACCTGCACTACCGCCATATTGTCCACCTTAAAAATCACCTTCCTGTGCGCCAAATCCCGGGCCCAGACCGTCACAGCCACCACCAGTGGAAACAGTTCCAGAAAGGCAATGCTCCTCCCCCGTTCTTCCAGTGCGATGGCCATTCCGCGGCGCACCACCTCCCTTGCCAGTAAAGCCCGAAACCGCCTGCCCCTGCTGCGTCTGAGGAGATAGTGACGTCCCATTCCCAGTCCTCGGAGGCGGCCATTGGGATGCCATTAAAATGCTCCAAAAACCTCCGCCACATGCGCAGGTCCTCCTTCGTGCCTGCCGACAATCTCATGTGATGGTGCGGTAGCGTCAAACCGGATAAGGACAAACCTAGTCTCCTGCAGAAAGTTCGCCCGCGCGCACCACCCTGCAAGCGAAATTCAAGTGCCCTAGGAGGACCTGTACTTCCCGTACTGTCACCTTCTTTTTGCCAGCAGGCTGTCCACCAGGAGCAGCATATGCACCTTCTTATCCTCCGGCATCCGGGCTTCCATTGCTACGGAATCCAGCTCAATACCAAGGAATGACAACACCGTGCCTGGACCCTGCGTTTTTCCGGCGCCAGGGGCACACCCAGGTAGCCCATGAGCTCTGTAAAACTAGCCAGCTGCTGCTGACAGTCCGCCGAACCGGGCTGTCCCACCAGGAAAAAATCGTCCAGGTAGTGCGTCACCGTCTGGTTACCGGTCCGCCACGTAAAGACCCACTGCAAAAAGGTACTGAAACGCTCAAACAAGGCACAAGATATGGAGCACCCCATTGGCAACGCTTTGTCCACA
The DNA here is from genome assembly GCA_963921515.1 of Calotriton arnoldi. Classification (NCBI taxonomy): domain Eukaryota; kingdom Metazoa; phylum Chordata; class Amphibia; order Caudata; family Salamandridae; genus Calotriton; species Calotriton arnoldi. Next base: position 1,483,678 of record CAWUFW010003076.1, on the reverse strand, counting down.
AAAATGCACCCTTCAAACTGTATACCCAACAGCTGGTAGTCCTCTGGGTGCACCGGGAGCAGTCGAAATGCCGATTTGATGTCGCATTTTGCCATGAGGGCACCTGCCCCCACTGTAGCTACCAACTGCCGCGCCACGTCCACTGAAGAGTAGGACACTGACGAAAGTTCAGCCGCTATAAAGTCGTTCACGGACGCCCCCTCCGGCCATGACAAGTGCTGTATCAGCCGGTATTGTCCGGGTTCCTTCTTTGGTACCACTCCAATAGGGAGATGATCAGGTCCCGAATCGGTGTCTCTTGAAAAGGGCCCGCCATGCGCCCTTCCCGGACTTCCTTGCCCAATTTGTCCCGTACCACCGCTCTGTGCGCGTTGGCAGATTTCAAGTTCTCAGCCCACCTGGCGGACCGTGGACCCTCGTACCCCAGCCGGAAACCCTCCCGAAAACCTAGTTGCAGCGTTCTAGCGTCGTCGGTCCGTGGATAAGACGCTAACCATGTTTCCAGCCGCTCCTGTTTAACTGGAGTATGAGCCTTTGCCCAAATGCCCCTGTCCTCCCCTACCCCCCGACCCCCTGCTTGTTGCCCCGCCTGTGTGGGCTGCTGCCCCTGTCCTCTACCTCCCGCCCCCAGCATTGAACCACTGGGTGCCGACCTGCGCACTTGGAACATTCGTGCCTAAACTTGCAATATTGTCGGGCGCATGTGCCCTTGTTGAAATCCCAGCACGCACCCCCTGTGCTTCCGGCGTTGTTCCCGCATATCCCACCCCCCCGGGTGGGGCGGTTCGGAAAGGGGCGGGGTGCGAGCTGTAGCCCGCTTGCCGTGTATATTGTTCCCCGAACTTGGCCCCTCCCATGGTCTGATGGTAAAGGTCGGAGTCTATTTCCCCCACTTGGCCTCCGGATCCCAGGCCAACCGCGCCCGGAACTCCTCATCATAGTGGGACCATGCGTACCCCCGTACATGACCTGAGCCCGCCGGATCACGTCCATATATTTAAACAACGCGACGGCCCGGTCCGGGTACTTCTCACAGTACACGCTGGCGAAAATCAAGAATGCCGCCGACCAGTTTTCGATGTTCATGGGCACCCTCGGCCTCTTGGCCAATTCTAGCTCCTCTTCCTTGGACCCCTCCTTCGCTGTAAGCTCCCTATGCAGTAGCTTCAGCATGTCCACGTAGTCTCCTTTCCAGATTTTTTCTTTGGTGCCCAACGTAAGGTGGGCCCCCAGGGGCTTCGTAATCCCCATATATGGCAATTTTTTCACGGGGATGTCATGGCTCTCCTTTCCCCCCTCTTTTAGGGCCCCCCCTTTCACTTTGTCCCCCTCGTCAGTCCCCCCTACCGGTCCTGCTGCTTGGTCCTTTGAGGCGGGCGCCCTCCCCCCCTCGCCCCCCCCCGAACTCACCGACTCCGGCCCCACCCCCGTGTCTTTCACATACTTCCCTTGCCTCAAACGCACCTCCCCCTCCTCCCCCGCGCGCATCTGTGCCAACCGAGACCCTTGCCTGCGGCCTACCGCCTGTCGGCCCTTTAGCCAAAACTTTCGCTGCCTTACCTGGCGTCAAGGTCGGCGTCCGTACCGGATCCCGCCGCCTAACCAGTCGTGCAGAAGGGGCCATCACGCTTTCCGCTGCGTTCCACCTGACCGGACCGCTCTGTAACAAACTAGGCATATCATTAGTCACGCCCCCCCCCCCGTCCTGCCGGTCCCCAGGCTCAACAATTTCCCCTTCTCCAATGCTCCCTTCATCGTAGTCCAATAGCCCAGGGCCGTCCACCTCGGACTCCGGCCCCTCTACCCCTGCGCGGTCCCTGTCTGACCAGCTTGGCAATGGGCCGCCCTCCGTGGGCTCCAGCCTGCTCAAGCCCGCCTTCTCCCTGCAATTGCGGAGGAATTCCCCCCACTCCCTCGCCGCTGCCCTGCACGCTGTTGCTGTGAATTCCGCTCTGTGTCATATGCCTCCCGCGCCTGTCCCCCTGTGGCCGCATGGACCCCTCGGGGTTGAGCTACCGGGGGCCTCTCGTCCCGCCTCCTGTATGCCGCTGCCGGCAGGTCCCTCGTGGGAGCGCGACCGCCCGCATGAGGCAGAGCCGGCCCATCTTCTCGGTGGGTTGGAGCCGCACGCAACTCTCCCGAGCACCTCGCCGTCCTGTCCTGCCAAAAAGAAGTGGAGTCCGACATGCCGGGGTTAGTCCTGCCCTCTAACCCTCCCATCCCCACACCCTCCCCCGTGAAAACCCCCATCCCCGTCCCGCACCCGACGCACTGGATGAGTGGCCCCCCGCCGCGAAGGGGCGGACCCCCAGGCCCCAGCCCCCTGCCCCGTGCATCCCCTACACCCTCCCCTGTAAACGCCCCCTTCCCCATCGCTCCACTCCAACTCTTCAACCACCCGCCGGACCGATGTCCCCACCCCAGCCCCTCCAAACCCCACCCCAGCCCCTCTACTCCCTCGCCCCCGGACTCCAACACCCGCCCCCAACCCGCTGCTTCTGACCACCGGTGGCGCAGTCCCTCCGGCGCCCTATCCAGCCAACCCCTAACTCGAGGGAGGGCATGGACCCCCAGCGCGGCCCCTCCCTGCTTGCCATCAACCCCCCGGCGTCCCCCAAACCTGGCGGAGAGAGTGCCTCACGCACTGACCGTGCCTCCCCCTGTCTACCTGCGAGGCCCCTCGCCCCCCACCCCGGCACCTGGGTCCATCGCCTGAAACCCCCGTCCCCCATCTGGTCCCATCCTCCGCCCCTGGCTTCCTCCGGGCCCCCCTGCCTCCTCATACTCCTCCCCGCTTTCAATCAAAAGCGGGGAGGCCCAACCACTGACCATCTGTGAGGCGACAGCCCCCTGGTCTCCCCCCTTCGCGCCTACGCTCCCCACTAACACGGGGGCCCCCACCGCCCCTTTTTTCCCTTGCGCCCTACTACTCGGAGCCTTTCCGGCCCCCCGGGCCCCCTCCTTAAAAAGCAGCGCGGGCCGCGGAGCCGCGCCACGCCCCCCGCCACGTGTCCGTTTTTTCGGCGCGGCCGCGTGAGCAGTGCGGCCGCGCCCCCCTGCCTCTACATTGTGCCGTTTGCGTGCTCGCGGCGGCTCGCAAGCCAGCACAGCCGCCGCGACCCCGCTCGCCGCCCTCCTGGGTGGCCTCACCTTAACGCCGGGCCGCAGCATGTCCGTGCGGCCCGCGTCCTCCAAAAGGCGGAGCGCCTCCACCACGCGGGGATCCTGACTGTGTGCCATCGATTCACCAGCAGGAAATCGCGCCAATGCCAACGCCAACGCCAGACCACAAACACAGCTTCCCTACCCGTAAAATCCCTCTACCGGCTGTCGTGTCACTTCCACCGAAATGGTGGTCAGTGACGTAAAATGGCCGGCTATATATGCCCCCAGCCCAAAAACCGCCCAATCCTAGCCCAAAATGGACCGGGGAAGCCCAACAAGCCCAACTGGGCTCTGGCTGCCCCCCGGCCCAAAATCCCCCGGGAGGGGCAGGCCTCCCGGTGGTCGGCCGCCCCTCCCAAAGCCCTATTCCGAAGAGCGTGGGAGCGTGCTGCCATGCCTGCTAGATCAGAAAGAGGTTCCCTTGAGTGACCTTCGGTGAGCGACTTGCACACCATGCACACAATAATACCGAAGTCGCTGTTGCCTTTGGCTGGCGAGGTGTAAGTTTTAGAAGGTATGCTCGCGAGCAGAGAACGCCCGAGGCCTAGTTGTTTCTTTCCATTTACCTTTGGTCGAGCGCACTCGGCGGTCATGTAATCAGATTAGGCAGGAGAGGAAGAAAACGGAACTTTTCACCCCTTCAGCAAGAAGAGGTGCCATTGAGCTGGCAGCGTGGAGGCTCCCCGAAGAGCGTGCTCCAGCGTGACGTAGACTGAACACAGCTTCCTGCAGCGAAGGGGCGCGCGGCAGCAGAGGGCTCCACAAACGAGCCTTTCTTTCCTAGATTGCATTGGCCGTGTCACAACCCTGTAAAATAATAAATAGCCCCTTCCATCCGAAACGGGGGAGATGAGCAGTACTCCGCAGTCAAGCTGTGAGCATTGTCTGCAGAAACAAACGTTGTGGTGTCTGCTGAGGAGCACGCTGCTTCTGCTTGGCCCTTCATTAATGTGTGCATGGCACCCCAACCCTTGAAGTGCGCAGACGAAGGGAGCACGAGCGAGCTGAACATACTGACGACCACAAAGATGCCACCCAAACCTCGTCCTTATTGTACTTCACATCAGCGATTAAAACTATCGCTCATCACGAAAGCAGACTACACTGTTTGATTTTGGGTGGGAAAACAGTGGCAAATGTATTAATCTTAAGGACTCACAGGTAGGGATACTGTCTCTGCAGTCCAGGGGCCATATTACAGATGAAGCGCATTTTCCTGGATTGCGCTGGTCGCACCTTTCGAAAGGCGCGCACAGCGCAATCCAGGAAAATGCGCTGCATTATGGTGAATGCTCTGCCCCCATGGTAGCCACGAACTCACGCTGTCCTGGGGCAGCGCATTCATGTGAAAAATGGAGTGGCTGCTTTGAAGCCACTCCGTGTTTCACAGTGCAGGCAGCAACCCGCCTGCCCATTTCAAAGGGATTAGAGATTCACTTGCAGGCGGGTGCAGTTACTGGCTGCACCTGCCTGCAAGGGGATGTCTGGAGGGTCCATAGGACCCACTTTGCCCCATGCAGAGGGCTGCCATAAGGTGGCACACTGTCAGTGAGCCACCTGACGGCTTCTTTGCCTCTGCACCCGCATCTGTAATGCTGTGTGGGTGCAGGGGCAAAGGGATTCCCTCATTTGCATGGGGCACGCCCACATGCAAATGAGGGAATGCCCTCTGATGATAGCACTGGGGCTTTTTGTGTGCCAGCGCTATTGGTATTACAGAAGGGGACGCACAAGCGTCTGCGGCCCCTTCTATAATACCAAACTGCCCTGAGGTCGCGCAAAGCGGGTGCAAACGCCCAATGGGCCCCTGGGTCACCTTGTGTAATACAGCCCAGAAGTTCAGTGCGCTCTTAGACTTCAGCAGGTGGCACCCATCCTGCAAACCACACCAGTCCATTCCAGGGGCGTTCTTGAGTTAAGATCGTCTTCTAAATCTGCTTGAAATGCTGTAAACACAGAAATGATATTTTTTGCACTTAAAGCTGAGAGGACAGGTATTTTTTTACTTCGGTCTCAGGAAGAAAGAGGGCTATCCTTTTAAATACTCCTATAGCCCCATCTTTGTGGAAGTGCAACCAGTTAGGACTTGTGCACAGGGCCCTGGAGTAAGCAAGCCAGCAGCCTAATAGCCGCAGAAGAAGCTAGAGATGACTGATGGCTCCCTCTGCACAGACAGCAGGTCTCTGGACTGTGACCTCCTCTTCTGGACATCCGGGATACGCCACTGATACTCCCTTCCACCATAGTTGGCTTCTTCCTTCAAGGCAGAGTCAGGCCAAACTTCTAGCAGAGCTCAGGGCCCCAAGCGCCATGCGCAGCCCGACTCTCCAGGCAGCTGTACTGACGATTCCATAAGGCAGGTGCTCCTCTGGGGCTGCAGTCAAGTAATAGCCTTGACCCAGCAGGCACTACTTCCTTCTTGCAGGCAGTCTCCAGCTCTCCTCAGAGGACCTTGTTTCAGGTTTCTCACTAACATGACAATCAAGGACCCCAGTCCGGGCACACAGAAGTCGTCTCCCACATAGTGTTGTGTTTGGTCTGGTCAATGAGAATCCTTGGAACCCAGAGCAGAGCAACTGGCCAGGATTTATTTTTGGCTATGTCAATAAGTATTTGTGATGTTCACATGTTTGGAAGACTCCTCCAGGCAGATCCCCATGCTCCCTACATGCTTAGTGCATGCCAGGATGTCTTTCACAAGAGCTCTGTCCAGACTGGTTCCAGGCTGTTCCTGTATTTTGTGAACTCGCTCCACACTGATACAGGTGCAGCCTTCACCATCTAAATGCAGCTGGAAGTGGGGTTAGAGCTGCGAGTGTCCTGACAAGAGACCGGAGACTAAACCACAAAGGGAAAAGTATACCCGCACCGAGCTTCTGTGACTTGAGTTTAGTGACGTTCAGTGACTTAGAGTGCTCAATCCCAGCTATGGCAAAAGAAAGGATGTTCCTCCCCGCCAGCCAGCCACCAGAGACCAGCTGTATGCAACATCTTTGGGTAAGGTGAAAGAACCTTCCAGGTCTGCCCACAGGTTCAAATAAAGCTTTGGCTTTTATCTTGAGGCTTTTTATCCAAACACATTTCAGACTTTCTATTCCACTAAAATCCATACAAATGTGAGTTTGTAGAGAATCACTTCTACATCCCCTAGGTTTCAGACCCACACTTAACAAGGGTGGTTCAGGAAGGGGTCTAGCCCTTCTAAACAAAGGCTCCTCCTGGGTCCTCTCTTTGAGAAGAGGTATTAAGTACTAGTATTTCTCGGTCTTTGACTTGCAGCAGACAGAAATCTGAAAATTGTGTTTTATCAAATGTCCTGCCTAATGTCATGAATACTGCCGACTGGGCAGCAAAGTTAGCTGTTTATCCCCTCGGGCTCATTTACATTACTCGGGAGACAAAACAGTGTCATGTATGGATACCTGGTACCCAACGCAACACCCGCTCTCTCAATGCACTTCTAGCAGAGATGACAAACCCTCACTACAAGAACTTCAAATCAATCCAGAGGGAACATGAAGGTCCAGTGCTGGTACTCTGCTCAATTAGAAGCTGCATGTATATGATGTGAGTACCTCAAATTGGGTTGTTTTCTTGTTTCTTAAATATCTGCCCAAGATAGTGGAATTCTGTGTTTGGATCACTCTGAGCTTTTGACTGCACTTCAGAGCGGTAACCTTCCACATCCATAAAACAAAGCAAGATTTTATTATATATAAACGTGCTTTATTTTACCCCAGCTGTCCACTGGTGCAAAAACAAAAATTATTTTAACAAATGTCCCATCTTGACTGATGAATTGAACTGTTTGCGAATACTCCTAAGAGCACATGGGAGTTTCTCAAACAAACTGACTAGGAGCTATTTTTCCTCTCTGCACATTAGAAATTGTTTTCCTCGGTTTTTAAAGTCAATTTTTGTTAATTGAGCTTGTAACCAATCCCTCGCTCACAGTCACCTATGCGCCCTGCACTGGGCTCTCTAAGACAGTCACCTGGTACTGGTTTCCTCTAACTGAGGTCGGCGTTTATTCATTTTCAGAATTCTGTATGAATGTATCCTCTGTTGGCCCAGTCACAGCATCCTCCTCTGCTTCCTGCTAAGATCTTCCTTTCTTTTCTTTTCTATGGATGCTCTAAACTATCCTATCCTCCAAGAGAGGGAGTTGAATCCCATGTCCGCGTTACTACTTTCAGCCTCTGTTTCCTCTGTTTTTAGGTCTCCTGTACAGACAGCGTTTAGCCAGTAGCCTAGCAAGGGTGCACAGGGGCCTAATGGAAGCCACGGAAATGGCCCTTTGCCCTAATAAAATAGTGAAATATCATCATAACTGAGGCGCACAGGGCCTTTAATGCTTCTGTGCCCAAGTTCCACAGCTGTGCTATGCCCTGCTTTTATCTAAACACCTGTTGTGGACCATACCAAAACTTCCAGCGGGATTTGGGACAGCCCACTGCTTACTATTGTCTTATCGCTCTCATTTGCTTGATTCTTATTCTATGGCTTCCCTTCCTTTTCTTGTGTTTGTCCCTCTCCTGAAGCATAGCTTCTTTACCATCCTTTTGACTGAATGACATGTATCCTTCTACTGTTCACATTCAAGGAACTACTTTTTTCTTTAATTTCAGCAACCTATTAAAGAGCATGTGTTTCCTTGTTCTCTCGCTCTCTCTCTCTCCCGGTGTGCTTCTTCCCCTCACAAATAGCAACACGTTGCATGGTCTGTGTTGCTGCAGCTTGTTGTCTGCTTCCCTCAGCTCACCTTAGTTTGCTTTTGGTTTTATTATTCCACCCCACCTCAACCTCCTCCTTTGCTTCCCTGCCTCTCCCTGTTGCTCCCACCATGCTTTGATTTCTCCCCCACCTGCGTCTTCCACCTGCTGCTTCATTGTTCCCTTGTCCCTGCCGATATGGTCCTTTGAACAAAAGGATTTTCTTTCAATTTATTTAGAGGGCCCACCCAATGCCATTTGCTGCCAGACCACTCCATTTTTAAAAACTGCTTTCAAGTGTGTTTAAATTCACTTTTCAATCTACTTATCCATGTGACTTCTGTTATTTTGGAACAGGTACATAAATAAACAAAGTGGCGGCTGTCTCATGTCATATGCGCATGCATGCAAGTTGACGCATGCACACTCATATGTCTTCACACTGGGCTGCGTTTAGTCATCCTTTCAGTCTTTTTCCATTCTCTTTTTTTGCCAATGCTGCATAGCAATGGAAAAAAGTGTTGGCAAAACCAATTGGTCAAAAAGTCGAGGCTTATTGGCTTTGCCAATGCTTGTTTACTTATACCGACTCTGTTCAGTATCATAGCGTCAGCAAGTGCCCCTCCTTGCAGGACATTCCTTCAAAGTGCCTTCTAGCGAAAGAACCACCAAGGTAGCTATACCTCCTGCATCTAGCTGGTGAAGATCAATTGGTGCAAATGGCTTACTTACCATTGATGCTAGTTTGTTTAAACTCTTTTTAACTAGAGAACTAGTAAATAAGGATAAGACACACACAGGTGGTATTCACTCCTCTGCCTCCTTACTAAAACTGCAGCCATCAGCTACAGGGATACATTGCCGGAGTGTAGCGGTTCTAAAAGCAAATGAGTTTGAAGTTGGAGTCACATTTCTCATTTGGAAGGAGTCCTATTCCATTGTAAGTTAATATCCAGAAAACCCGCCAGATGTCCCCTCGTCTTGCTGATAGTCTGTTCTTAGCGCGGACAGCAATGGCGGCGGTAAGTGACTCGCTTTCATTACGATGCCAGGAATCCCCTTTCGCCTCGTCTGGAGTCTCCAGGCGTCTGGAAAATTGTTTGATCCTCCGGAACGGTCTGGACAGGGATCAGATCAGATTTCAAGGGTGGACTCTGGAACCAGTGGTTTGAGACAATAGTCCTGCGGTCTGGTTGACATTTATGGATGTTGCAAGCCTTAAATGTTAAAATTAGAATAATCCTTCTGTAAACAAACAGGAGCGTGTCATGTCATGGATGCAACAACAATGTATCAGGCACCTTAGGTGGGCTCAGAAGCAGTGGCAGCCGGTAATTTCACCAGGGAGGGGGGTGGGCATACACACTCACCCCATGCATGCACACACACGCCCACTCACAACACTCACTCACAAATGCACATACATTCATACATACACGCAAGCAAGCATCAAGCATAAAAAAACACATAAAACTTACCTTCACTGCAGCTCTCTGAGAGGGAAGCCTCGGAGGTCCCAGGAGTGTTGGGACTGCTACCTTCCCTCATTGGCTGACCAGCAGTGCCTCACTCATCACAGAGTGGAATGAGGTCAGTGAGACTGCTGACCCCACGCCACTTTATGATGAGGTGCCACTGATTGGCACGTGGCCCTGGGCACTTCTGGGCTTAAAACTGAAGCGCTCAGGTCCGAGGCAATCAGTGACAATCCTCTTCATCACGAGGGGGAGGCCCTCGAGGCACTTTTGCCGGGCTGAGGAGGTCACGCCCACAGGACTATTAAATCCTCAGCCTGGCAAAGTTCAGACGAGGCAGCCAGGAGAATGCGTATTTAGCGCATGTCTAGCTACTGGATACCTGACCTGAACAAGAAGACTGTCTGTCAGGCTGACCTGTTCTTGCCAGGTTGGGGGGGGGGGGGATGTGGCCCCTCAGCCCATACAGATGGGCCGCAGCTGCTCTGAAGCCTGTCCTACACCGATATGGACACTTTCTCTTTTCTTTCCATCATACTATGCTGCTTAGGGCTAGAAATACCTGCCACCAGCATGCCTCTGGGTTTTTTTGATTTCTTTTTTTTAGTAAGCTCACCATGTTCTCAACAATTGGCTTGACTGATGATGTATTTGTAATCCTCTACACAAATAGACCTTATTGCATGGTCTTTTCTACACCTAAATTTCTCCCCACACATATTTTTCATCTGTACTCATGAAATGGACCCAGATCCTACTTTTTCCTATTCCCAACTCGTGAAAAAAGCTGCTGTGCGTGGTGGAACTGGGCTTCTTCAAAGCTCATGGAATATCTCCTGCGATGAGGCCGCTGTGCGGTAGGTCTAGCCTACCCCTTATTTTGGGTCCCTTGGTATCCTTGCCTCAAACCTGCATTGAAGGTCTCCAATTTTGTGAAAATGTGCGCTCTCTCTCCCAAAACGGTTTAAAATGGGTAAAAAATATATATTTATTTTGTATGGCTAATTGCATTTGTTCTTCACCGAAATCTTAGCCAGTTGGTGGTGAACACTGGATCCCAGCTTGCAAGTGTACACAGTTGGTTTGGAATAGAGAGAACTCCATCTGCTATCCCTCTCTCCAGAATAGGCATGTTCGTTCTGTGCTACAATTACAGAAAGAGGCTTCATACCAGCCATCAACAGACACAAGTACAAGGGTGGTATCATGCAGAAGCTCATAGACACATTCGACAGCCGACAGAGATCATCTCCGGGGAAGAAGGACCCATAGCCGATGCAGAAGTCAGCAAAGGCCCTCAGGCCTGTGAAAATGCCCCACACTGGAGTACACAATCTGTTGCAGCCTGTTCTGAACAGGCATTCTTTGAAATATGTTTATTTGAGGCTTTGCTTCAAGCACAACAATGTGGTGGTTTCATCCCCTGAGGTATGGACCGGAGCAGGCCAGATGCAACCTACGGTATGGTGGTTCCGATAGTCTTCGGTCGCTAGCTGTTTCTTAGTGCCGTGATCTCCTTCGATTCTTGACCAAACTTTGGCTTCTGGACTTCAAACGCACCAATGGCCGGTGATGCAGCAGCGCATGGTAAGCAGTGCTTTCCACAGGCAGAGAGACGCATGTGCTGTATCACCCTTTATTAATCGGAGTAGACACATGAACCAGGAGTACAATATTTACATGGACTACTTCCTGTTTACATCTTTTTGTAGCATATGGAAAGTAAAATATTTGGGGTATCATGCATGTATTCCTGCTTTATAAGGTGCGACGATGGCCAATGCATAGTCAAAATGCTCGTAGTTTAAAAGCTCTGGGAAGAGAGGCCAAGCCGTTTAATTTTTAAATATTCATGTCCGATCTGAATGTCTGAAGTCCTCCTACCGCTCTAAACCAATCCCCCTCCTGGAACAGGTAGCCAGGAGGATCTCACCTTGGCACCAGCATAACAGTGACCTTGAAATCGAATACATGTCACGGAAGAAGAGGGCCTGGGCTGGCAGACATTAATAATTGATTTCCACTCATTTCGATACAATCAGTGTAATTAAAAGTTAAGGGCCTGGAAGAGATAAGGCAAAGGTGGCTGTTTCGAAGCAATGAATTAAAAAATGCGAAGCTAGGGGCAAACCAAAGTTTTTCCTTTTGCATAATTAAAAGTTGTTATTCTCAGCTCGTAGCTGAAGGCTTTCCAGCAATGTGGAGCAGGCAAGAGACAGATTCATGGATCCATAGCTTTCAACTAAATCATTGCCCCTACACTATGCCTTTGCGTTGCATTTCACTTCCCAGGACGGGTAAATTGTATCCTAGCTTTTTTCAGATATATTCTTTCTCGGTTTGTGCCATCATAATATTCATTGCCATGGCGCTTTGAAGTGGCTTAAGTGTAGTGTGGTGCGATGCAAAAGAGCTATATAAGTAATAAAATACATACACTGATTAGTTTTTGATTATTCACCGAGATTCCTTTCTCTAGTAGGTTTTGTTGAGGCCAGAAATAAAGCATTGCTCTCGTCAATTTTAGTTTAATTCTTCACAGTGGGTTACACTGAAAAATGTAAATTCTGCAAAATATATGTAAAAAAAGTCACATAGAAAGTCTTGTGATCTGTTTTCAGTTTGACAGTGCTCAGGTGATTACACCATCTAATTCTACAAAAGCTTTATTGGATTGAGATTAACTAATTACATGTTTTACTCATGATGAGGGAAGCCAATTACTACTGTTGAATGCTGTGAAATGATACAGGCTTCTTGGATATGTAGAAATCGATGCCACACGTCTGCCCATTCCTCCACCAAATTCTGGCCTAGATCCAATTTAGTCTCAATCAGTGACTGAGCTTTCACAGCCTTATCACTGCAGCACATATGCTCTCTTGAAAGTTTTAGCTTTATGAGACAGTTGTCGGCAAGATCTATTGTTACCAGTGCATTAAGGTATACATAGAATGAGCTCCTGGCTGGCCCAGAAGACTATTTCTTTCTCACCTCCTGTTGTTGGCTGTTTAGTGTATCCTTCCACCTCTTATACAGTACTTGCATTGTAATGCCAGAGGGACAATTTTTTATATCTGAAGTAAACTGAATCATCACATATTAACTTCTTTATCTCCTTTACCTCATAAATGCACTGTATAAAGAAAACAATGCATCTCTAATGTTTTATTTAGGATTCGAAATGCAATTGAGACCTATGGGTCAATTCTTGTTTAATTTGGGTTACACCTATCTCCCTGTAACCCACCTAGGATGGCTGTTTCTGAGCCTTCTGCCCCTTGCCCTGCCTTGCATGAGGGTATTATGCATGTTTCACTTATATGTACTCTGGTACAGGAAGGCTAGGCGACACCCTGCTTTGAATCTCTCACACCTCATTACTTCCCTAACCTAAAATTATTTTCTAGAGATGTGACCCCCCATAATTGGCCCCAACTCACCAGATGAGGTCTCACCAATAATGTTTACGGGGTGGGGACCCAGCTTCTTTTTTTTATTTCCTGTGGATCATAGCTCTCTCCAAGCACCAAAACGTTTCCTTCCTCCTCCCCAAGGCCATCTCTCACTGTTCCATTTGAGATGGGCACCCTCTACCCTAAATCCGTATTGAGGCTCCTATCTCCAATCACTGATGAATTGTTGCACATACGTCGAGGGAGAAAACCTCATTCTTGAGCTGGTGCGTGGTTGTACAATAATCTACACTGCAGGTACCACAACCGCTTTTGGCTGTAACTCTAAGAGATCAGATTTACTCATGTTTGGGTATTGTTTTGAAAAAAACATACAATTTGTATTGAATTGGTAGTTGTGTAGCACTTCCTATTCCTCTTCGAGACCCAAAGTGCAAAATTAGACCTGCAATCAACGTTTTTGTTGTTTACCAAGTTTATGTCTGTTATCCTACCATATGCATGACAGATTGGCCACCAGCAGGAGATGTGCCGGGTGTAGGGTTAGTGTAATCGTGCAATATGCAGATTGTTCTTTTTTATACCAGAGGGAATCTATTTATCTGGGAAAATAATTTTCCTATGGAGAAACCTGCTGGCCAACACTGCTAAAATGTTTAGGGCACATCCCACCCCGTTATACACGATGTAAAGTCACTTCCACTAATGTTTAGTGCACATTTTTATGTGTTTGTAGGGAGTTAAAATATCTGTAAACGTTTTGCATATCATACAAAGTCGGTGCTCTATGAGAATTCCTAAAATATGCTTGGCCGCCTCCCACTTTCTTCAGACTTCTTTTAAAGTTGTTTGGTGGAAAAGTTCACCACGTTGATGGACTTTTCCATATGCATATGTAGAACTCTGCATTGAAATACTCATTCCCTGAAGCAGAATCTCCGATTTGGATACAGCAATTAGCTTTCTTTTACACCCATATGTATCACCACTGCACAGTTTCCAGTACTGCAGCACTTGTCACTGTCAATGTTTTTTTTCTGTTATGAGACCATCAGCGATATTTATAAATGATAAATTCAACAGTTCTCAACTTTTGAAGATCAACACTGTATAAGGCATCTCGTGTGAACACCAAGAAGGGAGTTGGTGCAGGTGTTTTTTAGGTCTTGCTTATAGACGGCTTTGACCGTTGTTGTTGAAAGACCTATTGTGTACAATGCCAATACTTACAGTGGGCTTTTGGTTGGCTTCCTTGTTAATCTCATTCACTTGCTTCTTATGAAATTGATTTATTTCATCTTCTAGTGTTTGTCCCTCCCTTGGAGGATAGCTTCTTCACCATCCTTTTGATTGGATGACTTGTATCTGTCATGGACATCAATTCACCAAATGCCAGGGGTACTGGAAGAGGCATCAAATACCCTTGGACCTTAATGGCATCATAGCAAGCAACTTGGGTGTAACATTGCCTTGCGACAAAGAATAGTAAATCTGGGCCTCAATTTCACACAATCTCACTACCTACCTGTAGCTTGACTCTCACTCACTTACAATTACACACACACATGCCTACACTTACAGACTCACTTGCTCACATATACTTACACTCTCTTTCACTCAAACTCTCACCTGCAAGCACACATACAACATACATTTAAAAATACTTTTACTTCCCACAGCTGCCACCAAAGGTACTAAGTGTGCTCCATTTTTTTATTACACCTATAGCGAATAATAGAGTATTATTCGCGATTAAAATAATGAAAAACGGGCAGACAATGAGGACTGCAGAGCTGCCACTATGTTCTTGTCACTGATTTTGACACTTCTGGGGCTAGAGATCGCAAAGGCAGTGCCAGAGGTTACAAGGGGCAAGCCAGAGTTCGCAGCTACAACTCCTGGCAACCCCTAAATGATGTCACTGGTATGTGACCACTGCTTACATTGAACTACTTTTCAATTGGCTTTCAACAGTCCATTGGAGCGCATGATTTCTTGCTGTTTCTCCCCCATGTGCTGCTCCCTGTATATCCCCACTCCTCACGCTCTCTGTGTTGCTCTCTCACCCTCCAGCTCCTCCGGTGCTTCCTCAATGCCTGCCCATCATGCTGCCTGCTCCTCCATTGCTCCATCACCACACTGCATCCTGTTTTCTTTTTAGAAAAACCAGCAGATGCACATCTACAAAGTCACTCCTTCTCTAAATGCACTTTCACACATCTTTTATTTTTTTTAAATCTACTACCCACAGATGGATTCCTGCCTTCTTGACCCTAAATTACAAAACAAAAAACTGGATGCCATGTCATGACATATGCGCATGCATGCATTGTGATGCATGTGCATGCAAACGTCATCACGCTGGGCCCAAAAGCCAAATGGGCAGTGCGTCATCATGTATGCATGCATGCGTGGTGACAAATTAATGCGCATTTGTCATCATACTGGGCATACATCATCACACTGGAGCCTCTACAGTGCTTAATTTGTAAAATAGTAAGTGCTAGAGCCCTTCTCAGTAAGCTGATGCAGCTTGCACCACCCATTGCCCCAGCCAGTGCTGACAATGACAGTACCAACATAATTACTAACAATTGCATTCCTACAAGTGTGACAGTTTACACTATTCTAGGCCACCCAAAGCTATAATAATGGCGTGGGTGGCAGGTATTATTCATTTTTAGTGAATACTGAATTATTAAACACTGTTGTTGTGTTCATCTCCACATTAGACAGACAGCGCCACCATGTGGTGGACTGTCATTAGAGCTGGTGTTGAGAATTAAGTGCCCGTGCCGAGCACCGGAAATCACCGACTCAAATTAAGCACTGGACAGCACACTCTGGGACTTTTGACAGTAACCATTGACAAAATGTATTGGCAATTATTGTTGCTCTTGATGTTGTATTATATGGGGTTGGTGTTGAGTTGCTAAAAATTGGTACCAATTTTTCAAGTTTATCCTAGAAAATAAAAATGATACTCATTTTTAAATATAGCCTGCTTCACCATATTTTAATGACCGTATAGCATTTATAAAGCACCTACTGCCATATTGTAGCTTTGAAGCAGTGAAAATAATAGTGCAATAATAATTCAAACTGAGCATCCCATGTTTTGTCAGCCTGAGATGATGAAAGGTTGTGTGGACCCAGCAGTATTCGTACTTGTGCCCGTTGTTTGCATACACACACTTCTGCGATTGGAGTGCTACTTGATTTGCTCGCTCATTGGACAAGGTACTTGACTCACACTTTAGTATGAAGGTGACGTTCCTCACTCCATTACCTCCTCATCAGCGGTCCTCCCTCGAGCCATATTGACTGAGGAGGACCTGCCCCTATACAGTTCCTTTACTACACTAGTTTATGTTTAAGGATAGTCCTATGTCTATGGTGGTCATCTCTTTAAAGACCTCTCCTCCCATTAAGGCATCCTGCTGGCTCTTGTTTTCAGCACCACTCATACCTGCCACGGATTACTGAGGTTATCGCAATCAGTTACTATTAAGAAAAAATAAGTAACATTCTGTAATGCTTTTATTAGCTTATATGGTTGTGCTGGGTCAGCAGTGTTCCGGGTATAGCAGAGACGGACGGACATGCTTCTCGCTTATATGCTGGGCTGGGAAGCATAAGATCAGTGTCACGCCCCACACTTTGTGTATGCCATAGCCATTACAGCTTGCCAATTTCTACATGCCTCGCTGATGAGCGCATGAAGAGTTTAAGCAAATTGCCAGAGTTTAATTTACACATAATTATTGCTTGCAAGAGGTTTTTTTCATGATTTCAGCCCAGTACAAAGAGCCAAGATATATATATAGCTCATTGGCAATGGTATGTCTTTGGCGTTACAGGCCGCTCCAGTACATGGTGTAATCAGACTGGTTTCTTCGCAGGGAACCACTCCACAGTTCTCCGACATCTGCAAGTGATCACTGCAGCCTGTAATAGAGAAATACTTATGAGTTGATCACTGATGATTATTGGAGCAGATTTACAGTTTACTTATAGAGGTCTTCCATGTAATGCGTCCGTTTTAGTGAGTTTGCTTCCTCTAATTTGTCCTGATGAAGATGGCTTTAAGTTATTAAGGAGTCGAAACGTGGACATATCAACTTGCTGACTGTCAAATAGCGTAGTACCCAAAATGTACTCTAACTTTGAGCCATTTTGTTTTCAAATTGTTTTACTACTTGGTCAACAATTTTGATGGATTGTTCTTTGCTACTAGCACCAGCGCACCGGTATTCACTACTGTCAATAATCACCACAACTTCACCCTTTATTGGAGCACCTATTGTAAATCTTTTTTATAATTTTATGGGAATACATTTACTGTTTAATCACATATCTTATATATGCCCTAGAAGTTTAGACATAAACTTCTCCCAAGATAACCATTGTTGCCTGTGCTAAAAGGAAAATACTTCCACAGGCAGCAGTTACTTGAGTGCACAACTCACATAAGGATGTTTTAAAGTTTTGGGATTAACCCCAACTAGAGGAGGAAGGTTTTTTGCGCAATATACTGCCCCTCAAGCAGATGCCCTACCGTTTCATGACATTGTGAAAAATATAGCAGTTAAAAAATGTAAAAATATGGAAAAAGCTTCTTTTCCAAGATTTCCAACAAAGAGATACCCTTTGGAAGGGCTTGATAAGTATTTCTCCCAAGTTCCCAAAGTGAATACCATACCGGCTATTAATGCATCAATATCCTTAGTGGCATCAGAACAAGCATCCTCGTCCTGATGAAGTGGGCAGGACAGTGGAAAGTGCTTTCAAAAGAGGATATTCAGCATCACATTTTGCATTGAGGGCTAACACATATGCTGCATATGCCTCCAAAGCCCTTTAAAAGGACTTCTAAATATTATTTGACTGCTATCAAGAGGGTAAACATCTGACAGAAATTCTGGATAAGATGGAACTACTAGCCCATTTTGAGTCTGATACTTTCTTTTACTGTTTGTGGCAAGCTGCAACTTCAACAGGGACCTCAGTGGCTGAGAAAAGGCTCCTGTGGTTAAAACATTTGACGATGGAACAATCACAAGGTTCATTAATTCACCAACTTCTGTTCATGGGTAAAAAAGCTGTTTGACAGTCAGCTTGATAACCAAAATGCTTTTTCCGTACAGAGACCCCTCAGAAAAGAAGTCATTCTTTTAAAGGAAGCCAGTCCACTCACATCAGGAAAAGAGAAACCAATATTAAATCCTGATTATCTAGGTGCTACGACGGGTGGACGTTCAGCAAAATATAATCTGCAATTGACACGCATCATAGCAGACCAATAGTTCTTCGATGCTATAGAAAATGGATTTTCCACAGAATGTGGAAGGCATGCTTGCAAGAACATTACTTTAGGATCACTACTATACCCAAAGATGCAACCAAAAACAAGCAATCTTGTTGGGAGTATAGTCTGCTGCAGACGAGTGTGATAGTGCAGTTCTACATTCGCAGAGAGGGCGTGGGGTGTATTCAATCATATTTCTAGTGCAGAAACCCAGAGGAAAGCACAGACCAGTTCTGGATGTGAAATAGCTCAGCAAGGTCATCCATTACTTGCCCTTCAGAATGTTGACATTAAAAGCCTTGATCCCAATGTTATCAAAGGTGGATTTTCTTGCCTCCCTGGATTTACAGGATATATATTTTCATGTGCCAGTGAGAAAAGACTGTCAACAATATCTAAGGTTTGCAATAAAGGAGCAACACTATCAGTTCAAAGTGCTTCCTTTCAGACTTGCTTCCTAACCAAGAGTTTTCACAAAGGTATTGTCTAAAGCAGTAGCCTTTCTTCAAGTACAAGGCATACAATTGTTTCCCTATCTTGATGAGTGCTTCATATCTGATGCCAGTGTAACAAAGGTATGTTCCTGCCTGGAGTTCATCATAAATCCATTGTGCAACCTTCATAGAAGAAAACGTGTTCATAGACACAGAGAAGGGACACGTTTTTCTTCCAGAGAACAGGATTCAATCCCCACAGAATCAGGTGTCACAAAAATTGCATCTGCAGTGTTAGACAGTCAGACATTGGTTACGAATCTAAGGGCTTATGTCAGCAACCACCTCATTGATTCTTATGGAGCGTCACCGCCTAGTGTATCACCTGTTAGATAATTGGTTGCTAATACACTGGGCTTCACGAAGCTCGGCCCTATATCAAGAGAAATGAGAATTCAGCTTCAGTGGTGGTTAGAAGAAAATAACTTGCACAAAGGAATATATTTCCAATAGCCAAATCCTTTGATAACAATATCAGATGCAAGCTCATGGGGTGGGGAGCAACCCTCGAAGAGTCAGAAGAAAAGGGAAGGTGGTTCTTAGTAGAGTCATCACACTCCTCGGATGGGAAGGAACTAATGACATATTGTATATCCTGCAAAGGTTTGCTCATCACTTGGAGAACACCTGAGTGTTGATCAGAACTGACAATCGGGTAGCAAAATCCAATCTGAACAGGCTAGGGAGGGCGAGGAACAAGGCTTTAGCCAGGATTGATTGCAAGATAAATCCTTTCTTGGGCAGAGGGTCACCTCCTATCCTTGAAAGCAACATATATTCCCGGGAGGAAGTATGTTCAGGCAGACAGACTCAGCTGCAATCTGCCAACGCCAATCTTGAATCACATAAGCTTACATTTCTTTCGGAAGATTGTGGCAAAGTTAAGAAGCCAATGATTAGACTTATTTGCATCCCCCGAACAGTGCTTTTCTTCCTAACTTTTGTTCTGAAACCCGACCTCGGAGTGTTTGGGTGGTGGATGCTATGTCATTCTCATGACCGTCTGGGACCCTATTTGCGTTATTTCTAATACCACTACTACTGAGACTCTTGCAGAAGATTCAGAGCAAGAAAGTGGAAGTAATCCTAGTTGCTCCATGTTAGCCACATCATCTGTGGATTGCAGTGCATCAATCACTTAGTGAGGGGACATTATCTTCAACTTCTATTACATCCTCCACCTCTTCAATTTTCAATAGTGTCACACAAGCAGCTGAGAACACCACATCTCACGACATGGAAATTGAACGGCTAACCTTGCAGGAGATAGGTTGTCCTTGGGAGGTCACAATTGACATTCAAGCTTCTAGAAAGCCATTGACTTTTGCGACTTAGTCAAGACATTGGAAGCATTTTGATAATTGATGCCAAAGGAAGGGTTAAGAGGCAAAGTCATGTGATCAGTTTCACATATTTGACTTCCTAAGCTATGGATTTTTCATGGAGTTATCCCCATCTGTGTTGACGACCCAATTGGGGGAAATTGGGAGTTTCAGAGAGGCACGTGGATATATTTCCAAAGTGACTCCACTAGTTTTCAAATTATTGAAAAACTTCACATTAAAAAGGCCAGTGGTTCATACACCAGTCGCTAGCTGGGATTTAACTATCGTACTTAATGGTTACAAGAGAAGCCAGTTGAACCTTTGGATACGACAGATGTGCCATGCTTATTGGCATAAGTGTCTTTTTTGAGGGCCAGAACGTTTGGCAAAAGTTTAGGAAAACTAGGTTCTTTGGTAAATAATGATTTCTATATAAAGTTTCTATCAGAGAAGATCCAATCCTAAGTTTAGCCCAAAAATCTGAAAGCAAGTTCATTTCTCACTAAAAATTGTCTTACCCGCACTCGAAAGTAATTCAGGAAATAGTATTCCAACATCTTTGAACATTAAAAGTTTGCTCTATATTTACAAAGGAGTTCCATACTTCTTTTTTTTAAGTTCAAGAAGAGGTTTATTGAAAAGAATAATATGATCATACAAGAAACAATACTTCGTATCAACAGTCAATTGTTAATGCATGAATACAAGAAGGTGTAACAAAGAGCACTAGTGAGATACAATATCCATTAAATTAGTAACAGGATAATATAGAAGAAATGAGTGTGGTCAAAGGTTCACAGAAATCACAAAGAACAATACATGTCAAAAATGTAAAAAAAAATTTTTTTTAAATGTTATAGGAGATGATAAATTAAGCATAATTAAAAACAACAATAGGAGGTCAAGGAGGCTTGATAACTTCTTGTTGCGAGGGATCAGGTAAAGAAGTTCTCTTCACGGTATCGTCAAGAAATTGTGTGAGTGGGTCCCAGAGGTGTAACCTTTTTGTAGCAAGAGAGATAGGGTGAACAAATGCTGTATCGAGCCGGTGATTATGACACACAGCATACCACCAAGCTAAATAAGACAATTTAGAGAAGTCTTTCTAATTTTTTGATATCTGCTGAAAAGCTACAGCTATTAACAAATCAATAAGTAGTAGCTGGGGCTGACCTCCCTCCCAGTCCGGTGTTAAGCTACCTAGGAAAATGTTTGTAAGGGAGAGGGGAATTGTGGTGTGAAAAATAGTGTTGATTTGGTGCCAGACCTGCTTCCAGAATTTAAAAACGTGTGGACAGGTAAATAGCATGTGACGGAGATCAGCATCAGTTTGGGAACATGTCCAACATGTGTTAAGGCTTGTGTTATATATTTTGTTTAGATATGCGGGGGTAAAAAACAATCTATTGTAAATAAAAAAAAGTGTTTGTGTTGTCCTGGCTGCTCTGGATGACTTCCTGAGTTTCATCCAAATTCTGTTCCAAAAAGGAATAGGCCAATTTGTTCCGAGATCGGATTCCCATGAGAGTTCCACTTTGGTTTGTCCCGGATCTCAGGAGATGCCAGCAAACGGGAATAGATGGTGGATGCTTTGGGGTTTATGAGCAAAAGGTTATGCCATGGAAAAAGGGGTTGGGAAGGAGGTGGAGGTGAAGATTTGAGTTTAGCGTAAGTATTGAGTATTGCGTTCTGTAGGGTCAAAAATGTAGGTTTAAAGGAAGAGGGCAAATGATAAAGAGTTTGTAATTGCGTGAATTGAATAGGTGAACCCTGATCAAAAAATTGATGAACCCAACGTAGACCTTTATTTCTCCATACCTTCCAGTATATAGGTTTTCTATTAAGAAGGATTTGTTTGTTATGCCAAATTGTGGAATTGAGAAACGTATCTGAATTATGTACAGCTAAGTGGGGTGCAATGGACAATAGTTTGCAAGATTGCCTGATTACAGGGGTAGAAAGTTTTTGTGGTTTGCGTGTAAAGGAAAGAAATTCCTGAAATGAGAAGGGGGCTAAAAATGAGGTCTCAAGATCCACCCAGAGAGGTTTATCCTCAGATTGATTAGTGATCCAATTCGAAAGTTGTCTTAACTGAAAGGCCTTGTGATAATTAGAAAAATGGGGGAAATTGACACCGCCTTCAGATTTTGGTCTGGCTAATTTTTGTAGCGCCATTCTTGATTTTTTAGCATTCCATAAAAAAGAAGTCAAGATAGAGTTAATCTTTTGAAAAAATTTAGATGGAATGGATAGTGGAATGTTAGAAAGGATATACAAAACTATCGGAGTCAGCATCATTTTGATTGTATCGAGACGACCCCACCAAGAAAGATGAAGGGGATGCCATCTTGCGATTAGTGTTTTAAGTTTAACAGAACATTTGTCTATGTTTAGAGAAATAGATGTCTTTATAGAGGAAGAGAACCAAATGCCAAGATATTTTATATGTTTAGGGTTCCAAGTGAAGTTAGAGATCTTAAAATCTTCTTTAAAGGTATATTTAGTCAAGGGTAATATCTCACACTTTCCTCTATTCAGTTTATAACCAGATACCAGTCCATAGGCCTCTACCTCTTCCATAAAAGCTGTGAGTGAGGATTGTGGTTGGGAAAGAAAGACCAAAATATCGTCAGCATATGCTGCTAATTTAATTTGTTGAGGGTCCGAAACAAAACCTGTGATTAAATGATTCTGGCGAATCCTTGACAGAAAGGGTTCTAAGGCCAAATTGAAAAGAAAAGGGGACAAGGGGCAACCTTGGCGTACTCCTCGTTGAAGATTGAAGTAGGGGGAGATGAGGCCATTGATGGAAATGGCAGCCTTGGGGTCAGAGTAAAGTAGAGCGATTAAAGAAGTGATCCTTGGTCCAAACCCGAACCACTTAAGAGCGTGGAAGATGAAAGGCCAGTATACCCTATCGAAGGCTTTTTCTGCATCTAACGCGATTGCTGCCAGAGAGTCCGGGTAATGTGATGATTTAGATAGGATGTCAAAGAACAAACGCGTGTTGTCAGTGATATTGCGACCCTTTACAAACCCTGATTGTTCCTTTCCAAGCAGCATGGGAAGATGTGGTTCTAATCTTAGGGCTAAAGCTTTTGAGAAAATGTTATAATCCACGTTGACTAAGGAAATAGGTCTATAACTCTTACAATAACGTAGATCCTTATCAGCCTTCGGTATTAGACAGATCAAGGCTTCGGAAAAGGAGCCAGTGGAATTGCAGGAAGTGATAAAGGAAGAAAGAAGAGTGTGTAAATGTGGGAGTAATAGATGAACAAAATGTAAATAAAATTCCACTGTGAAACCATCTGGGCCTGGGGCTTTGTCTTTTTAAGGGTTTTTAAAGCATTTAACAACTCTGTTTGTGTGAGATCAGCCTCCAAAGAAGCTAAGTCCAATTGGGGATTAGTATGTTTTTGAATTGTAGAGAAGTATTGGGATATGTCTGTATCTGAGGGTGTGTTTTCCGGCGTGTAAAGAGCTTGATAGAAATGTACAAATTCTTGGAGTATTTCAGGGTCTTTAAGTTTAGGTGTTTGACTATCATCTATAATAGAATCGATATGGAGTTTCTGTTGTTTAATTTTTAGGTAATTGGCTAAAAGTTTGCCCGATTTGTTTTGCCCCCCGTAATACTTCGCTGAGGATTTCAATAAATATAGTGAGGCCTGTTCAGTAGTGGATTCATTAAAAGCAATTTTTGCAGTAATAAGATCTTTGAGGGATTCCTTCGATTTGGAGGTGTAGAAGGAGTGCTCAAGTTTTTTAATCTTGGCAAGGAGTGTGTTATGTAGTGAGCGGGAAACTTTACGTTTATTTGACACAAATCTAATAATAAAGTCCCGGGCGGTGGCCTTAAAGGCGTCCCATACTGTATGAAAGGAAACATCATTCGTTAGATTAATGTGAAAAAACTCTTGAGCGAAAGAGGCAAAAGATGAATTAAAATTCGGGTCAAGGAGTAAGGAGTTATTGAAGCGCCATCTTTTTGGTACTGTGGATTGGTTTAAAATGTCTAATTGAATCGAGACAGGTGCGTGGTCTGAAATGAGAATGGGGCCAATGTCAGCAGAACGTAGGGATTGTGAAATGTTGCGAGAAATAAAAATATGATCAATCCGAGATTGTGTTTGATGTGGTGGGGAGAAAAAAGAGTATTCCCTTGTGGATGGGTTACAAAGGCGCCATGAGTCTAATAAGTTTCTCTGTTGAATAGTTCGTGTGAAAATTTTGTGTGACGTGTTTGGGATAAAAGAGGCTTTAGAGTTTCTATCAATAAATGGGTCCATGACTTGATTGCAGTCACCTGCAAGAATAAAGTTTTCTGATGGGTATTTGAGCATTAACTGAGAAATACTAGACCAGGAGTTCCATACTTCTAATGCTCTATTTGTATCACACAGTGCTATCAACAGATGTAATAAGGGTACAACAGCTACCCTAAGTAGATGGGTCAAGATATATATTTCCCCTGGGAATGTAGTCTGGGAAAACTTGCAAGGTCAGTCTACTAGGTCGGCCTCGACCTCCTGGGCTGAATCAGCTGGGGTGTTCCTACAAGAGATATATAGGGCAGCCACTTGGTCTACACCTAACACTTTCGTTTGCATTACCGGTTTGAGTTAAATGGGGATGACTCCAAATATTATGCTACAGGTGTGTTACAAGCTGCAATTAAGTAATTGCATGCATATTTGACTTATGAAAAGAGAAAATAAATAAAATGTTTGGCAAAGATTTTTATTAGCTTGGAGGCTTTTCTATATCCTCAATCATTATGACTAGGATGAAGGGAGCTGATGATGAGGTAATCAACCTATTACTTTTCCGTAATCTTCATTGCTGGAAAGTAATTCGTTAATTCGGATTCAGTGATCTGAAACCACAGTCCACCTATTTTGTATAATTTAAGCCTCTCTTTTGTGTACAAAAGCTGAACACCTTACTCTACAGCTAGAAATCGGAATCTGTAGGTGTGTGCATTGACCATATCAGGTTTCTACAGCATCTTCCTGAGCCTGTAGTAATTAAATAGCGGGCGAAGAGTTCCTGCAGGAAGTTGTGCGTGCGCACTTTGCCTCGGTGTTTTCAGGATTTTCATGGAACGGACCACAGCGTCAGCAAAGGCAGTGTTCTGATTGGGTTTTAGTTGATTACTGGTGTGCTATACTGACGCAGTGAGAGTATATTGCAGTTGCATGTAGGTGTGAGTACATCCCCCAGAAGGAAGAATGTGCTCACAGTGGACTGTTAAGCAGTTCAGACCTTTTGAGGGAGCCTCCCGGAGCACATTGGGTGACCTAATCTTCAAGGCTCTGCTGTGTTTGGCTCAATCTTGGAGCGATCTGAAAGTGGTGCTGTGCACGTCAAAGGTCGTGGCTCTCTGGACATTTCTAGAACTCAATGAGCTCTGTAGACATGCACAGAAATATAGTATTTCTGTCAGAAGTGTGAAAAGCAGCCTTGTGTGCTATGGCTCAGCATTCTTTCATCTTTATACCTGAAGTAGTAATGCATTGTAGGCGCCAAAAGCCCATAGGATGAAAACGAGGCCTGGTCAACATGTGTAGGAAGAACTCTGCACAGGAGCTCTCACCTACAGCTGGCAGGACAGCTGGCCGGGGCGACACTGGTGGGGTTGTTGGCAGAGGCCTGTGCCAGTGGTGACCCATCGAAAAGCCTGAAAGGTTGTGCAAGGGGGTCGTCCAAGAGATACAACCCCAGTGTAAATGCAATCATAGATTTTCTTTTAGAATGACTGTTAAACAACCAAACTGAATAGTTTAATTCCGTCTTAAGTTTGTAAGCCCTTACAAAAAACGAAATATAGTGAAACTAAAGGAAAAGAGCACTGGCAGTCATGGTTGTGTTTCAAAACTCATTTCCCTTTTTGAACTAGTGGGTTTTGTGATGTTTGCATTCTGTTTGTGGAGCAACGTTTTAGAATAAAGGGTCAGCTTTTTGGGGCCTTACTGATTTCAGCCAGCATCATTTGTGAAATAGTGACTTGGGCAGCTTCGGTCTTTTTTCTGTTTGTAGCTCTTGGGTGGAAGACACATTTTGATAATGTTCTGTATGTGCATGTACCATCTATATAGACATCACGGTTACTGGTGTGATTTAGTATTTCAGATTTTAGTGTTATTACATTTGTTCATGCTCTATTCCCCACACACTTACATGGGTTGGGGGTTCTGACTTCTCGGTTATGGGGAATAAGCGAGTTAGCTTAGGTTCTACTAATGATGCCTGGACGCGAGAACCCTTTAGCACCCTGGTGTTGAGTCCCTAGGCAGGCTTACGTCCTCTGAATGTAAGATAAAAGACATTCACATTGGATTATGTTTAAGAACTGTTCAAAGAAAACCTGTAAAACGTGTCTACGCTGTCCCTTCAGATTTTACTGCATATAACTCTGCTAGCCTTTCCATTCTCGAGAGATCATGCTCTTCTAGCAGGGGTGAACAGGGCATCAAGAGACCTGCCAATCAATCACTCAATCAATCAAGTAACTTTATTCGATCCAGTTAGGCGACAAGGATCATGAAAGTACAATACATTAAAAATTCTGATCATTAAAATACAGTAAGGGGTTAAAATACAAAGTACCTTACCGGTCAATAAAATACAGTGAGAGATTGAAATACAACGCATATATTACAAACCTTAGACAGCAGGACTTTCAGGTCTGGCTGTTCTTCGACAAACGGAATTTAGTTAATTAGTGCCGCTAACCATAGTAGTGAACACAGTGCAAATTCAAACATCTCCATTGCCAGCATGATCCCCAAGGTATAAATGGCTATAAATTGGTTGCAGATAAACAACTACCAGACTCATAAGAGCAATAAAAACCACCTAAAAAAACGTATACAGATATCAATTAAAGAATTGATAAAAAAGGGCACCAAGTAGGGTTTTTTCTTAACAACCTAGATTACTAAGTGATAAGTAAAATCAGTTAAATGACCTTTTGACCATTCCACAATTCTCAATTAATAAATTACCTCCTTCCCCTGCAAGCACAAAGAAATGAAGCTACAGAAAAACAGACAAAAGGGCCATTAAGCTTTTTCAAGAAATACAAAGCAGGGCGGCATTGTAAAAAATTACATCATCTTAAAAGGGGTTAAATGCATCTGGCTCTTTGTGCTTTATAAAAGTGGCAGAAGAAAAAGACATGAAGGTCAGATTGTTCCGAAAAATTATCACATGGGCAAGGTATCAAGTCTTTAAATGAATACCTTTCCGCAGGAAAGCCCAGCATCAAAGGAATTAGATTTGTGCGAAATCTCAGAAGAATGAACCTGTGCTGTGAGTTTCTGACTCTTTCTAAGTACGAATACTCGCCCTCCATTGGGGACGTGGTCAGTTGTTACAACATTACAGGAGATTTTGCGTGGTGCTTTTCCTTTCTATCGTATTTTGTCTTTGCTAAAAATATTGCCTTCAGTCTCTTTTTTGGTAATTTGGAGCAAGAACTCGGATTTGGGAATAGTTCTAATAGGCCTAACGAAATCAGTGTAGCTTTGACATACTGCAACCAGATAATCTTATGTACATTGTCCAGTGACAGGCAGTTTTTTTATTATAGTCTGTGTTAAGTTTACTGAGTCTCTTTTCCAAACTGAGTGCCATAGCATAATAGGGGCAAGCCTTATCTCAGTCACGTAGGGTTAGCCTAGTTCTAGATGGCAAACATAGTTAGAGAATGTGCTAGGAAAGGAGACTATCCTCTTAAAGAATACATCCTCTAACATTTGGAGAGACTCTATTGGGCCTGTCCCCCACAGCCCTGCCCTGTATGTTGTAACCAACTTGCCAATCCTACTGTATGGTCATAAAGTGTATTTCATGAGGTCAAATGAGTATCAAGTTTACAACAAAAGTTTGTTTGCTTTTGCGGCATTGACATGAACTGAATACTGAGAAATGATAAGTACCCAGTTGAGTTTCTTGGAAGGAAGGTACCCATTTTTAGGTCTGGCCTAGGCAGCGCATGCCCCGTCTCTTCGAGACATGTTGTATCTGTGGGCTTAGAGCATGCCCATCACTTTTCATTCATTCCTTTGTGTGCCTTTCGGAACCCCTTGCTTTTCTATGGTGAATCGGGTATACTTGTCCCTCTTTTTGCTGTGTTGCTCCCTCCCATGGAGCCTGGCCCTGTTACATGTAGCATTTCCCTTCTGCCCATTTATGTTCATTTCGGCGCACTATTTCTTTCTTTTGCCTTGGCTCGTCTTTTAGGATTGTTGTGTGTTTTGGCTTTCCGAAAAAAACATGCTCAGCCGACATTTTTAGTGTCGCAAACATGCAGCTAACGTACACGGCGATCTGCGCCATTAGTCTCTTGTCTTCATAGCCCGTTGATCGCCATGTACGTTAGCTGCATGGTCAGTGCAATCCTGTCTAGGCTGGGAGAAGCTCAGGCGTATACCGCGGCGCCATGTTGGATGGGGAGATCGCCGTGTACATTAGTAGTCCTAGTAGTCCTCTGGCTCTCCATCGCCACACCAGACCCAGATAACATTTGAAATACTTCCAAGACTGTTAGCTAGTTTGACCCAGCATCATTTGTGTTAACTTGGTGCTACTGAAGAAGAGATGTAGAATTATTTTGTTCCTGTTTTAATATTGACTTGATCTCCTTGAAAAAGACAGAATCCACGTCCGCTGTTGTGATGAAAAAAATTGTACAGAGGTTTAACATTCCGGACAGAAACTTTATTGCTAAACATTTTAAGGATTCTCTGTTTACGTTTTTTTGAAAACCGAAAATGGTACTGTTTCTATCACGATTACAGGATGTTTAGGTGAGTGCCAGATCCTGTTTATCGCTCTTCTGGTCACTCTCTGCCCGATATTTCTCCCGAGCGCCCCACACCATAATTACCTACAGGCCATAAAAACAAGAAACTAAGGCACTGGAGCTGCATGTAAAGTTTTTGACATTTACATTTGTTTTTCATGTGTTGTTGAAGTTAAATATGGTGGTGTTCTCTCTCGCCGGTATGCTTCCCCTCACCCCCTCCGTGATGGACTCACCCTTGTTTTTGTTGGTTTCTGCCCATAATACGAGCGCACATATTTCAGTCGCTCCGTTCCTGTTTATCGACACGTTTGCTGTGACAGATGTCGCTCCGTTCCGGTTTATCGTCACATTTACCACATTTGACATCAGCGCTCGAGTTTTGAGTCACTACGTTCCTGTTTATCGTCACATTCGCTGTGACAAATGCCACTCAGAGCACCGTTCCTGTTTATCGTTACATTTGCCAGTTTTTTTTACATTATGTGTTGTAATTTTGGGTTTTACTTTCTTTTAAGCATAAAGTTTTATTTTTAAAATGTAAGCATGTGATGTAAAAACCCTTCGCTCATTTCGATCCTCATAACGCTCAATCCATAGATTAGCAGAAGCAGAGAGCCTGAGAGGATTGTTCTCAGGAGGGGCAGGAATAACACCTGGCACACTGCGCATTCGCATACTCTCTGTGCGTGACTCCGTTATTCAGCAGGCACCGGGGCCACTCTCTGCCCAATAGTTCTCCCCAGCGCCCCCTCCATAATTGCCTACAGGCCATAAAAACAAGAAACTAAGGCACTGGAGCTGCATGTAAAGTTTTTGACACATACATTTGGTTTTCGTGTGTTGTTGAAGCTAAATATGGTGTTGCTCTCTCTCGCCGGTATGCTTCTCTCCACCCCCTCCATGATGCACTCACCCTTGTTTTCGTTGGTTTCTGCCCGTAACATGAGCGCACGTATTTTCAGTCTCTCTGTTCCTGTTTATCATAACATTTGCTGGGACAGATGTTGCTCCGAGCTCCGTACCTGTTTAGCGTCACATTTACCACATTTGACACGAGCGCTTGAGTTTTGAGTCGCTCCACTCCTGGTTATCATTACATTTGCTGTGACAAATGTCGCTTCGAGCTCCGTTCCTGTTTATTGTCACAATTGCCAATTTTTTTTACATTATGTGTTGTCATTTTGGTTTTCACTTTCTTTTAAGCATAGAGTTTTAGTTTTAAAATGTTGACATGGGATATAAAAATAATTCGCTCATTTTGATCCTCATAATGCTTGATCCATTAGCAGAACCAGAGCGCCTGAGAGGATCATTCACGGGAGCGTTGGGGCTAACATCTAGCACACTGCTCATGCGCATACTCTCTGTGCGTGGCTCGTTACTTCAGCAGGCGCTGGCATGGCAGCCAGTTCCTGTAATGGACAGTGGAGCGCTTAACACTTTCAGGCTGCCTCAGCCACCAGTACTTCTAAAGCAAAGGTGCTGCAAGTGAGTCAGTTTATTCTGCTTAAAAACACAGCGAAGCATTATAAATGTTCTGCTTTACTTATACTCACCTGCTCCCTGTTTTTACAACCCTGTGTCTTCCCACCCACCTCATCTCTGTTTCTTCACAACCCCCGTTAGCCACCCCCACCCGATTGACAAAGCCAATTGGTCTCCCATCGGCGAGACCTATTGGCTTTGCCAATGCTTGTTAAGGTCTGTACTGACAGCGTAGCTGTCTCATAGACCTATTGTTACCAATTCATTAAAATATACAAAGAGTGGGCTTTGACTCCTCCCAGGGGAGCATTTTTCTCTCACGCCATGCTGTCGACTGCTTGGTGCATCATACCACCTCCTTTGGAGAGCTTGCATTGAAGTGCATTTGGCACTATTTTACTTCTCAAAAGTACATTGAATCATCACACAGGAAACTATTTATCTCATAGATGCACTATGTACATAAAGCAGTCGTTTTTGTTATGTTTTTGTTCTCTGTAGCAGGTCTTTCTTTAAACTTTTAATAAGGATTCAGAGTAAAAACAAGATATATTGTCTTTGTTGGTG
Organism: Calotriton arnoldi; assembly: GCA_963921515.1. Lineage (NCBI taxonomy): Eukaryota > Metazoa > Chordata > Amphibia > Caudata > Salamandridae > Calotriton > Calotriton arnoldi. The sequence goes on along the minus strand of CAWUFW010003076.1, from coordinate 1,452,916 downwards.
CACTTGCTCTGGAGATCTGCGTGCAGCCTGCAAAGCTCAGGAATCAAACCTTTTGCTTCAACTCATCCTTTAAGGCAGATACAGTGGATAATGTTCAGGTGTTTAAAGGGGAAACCTGGCATACAGTGTCATGAAGGGTATTTTCTAAGCCTGGGTGAAGTTCGCGAAGTTCCGCATAGCGGAGTTCCGCGAAGTGACAAACTCCGCCAAGCTACGTGGAGTTCCGTGAGTGGTGGAGTGAGTTACCTCACGTCTTTCGCACTGATTTTTAGTGCCGGGTGTTTTTCCCACGCTGTAAAATCAGCGCGAACAGCATCTTGCACAGTGCAAGAGGGCGCTGCTTCTTTCTGCTGCTCGAGTAGAAGTTCTACTCGAGCGGCAACTTCCTCAACGTGACCAGAAGGTTTCTCAACGCGAGCGGTAGAGACCATCTGTGACCGTCTGCATCGAGAAATCTTGCTGGGAAGTGGTCTAGCGTTGGATTTTCCTCGCTCGCGCTTGCCAACTTACCATTGGCGGGCGAGGAGAAAACTCAGTTCCGCTGAGCGGAGGTTTTCTGAACTCTGCAAACTCCGCAGAGTGCGGAGTGCGAAAAATTCCGCAAACTCCGTGAACGGAGTGGTGTTCACCACCCAGGCTTAGTATTTACAACATTGCAGCAATCAAAAGAGAGTCATCCCTGGATCACGTGAAAGGAGCCAACTTGTTCTAGGAGAAAAACCTTTTTCGGTCGAGCCTAGACAGTGAGCATGCTCTGTCTTCGAGGAATGCTGTATTCACTCTCTGGGCTTTGCACACGCCCACTGCTTTTAATTGGTTGTTTCATGGGCCTTTAGAAATTCCTTTGGTTTTGTTGGTGATAGCTTGCATTTGTCCCGCTTTTTGTCTGTTTTGTCCCCTCCCGGGAGACTGCCCCTGCTACATGGATCCTTTCATTATTGGCCACATGTTTTAGTTTGGGCGCACAACTTTTTTTTTATTTATTTAGCTTTGGTTGGCACCTCAGTCTCTTCTTCCTCCTCCTCGGCGAACAGACTAACATCGAAACATTGTGCGGCACAAGCAACAGCAATGGATGTAAGTTTGGGCGCCAAGCCCCTGCTCTGTTGGGTTGAAGGGTAAAGTGGGGCATCATCCCAGACTATTAATGAAACCACGAGCCCCGTCTGCTTTTTTTGGTTTGTTTTCATGGTTTTCCCCCAATTTTGCTTCTGTAACTGTAATGTTTTATTTACAAGTACTTCTGTTTGTGGGTGTGCGGCTGCACGCCTTTTGTCAGCACGGCGTACGCCGCGCTACATGTTTGGCTTAAATCACCTTATCTCACCGTGCTCTGACGGCCCCCAATTTTGCTTCAGTTACTGTAAATTTTTATTTACAATGAGCACTTCTGTTTGTGAGTGTGCGGCCTCGCGCTTTTTATCAGCACAGCAGCTGCCGTGCTTTATGTTTGGTGTAAATCACCCAATTCCCCATGCCGTACCCCACCACCTACAACACGCCACTGCTGCTCCAACACCCTATAAATCTTTAGTTTAATCCTAATTTTTGAACTGTTGAACGTATCCGCCACAACGCGCTTCTTCTCTTTGCAAGCACATACTACTCCGTTCTTGTTAAGTTTTCTTTTATGTCATTTGGCTAACTTCAGTTATAAAGCACGAAGCCAACAAAAGCATCAACTTGCACTAAACTGTGCTTGCGTACTGCGTCGCATCAGGAAACGGCAGACATGCTAGAGCCAGGCAAAATGTCCACAGCTACTTCAGTCTTAATTGTCAAATGGATTATTTGCCGCTTTTATGTGCACAGGCTCTGTTGCACTCGTGACCTCGCTAATCTGCCTCTGTTCATGTTTATTTTCTGTTTGGAAGTTTCAGAATAAGCTGCGCTTAGCACCCTCGCACCCTCCTCCCACCCCTGTGATTTAACTCAACACCCTCACCGCGCTTCGATGTCTTTAGCATCCTCCTCCCTCATGTTTTAATTTTTGACATGCACTCTTATTCACTGCATGTCTCTGCAGTCCCTCTCCTTCACCACAACTTTTTCTTACAACTGATATGCATGCTCATATGTTGGCTGTTTTCTCTGTGTTTCTGCCTGTAGCCCCCACAAGGTAGCATCAGCGTGACCAAAAACTCAGAGCAGTGCAGGACATACAAAGTTGACTGTGTTGTGCTTGTCGTGCGTGTTCAAGGAAGCACTTCTCCAGCTCTCTTTTTGTCTAGGTTTTGTTTAACGCAGCCCCCTGCATCTGTGTGTCTGCATGCTGACCCCTCCCCCCCCATTGTTTATCTGCAAATGTGCATGTGTGCCTCTTTGCATGTGTGTGTATGTGTCGGTATGTCTCGCGTTCTCTGCATTACCATTATGTTTCATGTGCATATCTCCTCATCCTCGTGGCAGTCTGTGGGTAGGCGTGCATGTTAGCCTCTGCATGTCTGTGCACATGTATGTCTCTGTGAACGTCTGTCACCAAACAAGACTGCATGTTTCTATCTTCCCTTTTTTAAATACATGCTGAAGTCTATGTGTGCATGTCTGGATGTTTTCCTTTACTTGTCTGTGTGATGGTTAATTAAAAATGTTCCTCTGTGACTAACAGCCTGTCCGTATTGGTTTGTCCTTATTACTCTGTGACTGTCTGACTGTAGTTGTGTGCTTGTCTCCAAATGTGTGCTGCTTTTTACATTCCTTTGCGCTGCATAAGTGTGGCTCGGTGTATTTTGTGTACGTTTGTGACTGTCAGTGTGTGTGCACACTTGCATCTGTACGGTTGCGTGCTTGTAGCTATCACACTGTCTGTGTTGGTGTGCACACTTGCGTCTATCGCAGTGTCTGTGCACACTTTCTTCTGTTGCCATGTCTGTCCGTGTGCACACTTGCATCTGTCTCTGTGTCTGTCCGGGAGGAGACTTGTTTAAACATTGTTTTAAGCGCAGTCAGTCGCTAGCATCCTCTATCTGATCCACTAATAATGGGATTACATCAACCCGGAATGGAAAAATACTGCATTTGTGGATGTTGTAGCACCCAGGATAATGTGGTGCATACCTAAATACTTATAAGGTCCCAAAGGCGAGAACTATCAGCTATGCCAATGCTTGTTCTTAAAAAGAACTCTCACTCACTGAATGTTATTCAGTGACCTGTTTCATCATCGAGTTCTTCATGATCCTCTGAGGTTCGAGGTGTGCTACGACATTGTTCTTCACAAGGGAGCACTTTTCAAGGAAAAGGGTGTAGGATCTATATGAAGTGATGGTTAAAATTGCCCAGGCGGTGCCCATATCAGTGTTTATTCCAGGGTCTATCTGGCAACATTAATACCTGGGGAAGATGGGTTGAATTGAGTTACTGTCACTCCTTAGCCCTAAATATGATCAACTAGTTTCTGGCACGTACCCCAATACAGTGGCTTTCGTCAGGATCTGTGAGTCTCTATTAGTCCCCTTTGGGAAGGGGTGTGGATATTATCTACATTGTGGCAAAATTCTCACCTCTGTAATGCCAAAAATGCAGTAATCGATAGCTTGCAAAGTCTCTGAAACAACGGAAATCTATGTTATCAACCTTTGAGCCATTTGATGTGAAATCTAGTTTTGTAATTTGAATCTGCAAATTTTTCGAGGAAACAGTGCATCATATGGAAAGTTTGGCAAATCCACAATTATACAAAACGCCCTGCAGCCTTGGAACTGGTCCTCAACTCGCAATGAACACTGAGTGTGGCATTTGCAGTAAAAACAAAACATTTTTCCGCATCCTCGCCATTCTGTCACCTCCATTCCTCTTCCCACCAGCCTACAGTTCGACTTGACCAGGCACAGCCTTTCTCCTCGGTCTTGTTAGGCGTTCGCTGTTCTGTTCTTTTCATTCAACAGCTCTTAGCTCCCCGCACCAGAAGGGGGCAGGCTGTTGCTGAAAGCCCTGGATCCCAGCCTAATAGAGCTGTACTGGAGTCACCATCAGGCCTGCTCCATGGAGGAGAGCTGAGGAGTTAAATATATTTAGGTGAAATCCCATGGAAATTGAGCCATGAAGAGTTCAGAACTGACAAGCCTACCTGCCTCCGGAGGACAGTAGCTGAGCTTTTATCATCGACGGTTGCGACTGTAAGGTATGACTTTTGAGCCGAATCCCCACACCTCGGCGACTGAACGTCATTGTACACTTGCATCACTCCCAGATGAAACCTGGGTGCCACAAGTGAGACTGGAAAGGGCTTTAGAAACTTAGAAAGGCGCTCTAGAGGCTGCAGCAGTAAGGCAGGACTGCAGCCAGTGTCCACCAGATGTCTAAGCCCCCTGTGGTTCTAAGAGGATGCAGGTCTGGCCTGTGGGCTGACAGTCACCCTGCAGACAGGGGGTGGGGTCTGATGTCTCCTCGCAGATTCCACCTTTCCGCTCTCTCTTTTTTCTCACGATGAGATGATTGTGGCACAACCCAAGGTTAGAGTCATTAAAACACCACCGGCAGAAGACAGCAGTTAAAATATAATGACAAATGAGATATTGATACAGCTCTGCACCACTTTTCCTCAAAAAGATGAATTCTATTTTCTTTATTTTTAAATACGTCTTTTTATTGAGGTTTTCTCCAAAGGTTTTACAACTCGGTAATGGCGTAACGTGGCAGGCATACAGTGGCAGTGGTCATACACAGCTCAAACAATAAACTCAAGAGGCGTCGCCACACCAGGCAAGTGGAGGTCTCACGTCAATGTGCCAGGGGGCTGTTGCAGGCTACGGGGGATGGCAGGCCAGACAGGGCGCATGGGAGGACGGGGAAGAGTGCAGGAAAAGGCCAAGTGTTGCGGCTACAAAATCTGGGATGATCACATGTTAGGCAGAAAGGGGGTAGGCGCTATATGGGGGGAGCGAAGAGGCAGCATAAATAAACAGCAGTCCTCCCGTGGATAATGTATCCGAATCTGAGGAGGACCCCCTACTGCTGATCAGTTAATTTAGAGAGACAGGCCTCCCAGCCAGGGAGGTCCCACAGGCCTCCCAGCTAGGGTGCCCTCCCTATGCAGCTCAGCCTTCACCCATCTGGTGAACATCGCCAAGCACTGAGCAGAGGTTAGAGGAATGGGAGAGTTCCATCTGGATGTGACATCTTTCTTTGCCAAAATAAGAGCTAAATCAAGGAAACGGGTAGCACCCCTACAGTTCCGTGGTCTGGTGGAGAGATTCAGGATGCCCGTGAGGTCCTCCAGTTGCGTGAGGATGGAGGGCCAATAAGTCTGCAAGTGTATGCAGTCCCATATGATGTGTTTCAGATTAGCTGCCTGAGTGCAACATCTAGGGCACAAGTCGGAGGCACTGGGAAAAAGCCAGGTGATTTGCTTAGGGGAAAGATATGCGCAATGTAGGATGTAAAACTAGATGTGTTTGAGGCGAGCATTAAGAGACACTCTTCTTGGAAATGCCAGTGCCTATTCCCACTCCTCATCCCGAAGTGGTCTGCCAAACTCCTCCTCCCAAACCCCCCTCAATGGCTGCAGTGAAATCTGCATGTGCACAAGGATGGCCCTAGTAAGCCAGGTAATTATTATTATAACATTTGTAGAGCGCTACTGTTACCCGTGGGTGTCCTGGTGCTATGTGAAATCTTACCCGAGGATCGAACCAGTGTCATTCTAGTCAGTGAACAGCCAGGTTTTTAAAGCTTTTCGAAAGGCCAAAAGGCTCGACATACCTGTAAGATATAGGGGAAGCTTATTCCACGCTTTGGCTGCATTAGCTACAAAGCTTTTTCCACCCCAGGTGGCCTTTTTTTACAAATGGCACATAAACCAGTTTGGCATCAGATGAGCGCAATAGTCTGTTTGGTGTATACCAGTACAGCCGCTCTTTTAAATAGGCCGGCTCCATAAAGTGCCTTGTGAACCAGACACATTGCCTTGAACATAGTACGCTTCCTCACTGGCAGCCAGTGCAGTTTCCGTATTTCTTTCGCTATTGAAGCGTATTTTGGGATGCCCGACACCAGTCTAGCAGCCGCATTCTGAAGGAGTTGCAACTTCTGCAGTGAGCCTTCCTGAATATTGAAGTACAAACTATTACAGTAATCCAGTCTCGACATAGTGAGAGCTGTGATAACTATTTTACGACAATCTGTAGGTACCAGTGGCAGAATTTTCTTGCATGACCTCAGAGCGAAAGACGTAGCAGAGACCACCGAGTTAACCTGGTCTTTGAAGTTGAGCTTCTGGTCCACCCACACACCTAGGTTTTTAACCTTCCTGTTGGGTGCGGGAAGGGGGCTCAGGGAGTCTGGCCACCATTCTGGAGTCCAAAAATTAGGATCATTCCCAAAGCATATCACCTCCGTCTTACTGGAGTTTAGCTTAAGGCAGTTTTGGGCCATCCAGATCCCTACGGCATTCATGCACTCTTTAAAACGAACTGCCGTGCTCTTTGACTCAGCTGGTAGAAGAGACACCACAATTTGAGTATCATCCGCATAAGTAGTTAGACTGAACCCAAATGACTGAATAAGGGGCGCCAAAGAGGACACATATATATTAAATAGTGTCGGACTCAGTGAGGAGCCTTGCGGGACCCCACATGGTAGTGAAAAAGGTTTGGATACAAATTCCCCCAACATTACCCGCTGACTCCGGTTTGACAAGAATGATCTTAGGAGTCTCCAGGCCGAACCCTGTACCCCAATCTCCTGCAGCCGGTCCATCAACAAATCGTGATGGACCGTGTCAAATGCTGCAGAGAGATCTAACAAGATCAGAGCAGCCTTGCCACCTTGATCTAGAATGGTCCGTATCTCTTCAGTAGATTTCAAGAGGGCAGCTTCGGTGCTGTGGCCCCCTCGAAAACCATACTGAGTTTGGTCCAATGCTTGTGTAAACTCGAGAAATTGGCTAAGTTGCGTATTTAAATTTCTCTCGATGATTTTAGCAGGTACCAGAAGTCTGGATATTGGTCTAAAATTGTTAGGGTCTTTTGTATCAAGATTCGGTTTCTTCAGAAGGGGGAGAATAGAGTTTTTTTTCCAGTCTAACGGAAAATGTCCCTCTGAGTACATCAAATTAAAAACTTAACTTACAGCCTCACCCATGGTGTGGAGCAGTTTTGCAGTAGTTGATGCGTGTCAGGTTAAGAGCCCTGCGCTCCTCACGTGTCCCCCAGCACATCCCGGAGGGAAGCATAAAGGAGAAACTGTCCCTCAGGAAGGGCATATTGTTTCACCAGAGCCTCGAACGGCAGAAGTTGCCCATTGGCATGATAGTGTTCCATACAGGGGGGGCTCCTCTGCTAAGGTGGAGGAGCGTCGCCCCACTGCTCTTCGAGCAGGAAAAATTAAATGATAATAACAGAGTTATTATACTTTATTTTTCGCAGGTTCGGGGCTGGGTTAGGGCGGGGCTGGGCTGGAGGCACAGGGGGAGGAGTGGTTAGCACACTCCAAGTGGGCATGACTGCTTGGCCGGGCATCTTGGCCCGGCCAAACAGTCATGCGCACTTTGCATGTTTCCCACCAGGCTGCATTACACAGCCTGGTGGGGAACATGCCCAGGCCCCCAGTCCCCATCTGAGCGCCGATCCAAGGCACTCAGACCAATAATAACGTTGCATTACAGCGTTGTGATTGGCTATGGGGAGCCTGGGTGCTTCCTGGTTCCGGGACTCGCCGAGAAGCGGAGGAGAGACTCGGCTGGCGGAAGAGGTAAGTGTTTTTTCCCCCCCTGCCCTCCACCCTCATTACCTCCTCGTCCTGTCTTCCCGTCCCATTCCTTAACAGTGAGCAGCTAGTCTGCTCCACAGAAACCTATTACCTAGCCGAGCTTTTCGCACTTCCCCCAACATGGCGCCACCATCAGGTGACAATAAAGGGGGAAGTGCGTCATAGAAACATCCTGTTCTTTTTTTTCTGCATTCGCAGTTCCTTCGTGTGCCTAGCGGAGCTGTGGGGTAAGTTTTCCCTTATTTTCTTTTATGTTTGGTCGGCCTGCTTTAGCGGCCGCCTTCTTGCTTCTGTATGTATGCCCTGGACCCTCCGCTTGTGCTGCCTGCTGTGCCTGCCTTGGTCGTGGTCCGCTCTAGCGGCCGTTTGTGCCGGTTGTGCTCACCTGATGGGGGATGTCTCCGCGGCCTGCCTTAGCGGCCGTGTTCCTTCCTGCCGGTCCCGCTAAGCCCTGCGTTAGCGGGCAGGGTTGCGGCGGTGTTTCATGCGGCGGGACTGGTCCGCGTTGTTGCTGGTATCTCTGGGGCAAATTTTGGCCGGCCGGCTGCTTTTTTAAGCGCCGGCCCCTTTTCCTGGTCCTGCGTGAGCTCTGGACCTCGGGACTTCGTTTGTTTTAAAGGTCCTTTTCCTCATGCACCCGTCCTCTGTGAGTGCCTGTTCTGGTGGCGTTTTGCTGTGTTTCTGAGCGTTGCTGATCCCCGAGGTTGCTGTCATGGACTCGGGTGCCTCTTCATCCGCTCCTCCTCTTGATGCCCTGCGCCTGTTGATTGATGAGGCGGTGGCTGCTGCCTTCCGGGCTCGGGAGGCTGCTGGCCCTCCTGCCAAGGTGCCTCGTGGGTCTGTAGATCCGCTGGACGCTCCTGATGGCGAGATGGGTCCTGATGAGGAGGAATGTGTCCGGGGACGCTTTGTTCAGGGTGCGGAGCTCTCTGACTTGTTCGCCCATGTGCGGGATAATTTGGGGTTCACTCCTCCTGTGTCCGATGTCCTGGAGGATGACTTCTTTACGCAATATCACCAGCCGACTCCTGAGTCCTTCCCCTTGCATGGTGCTGTGTGCAAGGTGCTGGATCATGAGTGGAAGGAGGTGGATAAATCCGCCTTCCCTCGCTTTCTGTCTAAGCGTTATCCTTTGAAGGATTTTGCTGCTGAATTTCCACAGGCTGTCAAGGTTGACAATTTGATGGCTGGTCTTTCCTCTCAGGGTTTGGTCCTGTCGGATGACGCCCTTCCTGTGGACGCAGTGGATAAGCGTGTTGAAGGGGCGGTGAAGCGTTCCTATGCTGCTTCCAATTTTTCTGTCAGGGCGACTGCCTATTCTAATTACATGGTCCAGTCCCTCCTCAAGGATTTTCAGGCCCTGTCTCTTCTTTTGCAGGATGGGGAGGATGCCTCCTCTCTCTTGTCCCTCATGGAGTTGCAGGTGCGATACTTGTCAGATATTTCCTTTGACAATTTGAGTGCCGCTGCGGCTGCTTCTGGTGCTTCGATTGCTGCGAGGCGTCATATCTGGATGTGTTCCTGGAAAGCTGAGTCTTCTCAGAAGTCGGTCCTGCTTAAGTTGCCCTTTGTGGGTTCCAGGGTGTTCGGGCCTCAACTTGAAGAGATGGTGAAACAGTCGGCGGAGAACCGCAAGCTTGTGGCTCCGGTCTGCCCTCCTTCTCGGGGGCGTGGTTTTGGCTACCGGCGTGCCTTTGGGCCTTCTGCTCGGGGTGCTTCGCAGCCCTTTCGTGGCAGGGGTCGTGGCCGGGGGGCCTCTGGAGGTGCCAAGCCCCGGGCCCCTGCCGGTGTTGCTGCCGCCGCTTCTTCCTCTTCACAATGACTGTCTGCCTTTGCCGGTTGGGGGTCGCCTTCAATCTTTCCTGCTACAGTGGTTGTCGGTTCCGGATGCCTGGGCGGTTCAGACCGTGTCGGAGGGTTATCGGACCGAGTTCTCCTCTCCTCCCCCTCCGGTCTTCCTTGTGACTCCCCTGCCCCGTCTTCCTCTGCGACGGGAGGCCTTGCTGGAAGGTGTTCGCCTTCTGTTGGAGAAGGCGGCTATCGTGGAGGTTCCTCCTCTGGAAAGGGGTGAGGGTTGTTATTCGATCCTCTTTCTGGTCTCCAAGAAGGATACTTCGGATCTGCGCCCTGTTTTGAATCTGAAAAGGGTCAATCGCTTCATCCCACGTCGTACATTCAAGATGGTGACTTTGTTGTCCATCCTGCATCTAGTGCTTCCTGGGAGCTTCGTGGCATCCCTGGATCTGTTGGATGCTTATCTGCACATCCCGATCCATCCTGCGGATCAGAAGTTTCTCCGGTTTGCTGTGTGTTCCCGGCACTTCCAATTCCGGGTGCTTCCATTCGGCCTTTCGTCGGCGCCAAGAGTTTTCACGAAGCTCTTGGCCCCTCTGGTGGGTATTCTTCATTCCAGAGGTCTGCTGGTTTTTCCCTATCTTGATGATTGGTTGATTGTTTCTCCTTCTTTTTCTCAGGCTCAGTCGGGTTGTGGATCAGGTGTGTCATCTGCTGGGGTCCTTTGGGTTCCTCATCAATCACCGGAAGTCCTCCCTGGTGCCCTCCCAGACCCTGAAGTTCCTGGGGGCTCTCTTCCGCATGGATCTCGGGATGGTGTTCCTCTCCCAGGAGCGCCAGTTGACTTTGTTTCATCACCTTTCTTGGGTTCTGTCCCAGTCCCAGGTGTCTGCCCGTCTCTGGTTGAGAAGTCAGGTGGAGATGGCGTCCACTTTGCATCTCCTCCCTTGGGCCCGGCTGCATTTGTATCCCCTCTTGCATCATGTCCTGTCGCACTGGGATCCTGCCTCCCTGGACTCCGAGGCCCTGATTCACGTCTCTCCTGGGATTCGGGTGGATCTCCAATGGTGGTTGTCCCCTCTGTCTCTTTCCCAGGGGTTCGATCTTCTTCCTCCTCGGGATGTGGTTGTGTTGTCCACGGATGCCAGTGCCGTGGGTTGGGGTGCTGTGATGGGTGCCTCCAAGGCTCAGGGTCGGTGGTCCCGTTTCGAGTCTCTCCAGTCCTCGAACTGGAAGGAGTTGCGGGCGGTTTGGTTGGCTCTTCGGTGGTTTGCTCCTCTCCTTCCGGGCCATGCTGTCTCGGTGCAGACCGACAACCAGGTTGTTCGGGCTTATGTCAATCGTCAGGGGGGCATGTGTCGGTCTCTGTTTCTCCTCTCCAGGATGCTCGGGCTTTGGGCCGAGCAGAATCTCTTGTCTCTGACAGCGGTCTATCTTCCGGGGAAGGAGAATGGGCCTGCGGACTCTTTGAGCAGGGTGTTCCCCTCCTCGGTGACTATGTGTCTGTCCCCGGATCTGTTCGATCGGATTGTCCTCCGGTTCCGCCTTCCTTGGCTGGATCTTTTTGCCTCGGAGGATTCTGCCCTTCTTCCTCGGTTCTGCAGCCTCGTTCCCTCCCGGTTGGCGTGGGCGATCGACGCTTTCTCCATTCCGTGGTCACTGGGGCTCCTGTTTGCCTTCCCTCCGTTTGCTTTGATTCCGCGGGTCCTCCGGAAGATTCGGTTGGACCGGGCGGAAGTTCTTCTGGTTGTGCCGGAGTGGTCTCGTCAGTCTTGGTTTCCCCTGCTTCTGACCTTGTCTGTGTGCCCCCATTGGAGGTTTCCCCTGTGTCCCTCCCCTCTGCGGGCTCCTCTTCTCTGGGTTGCCTCCCTGCGCCGCCTCCGGCTGGGGGTTTGGCACTTGAGAGGTTGAGTTTGTTGGGTCAGGGTTGCTCGGTTGAGGTTGCCCAGTGCCTCTAGTTGTCTCGGCGCCCTTCCACCTTGAAGTCCTCTGACCGTCATTGGAAGAACTTCTCCTCCTGGTGTCTTGGGAAGGGTCTCTCTTCTTCCTCCTGTGAGGCTGTGAGGGTGTTGGACTTCTTGCGGGATGGGTTCGTCTTGGGGCTCGCTGTCTCTTCCCTACGTGCGCAGTGGGCTGCCATTCTTGCCTTTTGGGGTTCCTCTGTGTCCTCTGTCTCACCGTTGGTGGCTCGCCTTTGCGGAGCTTTTGCTTCAGTGTCCTGTCTCTCGCTCTCCTGTACCGGCCTGGGACCTTCCCCTGGTTCTCCAGGGCCTTGACGGGTCCCCCTTTCGAGCCTTTGGTCTCGGTGGACCTTAAGTTCCTTTCTGCTAAGGTTCTGTTCCTGGTGGCCATTACTTCTGGGCGGAGGGTTGGTGAGATTGGGGCTTTGATGGCTTCACCCCCTTTTTGCGCTTTTGCGCTGACAAGGTCATTCTCCGTCCCAGTCAGTTTTTTCTGCCCAAAGTGTTGTCATCTTTCCACTGTCAGGAGGATATTGTTCTCCCTGTTTTTTTTCCGGATCCTGCCTCTCCGGAGGAGTTGGTCCTCCATTCTTTGGATGTGCTGAGGGCTCTCCGCATCTACTTGGATCGGACCTCTGGTTTCCGTAAGGTTGATTCCTTATTTGTCACCTACGGCCTCTCTGGGCGGGGTCTTCGTCCTTCCTTGTCCACCTTGACTCGTTGGGTCAAGGGTGCTGTGGTTTCGGCCTACGATTCTGCCCGCTGTCCTCTCCCCTCTTCTGTTCAGGGTAGATCGACCAGGGCGTCTCCTCCTCCTGGGCCATGTTCAAGGGGGCCTCCTTGAGAGACATTTGTAATGCTGCCACATGGGCTTCTCCCCATACGTTTGTTTCCCATTATCGTCTTCAGTTGGGGATGGCGGCCTCGGCTGCCTTTGGCTCTCATGTTTTGTCTGCTGTACATGGTTTATGATTTGTACTGCTTTCTGTTGATTAAATGGACCTGTTTTCTCGCATTTTCGGGTCTGTTTTATTACAATCACCGTGTGCTTGGGTATGGGCTCACTGTTAAGGAATGGGACGGGAAGACAGGATGAGGAGGTAATGCCCGGTTACTCACCGGTAACATTCATTACTCCGAGTCCTGGTCTTCCCGTCCCATTCCTGAACCCTTCCCTCCCTCCCTGGTTTTGGGTTTTTTGGGTGATTGTTTTCCTTTCTGGGTTTTTTATTTGGTATTCTCAGGATGTTTCTATGACGCACTTCCCCCTTTATTGTCACCTGATGGTGGCGCCATGTTGGGGGAAGTGCGAAAAGCTCGGCTAGGTAATAGGTTTCTGTGGAGCAGACTAGCTGCTCACTGTTAAGGAATGGGACGGGAAGACCAGGACTCTGAGTAATGAATATTACCGGTGAGTAACCGGGCATTCCCTACCAGCCGCTACTGGTCCCATACAAGAGATACCAGCCTCCTCCCATCTCCAGAGGCGGCCACTGACAAGGCGGCCTCCCCGGCACAGAGAACCCAAGCAACGGAATGGCTTGTAAAATTGATGAATTCTAATTAATTACTATTTTCAAGGCAAAGTTATGACTTGGTCTCCTCACAGCCTTTTGCTTTTATCTGAATTGAACCTCTGAGATCTTTGAGGAGAGGAGTGTGTGGTGTGCTAATGGGAGTCAAGCCATATACTCGGGAGACCAAGGTGTTGTGCTTGCATAAGTGCTGTGCTGTAATGGTAATAGAGTCACTTGCCCTAGTGAGAGAGCTGCGTTGTATTGACTTGCATTGTGTGATACAGTGGTGTGAGTGGTGTCTTCTTGCTGTTGACAGTATCATTTGTACTAGTGAGCGCAACATTATATTGATATGATTGTGTGAGAGTGATGTTTTATTATTGGTGAGAGTGTCAGGTGCACTAGTGAGAGTGCTGCATAGTACTGGCGGCATACATTGTGTATTGTAGTTGTAAGAGTGGTGTTTGGTATTCATGATTGTGGCAGTTGTACTTGTGAGAGTGCTGCAATGTACTGAAGTGCACTGTGTGCTGTAGTGGTGAGAGCAGTGTGTCGTATTGTTCGAAGTGTCACTTCTATTATTGAGAGTGCAGTGAAGAATCGGTGTGTTTTGTGTGTTGTAGTGGCGAGAGTAGTGTTTTCTAATTGATGAGGGTTGCAGTTATACTAGTGAGAGTACGGTGAGGTGCTGACCTTCATTGGGTGTTGTAGTGGTCAGTGTGGTGTTTTCTAATTGATGAGGGTTGCAGTTATACTAGTGAGAGTACGGTGAGGTGCTGACCTTCATTGGGTGTTGTAGTGTTCAGTGTGGTGTTTTCTAATTGATGAGGGTTGCAGTTATACTAGTGAGAGTACGGTGAGGTGCTGACCTTCATTGGGTGTTGTAGTGGTCAGTGTGGTGTTTTCTAATTGATGAGGGTTGCAGTTATACTAGTGAGAGTACGGTGAGGTGCTGACCTTCATTGGGTGTTGTAGTGGTCAGTGTGGTGTTTTCTAATTGATGAGGGTTGCAGTTACACTAGTGAGAGTACGGTGAGGTGCTGACCTTCATTGGGTGTTGTAGTGGTCAGTGTGGTGTTTTCTAATTGATGAGGGTTGCAGTTATACTAGTGAGAGTACGGTGAGGTGCTGACCTTCATTGGATGTTGTAGTGGTCAGTGTGGTGTTTTCTAATTGATGAGGGTTGCAGTTATACTAGTGAGAGTACGGTGAGGTGCTGACCTTCATTGGGTGTTGTAGTGGTCAGTGTGGTGTTTTGCACTTGCATGAGTGGTCATTGCATTATTGAAACTAATATGGTGTACTGGCATGCATTCTATGTTGTAATGGTGAGAGTATTGTTTGGTACTCATAACAACAGCTGTTATCCTAATAACAGTGCTGCGGTATACTGACCTTCAGAGTGTATTGTAGTAGTGAGAGTGACCGTTTCTTATTGGTGAAAATGCCAATTTTACTAGTGGAAATGCTGTCATGTGCCGGGATTAATTGACTGTTGTAGTGGTAAGAGTGTTGTTTGTAAAGGTAAGAGTGGCAGTGGTAACTTATGAGAACCCCGTAATGTGCTGTCAAGCTTTGTGTTTTGTAGTGGTGAGAGTGGCATTTGTACCATTGAGGATACTACAATGGAATGGTGTGTTATGTTTTGCGGTGGTGAGAGCGGGGTTCGGATACTGGCGAGAGCAACAGTTGTACCAGAGAGCGTGCTGCGATGCACAGGCATGCATCGTCTGGGTGTAGTGGTGAGAATAATGTGTTATGCTAGTCCGAGTGCCAGCCGTACTAGTTAAGAACAGTTGTATACTAGCATGCGTTGTGTATTGCAGTTGTGGGAGTAGATCTTTGTTACTGCTGAGAGTGGCAGTCATAATGGCGAGGGAACAGCGATGCACTGTTGTGATTTGTGTGTCGCCTTTATAGGAAAAAGGCAACACTATGAAAAAATATAATACTAATAGAACATTGTGTTTATGGACGTAGGCAAATTATTTAAGAACAATATGTACAGAGTTCTCTGCCACCCAATCGCGTTGAAGCGTGTTGAGTTCACTACAGGGTCTGTGAGCTGCTGGTATGGTCCAGTGGAGTCCATGTTACGACTGAAGATAGGACTGGTTGGCGGGGGTGTGGGGAGGGGGGGCACATCCTTGTCCCCTGGAAGCAGGTCAGCACTTCTCTCATCTTTGTGGCTGGCTGCTTCAGGCAGACCCTACATAGAATGCAGCCACATAGAGGAGCATTAAGAATTATTAACAGCCCTGCGGAATTTTTGTAATGAATCAGTATCTAGCATCTGCTTGGCTCCATCCTTCTCCCCAGAGGCCCCCGGGTGATGTACGCTCGAGATGAGGTTGTTGTAAGTTGTTATACCAGCAATTTCCTCACCTTGCATGCCTGTCTGTAGAACCGCCCTGGGAAAAACAAATTATAAATGTTCCTAGCAAAGCAGCACACACACATGCCATCGTGCCAAGGTAATATTATATGTGCGTTTTTACAGTCTTTTATTTCACACCAAGCCCTAGGCAGCAAAGCTCAAAATTAATAAGTGGAAAAAAGAGCAAAACGAGTGAATGAAACGCATGCTTCCAGACGAATGCAATTTTCATCTGATATTTGTATGTCTTTGTGTGCAAAGAGGTAACTGAAAAGTGACATCTTGGTATTACACAAAACACATGAAACTATAAATTAAATATAAGCCCTAAGGCAATAAGCAGCTATAATCAAGAATGATTTTTAGGTCACACCTGCTGACAGCGCAAGCGCTGTCGCTTGAGGGGGTCTTCTTTACTATTAGGGGCTATTAGCTCGTCCATTGCTTACCATTCGTTGGCTTAATTGTCATTTGTATTTGCTGCCTCCTAATTGGCCAGCGGTTACAGATGTCATTTCCTGTTCTTTAGTTTGGAGCATGGACCAAGTACTGGTTGATTTAGTTGGATTAGTGTTGTTCCGTTGCTTGCGTTGTGATTCAGGTACTATTTCAGTTGTCCGTGTTGCTTTAGCCCCCCACATCCGCCCGTTATTCGTGTTGGTTTAGCCCCCCACCCGCTTGATATTCGTGGTGCTTTATCACCCGCACCTGCCTGTTATTTGTGTTGCGTTATAATGCCTACCCACCCGTTATTCATGTTGCTTTATGACCCACGACACCTGACATAAGAAAATAAAACGCTGTGATGCAGCCAGCGCTGGCCGCGCCATTCTCTTTTTTCTAAACAATGTTATGTTATGTTACAGTTTCTTGTAGAGCGCATAGCTACCCAGAGACGAGCTTCCCAACTCTGACAGGATTCATGAGGGAATGAATGCACTGATTACGCGAAAAGGTGTGTCTTTATATGCTTCCTGAAGATTAGCAGGTTTCTGTTAGTTCTAAGGTGAATAGGAAGTGAATTCCAGAGCTTCGACGCTGAATAGGCAAATGACCGCCCTCCACTTCTCACTCTTTTAATTATGGGGATAGCCAGGAGAGAGCATTTGCTGGATCCTAGCTGTCTCGCATTGCTATACGGGGTGATGAGATGACTGAGGCACAAGGCTTTGAATTCAGTTCTCTTGCTTACTGGCAACCAGTGGAGGCTAACTGGGGCAAAATGAGCAAATTGCGTTTTTGGAAGGCCCAGTAGTACTCCGGCTGCAGCATTTTGAATAACTTGCAGCTTCCAGGTGACATAGGCAGGGCTCCCTAGGTATAGAGAATTGCCATAATCTATGCATGAAAGTACCAGTTTTGTACCACTATTCTCTGAGTTTTCACAGGGAGCCATTTAAGCGTCTATCGGAAACCTCTCAGGAGACCGAAACATGTACCTGCCATTTTCTTTGCCTGGGAGGCCATGGTCAGATCTTTATCCATTAATACCCCCAGGCTCTTCACTTCCATCTTGAGGGAAGGGCAATCACCCAGGCACGAGGGCCAGAGGACATAGTGCCAGAGCGATGGATTGTTTCCAATGACTGTGACCTCCTTTTTATCGCCTTTCAGTTTAAGACAGCTAGTTGCCATCCACTTGTTCACCTGCTCCAAACAGATGGACAGTTTCTCTGATGTCAAGCTGGTACTGGGTGACAAGGACACGACAATCTGGGTGTCGTCCGCATACAACATCACAGTAAGGCCAAATGAGCAGATGATGTCTGCTAAGGGCGGAAGTACACGCTAAAGAACGTGGGGCTCAGAGATGAGCTGTGTGGCACTTCACATCTGAGCCGATGAACCTCCGACAGAAAAGACCCTTCCCTGACTTGGAAACTTCTATTGTCAAGGAACAAGGTCAACCATTTTAATGCTCTTCCAGTGACACCTGCCGCCTCCAGCCTATGTCGGAGGATAGCGTGGGAGACAGTATCGAAGGCTGCGCTCAAGTCAAGAAGAATGAGCCCAGCTGATCCTCCCTGATCTAGTGTCTTTTTGAGGTCCTCTCACGCCAGTAAGAGTTGTCTCTGTACTGCACCTGGGTCGAAAGCCCATTTGCCTCTGGTGCATGAGGTTATGAGTTTCCCAACAATCAGTCAAATAACTGTTTACCAGTTTTTCTATAATCATTAATACAATGCGTGTGCAGCCCATGCCCCTTCTGTTTTTAACACACATAGTCAGCTATGTTGTTCGAAGGAGCACAGACAAATAATTTGCAAATTTGCACTTATTTTGCTTTGTTTCATTATCCGAGTGTACAATAACACCACAACTGCTAATTACTCAGCGCAGAAATGGAAGGAGTGCGGGATGGCGCACTGTAAAATCAGTCTTGTCATTAACAAAGCAGACCGCCATCCTTCGCTCACTTCTAGGCACTGACAATGAGCATGTGTGCAGAAGGATTACGAATGGCCAGGAAGGAGTTAAAATACACTAACCAAGCGCTTTGCCAGTTTTTCCAATTCCTGTCGTCCCAGCTGGAGATTGGTGTGTTGGATTGTTTAATTCCAATCTGGCTTTAGGGATGTATGCTCTACTCGATCCTGTCCAGGGCACTGGTTTGTAATGGTTTTAATATCAATAACTACGAAATGACTTTTCATTTCGTGTACATTAAATTAATTAAATGCTAATACATTTTTATCATAATGTATAGTCGATTTAGAAACCCTCACTTTAGAGGTAGTAAGTGGAGCCCATTACATTCTGCACGGTTATTTCTAATTAGTGCACCATTTCTATGTCCAAACACGTACAATAATGTCAAAAATGAAAATGAAGCCATAATAGATCAACATTTAATGATGGCATTACTGCTGTGTTTTTTTTTTTGTTACAGAACAGTAAAAATAGTTATCTAAAAGCTATTTACAGCTTTTGGTCGGATGCGCTCTATTTCAGCACACCCTAAGTATTTTTTCTGATTTTGAAATGCGTGAGAAGATAGAAATCAGCAGAGTTCAAAGCATGATTTTGCAATATCTGGCATTGCAAATACATGAACTTCCAGTAGTTTAAATCCCTATGACCATGTTTCTATGCGAGCTGCCCTTTACAAAATTGAAGACATCCTAAAAAAAAAAAAAAAAACGCGTTATGGCGCGGCCAGCGTTGACCGCGTCATAGCTCTTTTTTAAAATTTACTCTTCCAACCTTCCCACACAGCAGCTGTGCTACTGCACAACATGGCTATAAAAATGCTGAGAAAGCCAAAAGATATCGGGTGGGCGAGACCTATTGACTTTGCCAATGCTTTTTTCTTTTTATGGATAGAAATGTTGCAGTGAATTGAAAACGAGTCCATTTAGTGTGTAGCCTGTTTTCCATTGCATTTGTGTTTTCACAAAATCTAGTTTGTGGGTGCACATGAGCAATTTGTGCTGCACGTGCGCAAACACGCCATGCACAAAATGTTCTTCAAGGGTGAGGCAAATGAACAGGAGAAGCATCCATTTCACGAAGCTACAGGTAGCATTTTTGTGGACGGTGCGATGGTAAACGCAATCTCCGCTTGGAATAATCCGTCCTGCGTTTATGCGCAAACATGAAGCTACAATGCGCTTTGTGCAGTCGCGGCTGGCATTAATCGCGGGTGGGGGGCAGGGGGGTCACGCGGGGAGGTTAATTTAATAATAAATAAAAAAAACGTACCTGTCCGCCGGCTGGGTCCCGCGTTTTCTCGGTGCCTGCTCCTGCTCTCCTGACTCTGGCAGGAACAGGAAGCAGGCAGCCTCCCTCTCCTAAGCCAATCACAACGCTGCAATGGCAGCGTTGTGTTTGGTGGGGACGCTGCCCAGCCAGGGGCTTACAGCGAGGCCAGATTCTCCATGCAGTCTGCATGGAGAAAGGGCAGAGTGCGCATGACTGGTTTGGGCCGACCAAACAGTCATTGCGCCCTCAGGAGTGGGCACACCACTCCTCCCCTGCTCGCAGAGGAGCGTCGCCCGCAAATAAATATAAAATGTTAATAACAGGAAGCTACTACCATTTTACGTTTCTGCTTCTCGCACTGCGAGAAAGCAGTGGGGTGACGCTCCTCTGCCCTAGTGGAGGAGCCGCCCCTGGCTTTGTGTACACATAACTGGTGACCCACGTGCATGGGGCTCATTCACGCGCCACTAGGATACGTCAACAATAAGAGCCTTCCGGTCAGCGCATCCATAATGTGCATTGTGAAAAATGATGTTTTAATAACTTGTGTGTAGACTGCCGCAGTAAACACGGTGCTCAATTTGTAAAATTAATACATAGATAAAAAATAAATAAGTGCAGAGACCCAAAGTTTTTCTTAGGACATTGCTGTTGTCGATGTCAAATACCAGAGTACTGTTATCACGAAAAAACATTTGGTGTTATGCACCTCGATGGTTGATGCTTTATGCTTTCTCTATTTGTCATGGTTTATCTATCTTTCTCTTGCCCCTTTTACTCCCGTTTTGCTGTGGGTGAAATTATGATGATGAAATATAAACCCATGTCTCTAAAAATGAGTTGTAGTGCCCGCCACCTGCAACGATCAGCAAAAGTTAAGCACACAGTGAATACCTGGGCAACAATTTCGTTTTCCCACCTCATCAGTAAAGCTTTTTAGACTGTAGCCCAGGAGGCTGAATTGAGGTAAGGGTGAGTGCAGGGCTTGCCACAAGCATCAGAAGTTGTCTTGCAGCTGAAGGAAAGCAAGCACTATCTATGGTTGCAATGAGGACTACAACATTAAGAATGCAGACTTTGCAAAGAGGTGAGAATAACCAAAACCAAGCAAAGCCCTGAGGTTGTTGCCAACCTGCCAGAAC
This sequence comes from Calotriton arnoldi, assembly GCA_963921515.1. Classification (NCBI taxonomy): domain Eukaryota; kingdom Metazoa; phylum Chordata; class Amphibia; order Caudata; family Salamandridae; genus Calotriton; species Calotriton arnoldi. The sequence continues at coordinate 1,432,713 of CAWUFW010003076.1, read as the reverse complement.
CATGAAATGGATCAAACTCAACTAGCAACCAAAGGAGCTGTGAAGGAAAAGAGATCTGGCACACAGGAGTGTAGTTTACAGAATGCAGGGTTTGGTCATCAACACCGTAAAGTGCTTCTGAGCGGGTTACAAAGTGACACAGGTCTGCATGAAGTCATAAACGGTGTAAGGGGTAATGCTGCCCTAGGTGAAGTGACATTTTGCCAGTCTCTTTACTGCTATTAATATATAAATGCTATTTTAGGCACTGCTCTGCTGGTGGTGCTTTGCAAGATCAGCCAGTATTGTGTTGCTCTTCAACCAGCTGTAAGTAGAGCAAGTGAAGAGGTGAGAGAACTGAGCACAGCATATGAGTGCACAGTGACGAACTGTGAAGCCCTCAGTGCCAGGGACATCTAGGAGGCAACTGTGCTCATCTGATCCTCTGCTGAATGCAATCACTCCGAGGAATATAACTGCACCAGTGTCATAATTATAATGTTTTTCTCTTCTAGGTATTCCCCTTTTTGGTTACATATGTAAATCGCTTAAGTATGATCATCAAATATAGAATGCATGTTTCTTTAATGTAATGCTTTTCATTGCAACTAGATAAACAAGTCTCCTCAAATATATTCACAGTATTTAATCTGAGTCTAAAATCAATGGGCCCGATTCACAGAACTAACTTAAGACAAAATCCTAAACTTACTACCATTTTGGTATTCACAGAAGGCACTTACTCATTTTGGTATTCACAGAAGGCACTTACTCATTTTGGTATTCACAGAAGGCACTTACTCATTTTGGTATTCACAGAAGGCACTTACTCATCAATGAGTAAGTGCCTTCTGTGAATACCAAAATGAGTAAGTGCCTTCTGTGAATACCAAAATGAGTAAGTGCCTTCTGTGAATACCAAAATGGTAGTAAGTTTAGGATTTTGTCTTAAGTTAGTTCTGTGAATCGGGCCCATTGTTATTGAGTTGTGAACAAAATTTCATGGAAGCTAATCATTTCAGTTCTTGTTTATTATAATAAATTCAAAGAGCAGTGTTTCATGGAATGAAAATAAGTGAAAGGGCATCAAGCCTGTTTCTGCTAATTGTTGAATCTGAAAGATTGACCAATGACCAGAAAATGATCTGTAAGTAAGCAACAGAGTGTGAGGAGCTAGAGAGGAACTTCATGTCAAGAGAATGAGACAAAACAGGCCACACAGACCTGCTTCTCTTACTTTTAATGACGGCTAACAGGAGGTGCACATTAGCCTTCACTGCTGGGCTTATCAGCCTTCCTTTTCATGCAGATGAGAATAGCAGCCTACGCTATTATATTGCACAGTAACTTTGTTGTAGAGTGTGAACCATCTTTGAAACTCGAATTAGGCTTTTGTTCTGGTGCTGAGTTTAGCTTAGTAAGCTAAAGATAGGAGGGTGGGGTTGATATAAAGTTAAACAGCCAATATGTTGCAATATTTCCTACTGATCACATTACTTGTAAAAATTGCATCTGCAATTCTGTTTGTCTTTTTAACAGCTACTACACATTTGGTGTGCACAAAGAAAGAATGTGATTTTAAAATCTTTCAAAATATATCCATTGTTTCCTAGTGCTCTTGAGTGTGCCTGTCTAGGATTCCGTTGATTATTGCTGTGATACTCTATATAGGTGATTGTTATTTGAAATGTATCTAACTCCAGAGGTGGGTTGGGATGTGGTTGCAGTCCAACTGGCTTTCTGTCTCCTTTAGACACATTGGCACAGTGACAAAGTCCTTAGTTTCAGGGGATCTAGAACGCCAATTCCCAGGCATATTCTAGAGGATCTAGAAAATGGATCACCAGTACTCTTAAATATACCCACAACTCTACTCTGCTATAAGGAAAAGGCACCTTTAGAGATAATGAGCAGTTGATGTGGGGAGTGTTTGTGGTGCTGATTTAGTCTTGGGTACTCCATGTTATGATGATTTATGATTGACAGCCCATGAGATGGCTTACTATACCATAGTCAATGAAAGAATACTTTCTTATAAAACTCATTAAGGAAATCCATCTGAATCTATTGGTTCGTAGTAAAGAACCATTGCATTCCATTAACTTGTTTTTTCCAGTATGTGTGCGTGGTTGCACAAAAAAATAATAATAATGGAAACCATTCATGCAGATCAGCTCTCAGAATGGTCAAAATTCTCCAGTATTAAAGAAATAGGAAATACTCTGTAGTTCGCTCACATATTTACTGTCTGCTCCAAACATTTCATTTTGCATTTAATTTACCAGGATTCTGCATTTTTCTCTATCTCTGGTGTACAACAGGTTGCCACTGCAAACACTTTTGTCTGCCAAAGATAACCAATCGTTTTCACAACACGCATAGACTGGCTTTTGTTCGCAGTGAATGGAGAGGCTCTTCCTTATGAGAACGCCGGGAACCATCATTTGCTGGTTCATATTATGTGCAATTGTTCCCCAGGTTTCCTGGTGGCTGCAGGTAGTAATTGCTTCAAACTCCCTATTGTAACATGTGGCTATGTGCTGTGCATATTGTTGTATTCACAACATGTTCAATTTCATACCAAGCGGATGGCCATTGTTAATGTCTTTCGATAAGGGAGATTGCAACAGTGGTGGACCAGGAGCTAAAAGCAGCCCTGGAAATGTATTCATGCCACTCTGTAGTCTACCAAGTGAGAGTAGCAAGAGAGCATGACTGTCTAAAGGAGGATTGGGGGGGGGGGCATATTGTATACTTTTTTAAGAGAAACTTGTGTGTGATCCTTCTGGGCTGTTTGCTTGGGTAGCTGATGATACCTCCGTCCATCCACTTCTCCCCAGCAATGGAGGACCATGTTATGCAGCAAGATTGGCTAGTAAATGATGCAGCAGCACATGTCAAGTTATGTGGCTTAATGCAGCACATTGTGTCAATTTTGATTTGGTACTTTCACATTTAATCCAAGTTTTCTCCTTTTTAGTACGAATTGAACATATGAACACAGCAATCAGCAATTGAAGCATGATCAGTTAACCAAAGCAAAGGGCCAGTCTTTGCCTGGCACCTTCTGTGGTGCTTTTTTAGGTCTATGGTCTGACAGAGCAGCTGTCAAAATTACCTATTGCTAACAATATACAAAGAGTGGACTTTGTGTCTGCCCTTTTCAGCAGCTGCCTTTCTTCAAACTGTCTCCTTCAGCCATTGGCTTGAGACTTTGTCATTTACATCTTGGCTCAGCCCAGCTGAGCATTTATCTCTCTCCTACTGGCTGTTTTAATGTATCTTTCTTCCTCTAATTTTGCATTCAAATCCACGAGGGTCTATTTTACAACCATAGCCCTCTCCCTCCGCTCCTGATGTCTCCCTCTTATGTGTCTTGCTCTTAAAGATAATGTTACATGCATCTGCACATTAACCTCAGACCTACTGGCTTTTCCAATACTTATTTTAGTATCTTATGATCTATTTGTGCTTCAAACAATGCTTTAATCAGCAGGTAATGAAGAAGGTGATGGATTATGTGGCAAGTTCTGTGAATCTATAATTATGCAGAAAAAAGTGGCTGCAGAATTACACAATTCCAGTGACCGTGATTACATGTCAAACACTGGATATGTTCTTGTGTGTTTACTGACCTTATTAGGTTCTAAATTCATTATATCTTATAGACTCATAAATGGTCCTTTTAACTGTTGCAGCTCCAGTTATTAAAGCATTTCCATGGCTTCATATGTCCACTCAGTGCACACTTTATATGCCTTAGCTTTTATGTTTCTGTTGCTTGCACCCAACAGGAAAAGCTCTGGCCCCGTAAGAAAGGGCAGATGTCCACGAGAAATACAGGACGTGTGTAGGTGTGTCCAGAACAGTGCAATCTTCATTGTGCTCAAACACAGACAGGAACAGACAAAATAAAATCAGTCAGCTCAAATTTCCTAAAAAGACAAAATAATTTACAATGAACCAGAATCTCAAATGTAGGCTGGTACCCCAGTGGGTAACCTAAAAATCGTTTCATAAAAGGGATCAGTGATGCAGTCCCCTAGCTGTCTCAGATTCTACTTGGTGACAGCGGCTTCTTCCACAGAATTCAGGGACGTGACGTCTTTCAAGAGATCATTGGCCGAAGCTTATACACATTTTCATTGAAGTCCTGGGGTGGCCAGTGGACTTAATACCCCAGCTTAGGCTCTGGTGACTCACGGAAGAGCCAGGCGACTCGCGTGAGGTGAGATCCTTGATAGGATCGGAAAGTGTTTAAACTCTTTTGAATTGTTGTAAACATATCCATGAACCATACTTCTTAACCCAGCGATCGGAAAAACTCTTGATTTTTTTTTTTCTGGATTTTATTTCTCCATTTTAACTCACAAGAGTTCAGTGAACATTTTCTGCATCACACATAGCTTATTCTCTATCCCGTTATATAAGATGGAATCCCAGAGCCACCCATTTTCTGATACGTGTTCTTATCCACAGAGGTTGTCAACTGTGCTTCTCTTTCCCAGGCTGTCTCATATCACCCGCCCAGTCCTCACTGGGAGACCAGATCTAACGCTCAACACTCTTCACAGATTCCCATTGAAATTGCTCTTTCATAATATCCAAAGCCCTTTGAATGACTTCACATGCCTGCCTTGGAATAGCTCTCAAAATGGAAAAGTTAATAAGATCGTAAATGCAGAATCTCGGATTCAATTTACGTTTTCACTTAGGTTTGCAGTTTCACTAAAATGTGCTTTCTTCAGTGTCATGTTTTCCTTTTTGTTCTAAGCTCCTGCCGCTTTGTCTTTTGTTGACCTCTTCTGTTCTGGGAACTAATCTTCTGACATTCTGGTCCATGCTTAAATCTAGCTCTACCCAAAATAACTTGATGTCTCCACCCAAATGAACAGATTCGCAGCTTCTTCGCCTGATGGCAAGGGTCCCCCTGGGCAGCCTCAGTTGTTTGCTGACCTCTATGGAGTTGGCTCCTAGACTGATTTGTAAAATTAATCCTTTTTCATTGTCCACAACCCAATGAAGTGATATATGCACATGTATCTCTAATGGTCTTTCTACCGCTGTATTTCTAGCCCTGAGGTGTACCGCTCACAGTACCCACTGTGTGTTTCTGGTGACGCTTGCTGGCATACATAAGCAGCGTGCCTGTGATTTATGTTTTTAATTTTGATAATACAAATTATTAGTACTTTTGCAACAGCTAATATGGTTTGTTGTTCGGGGAACAAAGAGAAATGAGACAGATGAAATAATGTCACAATAACAACATTATATTCTTTGCAAGTGTACTTTACATTGAGCTGATAATATTCCTTCCTTTTCCCAGGAGCTAAACATACTATAACCTTGGGTTCCGGTTCAGTGTGCTGCCTGGCCTAAAGCGCTTCAATGCCTCGTTAGGGGTAGTAAGCGCTATATAAATGCAATTACAGTGCAACAGTGTCTCGGTGCCATCTGACACCCTGAACATCGCAGTGCCCGGGCATTAAAAGGACTTTTATTTCAGTTTAAGTTTCACTTTTCTGGTATTATTGTTCCTTTTGTGAGGATGTCAAAGTTGGCATTTCTTGTGAATATCTTCTTCAATTATTATTTTTGATTTTCCCTTATAATCTGTAAGGGAAAAGAGAATTTTGTTCAAAGTTTATTGGCCTGTTACATTTTAAAATTGTTCCTTTAAAAAGGCAACAAATGAAAGCGTTGGTCGGTCGTGTGCCATTGAGCTGGTGTGGTAGGAGGAACCGGACACGGTCGTCATACATGCTAGGTGGTCATGTCTGTGCCAGGGACCAGGTGCCACGTGCTTGGCTGGAGCCAGGAAGGGGCTGAATAAACTTGCTGTGTGAAGGAGGCCTTGTCAGCGGCCACAGACTTAATCTAATTTGAAACACACAAAAGACCCGAAGTAACCAGTGAAGACGGCCCGGGCCACATGATACTGCCAAGGCTCCAGCTGCTCTTCGGGTAACATAGATCGGCGGGTTAATGCAATGTTAGCCAAGATCTGTACAAAACCAGTAAGTTACAAATGCAGATCCCAGTAGGTCTGCTCAGCCTCTCATTCTTCTGAGGTTGATAAAATGAATACCATTGTTTGGGGTAATAATGCCACTAGAATGTGTACCTATTAATTTTGTATTATTTAGTAACTACTGAAGTGCAGGTTGTAGGAACGAAAGTTTTTGCATGGCAAGGGGACTTGTGCCACCCTACACCTGTGGCACACTTTGTCCTGTGTTTTTCCTTCAGTGATCTTGACAAAGTACAAGTCCACTGAAGGTTCTCCTTGTGTTTTTTGACGTTCCCTGGCAGAGCACCATGTTGAATTGACAGGGGATGCGCCCAACGTGTACCACAGACGGTAGGTAGTAGGAGGAGTTTCTCAGACCATGCTCTGAGGAGGCTGACAGATGCTACCAGCTGAATAAAGTGGTCTGGGTCTATTTACTGTACCCCTGGTTGGAAGAGGGCTCCCACTACCTGGTGAAATCCTTCCAGTCCTCCATAAGTGGACCCCTCTGACCCCCTTGTGTATATGTAGCAAGCCTGTATGTCCTATAACATGCTTGTGTTTTGTGTGTTTGGACTCCTGTGTGGGATGAATGCAGATGGCACGAGGAATGACTGCTGTCCTGTTTTCCTCTGGGATGACATACAGTTTGCAGCACAAAATGGTTGTTCCCATGCACAGGGTTAGTCCATTCTGACGTTGGTGTCCCTGAAATACATCCTGGAGTCGCACTTCACGTGCTCTATAACTGTATCATCGCTGATGGTTCCTGGCTGTAATATACCTTCTGCCTAGAGCCAGGCCACATCCCAAAATACTCCCTGTAATTATTTTCACTGCTTTTCAGCACTGTCCTCGTCATGTCACTTTTTTACTTTTTCATTACTTGCCATGTGCTCCCAAGGCAACATGGAAGGAGGGTGAGAGAGAAGGGTGCCGGATGGTGGAGAGGACAGGCGAGAGGGGATTGGAAGAGCACACTGACAACAGAGGGGTGGAGGGCAAGCAGACAAACAAAGGAGAGAGGTCAGAGGGGCAAGCACACAGACAATGAATGATGGTTTGGAGGGGTTGGGGTAAGCAGACGGACAACGGAGGGTGGGTGGAAGGCTTTGGGGGCAAGCACAGGGACCACGAAGAGTGGGCAGGAGGCGTGGGGTCTGCCACAAGCACAATGGTGAGAGGGCGTGATGGGCAGGGGCAGACACACGGACCATGGGTGGTGGGAAGGAGGGGCTGGGGACAAGCAGACAGACAATGGAGGTTGGCGGGACGTGCTGGGGGCAAGCAGACGGACAACCGAGGGTGGGTGGGAGTGGCTGGGGGCAAGCATACGAACAACTGAAGGTGGTCGGGAGGGTGGGGGAAGAACATGGACATGGGGAAGAAGACAAGGGAAACAGATGAAAAACACACACACTCTCGTAGAGTGCTGAAACAAAAAGAAAAACGTAGCACCTGAAAAAGCGAGCAGTGGCAGAACAAAGTAATGCGGCCATGCTCCATGGGAGGGACAAACATCCAAAGATGAAAGAAGCCTATGGAAGCTGATGAACAAGAAGCATGCAAATGAGACTGCAAATTAAGCCAACCAATGGTAAGCAATGGGCTGGCCTCTAAGCCCCATTAAGGTAACAAAAGGTGTTGTAAGAGACAGTGCATGTGCTGTCTTAGTCAAGACCTGAAGAGCAGGATGGCCTTGGAAGTGCTGCTGGTGACAAGACCTCCCTCCACTGCCCTAGGTGTATGGCAGCAGGTCTGACAAATGCTAAATAAAGCCCTCAACGTATTCGCCACTTGGCCACCTTGCACAGGTTGACCACGGGTTCTAATAAGGAAAATATAATTGTACTTTCGGGGGGAAAAAAACAGAAAAACACATCAAGCAGCTTCTAGAAATTGTAAGTTACTATGGTTAACAGCAAGCCCAGTGTCACTTAAAATGAGTACACATGGTGGCCATGACTTCTATGCATTTTCCCAACATGGCTGCTTCCTGAAAGTCTCCCTACACTAATAGTTAACTTGTCGCTCACATGGCTCCCTCATTTATAAACAAGTAGTTAATCATTATTCTGGATGAATCTCAGCTGATTCTGATACAAATTCACAAATTACTTTCTTTTCATATTTCTTTACCCCACATACATACATGTGGGTCACCTCTTTCTACATGTTTTGCTAAATTAGCACAGATTGGTGCACTCTTGTACACCACTTGATATTCTGCCCAAGAGAGACTCTGCACCTGGTAACAAGAGGCACAAATGACTTGCAAATACACCTATTTGTCGATATTCTGGCCATAAATCTGGATATTTTTAAGGTGCGCTGAAGCCCCCACCCTGTGATGTTGATCCTCTGCTGAGTGGGTAATTTAGCAGCCTGTGCCTATCATGATAAATGCATGCCTTTACGAGGCCCTTTCATATTGAACAACTTGTAACCCAGTCCAGGAAATGTCACTGCCACAAATCTTGGGATGTTATTGATATTTCAGAACTTGTGGTGGTGTTTGAGGACCCCTGCTGATGCCAAGACCTCATTTGTGTAGAATGTGGAGGCTGGGTGTGTTGACTGCTCACAAAACGGACATATTGAGGGAGGCAGCAGGGGCACATCTCATCACTGGTCAATAACTGCCTATGCAACAATAAAGGACAATGTTTGGGCTGACCCGTTCCTGCCTGCTGTGGTGGTTGGCAGCAAAATGGGAATGGTACTTGAACAGACCATTGCACGAGAGGGCTGGCCAAAGTCCCTGTATGTGTGCATTTTGTAATGTGAAAATTTTGGGAAACAAAAGGATGGCCAGACCTAATGATATGCATATTGTGCAATGGATTGAAGTCTACCAGACCTCTCACCTTGTCGAGCCAAACTAGTTTTACGTCCTACTCCATCGCCCTTAACATTGTGTTTTTTCGATGGCTCCTCCCATTTTCCCTTTGCAACATGACTGAGACCTTGATCCGTCAGTCTATGGCATTTCTGTGGTTGGCTGTGTTTTGGTGGCTGTGGTTGGCTGTGTTTTGGTGGCTGTGGTTGGCTGTGTTTTGGTGACTGTGGTTGGCTGTGTTTTGGTTATCCCCTTTCTGAGAACTCTGCTTGTAACTGAAGTACAGTGTGATGATGGTGTCACTCTGATGAGGAGTGTGTAGGTACAAGTAGCTCACTCTTGGTCATTGCCATCTGTTTCTGTGAGCGTCTGCACCTAGGCATGCAGCTTTCTATGTACCATGATTTGTATTCCTTATAGTCCAATAATGGTGGTTTCAGCAGCGTCCTCGCGACCACATGCTCGCGGCGCTCTCCTGTTCCGACCAGGCATCTGTCTTTACTGTGAGCAAGCTATTACTGCTGTAGAGGCCATGAGACAGAACAGGACCGATTTGCCCATTTTGGAACATCTTTGAAAAGAATTGCCTTGTACACCGAAAATATAAATGTACATTCTCTGCCAAAAGGCATCTAGCTTCCTCTAATTTTGGTCTACAAACACAGCTGCAAAGTTTACTGTGGCGGGGCTTCTGCTGGTCCGTCCATTTGTTGTTTATCGAAAACATGTTTTAGAACATATTTTAATTTAGAAAACAGTGATTAGAAATAATCTTGAGGTGAAAATGTAAACTGTTACTGCCTGGTTCGGTCAAAAATAAGATGCATCGTTGTGGAAAGGGGTAATAAGTGGTGTGCGGCGTTTTGATGTGCAAAAAATATTGCATATTGCCACAACACTGACAATACATCACATCAACAAGATCTTTACATTGGCTCGCCTTGACCCCGGCCTGGCTCGAGCGCCCTAACAGCTGGGACTGGAGTTAGATGGCTTAATCAGCCATGTCGAGGTCATGGCAGGTCTCAGTAATTGTCATGTCGATGTAACGGGCATGTCAGTGTAATGGTCACGTCAGTGTAACGGTCAGGTCGGTGTAAAGGCCGTGTTGATTTAGTAGCTGTCGAAGTAGTAAAATACAATCAAACCTCAAATGAGTCACAGCGCGTGGCTGGTCCACCGCCGTCAATTGTCATGAAACCAAAGAACTCCACAGATTATCTGTGTTCTGCTTTTCAATTATCGTAAACGTTTTTTTTTTTTAACTAAAGCATTGAGCAAGCTTAGGCAAAACACATTTTTGGAAAATATCCGGTTTTCATATTATTATTTTGGAGTATTTGTTTTTTAAATTTTTTCGAAATGCATTTGATGATGGGTTCTAAACAAGCCCCGCCTACCGAGGAGAGCAGAAACTTGCCCTTCAAGCTCCTTGCCGTCGATCTGTGGTAGAGAGATGACCAGGTCAGTGGTCAGAGCCCGCCTCTACTCCTGATTGGTGGCCAGGGTCAGCTGAAAGGGGAGTTTCTCGTCCTGGTGAATGCAGACAATTACAGGCACCGCCTGGGGGTTCTTGCAGTACACTTTCTTGTACTTAGAGACTGTGAGAAGTTGGCCTGGTATATGCTGTTCACTAATTAAAGTGGACACCTTGCACCAGGGCAAATCGACTCTTATGGTAGATAGGTTTAAGACAACCTTTTAAAGAAAGCTATCCTAGTGGTAGCTGTGGAGAGCAGCCTTCAGGCTAAGTCTCGGAGGAATGTAAAGCAGCTTGTTTTACCATATAATCTCTTGAATCACCAAATGAAAAGACACCACACAGGTATATATATCAAATATATATGTATTTATTTCTAAATAACTCTCTACTAATCTCTTTATGAGATTAGAAGACAAACATATGCACAAATCAACGTTTCACAATAAGTTAAGCACAAAATATGGCTGGGGCCCTAGGGGCGTACCAGACCATATACTAAGTAAGAGACTTAGAAACAACGACTTGCAAGGAGACAAGGCCTAAGGCCTTCAGAAGTGCTGGGGCCTCACGAAACCACCCAAGGCAGGTAAGTAAAGGACCCACGGGGGACGCGTGCAGTGTGGATACACAGGCGCGAATCGCCGTTAACTTCAATGGGGCAAGTCGCGGTTGGAAATAAAGAGTTTTAGGATACTTCGGGAGAACCTACAAGCAAGTCACTTACAGGGTAAGTAGTTCTAGGGCCCACACCCACAGGAGCACCGTAGTGCTGGAGTTACCTCACCCAGGGAAGCCGGGTGCACAGGTGTCCTTTGGTGTCGGGTCGCGGCGTCGTTTTCAATGGCGAACAAAGAAGACTTGCTGCTTGCGGGAGCTGAAGAAGTGTCCGGTGGAATCCAAGCCTGGATTCTGAAGAAGGATGACCTGAAAGCAGAGGGGACAGTGTTCAAAGTCACTTGGCAGTGACCCGGGGCAAGGAAGATGGATGCCCACCGTCGTCGGTCGCTTCAGGTCGGTTGCAGGTGCCTTGACTCTTCAGCCACGTGGTCCAGGAGGCGTCGACGACGACCAGGAGCTGGATTCGGTGTGTCCCTCGACGTCTGCAGCTGACTGCGGTGTCGGCAACTCGATCGGAGCCAACAAGCCTTGGCAGCCGCAAGTCTCGGGGAGATGAAGAAAAGTCGATGGCGCAGACCAGCAAGGTCTGAGGGACTCACCCAGCGAGGGTAAGTCAGGGCAGGCCTGGAGCAACCAGGGGAGCCCTTTGGTTTCTTTAGGAAGTCTTCTGGGGACCCACAAGCCAGCGGGCAAGGGATCGCGAAGACACCTCGGGCGGAATCACTCAACAGGGGCCCACGGTCACTCGGGACGGTGTAGGCCTCTGATCTTCGGAGGGATTCCTGCTGGAGGTCGGGACCACACGTGGTCCAAAGCACAAGTTCGTAGAACGTTGTGAAGGGGTTGCACTCGACAATAGTGCACGGTACCCAGGGGTCGCGGTTCCTCGTTACTCGGGGGTCCACTTGCCTCAGCTTCGCTGGGGACTCACGATGGCCTGGGAGAGGTCAGGAAATCCACTTCTTGGGCTGCAGGGACTTCGGACTCCGGCGGGAGCGGCGTAGTTTGCGACCGTCGTTGTCGTTTTTGGTGCCTGCCAAGCAGGGGAGTCACTCCTTGACTCCAAGGGAGATTCTTCTGTCTTCCAAAGGTAGTGGAACGTCGAAGGGCCAGGATTCTTCTGTAGAGCGTCGTCCAGGGGTTATCTGCTTTGCAATGGCAAGGTTCCCCCTCTTATACTAAAAAGAGGGGAAGGACTAGCTCTATGACCCCACCTATGGGAGGGTCAAGGGAGGGGGTGGCTACACCCACTTCCCTTTGTCCAGTTTCGCGCCAGAGCAGGGGCAGGTAGCCCCTGAGCTGGTTTGAACTGGCATATGCACAGAGGAGCCTTCTGCTCCCCCAGTGCAGGACTTCAAAGCACTCTAAGAGTGCACCCACCCAGCCCCAATACACTAAACCCTGTCTGGAAGGTGGTTACACCTCCCTGTGACAGGATGCCTATTGTTGGGCTTCCTCCACTGCGAGTTTCGGTCATCAGCAGGAGGGCAGCCCAGTGTCTGTGACTGGTGGCATCCATTTTGTGATGCCAGGGCTCTTTAGGATTCTACCGCGTTTCCACAGCAGGTACATGTCTTATCCCTCTAGAAGGGTGGAATGCTACCCCCGCCGCCAAGATTGGCGGGGGGTAGTATTCCAAGATGTTTGACACCAAACACGACATGTTTTGATGCAGCCATTCCAAAGTTAGCATTTACCGCGAGGATATAATGCACTTAAATAGTATATGGTTTAACCGCATCCACAAACAGCACCAGAGAATGGACTCTGAGAACTGCAGAAGGGCCCTGCTCATGCAGAGGCACCCCCTCACATAGAAGCCAAGCACCCTGCCCTCAGGATTGATAGGGCCTGCCTTAGGGGTGACTGATAGGTTTATATGTGTGTGCAGGAGAGATATAGGAAACCTATATCTCAGTGAGGGGTGCTAGCACCACCTCACCCAGGCTGCAGTAGCAGGCCTGTGGTGTCAGATTTAGACTGCTTCCCAGGGGTGGCATAACACATGCTGCAGCCCCTGGTAGGCCTGTGAAGTACCTATGCCCTTGGCACCTAAGGTACCATATACTAGGGACTCATAAGGCACCACAGTATCCAATCACTAGTGCACCTGGAGTGCACTCCATGTCGTTTAGAGAGAGCAGATAGACTGGGGCCCTGAATAGCAGGGTCCCAGTCCAACTAAGTCATAAACCAGCAAAACACCAGGAAAAAAGTGGGGGCAACCATATAGTCAGATTCCACCTTCCTACAGAGACCCTCAAACTGCAATGTTACGTGTAAAACTTTTGACGAGGTAGAAACTCCCGGTTATATTTGCTCTTACATCTTAACCTTTTATTTTAGAACTTTGACGTTTTGTAAGGAATATGCCATTGGTGGTACCCTAAAAAATCACAAGAATATGTTCTTGTAACAGGGCACACCAGAGCCTGGAGGAACTGGACTTTGGTGACTCCAGGATGGGTTTTCCAGGCCACCACTGCTGCACTCAGGCAGTTTAAACCCAGTTGTTCAAAGGACGCCCACAGCAGGCACCGAGGCCTGTATGGATAGAGCAGGCGGTCATCATCTTTCGTTTCAGTTTTGTAAGGACGAAATCTGCCCTTTTACATTTCTTTCACATTTACATGAAGTGCGTAGCTTCAGGGGGTGTTTGGAGTGTCACACCCAAAAAATGCATTCTTGACTTGGCAGTTGTGTCTGGGGGCCTTGAGTCGGGTATACTATGTCCACATTGGTTTTTCACATTATTCGAATTTTTTACTTGTGCATTTTTTTTGGAGCAGGAGCTCAAATGTATATAGTGACTGGTTTACCAAAAAAATACTAGTAAATCTGCACCCATATAAGTATTCCTTGAATGGATGCAAATCTACTACTTTTCAGAATTCACAAACATTGGCATCAGGAGGCTTGGAAAGCTGAGCCAGTCTCGGGCTTCCAGGCATATTAGTGGCAATCAAACACTCAAAAGGTGATGGGACGAATCCTTGCAAATAGATTAACCACTGGAAATCATTCGGGATAGCATTCCAAATCATTGTTTTTCACCCACTGTGTTACTCTAGACAGAGGGCCTGATATAGGGTTTGGTGGATGAAGTAAAGGCACACAGGGTGGCGGAGGCTGCCTTTACTCCACCCGCAAAATGTAGACAAGTCCACCAGCCCCTCAGACATCTCTATACATTGGCAGGAACTGCTGTCATAGGAAGTTTAGAAAGTCAGCTTTTTCTAGAAATGTCAGAATGAACCAGTAAAAAATTGCATTCTATTATGGTCGTTTTATTGTTTTCTTTAATGACACATTTTATTGCTTTTATTAGCTAAGCAACGTAAACAAGACAAACTTTGAGCGCGAACCACATGGACCACAATATTAACAGTGAGAAAATCAAATAGATTGCTGAAAGTTACACACAGAGGCATCAAATATATATATATCACAGCTGCTGGAGCGGAGGCACACAGCACCGTAACATTTGAGCATAACATCAGCAGTCGTACTCCTCGATCCACACCCTCCCCCGGATTCGTTCACATTTCTGTGGAACCCCCCTCGCCTTATACACCAGTTTTCCGAGAGTGGCACAGGAATCCATGCCTCCACTCCTGTAGAGATGGGGCCTGCTCATCCCGCCAATGTCTGGCCAGATCTCTTTTGGCTACAATATATGCTGTCGCTAGGAGTGCTCAGATAGCCCTGGGTTCCCCCACAGAGTCCATCATCCCCAATAACACTATTTTGGGATCGAGTTCCAAAGTTACCCGGGTCGGACCCAAAGGTCATTGGGCATAGCAGGGGGTCCAAGGATCCCAGAGTTAGCAATCAAAAAGACATAGTCGGGCACAAACCTTGCATGAAGAAAATATCAAACGTAACCTGTCATCTGTACAAAAGGAAGGAAAATACACCATTCTTGGTAACAAAAACCCATCCAGCACAGAAGCACCCTGTAGAGCCCGGTTTATTCACTGCACCTGGAAGCAACGGGTTAGTCAGCAAGCGACTGCATGCAGTGCCACCGGATGTCGCAAACATAGTCACTTACCAACACTCATAGTCAGGCCTGTTGAAGTGCTAAGGTAGTTCTCATAGATGATGTGAAGTACTGGGTGACTGACGAAGGTAGTGAGCTGGTTCTAAGGTTTGGGCCACTGCACAGAGAAGAGAATAGGTGAGCTGGTGGGGCCACACTGTGCTGCTGGTTGATAGTAAGGCAGCATGAACTCCAAGCCATGAAGGATCAGTGGCCACCAGTTTGATACCAACGATGAGGATTAGGATAAACTGGCAACTATACAATGTCATTATGTGAGACCTCTGCCAGGGATCCTGCAGGGGAAGGAAGAGCAGTAATTGTAATCAGGGTGTAGTATTCTTTCCAAATGTCACAGTTCATAAGCAATCACGCGGCAGAGTCTCTCGGGTATGAGGACACACCTACTTGATGATCCTCACTCCGCTAGTAGGGTGGAGTGCCTCCCCGGGTGCATGCCTGCCCTCCATGCACAGAGTGGTTTTCCCGCTGAATTCTCCCTAGCATAGATGTGGGAAGAGGAAAGTTAGCCCTTCTGTTAGCAGTATCCTTGAGTGGGATGGCGAGGGATGACGTCTCAGAGTAGCATGCAGTGGCAGCCCCGTCTGGGCTTGTGGGACAGCGGTCTCCATCCAGCAGGATGAAGGGTGCTTGCAGGTAGTCCAGACAAGCCCACGGAGTGCATGCTCTTCACTGCCCCTAAAGAATATCTTTGAGTGGACCATACTTGCTTCAGCACTTTAACTCTTGTGTATTGTTCTGCACTGAATTTTACACTCTCCATCTCCTGTTGAAGGATTCAAGACTTGAGCTTGGCCAGTCTATCAAACAGAGGGTGTCACTCAATTATTAACTGTACCCAGGTATGATGGGAGCTTTGGTGTAGCCTTTGGTCATGTTTTTTATGTTGCATTCAGGGTGTCATGCCATTGTGTTCAACGTCGGTTTCATTTTTTTCAAAACTCAATACAATATAATAACTACCCTTAATATTTTTGTCAGAGATTGAGTACATTATTGGCATCAGAGCCCAAGTGTATAAAATGACATTGGTGTGTTCATGTGCTCTGTTACTGACAGCTAGGTTGGCGCTATAGAAGCACCGCTAGATACATCATACAAGTGACCCACACCATCTCATCATGAAGTGATTAAATTACAGACAGCATCCAGTCACACCAGTGCACCCCTAGTGACTTTGGAAAGGATCAGAAAACGAATAGGAAATGCATGGTCTGCGACTGCTTAAACACATACCTGCTCACACTTCAAGAAAAGCAGCCAGGTCTGCAGGTGTGCACTCGGAAACAACAAACACATTTGGATGCAAACTCCTTCTGCAAGTGTCTCCGTTACCTCAGCTGATCCAGTAACAATACCTAACCTGCTGGATATTGTTACAGGTGATTCACTAAGACTCCTGTCAGTAAGACGAGCACCTCTACCCCTAGATGGTCAAAGTGTTATAAGCGACCTCCGGCTCATGTATTGTGTTTCGCTGAGTACTCACCACAGATTTTGATGAGCACCTTGAAACTATGCACAAACTTTAGAGCCCAACTTGATTGGATAAATCTAAGAACCATCCCATCAGCCTAAGGAGAAAAGAATCATTTTTGCTTTAAAGAGCTCTCACCCGCCAGGGGTTCCCCTTGATGGCATGCTTCATGATAGAGTTCCTTCTCGTTCCGTTGCGGAACGAGGCGTGCTACAACCTATGAGATGCATGGGAGCACTCTGTTGGAAAAGGAATAGGATATTGAGTGGGGGTAGGGTTACTCTTTAAAAATACCTGCCTGGTACCCCTAACATTTTAATCTGGCCACCAGCCAGTATGATTAAAAACGGGAAAAATTAGGAAGTCCCGGGCACTAGTTACCCCTACTTCCTCTTAGGGTCAACATATTTCTGCCACTTATGTTCCCAAATGCTTTTGTCAGGACCGATTATAATACCACAATCCACACTTATTCCATAATGCTGACGTAACTGATGAACTTACCATACATACGTCAAGAACACCTAAACACCTACTTGGTGTTCGTAAATTGCTATATATAACAGCACTTAATAGTGCTCCATAGGTATATGGCGAAGACGCGTGCCTTTAGTCACACAGACTCCAACGTCCCCACCTGGCCTGCTTGCCTAAAATACCTCCGTCCATGCCTGCATCAGGAGTGAACTCTATGAAGAAGCATGCCACTAAAGGTTACCTATGGTGGGTGAGAGTTCTGTAAAGCAAAAGTATTCTTTTCTACTTAGGCTGATGGAAGGGTTGTTAGATTGATCCAATCAAGTTGGGCTCTATAGTTTTTGTAAAGTTCTGTGTCAGAGGAGGGTTAGCCCATGCTCTACAGCACCTCTTTACTCCTCATAATTTGTTTATGGACACCTTGAATTATACCAGCAACTGACAACAAAGTCCAGCAGTCTTCCACTCTGCAAGATATTACCTGACACTTAGTGGTTAAAGACTGTAATCATGATTGTAATCAGCAAAGGTTAATTACGGAGTCCGCCTACTTCACATTAGCGCCTAGCGGACTTACTCTGTGTGTTGTGGGTGACCTGCGCAGCAGTTTAGCTGCATGGATTTGTTGAAGCACAGCAGCGATCTTCCATTGTGCCAGAAGCCCACTTGTCCGTGTTTGCGCTTCCTAGACTTGCCAGGATTTGCTTTCTTGCCTGCTCTGGAGTTTGGCAATTGGCCAGGAATGGTGTCTTCGGAGGATTTTGCCTGCTGGAGATGCGAGGGAGCACCAACGCAGCCGCGTGTGAGGGAGTGTGCACGCCTTGTTCACAAGAGCTGTGTGCGAAGTTTGCAAGTTCCCACCGACCGAGTGCGCATTTGAAGCAACACATGTAGGACATCAGGTCACGCTGTATGATCCTACATAGTGGCAATCTTGGAGGCTGCTTTGTGTAGTGTTAAAAAGAAAAAGGAATGTCATATCTCGTCATAGGGACAGAACCCTTGTGCTGGCAAGTTTTTTTTCCCTTCTATATCTGTTTGCTGTTCCTTTGGGAATTACTGTATTGCATTCTGCACAATAGTTCACCATGTGTGCTGCTGCACAAACCTTTACACTTACCCTGCCTCAACGCTTCCTTCCAGTGCCAGGAGATTCTCCCATCAGGTGGTCTGAATGGAAGGAATATTTCCTGAACTACATTTCTACTATTGAGATGAGGCTGTAAAGGAATTCTTATTTGAGAAAATAGAAAATTCTTCTGCACAGTTGAGGTCCGCATGGCTTACGAGTCGTTTTCCAAATAGAGAAGAAAGTTAGGCTAGCAGAGGATACTGATGTCTACAGAAATGCTTTAGAAGCTCTTGATAATTATTTTCAGCCTACAGTGTACGTTGCAAGCAACAGATTTAATTTCTTTCAACGCAGACATGGCCCTTCAGAATCCGCTGATGAATTTGTGGCAGCTGTGAAGAATGTGGTCATTTCTTGCAAGTTTGGGACATTGCACAAAGAGTTGATAAGGGACCAGATCATCATGCACACAAATGATAACCTTCAGGAAAGATTATGGATCATTAGTGATTCCTCCATAAAGGCGGTAGTGGCGGATGCAAAGAAGGCATAATTGTCAAAAAGGTCTTGCCAAGGCTATTCTTAGGAGTGGTGGCATTCACCAAGCTGAATGTGAGGGTAATTCTATTATGTATAAAGTAACATCCAAGTCAGGATCCAAGGTACTGAAAAAAGGAAGTCACAATTTGGATGCGAAACAAATGGAATCTCGAGGCAGCAAGAAACAACTTAAATGTTTTAGATGTGGCAGCCAAGACCATCTTGCTAGTGAAAAGAACTGTCCAGTGTTTTTTAACAAAAGTGTTCATTTTGTTTTGTGATAGGACACTTTGTTAAAGTGTGCCGGGAAAAAGAGAAATCTGTAAAGTGTGTTGTGGAACAATCTGTTGCAGACTCGTCTGGAATGGAAGAGAAATCTACTTCTCAGTGTGTGTTGAATATTGATATCAGAAAAAACAAACTGGTTTGTGATGTGAATATTGAAGGGGTGGAAATGAAAATTGTGGTGGACTCTGGTTCATCATATACCATTGTGAACAAAACGATTTGGGATGATGAGTTCAAAATGTGTTGGGGGAGAGGTTGCTGCCTCCAGACGTCAGATTGGTGAGGTATACAGGGGAAGAAATTCCTATGTTAGTATTCAGAAATGTATTGTTCTAGTTTAAATGCAGACAGGCCAAGTCTAAACTGTATGTAGCTGCGTGTGGGCCATATGTGTTAGGTTGGAAGGATCAGAAGATGCTGGGGACAATCCTTGATCCCAATAGGGAAGAGCCTAATATGTTACTTGAAATTGAAGAAACACTCATGGGTACACAGATGGAGAAGGAGTTTTCCAGTGTGTTTTCAGGAACAGTCGGGCAAATGAAGGGCTCACTCATAAAATTGTCCTGCCACAAGGTGATAAATATTCCTTTCAGTGTTAGAGAGGAGGTCCGGTCTGAGTTAGATAAACAGTTTAGGAATGGGATTATCGAGCCAGTGAACAGCACAGAATGTTTGTCTCCCTTAGTGGTGGTGCGTAAGGCGAGTGGTCATGTTAAGTTATGTGTTGATCTGAGGGACCTTAACAGGAGTACCGTTGTTGATAAATTCCCATTGCCAAGGATTAATGAGCTGCTTGCAGAGACAAAAGGAATCAATTGGTTTTCTGTCATTGACTTGACCTTCGCATACCACCAGGTAGTTTTACACCCTGAGAGTATACATTGTACTGCCTTTATAACCCCTTTTGGGTGTTTCAGACTCGTGATAATGCCCTTTGGGCTGGCATCTGAGGTGGTAGTATTCCAGAAGTTTATGTTTTTGATTTTCAAAGGGTTAATGGGAATTGGGATTTTTTCAGGACGACATACTATTCATGGGAAAAACAAGCGATGAGCATGACACCCTTTTAAAGAAGGTTTTGTGTGATCATGGATTGATTAAAGAAGTGCAAATTTACAGAGAAATCTGTGGTGTATCTTGTTCATGAGGTGTGTGGGTCTGGCATTAAACCAAAAAATGAGATTTCGAATGCAATTAAGGATGCACCCTCTCCTACAAACAAGGATGAAGTTAGATCCTTCTTAGGACTTGTGGAGTTTTACTCTAAGTTTGTGAAGGATTTTGTGAGTTAAACATATGGGTTGAGGCAGTTATTAAAACACCAGGAAGTGTTCTGCTGGAGTAATGAATTTCAAACTGAATTTGATTCTATTAAAATTGACATTTGTCATGCTTTTCCCTTACAGGGTTTTAATCCTTCACCGCGCTCAGTTATAATGACTGATGCCAGTGGACAAGGACTCAGTGCTGTACTTTAACAAATTGAGGAGAATAATGAAGAATGTACCTTGTCTTTTGCTTTCTGACCTCTTACTCCAGGGGAAGAGAAATTCTCAGTCATTGAAATAGAATTGCTTGCATGTGTGTGGGCAATGGAAAACTTTAAGCAGTGTGTGTGGGGTTCAGAATTTACTTTGCACACTGATAATAAGCTGCTTACCAAAGTTTTGACTACTTCAGGAACTCTGAAAGCTACTGAGGGCCTCATTTACAATGATGTGGCGCCACCGGAACGTCACTTTTTGCGACACTGCGGTGGCGCAGGGGTCTGCTTCATATTTACCAGGCAGCACTAAACCACTTTGCGTGGTTTAATGCGGCCTTGTACATTTCGTTCCCTTTAACGCAGTTTTCTGCATTAAAGGGGTGTGCAATGGGTGTTGCTGTGGGTTTTCCCTGCAACACCCATGGCTTTTTGACACTGCCCCACATTTACGAGAAATAGAAACTCTGAGGCAGCGCCAAAAACGTACGCCTCCCCAGTGGATGTGTAAGGGAGGCGCAACGAGGAGAGAACTTTATTTCTCCTCGTATTTCCTTTTTCTATGTGTGCTGCATTTTGCAGCACACATAGAAAAAGGAAAAAGCCTCTTGTGATTGTTTTTGTGCAGGAAGGTTTCCTCTCCTACACAAGAACAATCATCCCTGCAACGCAGGCACCATGGCACAAAGGTGCCTGCGTTGAAACATGGCAGCCCATAGTGCGCCAGCGGAGGGGAAAAGGACAGGAATGTGCCGTATCTGATAGATACTGCACATTCCTGCCCTTTTCTTTTCCCATAGGGCAGCACGGCAGGAAGGCCTGCAGCCCTGCCCTACTGCAAAATCTTGTAAATAAGGCCCTAAGGCTTCATATTGGTGGCCAGGGTTTGACCTGGTGGTGGAGAGGTTTTTACATGAGTGTGCACAGTGTGCTAGTGATGACAAGGGTCTTAACATTTTGAGACCGCCACTCTGTCGCATGGAGTGTCCAGCAGGTCCCTGGTAGTTCCTGGCTGTGGACATTTAAGGTCCTATTTAGGATTCATATGGTGCATCAAAGTTCATAATTGTGCTTAATGATTTGTTCTCTAAATGGCCAGAAGTGGAGGTGTTGCCTAAAATTGATGCTAGGGCTGTTGTTTCCTTTTTGGAGAGAGTTTTTCTCCAGGAAGGCATACCTCACGTGTTGTTAAGTGACAATGGTCCTCAATTTGTTTCTGATTATCTTGAGAAGTTTTTGTAAAGAAATGGAATTAAAGCAAGGCATATGTTGTTGTACCATCCAGCTGGGAATGGCATGGTTGAACGCTTTATTAGCGTTCAACCATGCCATTATAATAGAGTGATCATGGGAAGTGTTCAGAATGCCATTGGGAGTGGTATACGTTGGGAGAAGGAACTCAATAGATTAATATGGGCCTATGGGATTACTCTTGCACTTACTGGTTATAGTACGTTTAAAGTGTTAAGAGGAAGAGAACCTTTTACCAAAGATAATATGGCTTGGTTGTCTGGTGAAAGGGAGAAGGAATGGTCACCTGAGGTGGTGAGAAAAAAGATTTGGAAGGTGCAAAGTGTTTACAAAGAACATTACGATCTTAAACATGGAGTGACAGAAGCTGGATTGGAATTGGGAGACTGGGTCCGGGTCAAGAATCCCATGAGGACCATGAAAGGGAGTAGTAAATAGTGTAACCCTTTATAGTGATCAAGTTGTTTACGAATGCTGTGAAGTTGAGTGACAAAGTGTGGCACTTCAGCAAGCTTGCTAGGTGTAGTAAAATCCTTTCATGGAGGGCGGAGAGTGAGGATAAAATCTTGACTGGTAAATCGTGGTTGTAAGATGAGAATAATTGTGTGGGGGGAGCCGCTTTGGGAAGCGGTAGTGGAAGTGGATTTGTTCCACAAGTTTCCTTGGGTGTTGTCACTGACAGTTTAGTTGTGGAAAGTGTGGGTGGAAAGGACCAGACTGGTTTGACTGGTGTGGAACCAAGTTGTCCAAGCACTGCACAGCGTGCAAATGTCACCAGAAGTGGGAGAGTAGTGGTGCCTCCTAAGAGAATGAGGGATTTTGTTGTTTCTTAAATTACACTCTGTTTTATAGAGTTTTTTTTTTTTTAGAGTTCTGTGATGTGGGGTTTATTGTTTCCTGTAGAACCTGCAATTTTTGGTATTATAATTATTTGTTGTTTAATAATAGGGGAAGATGGGGGGCCAAAATGTGAAGTGGGCGGACTCCAGGTGAGTTAAAGATCATTTTTATTTAAGTTCGTAACAAGCGACCTGCCATGGCTGCAGTTACCCTCGATTCTGTCGCCTCCCAATTCAAACCCTAGCATTCCAGTTCTAAGCCCCTCGTGCAGGACCAGCTCTGTGGCACAATATCACACATCATGTGATTAAGATTTATTTTCTAGGGTGACGTCCAGGCTATTCCATAATTTCCATCTCAGAACAGTGTGAAATTCCCTGTGGTGGTATGTTAAGCTTGTTCTGTTCCGTGTACATGGTTGTGATATGTGACTTGCTTGGTGTAAAGATGGATTGATTTGTAAATGACCGTGATCGATCCTGTTGGCTCTTTGGAGGTGGTTGGAAAGCATTGGGCGTGTGATAAACGTGTCCCAGATATTGAGTCCGGCTCATTTCACCGATTGATAGGGCGGCTCGTAGTTCAGTCGTGTGCTCTTTGCCCTGCGGGAGAGATTCTCCGCTTTGTGTTGTTATTTACATGACCTGACAGATCTGTCATTCGTGATAACCGAGTATCTCCCATATCTGAGCTGTGTGATGGCCTGAAGGCAGCCTGCTGCACTGGAGACCTCGTGGCTGTGTTTTTTATTTAATAATTCTTCGGGGAATGTTTTCCTATTGGCTGAAATTATTGCGCTTATTAGACTCTTTCATTAGGAGGATAGCTACAAAACGATTACTATATGTAAACAAGGCATCACAATGCCGCTTTCATTATTTTATTTTAAGAATCCAGACAC
The DNA here is from genome assembly GCA_963921515.1 of Calotriton arnoldi. Taxonomy (NCBI): domain Eukaryota; kingdom Metazoa; phylum Chordata; class Amphibia; order Caudata; family Salamandridae; genus Calotriton; species Calotriton arnoldi. Next base: position 1,409,386 of record CAWUFW010003076.1, on the reverse strand, counting down.
TAGAATGAGTGAAACTCCAAAGTAAACATATTAGAGGAAGCGGCCAGCAGTAAACACATTTTATGTTTGACGTGTGCCGGCCGCTTCATACAAATGTATCCCGGATCTGGATCAGGTCCAACAGTGACCTCTCGGTTTCCAGGAATCACCCAAAGAGCAAGTTGTTAGGCTGTGCTCACAAGAACAGTTTCACAGAGTTCCAGATCCTGGGCCCCTGAACTCTAAGGAACTGCCCTTCTGTTTTTGCTGCTTCAGTTCTGAAACCTCATTTAATGGTCTGGTATGTTTGTAGACTGCTTACACCCACAGTCTCTCTTCCTTAGACAGTCATATTGTTCACAAACAAGGGAACTCGGGGATAAGAACACATAAACCTCGATGTAAAAGGGCAACAGTAGTGTAAAATCCATCAAACCATCGGGGAATGTGCTAATTCCACCAGGATTGCAAAAGGTTCCCATTTAGAGGTAGGCCCCTGTGCATAAATCCTCCCACTACATTAGGTATATTTGCAGTGTGTGGCTGGATTGGAACATCAGCTCTTTTGAAGAATTCTGCTGACAGACTTGCGTATTGGAGGTAAAGGCTCAGGCCAAGTTGGTCATTTTAGCTGCAAACCAACTGGAACATTTTCTTCTGACCTTTCCCAATGACAGACATGTCTAGATATTTTGTTTTTTAGTTTAAGTGTTTTACATTGGTCTGGCATGCTGCCATATGACCACATCAATGCCCTCTGTAACACTGTATGCAGAACCACCATAACAAAGCTCTCTTCAGGCAATCACAGTTAGCCGAGTGCAAATATGGTTGATTATCTTCTGTAGATGTGGTGGAGGTACAAGTCCACCAGCTGAAGAAATGCTGGGGCATATTTACAAGGGAATGTCGCAGCCATGGCGGCTCCTCCATGTGGGCGGAGGAGTGTCTCCCCTCTGCTTTCTCGCAGTGCGAGAAAAACGGTATTATAAATACCATTTTATGTTTCTGCTTCTCGCACTGTGAGAAAGCAGAAGGGTTTGGTTGGGGACGGGCAGGTGGGCGGTCCTGCTCTAGGGCATGGGAGGAGTGGCTTGCCTCGTTTTTTGCTCTTTTCATGAAAGAGCAAATCACCTTTCAAGATTGTTTATGTGCAGGAAGGTGACCCTTCCTGCCAGGGCTGGTTCTAGGATTTGTGGGGCCCTGGGGAGAAGGGGAATGTGGGAGGCCCCTCTAATTTGCATAGACTTGACCCATTCAGGGCTGTTTGCATCTGAATAGATGCCACTGCTCCTGAAGCTGCAGCCCCTCTCTGTTAGCCACCTACAAGCACCTCTTAACAGCTCATCAAGGGCTGAAGGTGTGAGGGTTGCTTATCTCCATACTGCCAGGGAGCTAAACAGCAGGGCAATAGCCATCCTGCCGTGCCTCTGCGTGTGTGTAGGGTAAAGGCCTAATTGCCGGGCAAACCTGAGTTTGCAACTGTGAATGGGGAGGGGGGCCCCCTCCCCTCAGGTTCCCCTTGCTACACCATAGCAGTGAGGCCAGGGGAGGGGGCCTCCTAAGGTGACACACTTGCAAGGTGGCACCTTTCATGCCGTGTTCTGACTGTTGCAGTGGTGCGGGGCCCCACGTTGGAGGGCTGACTACGGGGCCCTGGGCAGCTGCCCACACTGCCCATGCCTAGCGCCGGCCATGCTTCCTGCACATAAACAATCGCCCCTGCAGGCAGGCACCCTTGCAACATGGCGCAAGGATGCTTGCGCTCGCGCTAGGCAGCTTTATTAGCGCCAGCGCTAGGGGAAACGCAGGGATTGTAAATACAGCGCATTCCTTCATTTTAAAAATGTCGGAGCATGGCGTTACCTATTTTGGCGTAACGCTGCGCTCCAACATTTTGTTGTAAATATCCCCTGCTGTTTGTTCCCGTCTAAATCAAGCAAACCGGGATTTGCCCATGAATACACCAGTTGGTTGACTGGTGAAGCTAGGTTTAGAAGTAAAGTCTCTGGAGTCCATGGCTGATATTTTAGCCTCTAGCCTGAAAGGCTGGGGCCCTGGGCCACAGCCCACTTTGCCCATGCCTTAAAACGTCTCTGAGAAGGAAGCAAGAAGGAGCTTATGGGTTAGGAGTAGGTATCGAAGAGAAAAAAGCAGAACACGAGAGAGCAACAGGGGAAAGGGTGTGTAAGGGAGTGTGGGGTGGGTATTTGGGGGTAAGCAGTTCACGAGAGAGAGAGAGCTGGAAAACACACCCACTCTCATAGAGTGCTTAAAGTAAAAAGTAGTTCCCTAAATGTGAGCAATGAAAGGATACAAGTCAGCCATTCAAAAGGATGGTAAAGATGCTATGCTCGAGGGGAGGGAAGAACACATGAAGAGGAAGGAAGGCCATCACATAAGAAGCAAGCAAATGACAGTTACAATAAAGCCAACCATTGGTAAGCAATGGGTATGGTCCACAAGAGGCTTTCGCCAACATTGAGCTAAAAGATAGGTGAGACCTAAAAAGTCAAATAGCTCATAGAACCGGAAATTGTAGCTGTTCGTTGTCTCTCCAAAGATGGTATCAGAGAACCCTGACTTTTCCTGCAGTGTGCTCCTCAAGCAAGGTTCAGCATATCAGTAGGTGACATACCTCAAGATATGTGCATTAGTGTGTAGGAGCACAGCATCCAAATTTGATGTCACCATTGGCCAAACAGTCTGGGGGTCACACCAAATCGGTGGCGGCTAGCATCTACGAAGGGGGGTGCGCGTGTGCAAAATAAACTGAAAATAATAAAAACTTACCTGAACGTGACGTCCTCCGCCCCAGTCTTCTCACCACTGGAACTGGAAGCAACAGCTCCCTTGACCAATTATGGCACTGCTCTCATGCAGCATGAGAGCAGTGCCCCGATTGGAGGGAGCGGCCTCACTCGTCACTCCACAGCGCTCTGGAGGCTTTGGCTTGCTTTAACCCGGCTGTCTCAAGTCAGCTGGGTTAGAGCTGTTTAAAGTGTGCATGTGTGGCTGGCCGTCGCAAGACGGCCGACCAAAAAGACATGCGCACTTTAAACAGTGCACAGCAAGCCCACTCTCCTCCCTGCTGAGTAACATGCTGCTGTCACTCAGCAGCGGCCCCACCCCTGTCCTGACGCTCTGTTTGGGAGGGGAAATAAAAATAAAATGGTAATAAATTACAATGATATTTTTCAGGGGTTTGGGGGGATTTTAAGTGGGGCGACTCTCCTCCGTTCCAATAGAGGAGCCGCCCCTGCGGACAATCTTCACAATAATGACAGGTACCTTAAGAGGAGCGCCATTTTTTAAATCAGTGCAGGTTAAAATGACAGCTATCATTAATGGCTTGCAGATTTGTCATACAGATCAGAGCACTGGCGGTTGAGTGAACGGTGTCTCGCGCACTACAGGCAGTGCGTGCCCAGAACCTACGGGCCTCAAGCACGTCATCTCTTTTCCCACCAATTACAGAGTTTGACGGGTCTTCAGTATATCAACGCTCTGCTTCGTAGCTCTTGCGGCTAATGTGCTTCCTTGTACAGTCGATGTGTTTCATGATGCTTGACTGCATTAGAAATCCTCACGCAGCACTGTACCCTTGTCTTTGTGATTACACTCAGTCCTTATTTGTCGTCAGTAATAACCACCTATTGAAACGAATTGGGCGGCTGATGTGGGTGAGCACGGCTCTCGGCGCTATGAGAATTTGTTGATTTGTGAATTGGTTTTCTTCCCATTATTCCTGCCTTTTCCCATCTTTATGTAACGTGATTTAATCGTCGAATTTGTGGTATTTTCGGAAACCATCTGCTCCTAATCTTCGCCGTTCTTTGCTTGTAAAAATGATGTGTGGATTTTAATATTTCAGGACCATATTTAGCTGCAGATGACGCCTTATCGCTGCAGTGTTGCACACATGGTTGGATTGGGATCAAAAATCGGCCCGGGCACACCAAAAAAAAAGTGGCCCACATTTGCATATTGCCTTTCCGCAAAACACTGCTTCAGCGAAGTTTTATGAAAAGAAAGGGGATGGAGGCATGTTTTATTAACTTCACTTACATAAAAAAAAAAATGCACAGATTAGTTCACACTGCTGAGCCACACATGAATGCAGGTGAGACCACTTCTGCTCAATCAGCATACATTAATGGGCTGGCCCAGCGAGAGAAAGGGAGTGATACCTCCACCCATCTGCCTCTAGAAAGGCCACTCAGGCAACCACTGGGCCGCTGGCGGCATCCTAACAGCACAGACAGCCCCCAGGCTGCCCAAAAAAAGCAGCCCACAGCCGGAACTCGGCTATCGGCCCTTCGGCCATTTCCCGAGTGCCCGCGTTACCAATCCGACCCTGGTTGCATATGTTTAATTTGTTAACAGTTCTGTTTCTTCAAGTGATTGGATAGCTAATAGAAATATGATTTTCCCACTCTGGTATTACATAAGCGGAGTAATAAAAAAAGATACTAATTCAGAAAGGCGAGCCCTGGATGTACCACTACTAACGCTCGCATTACCACTCATAGTTATTATGTGGAGACAATGCTTCACCTCCATGGATCCTTGCTCCCTACAATGATTTTTGTAATGCAGCCATTTTACAACAATTGCTGTTTAAAATCTTCGACTTAATACCATCTGTGCCACATGTTGTTTGTCCCAGCATTTCTAATAGGGCATAATGTTCGGAAGCTTAAATACTGCAGCGAGTGAAGAGCTGCCGATTTTCTGTCCCTTTAGTGATAATTGCATTAAATGACATAATCGCTTTCTGGAGCCGTTCCTCCACACATTTTCTATTGGCACCTCTCCCTGTCTTACTGGAATATTCCCGAATGGCCTGTTTCCCCGATTGTTTTTTTTTTTTTGCAGTTTTATATAGAGCGAACTCGTCCTAAAGGCATTGGAGCCCTTTACATGAGCACCAGGTACATTACAAAAGGACTCACGAGAAAGGAAGGTGCACTCTGATAGAAGTCAGTCAGAGAACATAAGTATAGTCCATCAATATTCTTTTTATTTAAAGTTGTTTTAAAACCGGCACACAGCCAACGCGTTTCGTTCCCTAGTGCCACGGGAACTTCGTCAGGGCTTACGCGAAAAGTGAGAGTATTATATATGACCAACAGTGACAAAAGAAGTCTCCTCGAGGTGTATGTCTCAAGCTTATTCGTGAATTCCAAAATAATGATTCCAAGTAATTCTGAAATATTTATATTGGTTCCAAGGTGAATCACAATAGTTCCAAGATTGGCTCCCAAATATAGAAAAGACAGGTATAAATAAATCCTGCTACGAATTTTCTTCACGACGATAGAAGTATAGCAGACAGCATGATAACCGGCATAAAGTTATGCCGGTTATCACCTCGAGGAGACTTCTTTGTCACTGTTGGTCATATATAATACTCTCACTTTTCGCGTAAGCCCTGACGAAGTTCCCGTGGCACTAGGGAACGAAACGCGTTGGCTGTGTGCCGGTTTTAAAACAACTTTAAATAAAAAGAATATTGATGGACTATACTTATGTTCTCTGACTGACTTCTATCAGAGTGCACCTTCCTTTCTCGTGAACTCTCTTACAAAATTGGCATCCATCAATGGCGGATGCCGGGAGTAGCTGCACCTTTTTGTAATATATGAAACAAGTGGAATTGAAGTGCTCAACCTTGGTCGGCCGTTGTTCGCTTTTCTACATTACAAAAGGACACCTTCATTTCTGTAAGTACAGGGAGATTAAGTGATTTGATCAGAATCACTGGATGTTGAGCGGACACGAGACTCGAACCCTGTTCTACAGTTCCAAAGTTGGCAGCTCTGGCTGCTAAGCCACCTCCCTTTTTGTTCATATTGGGGAATATAGGGCCAATTAAAAATACAGATCATGGGTGGGTAGTTAAGCCTACACGGGTTACTATATGAGGCCTCATAGGAAGGGATGCTCGTGCCATCTTAGGCCAAGAGAGAAAGATTGGAGGCCGGGGCCTATAAAAAGGACCCAAGGATGGCTTGCTTGCTTCTGGACACCGTTCCCAGCTGGTCCTTAGATTGTATGATGAACCTTTCACCACTTCCTCAATGGGAGCAAAATATACATATTCTGTGTATGTTGCTGCTTCAGTCCCACTTAAGCCCTTTCATCTGTCACTCACTGGAAGCCATCTTGATTTCTATGTTCTTCCGGAAAACATGGCCGTTCTTTATCGTGCCAAAAGTATTGGGGTAGAAGGAACTCTCACTGTTACAATCTTCCTATCCAAATTATTGATTGGTTTTCCCGAAGTTTTCCATCAGGGTTGCGCCATTCCTTTTCCATACCAGGTGCTCCCACCATAGGTGGTAATGTCAGGTAAGCTGGGTCAGATATGTAAGAGGAGGAAAAGACAGTTTTATGTATGAGTATCTATAAAGGGTGAATTATAAAATACGTTTTAACATGTGTTCTGTGCAAATGTGTTTAATATTTGTGAACGGTCCCTGGAGGGACCATTTAGCATTTGAGATCCTCCTTCCATCCTACCTTGTGTAATGTGTATGTGTAAATCATGTGCACAGGCACAGCATATGTACAGGTCGATTGAATAAAAGGGCACTTCTTGTATAAATCCACATCATGTGCACAGACATTTGAGTATTGCACATGTTATGTGTGCACACTGTTATGTACACTGGCATCATGTGTAAGGGTACCTTGTGTGTGTGGGCACTTATGTGTATTATGTTACTAGGCAAATATTGCATATATGAGAATCATAGTCTAAGTGCATTATGTACAGGTGCTCTTTTTAATATATGGGCACTTTGCGCGAATGAGTACATTGTCTGCTCAGCATCTGGCGACAATGTTCACACTGTGAGGAGCGTGGATTTATAGGCGCATCATGTATATGCGTAAATCTTGTCTAAGGACAGTTCGTGTAAATCTGCGCATCTTGTAAAAACTGCCAATGGGTGTATGAACACACTGTGTGTATGTGAACGTAATGTGAATGGGCATTTGTGTGTGTGGTCTGGGCACATCATGAGAATAGGTGCCTCTTGTGTGTGGACTAATTGTGTACATTGACACTTCTTGAGATTTGGCGCATCACATTTTTGTTCACATTGTGTACACGCATATGTTGTGATACTGAATGATTGGACAGACAGTGTACACATACGTATTCGGTGCAGAAACTTGATGCATATAAAAACACAAATGTATGTATGGGTGTATTGTCACATTAGGTGCACGTGTAGATTACCTGTATATATGTATTTTTGGATGGAAAGATCATGTGTATAGCGGCTTGTGTATTGTGTGTATTCACGATACAAATATTGACACACATTGTCCATGGGAATAACCCTTTTTGAATACATGATCTATGTTTCATCATGTACAAAGGGCACATCGAATGCACAGGCACACTGTAGGGGAGCACGTCGTGTGTATGTGCCCATCGCTGGCATAGGCATGTTCTGTGCATGGTTATACCATGTAATTGGTGCACTGTGCTGTAGGCACATTATTTGTCTGTGCACACCATGTTTTTGGGCAGATCCGATGCAAGGGCACATCATGGTCATGGGGGCATCATCTGTTGGGCGCTTCGTCTGGATGGGCACATCACATGTGTGCACACATTGTTCACATGGGCACATCAGGTGTGCATAGTCACCTCAACCAAGAGACCTTTGATCTCTAGTTATCCTAGCTGCAGTGGCTGAAAAGCGAGCCAGGGGGCAGAATGCTCTCGGTCTGTGCCAATGCTGCGGGGCCAGCACTCCCGCAGCCCGTTCACGTGCCTCCCGGGTGCAAATAAATGAGCTTTTGAAGTGATGTTCACTTGTTTCTGCTCTGAGTGGGAAGGGAAGCTGAATGGAGGCAGAGATGTCCCAATTTGTTAATCAGCGAAATCCTTTCTAGGTGCGAGTCTTTTGGAGGGCAGACGTGCGATTGACGCAGGAAGGAAGGTGAGAACAGCAGCAGTTCCGATGTAATTTTATTTATTGCACTGAATGTATAGTTTTTGGATAAATATCATGATACCATCGAATGGAAGCCTTTGAGCCCTTGCTACTAAACAAGATGTCAAGGGTACAAACATGAATACATTCACATCGGAGAATGTACAACCTGGAGTTGCACATGTAGGATATCTATGTATATTAGGATGAAGGAGTGACAAATAGCTTGCTAATAGTTAGAGTTTCATGTAAGGCTAGATTGATTCAGAAACAAGCATGCACAAAAGCCAGAAACTGTGTAAACATTTCCCATTTCTTTGTCCTCCCCAGAGGTGGACTTGTCTGTAGGGAATTTAGAAGACTGCCCAAAAAGCCAGTGATGCTGGAAGAGAGTCGGTTACATTACGTTGGGGTCTCCAAACCTCCCAACCATAGATTGTGAACATATAGTTTACTCAAAGGAAGAGCAGGGGGTCACATGTCAGAGCCTAATATGTAGCTCGCTCTCAGGCCAGTGATCCTTTCAGAGCCACCAGTTCCCATTGGCCAAACTAAAACACCACTGGCTATGATTTGTCCTTGCAGGGACAGCAACCGGAAGCTGCTGAGAGCATCAACATGTACCATTCAAGTAGCAATACAGCTGTTATTGATGAGACAGAAAATCCGATCCCTTTGAACTCTCGTCAACTTCTAATTGATTGATGCAATGAGGCGAATTTATGAGTTTGTCATGAACAGAATCACCTACAGATTCAGTTATAATTTCCATGGGACGGGGTAGGAGCCATCAGTAGGGACTGTGCATTAAGACATGTGGAAAGTTTGGAGGACTTTTCAAGGGGTCTTGAGGCTCAGCCTTTCATAGTGGATCAGGACAGAGTTCCATTGCGGAGGCCCCTTGACTGAAGGCGCTGCGTTAGACGTTGTTGTGGTACTGAGTATAGTTAGGAGGATAAGAGTTTCAAGAAGAAGACGAGTTCACAAATAGGAGTCCAGTTTAATGTTATTTGTACAATGTATTGTGCATTCAGATACACCCTGTTGTATTCGGAGGTGGGATTTTCTACAAACATATATCTATGTATATAAGTTGTATTCGTATAGGCAAGCCTAGCCTTGGCAACGAAATGCTGTATAGGATAGTAGACAGATATACATTCAGAGAGTGATTCTAAGTGGGGGAGATGGACTATTTACTGCATCAGGATGTAGTGTTTTTAAAGAGGCGTGTCTTCAGCTCTTTCCTAAACGGAAGAAAAGTAGGGGCGATTCTGATGGATATAGGGATATCATTCCATATGCTCTTGTGCCTATCTAATTGAAATATGGTAAGAATTCACTCACACGTCTATTGTAAAATTGTTTGCCATAAAGGACTTTCCTAAATTTTCAGAACTCAAACATTCTGCATTCGTTTTTGTGTGCCTGGACCGTAGACATGCACATATATTCGACACCAACGTATTGTAGCTGAAATGCAAGTAGCTATTCAATCTTCTCTCATCGGCAATGAAACAAGACACTTTATGGTTGTTATACATATAGCTCCCAGCTATTTCCCCCTTGTTTTTTTAGGTCTCGCGTGGCGTGGCAGCGCATGCGCTGCTCGCCTCGTGAGATTTATTGTTAACAAGGACTTTCAGAAGAGGGCTTTAAGCCCCGCCCCTCATTTCCATTGGCTGGCGTCACCATTTATGCTAAACGGTGGCCTGCCATTGGAAATGAGGGTTTTCTGTAGACGCCCTTTCGCCTCCGAGCCGGACTCGGTGGCTTGCTTTACGTCTGTCGCAAAGCACTTTCTTATCTTTATGGGGCCATCTGTTTCTAATTTGAAACACATGGCCCCATAAAGACAAGAGATCTCCTGCCTGCTGTCGGACATGCTCTCCCCCAGAGCACGCCAAGCTTGATATTCATGGTGGCGCGCATTTCTCCCGGATGACTTGAACTTTAGTAATGGAAGCCACGCCATTTACATAGCGCGGCTCAACTAAATCCTTTCTTGATTTTTTGTTAATTACATTTTTATGCAAAGTGCATATGGCGGACGCGCAACTTTCTTATAGAGCGTGCCGCCAAAATCCTTTTCTTTAAAAATGTATATTTTTTATTAAGTGCGGCACGCTAAGCTTCATATATATGGCGGTCGCACACCTTTCTCCCACTGCGGCCTTAGCCTCGGCTTTTCCCTTCTGCCCAGCTCGGCTGCCCAAACAGCGTCTCCTTCACTTCTGCCCCGTCCTCGGCTGAGACAAAGGTGGGGATATCGAGAAAGTGAAGCCCCCGAGAGATAAAAACATAACCAGCCTGGAACGCTGCCTGTTCAGCCAGAAAAAAAACATTAGCAACGGGTCCAGTGTCATGACCCGAAGGTATCAGAGCGCTTTACATGAGGGCCAGTTTCATTTCGTTACGCAATGACACATCATTATATTTTTTTGTAGGCACAGGGAGATTGTTATTTGCCCAAAATCACAGGATGTTGAACTGCCGCCGAGACTCGGCCTCGGTTCCCCAGTAACAAAATAGGCGGCTCTGTCCATTACGCCACATCCTCTCCCAGTGACGTGTTTTTTTTTTAGTTTAAAGAGCTTTATTGAAGCAATAAAAACAGAGGTACAATATATAAAACGCTTATATAGCTGGAAACAAAAAGGGTTACGAATTAAATATCGACTGTAGTGGAACTCAAAACATAGGAGATGTATTAATAATATCAAATTGTCCAATAGAGAAGAGCACTAATACAAAGATGTACCATGTAACTAGAAAGCTTTTACAATTTTCAATTTGCTAAAAAAAAAGAAGAAAAAACAGAAAAGACAGAAGAGAGGAAAAAGCAAGAAAAGAAAGGGGAAAAGGAAAAAGAAACTGAAGAAGAAGGAAAGAAGGAAGAAAAGAAAGAAAAGAAAGCAAAATAACATCCTTATCCAATAGTATATTATAACACTATTTCAAAAAGAGCAATCAGTTAGGATCTGAAAACCATGGAAAAACTATGCAATGACACATTGAAATCGTATAAAGAAGTGAAAAAAGTCAAATACTCATGGTGGTTGGTAAACAAAGGTGTTGTCCTTAATACGTAGTGCAGATGAGGATAAATGGTTGGTGAGAGGAGACCAGAAGACTTCCTTCCGAATAAGTTGCTGCGAGGTAGTGACAGAAGCTCTATCCAGTCTGTGATGGTAGCAAAGAAGGTTCCACCAGGCAGAGAAAGAGACTTTAGTAGCATCTTTCCAGTTAGAGGTAATTACCTGAAAGGCAATAGCAATTAACAGGTCCACAAAAATACCCACCTTGCGCGACCCAAACCATTTTATAGAGTTGCTTCCCAAGAATATGGAGTGAATGTCAAAAGGAAAATTAACAGAGCAAATGGAGGAGATTGATTCACATACTTTGGTCCAAAATCGAGCAACATTAGGACATTGAAAAAAGGAATGCATTAATGTGCCCTGAGTATTGGGACATGACCAGCAATTCGGAGATATATCTGAACTAAATTTGGAGAGAGTGAGTGGAGTCAAAAATAATCTTTGATAAAAATAATATAGAGTCTGAGTGGTACTAGCAGTGCATGAGGTGCGGTGTATGCGTGTCCAAAGGGAGTTCCAAGTGTGTTTAGAGAGGGTATGCTGTAAATCTGATTCCCACAAGAGCTCAACCTTGCTTTTAGGGCGGCTATGAGAGGAAATAAAATTATTGTTTATCCTCTCTCTTGAGCCCTTTCTTCATTCTCTGAGACACTCTTCCTCCTTCCGAGGCTTTACTCACAAAGCCGTGGAAATTAAATTTACTGCTTACGCTGATGATATTATGTTATATGTTTCAGACCCTTCTACCTCTTTACCCGCTTTCACGGATCTTCTTTCTTCTTACTCTGCCCTCTCTGGTTATAAATTAAATTTCTCCAAGTCTGAGGTGCTCCCATTAAATAAATATTGTTTGAGGAGTATGTTTGATGATGTTGATTTTAAATGGAATACTGATAACATTACCTGCTTGGGGATTAGATACTCATCTTCCATTGCAAAAACGATTCAGCTTAACCTGGAAGAAGCTCTTTCAAAAGTAAATCACGTGACGTGTTTTTAAAAAAAAATAATGCTGAATGAACGCTTCAGCCCGGCTGATTCTAAGCGCTGCACAGAATAGAGGCCAGCTTACCCAAATTATGGTACTCGCTGTTCCCGCCTTAGTGATGACGGCGGCGCGTGCCTTGCCCGAACTCAAAATCATTGCCTCCATAGCACCATAGCTCGCCGAGGCGAGCTGTCAGCTCACTGAGCTAGCCTCCCAGCTATTACTAGTCTGTGGTACTCAGTGTACCCAGCATTGCTCATGCTGGGGCAGGCAGTCGCGTCAGGCCCGTGCCTCTCCGAGGAAGGTGGAGCTGGGACGGGTCAGGCGCACCCCGTCCAGGGCGTCTGTGAGGCTGGTAATGAGGGAATGGATGGAGTACTAACATTTCCTGATCCCGGTCTCAGCGCCAGGAGGGCTGGGGCAGAAGCAGTCATGTTTGGCTTGAGTTTGAAAGACAAATGCGAGATCAGTCAAAAGTCAGCCCCTGTCTCTAGGAGGTACAGAGACTGTGACTGAGTCACCGGAAGTGAAACCTGTGCCTCTGAAAATGTGAGAATTGTTGTTTACAATGTTGCTGGGAGGGATGCCGCTGACATCGGGTGAAATCATGGAGGGCAGCAGCAGGCATGAGCAGCGGCAAAGTGGGCTGTTAAGGGTAGCTGCGGGGCAGGGATGGTGCACGGGCGCAGCAGGAGACCGGCGGCAGCCAGGCTAGCTCTGGGGCTCTTCTTGCAGCGGTGTTGCTTTGCTCAACTGACTGCATTAGCAGCAGCTGAGACCCCGCTGGCCTGGCTTTGTGAACTTTGAGCCTCACTTATCTAGCCGGCCTGCAAAAGTCCACGGAGACAAGAAAGCGCAGTTATCTGGGGTTGGCACGTGAGTGTTGCTGAATTGTGGCAACTTAAACTGGTGCCATCCCCAGTCAGTGACCTGTTTCCTTTTGAGCCCTGAGGCTCTCACAGGTCGCCCCCGGGTCGCGACTGTGGCTGCATTATCTAATCACAACTGCTGCTGTAAGATTCAGCCCATGCCCGCCTCATTGGCATCCCGTGACGTCCCCATCAATAATCACACAGCAATAATCACACAGTAGGTTCCATATGATTTGCATACAGAAGTAGTCACTGTTTGAGTGAGGCAGCGAGCATCAGTTGTTTCTTTGCGTGCTGCTGTATGTGCTGCCAGTTTGGTGCCTCACCGAGCCATTCTGCAAGAGTCATCGGCCGCTCACCGGTCTGAGAGTATTATTCATGGCTGACATGCAGTTCTTCTTAATTTATGTATTAATAACGTTAATTTTATTGGGCAGCTCTGTGTGCAATTTTTTCTATATTCTCCGGCGCCAGAATGGGGTCGCTGGTGCCTCTTAAGTCGGTCGTCTGGACATACTGTGTGTCAACAATTAATCAATGATACCAGGGAGAACGGACAAGGCCCATACAGGCCAGGATGTGGCAAGATGATTTCAATTTCCTGCGTGCCCAGGCCCCCAGCAATTGTTACTGCCGTCGCGCACCAAAGTTAAATTAGGACAACACTTATCTGACCTCGACAAGTGCTGCTGCCCTGCCGTGGGGTCCGGTGGGGTTCTGTCCTGTCATGGTGAGTCCGCGAGCAGGCGCTGTCAGTGTCTTTTAGCGGCACACGGCACAGCTCTCAAAACGGCAGTGCCATCCCTGACTCGACTCCTCCTATAAGCAGCTCTTCTCACCGTCCCTCATGTGATACAGACTTAAATCTCAACTTCACTACAGCAGCTCTGTCTGCAGCAAGTGAGTATGACAGTGACTCACAGAGACACTTCAGTAACAACACATCAGCAGCAGTAGAATTGTTGTGACTCAGAGACATAGGTAAGTCAAAAACTAAGGCTGCTATAATTAATTGTTCTTGTTCGAAAGTCGGAGATTTGTCTACTGGCAGTTCACTCTGCATGTTCTATCGCAGAGGGTTAATATCCCTGCTGCGAAGAACGTCACTACTATGCAAATTGGAAAACCGTTTGAGGATCGCTGAGAGTTACTGGATGCTATGTTGGTGCCCTTTCATTTCTAGTGCTCTGGAGCAGTTTCAAGTTCTTAGAGTTTCTTGTTGCTCAAATGGGTGTAATTTCTGATACTTATGTGTTTCCCTCGTCTTCATTTTGATCGGGAGAAAGTGTCACTCATAGTCATTGAAATGTCACTCATAATTACACTGAATTTTTTTTAAATGTCACACATATCAACCTGAAATTTTGCCAGCTATGCATAACTATAATTTTATTTTCTCCTAACTTTCACTGGTTCCATAGTCGTGACAGCCTGCCTGCAGGCTGCATGGGGGGCGCAGATCCAGCATGTGCAATGCAACAGGTCTCGCATTCGCAAGAGTTTAAGCTACTGGCATTGTACATAGCAATGCCTTTAATTTATCTGTTTAAAAAATCAACACATAAAAAAGGCATTGCCATTTACAATGCCAATAGCTGAAACCCTTGCAAATGCGAGACCTATTGCATTGCAAATGCTTGTTTCCTTTGCATGCATGATAAACTGAGCTCACAGGCATAACACAGGCCCCTGCAGGGCAGGGGGACACCCAGGGACCCCCATTCAGCCCAAGGCCTAATAATATCTGTGAGATATGCAAGACTCAAGGGCCCCTGATAAGATTCTGGAGGAGGGCCCTCTAAAATGTTGCATTATGCCACTGACTGAACCTACAGCAGTGCGCCTTTTTGGTCTATTTTCTGCATGTCACTGGCACTACCTGATGCTGTCCCAGGGGAGCGTGTTTTTGAATGCTCCTCAATGGTGGTGTGTCTTGTCGGACAGCGTTGCCAGGACCATGAGCCAAAGCACAACACTGTGGTGATCTCTTCTATTTGGGCTGCGTCATCTGAAGCCACGCCACACAGACATAATAAAAGAACGCTTCATGGGTGAGAGCGAAGGGGTGAAAGAGAATACTGTGTACAAATAAAACCAAAGAAGGAAATTTCCACTGGTTCAACAAGTCCATCCGAGATACCAACGCAAGGGATCTTACCAGTAATTAAAACTGCTAATATTTATGCATCTGAAGCCACGCACAGTGTTGACCTTTCAGGGAAAAAAACGCAATTTGAAATCTGGACATGGAGTTCGGAACAAGCAGCGAAAATAACGTCCCCAAAGGCTTTTGACAAACACCGCATGATCTGAAAAACTGTTCCTCATTAAAGAAAAACCCTACTGTACCCTTCCAGAAGCAGCGCTTCTCCGGAGTCCTAATTGCTTTCCCCGAATATTGAGGTGTGAAGATGTTCTTTCATAGGGTCGCTCTGGTCTGCAAATGATCTTCATGTGTTTATTTCCATCATTCGCTCAGTTGAAGCCGCAGAGGAGACACAGGCACCTCTTCTCTAGCCCGTTTGGTTATCCTAGTGTTATTTTTGCCTAGTCAAGGGATGCATCAAGCGATGCTAGTCGGCTTCCTCTTGTCCCACTAGCAAGGAGGCCGCCATCTGCCCCTCGAAGCATTAAAAATGGTCTAATAGCCAGGGGAGCTAGGGATGGCAAAATGTAATTTCCCCTAGAGATCCAAAAGTCTTTCCAAAATTCAGGAAGTGTTGGGGAGACCGACCCTGGTGTCACCCTGCTGTTGGATGGGGCTTGCAGAGGTTCTCAATGACGTGGTGGCGCGTGTCCAGTGTTCTAATCTTCTTGTCAGCCGTGCCCTTGTCACAATACTGGCTCACATCTACTCCCTCTTTATGTATGAGATGTTTCCTTATTAGGGTTGACTGTTTCCCTGTGGGATCAAGCCTTTCTCTTTGAGACTGTTCATCTTTAGGTCTGGCTTGACAGTGCTGATGTCTGCAATACCTATTGCTACTAATCCCTTAAAATATACAGAGTGGACTTTGGCTCTACCCAGAAAAATAATGCCTCTCTTCGACCTTACACTATTGGCTGTTGTATGTATCACCCAACTCTCATGGAGTGCTTACATTACAAGGCATGGGGTACTATTTTACATCTCAAAAGTACGCACAGTTATCACATTTTACATCATATATTTCATACTTGCATTGCATGAAGAAAGCAATTGTTTTGTGTTTTGTCTTTACTGCAGTAGACTTTTTAATGTTTTAATCAGGAATTTTGAGCAAGTCACACACACGTGCACATATTTTTACAACGCACACGTAAGATCACAGAATCCAGCTGCTTAAAATACAACAAATATGGGCAATGCAATTAGGTCTGGCATTAATGGGCAATGCATGGAAACGCAGGCATGCACAAGTGCAGTATGCATTTGAGAAAGATATTTCAAATTAACAAATAATAATTGCCTAGTATCAGGAACGATTTGCATTTGAAATGAATTTGATGCACTCCACAGAACTGTGATTCCTTAGGTTGGCTAAACTAGGCCCTAAATTCATTTTGAAATTCAAAACGTGACTGTGTTTTCACTTTTTCTCTCTCTACACACAGTTAAATGCGCCTAGAAACGTAATGAAATGTAGAATGCTTTCTCATGATGGTTTCCTTCTATCAAGAATATGTCATTCTTGGTAAACTCGTGAAAAAGATTTTACTCTCCAATGTCACTGTTCAAGGTTCCTCCTGCTTGGAGCTCGATGGGGCCATTCATTTCATAAATCTGGCGTTGTTTTATGAGTAACAAAATGTGTACTGTCACATCCAATGCCAATAGGGCAGAAGTGGACTAATTATTTTAATTTAGGTCATGGTATTGCTGCATTTTATTTTGTATTGTGATTTGTTGTGTCTATGTATCATTTTGCTTACCTCATGCTGACTGTATCATTTTGCTGTGTAATCTTGCTATAAAAGGTGCTTATTTTGGAGGTGAGCTAGAGTTGACTTTCCCTCTCATCTCATTCTTATGGAGCAGATCTACATTGGTCTATGTCATACTCTGGGGTTAGATCATTTAAATATTTTGAGGAAGGCCTTAAATCACCTCATGCTGTATATACTAGTTTATTCTAAATAACATTTGGTTCTGGCTATTGATGTCTGCATTTAATTGAGCTTTATGCTAATTCCCTGTATATCATTAAGTGACAACCATATATTTGCCTTCTGAAATGATATTTCACTTTTAATAGACCTTCATGTTTTCTAACTTTTATCTGACTCAAGAAGGCTTATTTCATTGACTACACTGTTTTATTTGTTAACAGTCTTAAGCTAGTGAGGGACAAATGTCCTCACATATTCTTGAGTACAACTCCACCCCCAACTGTGTGAATATGCTTTATCTTGGATTAACTGATAAGATAGCATCATCACATGCATTAGCACATGAAAGCTTGACCTATTGGCTTTGTCAATGCTTGTTTAATAAAGAGCTGCCATTTCCTAAGGGGACTATCAATTTCCCTAAAAGTCTGCAACACCCACATTGTTCCCTGTACGGTTTGTCATTTTCATATAGACGAGATAATTTCCCTATGAATTTGGCTGTTTCCTGTGACTGTTTTTCCCTTATAAAGCTTTCTGATTGGTTGAGCCATGTATGGTAAGCAGCGGCCTGTTTCTGCATCAGGAGACACCCTTAAGCTTTGCATGGATAAAATCATTCACAGCCTATACTGACCACCACGCGGAAGCCCCAAGTGAAGATGAATCATGCAATGATGCACTCTCGCGGTCTGCCACTTGGGACCTCTGGCTGTTGCACAGGTCATACGTGGGTATGCATTTATGTTTTCCGTATGCAATGGAATTCATATTGAATGAAACTAGATAAGAGGCCGCAGAGTGCTGCGCAGGGAGTTATTTGAGTGGATAAAGAAGGATTTGAGTTTGAGAAGACAAAGGGAATGGAGGGGTCAAGCTCTTTGGTCGGAGGGGAGGGGCGGGGTGCCTGGAGGCTCCTTATCTAAGGCTCATATGATAGTGAGTTGACTATGTTGTGAATTTCAGGAAATCAATGCAAGCATGATTCCCAAGAGTAACAAGTAATGGCGAGGAACATAAAGGGCACTCTCTCCTATCACAGTATTCACTTATTCTCAGTGGTACATTCCATTTTTATTTTTTCTATAATCAGTGTTGCTACAAATCCGGCTTCAGTTCCTCACATATGTTGGTCCCGCGAGCCTACAATTTTTATTTCAGTGGACAAGTGTACAGTGGGGCACGTTTTTTCAAGACCCAGTACTCAATGTCATTTATTATAAAATAGGGGGCAAAAAACACAAGGGCATGTTGTTTCTGATACGAGGTGCATAAACCAAAAAAAAACATTTTGTGTTTCGGCTTTTCCATTCATCCTGGCCCACTAGAGTTCTGTCGTTGTGGCCTAGAGCAGTTATACCATTTAGAAAAATATGGTCAAACTAGCACATCCCTTTTCATCCACCTGGCCCTAGCTTGTATAACTGAGAAGGATAGTAAAGGAAAATCAAAGGTTTTAACTAACTTGACCGTAGCACACTACTGATTAATATGTGGTATCTTCCTTAGTAGAATGGTTTGGCCGCCTGCTAAATGGAAGTATGTGGAACCGGCAAGGCACAAGTTCGAATCCGGCATGGACGAGCCAGCCTTTCATTCTTTCCAGATGAGTAAATACAATTTGTAGGGTGCAATAGTTCAATGGTAAGAAAAGATACAACTTCTTAAGGATTGGAGCGTTTCATGCTTTTAGATGGTCTTGAAAACCATTACCTGGGCATCCCTAGCACAAATGCCCCGGGAGCTGCTCCTCACGCTGGGATCTGCCTGGAGAAAAAGAGAACAAGAATGCAAACTGGGCTCCATTTTACTCAAATGTTCCAATGCAAAGCACACTAACACCATGGTGAGATATCACACATCGATGGGTACACAAACCTGCTGCTACATCAGTATAGAATGTTCCTGGAATAGCTCTAAAAAACTCATACATACAGATAGTCATATTTATAGAAACATTAGCATTGTGGGTCCTTATCTATTGTTTGGAGTTCCAGGTCGTGCTGGTATTATATTTCACATAAGACAGGAAGGAAGGGCTTGTCCCAGTGATGGATTCTGGTATGACCCAGCATAACAACATCTTGGTCTGGAGTTTATCGTCATGAGTGCATTATCAAATGTTTAGATATGATCCTTATATTTATGGGTGGGTGATTCATTTATTTAATCATACCTTTGGTTGGACATTTTAATCAAAATAATGTATCGACTACTAATAGACCTCAATTATAAAAGCAAGTCTCAATCATTTTTGACGGGCTCGATTTTCAATATCCGGCCTTAAGAGATGAAAATCTCGGCTGCCTCACTAAAGGTCTTGTACCAACCACCCGTGTGCTCGGAAATTGCTCAGAACCAATTGATTCTAAAGCCTACCCGAAGGCAGGCTGGGTAATATAATCACCAGCACAGCGTGCGCCACACAAGGTATGGAATGAACAAAATGGCGATGATGGGTTTTGATTGTTTGATGCCAACTGGCTGTGTGATTGGAGGAGCCTGGCACAGCTGCTTTATTACATTTTTACAGCTTCTGATGATCATGTTAGGATCTAATAAGACGTAATAAGAGAGTGATTTGTTGGCGCCAGTGAGCGAAGGACAAAAGAAGCGGGATAAGTACCACAGTATGAAAAGGCCGCCATTGTGCAGAAAATGGCGGGCCACAATCCTCTTCTCTTTCCTCGCACGCGCTTCCTATACATGTTCACAAAAGTAATCACAGGTAATAGTGTTCCCAGGGAAAAAAAACGACACTGGTAATATCAGTAAACGGGTTTGCATCTAATCACATACGCTGTCATTTGTTCTAAAGCCTTTCAGGGTAATTTCCAGGTCTCAGAAATTGAATTGCTCAGTGATATTAGATTTCAAAATAGGAAGGGGATAATAAGTATAAAATGGTGCTAGCAATATACTTAAAAAAGGATTTTATGATAAAAGTGAGGAACAATTTATAACGTACCGTAGACACAGTTTTGCAGAATTTAATGAATGTCTGATCAAACGGACTGCTGGTTCGGTTGATAATTAACCCGCTCGCAGTCTGGTGTGGCAATCCTGTTTTCATGTTACCATCTTGCTATAAATAAGTTAACACATTTTTTTATTTTTCTGGTCATCATGTACTTTGATGTTATTTGCCTACAATTTAGGTTACATCATGATTTTGCAGGTAAATGTGTCTCTCTGGTATATCACGGTGATGTACCCACCTGTGTGCTTTTATGCAATATTGATAATATTGACTTATATGGTAATTTATCAAGTAGTGAAATGAGATG
Source organism: Calotriton arnoldi (assembly GCA_963921515.1). NCBI lineage: Eukaryota > Metazoa > Chordata > Amphibia > Caudata > Salamandridae > Calotriton > Calotriton arnoldi. The sequence goes on along the minus strand of CAWUFW010003076.1, from coordinate 1,389,115 downwards.
CACATTCATACATTTCACAAATAGTGCATTTTGGGCCCGATTCACAGAACTAACTTAAGAGAGCCTATGCCATCATGGCCGCGAGAATGTGAATCCGCTCAGCTCCGCGGTGAGCCTCGTGAGTTGGACTGCTTCGCCGCTCAGCACCCGGTGGAAACACTCCGATATGCTGGGGCTGAGTGTGCGCTTGAATGAGGACACCTCTGGACGCTAACAGCTTGGTGGAAAGGGCCGGCAACAGCTTCTTGAAGGCTGCGGCAACAGTGCTGGCGAGACAAAATGGCAGCGGCTCCCGGCGGCTGCTAGGGACCGGAGAGTGAGACCTCCACGCGGACGGAACCGGCGGCATTGCGTTCCCTGGGATGAGGCTAGCTGCATGTGCGGACGTCTCTGACCCCACCGTGAAAGAGGAATAACTGCCCTACAGACGCGAGGAGGAGCGGAGATGCGCCCGATGCGGTTCACAAGCTCGGTAAGGGCGGCCCTCCCTGCACTGCTTGAGTCTTGTGAGGGTGACTCCTAGGGGGAAGACACAGATGACTCTGGCACGAGGAACTAACGCTGTGCCCACAATAGCCCCCCAAGCTACAGCGAGCTCAAACCCTAACTCATTATGATTGAGATCGGGGCCAGTGCCTGACTCCAAGATGGCGCCCGTTGTGACTGAATAGGGGTTCTTCCAAGAAGCAGATTTTAACATTTTAATGGTAGCAGTGGGGGCATTACTGGGAATCCCCCCTGACATAGCGATCTGGCCCGGGGACTGTGTTGAGGCCGAAATATTCATTGCAGAGCCTTCTCAGGGCAGTGCCTGACCTCAAGATGGCGGCTGGGACCAGTCTTGATTACCGCCGCGGGGACTCCTGAGGCTCCGGGAAACTCCCAAATTGAGCTGTTGGGGCATTCCATCTGATCCCCCTTACGAAGGCGCTCTATTCTGGGGACATTTCGAGGCCGTGGTGTCCACTGTAAGGTCGGGCCAGGACAACACCTGACTTTAAGATGGTGCCTGCCCCCTGACTTCGTTCTGCCCGTAGTCTTCTCCGGTTCTCTTGGCGGCTGCCTCTCCCGGACATCGAGCTTCCTGCTGATTGCGCCTGGATAATCACTGAAACAATAACCCCATTCACACCTGGGTTTTGATCGGACTGCTGCTTCTCATATCTCCAACTCCCTCGTTTGATTTCGACATTCTCAGATTAAACCTGATCATTATCCTGACAGCGGAGTCCGAGCATTATGGCCGATGCCCGGTGGAGCTGCCTAGACAGCTCCAGAGGAGATCGGCCCTGGTTCACCCCCTCGGCCGTCACCTACCCAGCCGGACATTGGGCACAGTTTCTCCCCTTCTCCTTGTTATGTCTCCTTCCTCCCCCTCCCTCCGACGAATTACCGTAACATTGCTTTCTTTTTCCTATGTTTGACTATGCTCTTGTAACTGATGTAACTTGTAACTTGTAACTCACTCATGTAAAGCGCTCTGATACCTCCGGGTCTAGCCAGCGCTATATAAAACTCATTAAATAAAAAAAAAAAAGACAAAATCCTAAACTTACTCATTTTGGTATTCACAGAAGGCACTTACTCATTTTGGTATTCACAGAAGGCACTTACTCATTGATGAGTAAGTGCCGTCTGTGAATACCAAAATGAGTAACTTACTCATTTTTAGTAACTTACTCATTTTGAGTAACTTACTGCTGCCTACAGCTGGCCAATTTGACATGCGCACTTCAACCTGCACAATCCCAGGGCTGAGAAACAGCCGAGGGATTGGACAGCTGCAAAATGAGAACTGGGTTAGCCTGCTCCAACCAATCCTGGAGCTGCTCTGCATGGTTGGTTGGAATCACGTTGCACAAGGGAGGAAGTCCTTCCCTTTCTTGCTGCCTGCTGGAGTCACTGCCGAGGAGAGAGACACCGGGCGTGGCTCCGTGCACATATATGGTGAGTTTTTTTGTCATCGCGCCCCATCATATTTTAATGTTGATGGCCACTACTGATCAGAGACCTCACGGAGACTCACCGAGCCACTTGAATAACGCGTGCCATCTGATTAGGATTTCCTCTCAATACTGAGCAGGAAGCAACGGGCGAGGCCTTGTTTTAACCCCGGTGGTTCCCTTGCCATCATGTCCAAGGCCTCTGGGAAATGGCAAACAACCAAATGGAAACAAACAGAGGACCGGTGGAACCAGGGCCGGACTGGGAACCGAAACCAGCCCTGGCAAACTGCTCGGCCGGCTCCCCTGGGGTGAGGAGAGGGGTGCGGCCGAGCTGTTTGAAACGGCCGATTTCGGCCGATTTTGTTACAGGGGGCCGATATTGCCGGCCCCCGGTAACAAAAACGGCCCCCCAGGGCCTAAAACTGCCCCCCACCCTGGCGGCCTACCGGGGAAACGCCCGGTGCCCGCTATGGCCAGTCCGGCCCTGGGTGGAACGTGTGCTTGAATACTCACACTGGTCCTTTCCATGAAATAGTGCAGACCATGAAACGGAAATTAAGTTAGATACGTTTGCAGTTTGCATGTGGGGAAACAGATAGAAAATACTGAGATTGATTGAGGGTTGGGGTGAGTCTGTGTTCGGTTTTCCAGATGCTCTTAAGAGTTATTTGGATCCGGTTAGTAAGCATCGGGATACGGAAGAACACACAGGAGTCTAGCCAAAACGAAGGCTCCTCCAAAGGGATGGATGGCAAAGCATGATAGCTTTGGTGGAGTGAACACAAGTGAGCGGTGAATCAAGTAAAAATAATTAAAAAGTAGATGAACTGGTCTTGGTAAAATAAATATACTTGATGTAAATGATTTTACCAGCTGAAGAGCCATGAGACAGAAATTGAAAGATCCATTGGAAACTGATACCACCATATAGAGAAAATGGGACGTTGAAAAGGGGAGTTAGAAAAGAGTGTCAATTTTACATGGACTGAAGGGTACATTGTGGACAGCTATAAACTCTGAATAAGGATGGGGTCTTTAAGTGAAAGTAGTTCAATGATAGGTGGAGGCAATGACAGCGGTTCTCCAGGGTCTTCAAGGCTCCGCAATCTTCATTTTTTAACCTGGTTTTATCATCCCAACAGTGAACAAAACCCTATTATTCACAGTTGGTATATTAGAAAAAAAATGCCTACCTTTGGGTCGAGCAGCAGCCTGAGGCAATGACGTCTGTCTGATGGCTGGGGCAGGTGCAAGAAAGCCGACATTTAAAAGCAAAAAAATGCTTTAAAATGTTCTGTGTATGTTTGGTGATAAGATTGAGTGTCAGTGAAAGGACAGTATTTATCTATTTGAGAGCATGTTTATGTGAGTGAATATGAGAGAGTTAGTGACATGGAGTGAGTGAGTTTGAGTAAGTCAGAGTGAGTGAGAATGAGTGTAATAGTAAGTGCAAGTGAGAATGAATGAGTGAGAGAGGAAGAGGAAGTGCAAATGATTGATGGGGAGCGAGGATGAATGAGTGAGAATGCGTAAGAGTGAGTGAAAAAAATGAGTGAAGTGTGAGTGAGTGTGAGTGAAAATAAATGTGATTTAATGGTACTGAGTGTAACAATGAGAATGAGTGAGTCTTAGAGAATGAGAATAAATGGGAATGAGAATGAGTAAGAGTAACCTTAAGTGAGATTGAGTGAGCCTGAACGTGTGAGTGGGAGTAAGAGTGAGTGCAAGTGTGATTGAGAGTATGTGAGTGTGAATAAATGAGAGATACTAAGTTAGAGTCAGTGATTGACAGTAAGAGTGGGTGCAAGCAAGTGTGTGTGAGAGCAAGTGAGTGCAAGTAAATCAGAGTGAATGAATGAGAATGAGTGAGAGAAGAGTGGGTAGGAGTAAGAGAGTGAGACAATGAGTGAATGAATGTAAGCAAGCATGAGCGAGTGTGAGTGAGATGTATGTGATGCAAAAATTATTGCTCAGGGGATATGTAACACCCCTGCAAGAGGATAGAAAATGCATATATACTGTAAATGGATGTAAAAGCACTGGTATGATTACTCATAAATGAAAAACTCAATAAACAAATTAAACAAAATGAGTGAGTGTGAGTGAGAATGAATGTTAGTTAATGAATGTACTTAAGCATGAGTAATTGAGGATGTGGTGTTGTGCTTGCAAGCCTGCCTTTGTCCTTGGCATACTGAAGGTAATTCTTAGCTTACAGACACACCAATGGTAAAATTCTGGCACAGGTATTCGGGGGGGAAGGGGGGTAAATCACAGAAAAACTGCACATTTGACAAAACACTGGCATACTAGTAATAATACTTGGCACTGACATACTAGAGGTAATACTTGATACTGGCATACTAAAGGTAATGCTTGGCAGAATGGGCAGCAGTGGCAAAATACTGACACTCGTGTACTAGAGGTAGTTCTTGGCATATGGAGCACCTGTGGAAAGAAGGTGATTCTGACACATTGGAGGCGATTTTTGGTATTGGTAGCACCCATGGCAAACTGCTGGCACTGATACATTGAAGGTACTGTCCCTTCCTGGCATATAGTAGGACAACCGTTGCAAGCGGACTAGAGATAACAATGACAAAATGTTGTCCCAAACATACTAAAAGGCTTTTTTTAACATAAAGGTTACCTATGCTGTATGACCGACATCAGTGGCAAAATTCAGGCATATTGCTAGAGCGGTCGACCTTGAAGCTGGGGAACCAGGTTCCAGTGTCATCAGGGACGCTCAACATCCTGTGATTCTGTGCAGATCACTTAATCTCCCTGTGCCTAACAAAATGAATGTGTCCGTCTGTAATGCAACTGGTGTTCAGGTAAAACGCTCTGATACTTTCGGGTCGAGTTCCACCTGTATAAAACATCCCCCCAAAAAAGAGAGCAACCATTGCATATGGAGGGGGGTGGGCCCATGACATGAGACTGTGAGTGATGGATTAGTCATGCGTGCAATATATTATTGTATCTCCGCTTAAATTTCTTTGAGTTATCTGATGTCTTTTACCAGTTCCACAAGAAGAGAGAACCAAATACCAAATCCATCTTCTAAACAGTGTTTATAATTCTGATTACTATAGTAATTTATTAAGGTGTCTGCCAATACATGACCATTGTCTGCATAGACCTTTACATGGAGAAATCGCCCTGTAAATACCTTTTTTAAGCTAGGCAGGAATCCTTTAATGAGGTGAAGAGGAGGATAGAGAGAATATTAGTGGAAGCCTGAAGAGTGGGCTGTCACCAAGAGCTCAGTGCTGAAACACCAGCCAAAGTCAAGAACTGAAGGAGAATACATACTTGAGATAGCAAGAGGCAGTGCACATTGCACAGTCACCATTAATAATCCCTCTTCTGTGGCTGCTACTGCATGCAAAGTTGTAGAGGGGGTGAGGAAGGAGAGATGCACAAAAGTGATCTTGTTGTAGGCAGATAGTGCAGAGGAATAGCAGCTGAAATCCAATTCTGGATCCCAGGATAGAAAAGAAACCACTCTTAGAATGAATAGATGCATGTTTACACCTATGCAGCATTCTCTTGCATAACTTGTGAAGAACAAGTCCAATAAATAATTTAGGAAACAATCTCCTCGGCCATCCATCACAATTTATCGTTCTTCGATTGTCCCACTAAAAATATAAGAAGATACCAGTGAGTCCCTCTGTCCTCAGGAAAGACTCTCCTCCAGTAAATATCCCTGTGGATGGAGCTAGGCTGATGTCCTTTGAGAGGACCACAGCAGTAGACTTGGGGGGGGGAGGGGAATGAACATCAGTAGACAACATCAAGTAGTACATCCAAAGGAGGAGCAAGCTCAAGGGGACAGTTTGTTCATGTAGTTCCCCTTTCAGGAAAATATTTTTTTAATCTTGGCAGACAAATCAGGTTTCAAGACAACCCTACATTTCAAGTTTTTTAACAGGTAGTGGTGGGAAGCGGGATTGAAAAGTTGGGAGAGCTTTCTTTGGGGCTGTTCTAAGGTTACACAAGGGAAGGGTAAACAGAGTGGTGAGGGGCCAACGAGGTCATACAGAGAGGGTAGAAGTGGGGGCTGCCTGTAGCAGGGGAGTGGGTGAGAGAATATTTAGCAAAGGTAAATGGAAGGTGAAGGTACAGCCAATTGAAGGGTGTCAAAGGTATTTTTAAAATATACTTTAACCGCTTATTCAGTCATTTTTCGTTTAAAGTAAGGGGTTTATCCCCACTGAGTTAAACAATAAAACTTCAATTTGAGCGGACAGAAAGGCAGTCAGGCTCGGTGGCCCTGTGCGCCAGCTGCGCTGATTGGATTTTGGCATGTGTTCTTTCTGGACTGGCTGCTGGGGAGCCAACTGGATTAATGCTAGACCTCTGGCGTGCATTCAAAGTTCACCTTTATTGTTGCGCGTATTTTAATTCAAGGCCTCAAAAACATAGCATAGAAGTACAGCATATTGAACAAGCCTGAAGACCGCATGCAGGGGAGTGTCCAGAGCATAATGTAGCCCAGACTTCTTTTACCCGACATGATATATCCTTCTGAGCCACAAACACAGGCCCAATGAAGGCGTTTGTATCCACGTGTTTCCCCATGTTTAACTTCCTGTTTCTCATTAGTGCTTCCACCGTCGGAGATAATTTTTGCACAAGAACAGCATAAACATGCATCAAAAGGATCATGCCCCCAGGATATGTGAAAGCTATCTCATGCAAGGCACATGCATGTGAGCAATTGCTGTGCATTCGTCTGTGTCCTTCATGAATCATTCTTGTGAAGACTGCTCTTTGAAATCTCCCTTATCAAAAAACTACTGAGATTGACCTCTCTCTTGAAATCTCTGCATGGATGCCTCCTACTACTAAGCTACCCTTTCCGTGATGACTTTGAGATGTTCTTCCAAGAGGTGCCAAAGCAGAGATGGGCCTTCACTTGCCAATTTAATCTAGATGTAATAGGAGCATGGATAACCACTTTTGTTGCTGGGCTATGTAAATGCTCAATGATTTTTTTTAGGGGTTTGATTCATCCAAACAACATGCAGAGACAGATGTTATATGCTGTCTGAAAGAGAGATCTGTGTCAAAATTGACTCCACGATTTCTAATCATCGTAGAAGATGTAGGATGGGCAGCCACTTCCAGAGGCCAACAACCTTGGGTCCATTGCTGCCCCCTTCTTTCTTTGCCTAGTATGATAAGGTTTGTTCTATCTGAATTCAGCTTCAGACAACTGTTTTTTCATCCAGGTGGATACTGCAGTAAGGCATTGTTTAAACCTTTCCAGCCTCGTACCACGATCATCCGCAAGAGCCACGATTAGTTGGGTATCGTCTGTATATGTTAATATTTCAAGGTCCAAGATTCTGATAAGAGAAGCCAAAGGGATCATTTATATGTTTATATGTTAAAGAACATAGGGCTCAATGATGATCCCTGCAGGTGCAAAGCACCAGGGCAGCTGTCCCGCCATTGTCTAGAATGGATTTAAAATGTTCAGGTACAGTGAGCACAGTGGTTTTGATGATGTGTAAAAGAAGGAAACCAAATCGGGAAGTATTCAGAATATTATGGGTTTCCAAATAATTGATAATTGGCAGTTGATGTGTTTTTCAATCATTTTAGAGGCAGGCAACAGAGATCTGGGATGATAATTTGCCAAAATAGATGGACCAGCATTGTTTCTTTTTTTAAAGCAGCGTAAATTGGGGTTCTTTCCAGAAAATCAAGAATAGAAGCTGTAGTAATAGTTATTAAGGATTTCACAGAAAAGGGGTGCATGGAATCTTAGCCCATCTTGAGAATGGGGGGTGGGCATGGATCTCTAGGAGAACCAGAATTCCAGTTCCCCATAAGGGTGGTCATCTACTGAAGGGAGATGGGGTGGGGGGGGAAGCTTGAGTCCACTGCCGAAGGTGGCACTGGTTCCAGAACAAAATGGGATAAAGTCCTCAATCATGAGTTGAGGCTCAAAAGTATAATGGATGAGAAGGATTTTATCCTGAAAAAAGAGGCTAATCTATCACATAGATCCTCACAATGCCAAGTTGTCTGGCCAATGGATTTGTCATGGATTTAATGATAGAAAAGATTTATTTGGCAGAGCTCTTAGCTGATTCGATCTTAGTGCCATAATACATAGGTTTCACTAGGTTATTCAGGTTATGATAAGTTTTGATGGCTGAGGGATGGATCTTTTTCTCTGTATCCTCCAGTATTAATCTCCTTTTCCTAATTGGCGGCAATGATGTTTTCGAATGCACGGTTATTGGGTAAACCATGATGTAGGAGCGGCGCGCGATGATCCTTTTTTCTTCTGTTGAGGAGCTATTTCATCAAGACCTTTTAATATCGAATTTTCGGGCAAATTGTTGGCTCGAGACTTGAAAAATTTTATCCAGTAGAAGGCACTTACTGGATGAACAGAGGGCAAGAAGCTGCTGATGGGAGTACATTACAGTGTCTGGACTCCTACAGCCAGGAGGGCTGGCAATGGTATTGGTCCAGGCACAGACCGGTACAGACGGGCTTACTTTTGGTGTGCCCCTGGTGTGCTGCTGGAGAGCCTGCTGAATGTGCCCACTGTGTGGTTGTACAGCAGTGTACTTTTGTAGTCCTCTGTCCTTCCGGTGGTGTGGCCAAGAAGGCTAAAGCGCATCAGCGCATGAAGGGAGATACAGAGGGGGCAAAATAAAAGTGTAACTGGATCTCAGCATATTCTGCGTGTGAGGCCAAGCTCCCTTACCTCACACACTACCAAGGAAATAAAACAAGGTTAAAATAAGCATGAGTAAATAAACATGTAAAGATAAAGGACACACTATACAGGAGCCAATGTTCAGAGAGGCACCAGGAACCAAATCCAGATGTTAGCCAAAATATGCAAAATACCAACCTGTTTCCTGGCTGGAGTTTGCTGCTCTCAGAAGGACGTGCAGCAGCACCATTATTGTGGTCCTCCGTACTGTTCGGGGGGTGGCCAGGAAGGCTAGAGCACGTCTCACTCGCTCAGGGTGATCAGTGCATGAAGAGAACGCAGAAGGGAGCAAAATAAAAGTCTGACGGGAGTCCCGGGGGAACCTGTGTGAGGTCAAGCTCCTTTGCTTCACACACTACCAAGGAAATAAACAAATGTTCAGATAGCCAGGCATCTCCTAATAATATACAAGGAAACACAAGGTGGCAAATCTTTTTTTTTTTTTAATAGTTCTTTTTATTGAAAATTGGAAGCAAGCAGCTATTGTTAATGATACATTGTTACAGTACATGTTAATAAAGACAACTCCTTCACATTGCATGGTACACGTCAAATACAATATATACGAAATTATCGGTAGCATGTATTGTAGTTCCCACCCCTCATTGTTCCCCATGTAAGGGCGAATCATCAAACGGCAAGCATATCATTCCCCTGCTTTTATTCCAAGTCCCCCAGATCTTGGTCCACTTTTGAGGACAACCTCTTCCCTCATAAATCACTCTTTCCGCCTGCATGCACCAATCCATGTCCTCTTCCCACTCTCGGAGTCTAGGCCCGGCCGCCCCTCTCCACTTCTTTGCAATATTACGTTTCGCCACCATACACCCCAGGGCGATCCAGGTTCTTTCTTTGGATGTAAAGTCTTTATTGTCCCAGATATTAAGGAGACACCATCGGGGAGAAACCGTTACTTGTTTACCACACAGTGTCAACATTCTTCCCGTTATTTTATCCCAGTATTTTTGAATAGTTGGGCAATCCCACCACTGATGTAAAAAGGTTCCCATTTGACCACAGTTTCTAGGGCAGAGCGAGGAGTCCGAGACACCCATTTTGGCTAGTGTCGTACTCGTGTAGTATATTCTATGCAAGAACTTTAGTTGTATTAAACGGAATTGAGAACGTATTGCCACCTCTCGGGGGGACGCCTCCTGCCATTCTTCGTCGCTCATATCTCCGATATCCTCCACCCACCTAGCCCGTGTTTTTCCCAGGTGATCTGGCATATTATTTAATATCTTCTTATAAGTTAGTGATATTGCTTTTTTCGTTAAATAATCATCTAGAAGTCTATCCTCCAGGGGGGAGGAGGCCGGGAGCTCAGTACCCCTAGGAATTGCTTTTTGAAGTGCGCTACGCACCTGTAAGTATTGGAAAGTTTCCCCTACTCCATGTTCATACTCCCTTTGGAGATTGCCAAAGGCAACTGTCTCCCCTTTCGCCCATAGGTCCCCAACCCTGGAGAGTCCAATGAGTTCCCATTTATCATGTTTAGCCAGCAGTCCCAGTTGCGCCAACTCCAATAGTGGAGTAGCCAATGTTATCTTATTTTTCCATCCCAGTGCGGTTGTTGCCATAGTGCGATTGTTGTTGATGTTGGCGTGTGTTGCGGCGCGTTGCCTCGCCCACCGTATATCGTTCTTAAGTAGTTCCCCGATGGCGTATTGTATCTGTCCATTCTATATGCTGGATCTGTTCGTGGCCAGTGCATCCAGTGGTTTGTAACTGCTAGTTGAGCCGCCCAATAGTAATACTGGGTTGCCGGGAGGGCTATACCCCCATCGTATCAACTTTTCGTGAGGTTAGTCAGTGCTATGCGAGGGACCCCACCATCCCAAAGGAGTGTACGAAGCTCGGCTTCGATTGCCTGGAAGTACTTTGGTGGAACCAAATATGGAGCGTTCTGTAAAACATATATAAATCGAGGGAGCGCCATCATTTTATATAGGGCGGCTTTCCCAAGTAACGTGAGAGGTAGTGTCCTCCAGTGCCGCACATCATCCTGTAGCCGACGCAATGGGGGGGCTAAGTTACGCTCATAGAAGACTGCTGGGTCTGTCAAGGTGCCAAATCTAGATGTTAGCCAAGATGAGCAAAATAACAACCAGCTTTCTGGTTGACCCGTACTGCTCTCAAATGGTGCTAATGCAGATCTATGTGTTACCCACGGTCCTGTGAAGCTGGGATTTATGTATGCAGCTAGGGGTATTTGTTGCACTATGTGTTGCTAGTCAAAAGTGGCCCCAGAATTCTTCAACTGAGAACTGTGCATACTCAAGGTAATGGCAATTACTCTGACATCAGGAGGAAATGCTAAAACCAGAGAAGAATTCACCAGTGGAATTTACCCTGTTTAGTAGTGAATTGCACATAGGATTCACCACAAGCGGGTCCAACATAGGTCTAAGAAAGCCCGTTCAATACCAGATTTTCAAAATAACCAAAGACTATATAAGTAAGTTCCATTTAAATTCACCATATTTAACTACATCTGCTGGAAAATACCAAAAATCTGGCTTGAATCTGGACCTTCCAAGATTTAAACCCCCCTGATATAGTACTTCCTCCAAATATCCTAGGAATTTCCACCACCCAAGTCTATATCAGACTAATAATGTAGTTCATGCAGTGGAGATGTGGCCTAGTGGCTGAGTTACTGATCTTAGAACCAGGATATCTGAGCTTTAATCATAACATCGACACTTGACCAAACAAAAATGCGTGGCTCTTAGCAAATCACTTTATTTTTCTCTACATCAAGTGTGAATATGCACATCATAGAAACACTGTACTGCTTGCTGACTTCTATCCCAGTGGTGCTTTCGGGTGGCATACTGTTCCGTCTGGTCTTCCAACTGGATGCTACACAACTCACTTACTGTTCTTAGTACAGCATGATCCAAACGTTCTGCTCTGCTGCTCTTAAGGACTAGATTTGTGCGATATCAAACAACGACAACAACAATAAGAAGAATTATAAAGAGAACAACTCATGATGGAATTAATACCTGAGAAAGGTCTCATTTCCACATATTCTAGGGCATGGCTTCCCTTTAAAAGGGTTTCCAAGCCCCACATCCATTACACCCTATCACAGCAGCGTGGATTATAAACTCAAAGACATTCTTATCTGCTCTCTTTTTGAGTAAAGCGCCAGAACTCAGGACCCCTGACCAGCAGCACGCTGGAGTTGACTCAGAGTAACATCTCTCCTATAAGACCAGATGGTAGATGTGATACCATTCATCATCACAGACGGATCGTGGGAAAGGACTGGCACTCACGCCTGAAGAGTGAGCCACGAGTCTAGAAATGCCGGACTCTGGTCCTAGGATGCAGAGGCGGGAAGGAGTCCAGGGAGCACTCATCCCTTTATGTATTCAGATTCAGTTAATATCAGGTATTTGGTGCAAATGTGTATGTTTATGTGTCCTCTCAGACACTGCTGTTATTGTTATTTTATAGTACACAATCCTCCTTTAGTACAGCAATGCAGCACCTTATGGTAGTTGGGGCTATGACTTTCCAGAGGTTCCTATCGCAGACCGAGCACCAATCGTGTCTGTGGCTGCAATAAAACAAGTGGGCACTAGAGAATCAAATAAACATACAGTTACCCTATGTCTCCAGACGGCAAGCTTGCCTTTAGTGGTGAACTTGGAACTTTAATGTCTTGGTGCCTGACTTTTGCTAGTTGCATATATGATTTAAATGACAGTAAGGTATTGTGTTGAAACTCTAGGCGCAAGGAAAGTCATGCTGTAGCACAGAAAGGTCAACCCCTCACTGGGTGAGACCTGTGCTAGAAATTGAACATGGGTTGCTGGTGTTCCTGTTCAGAGGGAGCTTCGCCTGGCTCTTCGAGCTGGATTGTTTTATTTGGAGGAGGATAAAGACTGATTGAGATACGACTGGTTCCAGCCTGAAATGAATGACGCCAAAACAATGATGGACTACATTTCGTCCTGGAGTAATTGCCAGTTTCTCATATTAATTCAGTCATCCCACCGCTCACTTTTTTGTACCTTAGAAATTAAGCCTGGCTTCTGTATTACTGACAATAATAGAAATTCGGTTTTTTTCTCCCAAAAATTCTCAAATTTGTGGGCCTTCTGCCATTTTCTGGCTTTCTGGTATTTCTAGCTTTCAAGTGGAGGGTTGCACAGCCCTTGTCAACAATGTTGTTCTCGTATTTTGATTTTCATTCCTTCGTGTCCTAATACAAACTCTTGAATGTTAGCTGACATACGTAGTTCATCAAAGTCTGGTGTTTTTAATTGTTTTTTAATTCTTCTGTTTATTATTGGTTATTTCATGGTAACTACAGCAAGTGATTAAAGAAAATTTGGCTGGTGCTGGGGAACACTTACACGATGGATAGTATAAGCTCCCGTGCGGCTGTAGTCAGAAGGCAAAGAGGCAGGTTAGTCTACTACTTCGAACCAGAAAAAAATGTCATGCTTTTCAAGTTAATGTCTGCTCTTAGTTTCATTCTCTCTTCTTGACAACTCGTCACAGTGCTGTGATTGGCTCCCACTTTCTTGGGGATAGGATGTCTCCCAATGAAACCCAATCAGAATGGTTGCCAGTTGTCACAAAACACTTTTTACGATTAGACCTGTTACAACCAAGGCCCTTCAACCATATGCAACTAGCTTCCCCATAAGATTCTACAATTGTACATTTTCTATTCGTAAGTCAATTATTTCGAGAATACTTTGAGGCAAAAGTATTTGAATGTGGTTGTACAACCAGGGGTGTGTAGTAAAGTGTAGTGGGGAGATGGCAAAGATCATGGAAGCATCGCAGAAGGAACACAACAACAAAGCTGTTGTGAATGAGTGAGTGACTCATTGAGTGAGTCTGTGAGTATGGTTTTGTGTAATGTACAAAACATTCAATCGAGTTCGCTTAGGATCTCAATTGTATCAAGAACTGAGATCTTAATGGCTTCTAAACTCTGGGGAGGTGAATTCAAACTTGAAGGAAACAGGACTGCAGACCAAGTTGGAAGTGTAGAAAAAAATGGGGATCTTCATAAGCAAGCATCCAACTTGAGATTGATTAAAAAACAAAAAATCTTGGAGGTTCGGTTCTCAGGTTCACTGGTAGTTTGTTCCAATACCTCTCACTCAATCTTGAAAAGACACAGCCACCATTGGTGAAAATTCTGAACACTGAGTCAAACCGGGGCACAGTACGTAAACAGAGTAGACTGTGGGTCTGGAAACTGTACTTGCCTTCCAATAGATGAGTAGTTCAGCAGCTTTCAAGTATCATTTTTAATTAACTTGCTGCCTGTTTTTAATTCTTTCTTCTCGTTTGCATATATCCCCCTGCTGCCAGATACCTCTGCTGGTAAGCTTGACGCACTATCCTGTTCTGTCGATCTGCCGCTGAGTAGTCATAAGCAAAACAACAAACATTGTAAACAATTAATACCTTCTACAATCTTCCTCACAAAGAACCCTCAGACCTGTTCCAAGAAATGCAGCGATCTTAAATAGCGTAAAATAAATAAACACAATGTAGCCAGTGTGTAGGTGCTCCCAGTAATGGTGGACTACCAGTAATGTGATAAATCCATTTTGCGATTTCACAATAACTTTTTATTAATCCAGAAGGAAGAGCCAGATCTGATATATATATATATATATATATATATATATATATATATATATATATATATATATATACGATTCTTGTGCTATAAGCAATGTTGTGGTTAAATACTTAAAACATTCACATTGTCAAAATGAAATGTAACGAGGCACTTACAGCGGTCGTATGTCGGAACCACGCATGCCCCTACCACACATGCCTTTACAACGCGGTCTTTACAACACGTGTCTTTACCATGCATGCCTTTACCATGCACCTTTTTACAACGCATATGCCTACACCATGCATGCCTTTACAACGCTCGCTGCCAAACTCTGACTCAAAACGCTGAAAACACGTCCCAGGGAATGTGTGTGGTCAGGAAGCAGGAGAAGTGGTAGAGTTTGAGCAGGAAGTTGTACAAGAGATTTCCATTTGTGAAAAGATATCCACTTCCGTGCTGCAGCGCAGCAGGTGACCTCTCTTCCCTTAGCACTGCGCCTCTTTCATCCTCTAATACTCTCCTCAAAGTCTCTTTGAGAAACCAGGAAGGCCGAAGGTGCAGCCCCCTAAATCGATTCAGAAGGCGCCAATACTTCGTGGGCAGGTCAGGTGAGCAGGGGCGGTGGGAACCGTGGGATCCCATTCCACCGGCCCACCTTCTAGTGCAGACCATGGACAAAGAGGAGCCTGTGCTCCTGTGGGAAAGAAAACCCTGCAGTGATCTGCGAAGTCTAATTTTAACGGACTAATCTTAGCTACCCCAGTGTCGTTTACAGATGTTTGCCTCGTTGGTTTGTTTTTCCTCCGTTTTCTTTTCAAGACCATTTGAGTTTTTTTTTACAGTTATTTGATTTTCAGAAGCAAAGCATTTCCAGGTCCCAGGTAATGTGGGAAGAGGCATATGGCTGACTTTATCAAGTGCATGTTGAACAAGGGCCCGGTAGGCGGTCGTCAGCTTTATCCTCTCTGGAAAGCGGGGAGTGGTAGGAACAGGACATGGTGAGTGGAAATCCCACAGTTTGCTGAACTCGGTGATTGGTTTTAAAATTACCTTCCAGGGAGCTGGTGTGTGGGCTCAGCAGGCCCCTGATTGAAACTGGAGACTTGTGCAGCCAACCTCTCTCAAATAGCAGAACAGGGGTTATTACACAGAGTATGAGGCTAATGTAAGAGCCAGGCAATAATGGGAAAACAGTTAGCTTGGAAGAAAAACTTATTACCACTAAAAGTTTGTTTCTGCTGCGTGACAGATATGTTATTTGCCTTCCTTGCTTTGACCCTGGGGAATATGCGTTACGTAGTACCAACTCTTTGGAAGCGAGGATTCATATGCTGAACTATAGTTTATTGGCCTCCTATTTCTGTTAATAATTCTACAGCAATACATAAATATTCTTTAACTCGACTATCCAAAATGATCTTATGTTATAGAAGATGTTTTGGCATGCCATCAAGGAACATTTTGGTTTGCCCATCTTCTCCCTTCATCTTGGGTAAAAAAAACAATTTGATAAAGGGTTGAGGGTGGTTTGAGAGAGGATTTCTATTGGGGAATGCTTTCTAAGTGATTAAAAGTTGCAGACGGAGAAGAAATGTTACCACAGTCCGAGGACCTGTCTCCTTTGCTCCTTTCCTCACCTCTCTCGTTGTTTTCTTTCTCTGCATAGACCGGAGCCAGCTCATCTGCGTCTCCAGCTCACCACCACCACATCAAGGGATCTCACCCAGGATGCTGACAGATTCTAATTTTAGACCATGTGGGTATTACTATGTGACTTCTTGCACACGGTTCGTCAGAGAACAGCATGACTAACAGACCATACTATGAAAGCAACACTAGTTCTTTAGGGATTAGGCGCTGTGGCTCATTAATACGGCTCGGGGCTTCCTAGCAAAGGTCTTGGACCTGCTGGAGAAGCGACAGGAGCACCTGCAAGAGCAGACGCACACACCCACAGGGCATGGGGAAACATTGCTGTAACCTCGAACGAGAATCATTGACCATGTAGAAGCTCAAACCCTGGATGAGATTGCAATGGAAGCCCCGGGTAGACCCTATTGGCGAGAACGGGCAGAGCAATGACTGTTGTCTCTGCTATGTAAAGAAGGCGAATGAAGACAACGAAAAATAAATGTGGATCATTTTTCTATTTTGATTTTCTTATCCCACATATGCAGAAGACACTCGACTTCTTTCGTCCATTCCCCCTCTCTCCCCTAATTTTTATCTTGTGTCTTGAATTGCTTGCCAGAAATCTGACGTGGGATGGCGTTCATGCCGAATTCAGCTAAAACAAAGATTATTTTCCATCATGACTGTGCCACACTCTACTTGGCACTCTGAAGCTCCCACGCAGACCCTATGCTCATTCGGACACCTTGGCATGCTCTTTAATCCCAGCATCAAACTACAGCCACTTATAGCTGCAGCTGCCATCTGTTATCAAGTCCTGAACATTTGTAAAACACACCTTCTCCTACACTTCACTCATGCCAGTGTATGCATCAAGAGTCACGTCACCAGTAGAATCAACCACTGCAAATCCCTCTGAAGCGGTCTATTGGAATACCGACTCGCCCGCTAGGCAAGGTGATTCACTTTTAAACCAGAACTCTATTTGACCTCCCCACTTTACAAGACCAAGCCACCTGGCTGTCCAGGAAGCACTGTGTCCAAAACAAACTTCTGATACTTACATTCAAAACTATGGTTGGCACAGCCCCTGTGTATCTCTCACAAACAATCACCAAATACACTAGCTCACGCAACTTATAATCCAGCAGTCTTCCCCTTCTGGCTACTCCTAAACTACCTTGTGGACCTTCCAGATTTCAGTACTTCACCCCTCTAAGCTCTTTCAATTGACTAGCGACTTGTAGAATATTTGTCCCCCATCATTCATGGCAGCTTGGACATCTTATGTTACCTCCTTTGAACAGCCTAACACCTAACCCCATTCCTCTCTCCAAACTGGCTCGTACACTCACTCCCCTCTCTCACCTCCTGGGCTTATATCACTTATTAATATGCAATTTACTCTCAGTCTTGTGTGATTTTACGACCATCAGTCAGATGTTAGCTTTTCCATGAGCTGGTGATTTACTGGCGATGCCAAATTACTGAAAAGGGGTATAAAATAGCCTATTACAATGCATGTCAAGTGGTCAGGTAAGTACAATTCTCTTTTGCCTAGAGTGCTTGAAGTCTGCGCATCTTTCCTGGTCCCAGATGTAATACCATTGAAATTAATAGATTTATTTTTAGGCTTTCTAAACTTCAGCAGGCTTATCACACGGAAAGTGAGCAAGGCTTGTGCTCACACTTTTGTCTTAACCATCAACCATTTATGTTAATTAGTTAACTAAATAAAAAACTACACAATAGGTTTTCACCCTCTATGCATACAAGATCTGGGTTACAATCCCAGTAACCATACTCTAGTTTTTGAAAGAGCTGAAGACACACCTTTTTAAACACTACATCACTGTAAACTACCAGGCCGCTTCTACTCTCAGAACGAAAAGGATCCCTGACAGAATATCGAGGACAAAAATATAATGCGGACTGAATATTGTGTCAAAAATATTGAGGATCAAAATATCGAGAAGGTAATTGCAAATAAGTGAGTATAGCTTTACTATTCTTAACTCCACATCCACGTACCTTGAAGATATATATATGGTCATGGGACATATATGTGGAGTTAAGTATAGGAAAACTTTGCTTTCCCATAGAAACTTACCTTCACGATATTCTTGTCCTCTATACTCTCAACCCAATATTTTGTCCACACGATATCTTGGACTTGATATTTTGTTTAAACACTGAACCAAACACCCACTGTGTAGATTCACTCACTGATTGTATCTCTGCTTTCGACCCTGTACAGCACTCTGCTGCCTTTCCTCTAGGTCCATCCTAAATGATTACCACATACATACATATATGAGTTTGAATGGAGAACCTACAATGGATATTTGTATGCAGTACAACACAATATAGCCTTATAGCCCGCCGTATCGGGCTATACCGGCTATTAAAGGCCCGCTCCAGCGTTAAAGGCCCGAGCCGAAGGCGAGGGCCTTTAACAAGGGAGCGGGACTTTAATAGCCGGTATAGCCCAGCTACGAAGGGCTATAAGGCTATTAGAACATTCTGCCACTAGAGGGCAGAATGTTCTAACAAATAAAACAAAGCCTTCAGGGAGCGCGAGGGGATTGAAATCCCCTCAGGCTTCCTGAAGCCTTTGTTCACAGCAACAGCTGTGAACAAAGAAACATTGGAATGTTGGAGCTCCGGGCTTATACCAGCCATTATAAGCCCGGAGCTACTCCATTGTTTTCAATGGAGCTCCCAACATTCCAATGTTCTAATATGGATTATCTCTACCACTTAAATCATAGCTACCATTTTTACACAGCTGTCTGTTAATCATTTTGCAGCTCTTGGAAGGATTAAAGGTCCTCTCCACATCTTGATTCAATGTTATGTTATTGTAATTTATTACACGCACGAATCACCCTGGCAGAGATGTCTACAGCCGGACCCCAAGCCGCTAAACAATTTAACAGGATATTGTCTGGAATAGAGTTCTTCAGCCTCATTCTTTTGCTTTATTCTTAGGTAGATGGCAGTGGTCCTATGTGGGTGGTTGTGTTGCTGTCAGAGGCTCTGTAGAGCCCAGACGTCTTACACCTTGGCTGCTGCATAAGCTAGAGAAGCATCGGGGTCCCACAAAATTTGCAAACGAAACTACAACATAAAACATACTTCTGTGTATGGGTTAGAAGTCTCTATTCGCAAATGGAAGACGTCGACTTTTCTTTCAGCTCGTTAAGTCTGGCACATTTGAGAAATAACACTTTGGTAGCAGAGCGCTCCTGCCAATCACCACCCGGTGAGTGATGCTGCAATATGCTTTATGAGAGATTGAGAAACAGAGCCCTCATTTGAGATGGCGGCATTAAACGCTGCAGACTGTGGATGTGAGACACTGCTATTCTAGGGAATTGGGGCTGTGCAATAGAGGCAATTCGAGTGAGCGCCAGGATCATCGAGTTTCCTGGCCTAGAAGATTCGCAACAGAGGAATATAGTACTGTCCAGCCGAGAATTCAGTGCTTAATTTGTATAAATAAATAAATTAAAGCGGGGGCTGCTGGTGCTGATGAATGCCGAGGTTGTTGAATTCAAAGGCTCTTTCTTCCACCCTTCACACTTGCTGTCTATATCCAAATTTTTGAGTTTCCTTTTAACCCTTTTTCTTCCTTCGTCAGTGTTTTCCTACCTTTCTTTCCTGCCTTCTTTCTCCTTTTCTACCTTTCTCTCTTCTATTCTGGGTCAAAGTCTGATGATGAAAAATAAGCTCTGGTACCCACAAAAGACAGTTGGTGTCCACCACTTGCCACCACCAGCATTGGTCAAGATGTCTGCTCGGCATGCATGTGTAAACCGGATGCATCACAATAAATGTAAGGCTCTCCTGCGAATTCTATGCCTTGATAATTCTCAAGTCTGAATGCACCTTTTTTCGAAAAATCTGCTAAAATTAATTTATTTTGCCCTGTTAAGAGATTCGCAGACTTTGTCACAATGGCTGGCTTAGGTTGAACAAACCCCATTGACAACTCCTTCCTTAATGGATGTTTTTGAAGGGCTTTTCACAGATGCTAAACCAGCCGATGAATCCATAACCATATCATTAAAGTAATGCAGTTATCTGTTATATGAAAGAAGCACACTTCAGCTGGGGCATTTATACATTACCGGTGTATTACAGTCTTTCCTGCAAATCTGCAATGTGCTTTTTAAATGCTAAGAGTTTTCGATGGACGAGATACCACCAATTTGTGTTTCAATTGATTCACTTGTGGTTAATGAAACTGGGAAACCTTTCAATGCTGTGTGTGCCTGTGTTACACCAGTGGGATGTTAACACTGTTGTATAACCTTGTAGTGTTTTGATTTTTTATACCTCTAGGTCTGTTCATCACTTCCTTGAACATCACCCTCTCACATACTAATTTATTTATTTTATGGTTTTGTAACTACACAAATACCAGACAAGTGGGCCTGGCGCCAGGGCCGGACTGGGAGCCCAAAGAAGCCCTAGCAATGTTGACGGATCAGCCCCCCTGCTGCTTTTGTTATGGGGTCCGATATAGCAGCACCGATGCAAAAGAGGCCCCCTGTAACATAAACAGCCCCCTACCACTGCAAAATCGGCTTCCAGCCTCCCGGGGAAAAGCCTGATGCCCGCTACGGCCAGCCCAGCCCGGCCCTTCCTGGCACTGGACCCTATGGATGACCTAAAGACTAAGCAGGTACTGACATAAATTAGAATAGGCTAAATTCTGACAAGCCACGTTTTGAGACTTTTTTCTCAAAAGTTGATGATCAGGGATGTATGTCAGATCCAATGGAAGACTGTTCCAGGCTGTAAAGTAGGACAAGAAAATGGAGTGCTTTATGATAGAGCGCCAGAGTTTTGAACAGAATAGGTTTGTTGATGGGCAGCCAATGCAGTTCCATGAGAAGATGAGATATGTGGCCACTGCATGGAAGTTTAAGGCTGCATCATTCTGTAGAAGCTGCAGACGATGAAGTTGGTATTTGGGAAGGCCCAAATAAAGTTCATTGCCGTAATTGATTTGAGAGCTGACAATAGGTTGAATGGCTAGAAAATGAAAGTTGGCTGGAATAAAGGGTAGTATCTTTTTACTACTTTAATATGGTACAACTAGTTTACTGTTACCCTAGAAATGAAGTTCCATTGGGAGAGTTTGATCAAACACATCCCCTAGGTTGTATACGAAGCATACCCATTGGGAGGCCACTAAAACGAAGACCACAGAGAGCTTGCCTCACCGCAAATCATAATCCTGGTTTTATCTGAGTGATGCTTTAGGCTGTTTGTTGTCACCCACTGTGCAAGATGAGAAAGACAAGCCTTACATTTTCTTTTTGAGGCGTCTCAGTTTCTGTCAAGTCAAACAATCAACTGTGTGTCATCGGCTGCTCGGCATAGCACATGAAGCACTCTGCAAGATATAGTTTTGGAAGTAGATTGATTAACTGTTTGTGACCTGACTTTAAGGAAAGAAGATAACTAGCTGAAAGCTTTTCCTTCGACACCAGCCGCATAATCTGGTTTACAGAACAGTGTGAGACAAGGTGCCGAATGCTGCCGAGAGGTCCATTAGAACCAGGACAGCTCGTCCACCCTGGTCTAATGTCATACGTAGTTTGTTTAATGTGGTACCTAAAGCTACTTCTGTGCCGTGCAGAGGCCAGAAGCCAGCTTGAGCCATATCTAGAAAAGAGTTGTCTTTGAAAACTTGTAAAGTTGCCTGTTCACTTCTTCCTCAGCTATCTGTGCTACATAGGTAGTAGAGACTTTGGACAGTAGTTACTCACTGTTGAGGGAGGAGTTGATCAACTCACAGAGTTTAGTCGTAAATAAGTCTCCTGCTAGATGAAGAAGTCTTGCAGGGCAGGGATCAAGTGGGGAGCCAGATTTCAGAGACGAGGCTAGTTGCTTCGTTTGTTCTATAGTTATAAGGGTGAACTCCGTTAATTAAGGCGACTCACCTTCCAAAGTTTCCAGGATAGTACTTGTGTCAGGAATATCAAGGCCTGATGCTGCTACTTCAGGAGGATCAAGAGAGTTGTAAATGAGTTGTATTTTTGTGTGGAAATAGGGAGCTTGAGATTGATAAATCCACGTAAAGGAGTGGCGCTAATGGTACTACATAGTGAGAGAGTAAATTCACTCAAGATGTTGAAAGCTTTGCGCATCACACCGGAGAGCAATGAGATCTGAGGAGAAAGGTAGGTGGTCTGAGCAGTTTTGATTTCGTTTTTGTGGTTTTATGTGATCAGTAAGCATCCGTGGTCTGTCCAATGCTTTAGCAGCTCTTTTAAATGTCGTAAGATTGTTTGAGCGAGTGTCTGCGTCGATGTGCAGAAAACAGTCTTGGGGGAAGCAAGTGCATTGTGGCTGTAGTGATCCAACAGTGAACGATTTTATCACTGCATTCTACATCATGTGGGAGAGCACAAGGGAGTTTTCCGCTATGCATTTAGGAATATTGAAACAAGAATTTATTTAACTTGACATATATTATGGTTAGCACAGAAATAGTTTACAATTCAGTTTCCAGTCCTCTTCAGACAAGCAACCTGTTAATCTATTCTCCCTTTGGTCGTGCACTTTGAAACACGCCAGCTTCCCTCATGAGCTCGAATTCTTTCATTGCATCAAAATTCTTGTAGTAGTCCGCATACGCTTTCTTCCTGGGCTCAGCAACCCCAAACTTGTACAGCGCAACTACACCAAGAGAAACAACAAATGCGCCAATGATGTGGATTCTGAGACGTTTGGCCAGAAGGCCCCTCATCTGTGGTTTGGCTAGAAGGCCTGCAGACATGGTGAGGTATTTTAGATCAAGATGCAACCTGGCATCAGGTTATCTGTTATACCGTTGAAATGTGCTTTGACTATTTTAGCACTGGATTTCACAACGTATTTAAAAGGACCACTGATTGATATTTCCAATTCTAAATACCGAAATGCGGAAAGAGAGAGCATAATTGCATGGTTGCACCAGCATCCTCTCCCGCACACACTAGCTCGAGGTGCCGAAATAACGCTGGTCTGTGGAATCGGGCCGCTTAACAGAATCACGACACAACACTAAGGTCATTACCTCCCGTCCCTCCCTCGCCTTCCTTCAATACCAATGAGGCCCCGCCTCCCACCCAGACCCACCCCCAGCATAAAAACTCTGCCCGCCCCCACCTCCACCTGTTTTTTTCTGTCTCCCTAGTGAGACTTACCTTCAGTTCCTCCTTGTGGCGGTGCCGGGGAGTCTTCGAGTTGGTTCTCTGCGACGGCGGTGCCCTCGACGGAGTTCTCCTGGCGATGCCTCCTCTCCTCGTCTCCCTCGTGGATGGGGGCGGAGCGGTGGCTCAGGATGCTGCTGCGTTGTTTGGCGATCCTCCTGTGGCTGGGGCTGTGTTTCCGGGTCGGGCTGTTTTGGATGCCTCCTCTCGGACTGCACTCTTCTGGGAGACCTGGTAGGATGGGTTTGTGCCCGGTCTTTTATTTTAGATGGCGTTTTTGTGGTTTTAACCTGTTTTTGGCTGTTTCCTAGCCTGGGCTTTCATTGGAGGGTTCCTGCTGGTTTTTCTCTACTTTAGGGGTCGGGATGTTGCTTCTCCATTCCTCTGCTGCCATGGGTCGCAAAGGGGTGTTCAAGCGGAACAACCTGGTTTCTTCTTCCTCTTCTTCCTCTACTGATGGTTCTCCTGTTCCCCCCAAGCGCCCTCGGGGTCGGGGCCTTTCTGGGGGTGATGTGCCTCTCATGTCCAAGGATGAAGTGCAGGGCATGATTGAGGCTGCGGTGGCTAAGGCTCTTTTGGCTCGTCCGGTGCCTGCTGCTCCTTCGCGTCCTTGCTCGCTGGATCCTGCTGGGGCTGTTTCCCTGTCGGACGAGGAGGGTCCTTCTACCTCCTCGGGGGAAGTATATCTCCAGGGAGGAACGCTGGGATGTTCTGGCTCATGTGCGGGACAATTTGGGGTTCCCTCCGTTCCAGCTGGGAGAGGGAGATGGTAGTCTTTTTCCTCAGTATGCTTCTCCCTCCAAGTTGGGCATGCCCTTTCAGGGTCCGGTCAAGGACATGGTGTTGCGGGAGTGGCGTGAGGTAGATAAGTTGCAGGTCCCTCGCTTCCTTCAGAAACTGTATCTTTTGGAGGGGAGGATCCCTTGCCTCACAGTTTGAAGCTTGACTCTATCCTGGCCACTCTGATTGGCAAGACTGCGATTCTGCCTGAGGATTGTACCCCGACGGATGCTACTGATCGGAAGGTGGACTCTGGCCTTAAGCGCTCCTTTGCTGCTGGGAACCTGGCGCTGCGGGCTAGCCTTTTCTCTGCCTACTCAGCGCAGTCTCTGGTGCAGGATTTCGGAAAGTTGGCTGCCGCGGTTCAGGAGGGGTCTGACTGCTCTGACCTCCTGGCTGCTATGGAGCAGCAGGCTCGGCTGCTGGCGGACATTTCATCTGACGTGATCAAGTCTTCCGCTATGTCCACTGGAGCTTTGGTGGCTGCGCGTCGTTCCCTCTGGCTCCGGTCCTGGAAGGCTGATCCTGGTGAGAAGGCGGCTCTGTTGAAGTTGCCTTTTGATGGGCTGGCGCTGTTTGGGGAACAATTGCCTGCCCTGATTTCGAAAGCTTTCAAGGAGCGGAAGCATGCCTTGCCCTATAAGGGCGGTTCGGCTCCATCTGGCAGGCCTTGGAATAGGGCCCCTCGTTCTTCCCCTAAGCGTGATTCTCGTCAGTCTTTCCGCAGGCGGAGGTTTCAGCCCCGTTTTCTCCCAAGCACGCTGCCTCCGCGTCTAAAGGCCCTGCCAAGAAGGGTCCCTGACAACTACTGTCTGGCCGCTTCCCTGCCGGTGGGTGGTCGTCTTCGGAGTTTTCTTCCTCGGTGGCAGCAGGACGTTTCGGACGGCTGGGTCCTGAGCACTGTGGGTCTTGGGTACGTGATCGACTTTGTGCTGGTCCCGCCGGATTCGGGGGTTCGGCTGACTCCGGTGCCTGTCTCCGGTCCCCGCAGGGTGGCTCTGCTGGACGGGGTGTCCTGTTTGCTTGCCAAGAATGCCATCTGCCGGGTTCCTGTCGCGGAGGTGGGGACGGGGACCTACTCCATTCTGTTTCTGGTGCGGAAGGTGACCGGCGGCTTTCGGCCTGTCCTGGATCTCAAGTGGGTCAACTCCTGGATTCGGCCCGTTCACTTCCGCATGTTGACCCTTCAGGCCATCGTTCCTCTAGTTCAACCTGGCGACTTCCTGGCTTCCTTGGACCTCGAGGTCGCCTATCTCCACGTCCCTGTGGCCGCTTCTTCTCAGCGTTTCCTGAGGTTCGCTGTGGGAGACGCCCATTTTCAGTTTTGCGTGCTTCCCTTCGGCCTCAGGTCCGCGCCCAGGGTTTTCACGAAGGTCCTGGCGCCTCTCATGGCTCTCCCTTCATGCAGAGGGGGTTTTCATTCACCCTTATCTGGACGACCTCTTGCTGCATGCTGCGGGGGAGTCTCTTTTGCTCGCTCACATTGGGAGGGCCTTGGAGGTTCTTCAGGGGCACGGGTTCTTGGTGAACTGGGGAAAGTCTTCTTTGGTCCCCTCTCAAGACATGGTGTTCATCGGGGCTCGTTTTCAGACTTTGCTCGGCCTTGTTACCTTGTCCGACAAGCGCTTGCTCTCTCTTCAGTCCCAGGTTCGGGCCCTCTTGTCCCGGGAGGCTTCTCCGGCGGTCCAGTGGCTGCGGGTGCAGGGGCACATGGCTTCCGTGGTGTTTCTGGTTCCTTGGGCTCGTTTTCATCTCCTTCGAATGGCCAACTGGATCCTGTTGGGGTGGTCTCCGGGGTCTCAGAGTCTCCTGTCCCTGCTGCCCATGTCGGACCGGATTCGGGGGGAGCTCTCCTGGTGGCTCTGCCGGCGTCATCTTCTGGCCGGGGTTTCTCTGGCTCCTCCGGCTCCGCTTGTGGTGACTACGGACGCCAGCCTGTCCGGTTGGGGTGCTTGGCTGGGGTCGGATCAGGTTCAGGGGTGCTGGTCCCTGCTGAACTCACGGAGGTCCTCCAACTGGCGGGAGTTGAGGGCGATTTGGCTTGCCCTGGTGCACTTTCAGGACTCTCTGCAAGGTCGTTGGGTGTTGATTCAGACGGACAATCTGGTAGCGAAGTCCTATGTCAATCGTCAGGGGGGGACCCGGTCCCGGTCCTTGGACTTGATTGCCAGCGTCATCTTTCAGTGGGCTCAGGTCTGGGTGCTGGGTCTGTCGGCTCTCTACATTCGGGGGGTGGACAATGTGAGGGCGGATCTGTTGAGCAGGGAGATTCCGTCCTCTCGGGAGTTCTCTCTCCTTCCCGGTGTGTTCGTCCAGTTGGTGAGTCGTTGGGGCCTCCCTGTGGTAGACCTGTTTGCGGATCCGGGGAATGCCAAGGTGGTCCGGTTCTGTTCTCTAGGCAGGTGTCCCGGGTCTCTGGGGGTCGACGGCTTGACCTGTCCTTGGCCTCGGGGTCTGCTGTATGCCTTCCCCCCCTTTCCGCTGCTCCGCTCCTTTCTGGTGCGGGTCCGCAGGGACTGTGCTCAGGTGTTGTTGGTGGCTCCCCGCTGGCCGCGGGCGGGTGGTATCCTCTCCTGTCCGGGCTGTGTTGCGACCAGGAGTGGGTCCTTCCTCTGGTTCCGTCCCCTTTGGAGTTTCCGGCCCTTCCTCTGGGTTCTCTGCGGAGGTTGCACCTGACGGCCTGGCGGTTGAACGGCAGGGCTTAGCTGGGTTGGGGGTTCCTGCTCCTTTGGCTGTTACTTTGCAGGCTTCCCGTAGATCCTCTACTCTGCTTTCCTATGCTAGGCATTGGCGTGTCTTTTCGGCCTGGTGTGCTGGCAAGGGTGTTGATCCCACGGTTGCTGACCTCTTTGTGGTGATGCAGTTCCTTCAGGATGGGGCTCTTCTGGGGTTGTCGGTGGCTTCTCTGCGGGTGCAGTGGGCGGCTATTCAGGCTTTTCGGGGCTCCTGGCGTAATTTGCGGGATGACGGGGCTCTGATGCCTCGTTTTTTTCAGGGACTGTTGAATTTGTTTCCCCGCCCTGTTCGGTCCTTCCCTTCGTGGGATTTGCATTTGGTGTTGGATGTCCTGTCTGGTCCTCCCTTTGAGCCCCTTGAGGGTCTTGAGTTGCGTCTCTTGACCTTTAAGACCTGTTTTTTGGTGGCTATCACCTCGGCGCGGCGCTTAGGGGAGTTGGGGGCCTTGTCTTGTAAGTTTCCCTTCTGTAAGGTCTTTTCGGATCGGGTGGTTCTGGTTCCGGTTCCGTCCTTTGTCCCTAAGGTCAGTTCGGCTTTTCACCTCGGGCAGGAGGTGATTTTGCCTGACTTCTGTCCTGCTCCTTCCTCGGCTGAGGATTGTCGCTTGCATTGTTTGGATGTCCGTTGGGCATTGCTGTGGTACCTGCAGGTTGTCGAATCCTTCCGGGTGGGGGACTCTTTGTTTGTTAACTTCGGTCCGGCTCGGAAGGGTGTTAAGCCTTCCACGGCTACTTTGAGTCGTTGGATTCGGTCCGCGGTCTTGATGGCTTACCATCTTAAGGGGGTGGCTCCTCCTGTGGGGGTTCAGGGGCGTTCCACTCGCAGTATGGCGGCTACGGTGGCTGAGTTGCAGGGGGCTTCTGTGGTGGAGATCTGTAGGGCGGCGACCTGGTCTTCTCCCTCTACGTTTGTCCGTCACTATCGTATTGCGAGCCTGGAGCGTTTGGATACTGTTCTGGGCCACAGGGTTTTGTCCTCTATGCGGGACCAGGGATGTTGATCTGATGTGTTTGGGGGCACTGTATTAAATTTTGGTGTTTCTTTCTCACTCAGTTGTCCGTCTCTGTTTTCTTCTGCTTGCTATGTCCTCATTGGTATTGAAGGAAGGCGAGGGAGGGACGGGAGGTAATGCTTCCATTTCTAACGATAATGGCATTACTCCTAGTCCTACTCCCTCGCCTTCCTTCGAGGACCCTCCTCCCTCCCGGTGAGGTTCAACTGAGTGCTAGCTCGGCTTGTTTACGTACAGGTGGAGGTGGGGGCGGGCAGAGTTTTTATGCTGGGGGTGGGTCTGGGTGGGAGGCGGGGCCTCATTGGTATTGAAGGAAGGCGAGGGAGTAGGACTAGGAGTAATGCCATTATCGTTAGAAATGGAAGCATTATGCGTCTGAAACAAGCAAGCACCACAGTGGCCCCGCAGCTCACGTTCTCTTGCCCACCCAATCACACAAATCTCACTGGGCAGGTGGAGCCCCGCAACCTGCCTCGGATCTCCGCTCCGGCGGAATACTCACTCACCTCAATATTGGATATATTGTTATTATTAATTATTGCTATTATTAATTTTGTTGAGCTCTTGCTTCAGACCTGATGTTGTTGGTACACAGTCAGTTAAGCCTCTATTAGGATGTTGTAAATTAAAGTTAATACTAAAATGGCCAGACTAAGGTATCAATTCTTGCCTAAAAGTATAACTAAGATCAGGGGGGAAAAGACAAGATTGAGAATATGCCCTACCTTACGAGCAGGAAACATGACGTGTAAGTGCTCGAGAGGGGCAAGGATCAAGGAGGATTTTGGTAACAGCATTCACCAGAGAGTCAAGCCAAATGTTAAAGTTCCCATGTGCAATAACTCTAAGCGCTTTAAGCGTGATGGGCAGGATAAAGTTTGAGAAATTGAGTCGGACGTCAATATTGTGACCCGACGGGTGATAAATCAGGTTTTGGTTTTAATAAAATCTATAAATGCCAGATTCCGGGTTTCTTCAAAAGAACTGCTTACAGGTTAGTTGAAAATTAGATGATCTTTATATATAATGGCTCTGCCGCCTCTCCTCTGACCATGCCAATCCACATTCAGTAATGCCACCAAGGTTTGTGACTATTGTCAATATTGCTAGAATTCTTAATCACAGGTTTACTGGTCAAAAGGGCATTGTTAGTGAGAGCTGTACATAATAATGGTACCTGTGTATCTAGACAGAATATATATTTTTCTGCATTCCATGACCACCATAATGAATGAAAGGCTTTGAGATCAGCGTCCTAAATGTGAGAGCTGTTCGCTTGAATCTGTTTTTGCTAGTTGTAGGAGAGTAGGATCTGCCTCTTATGTTGCCCCCACTTTTTTTCTGATGTTAGCACTGGTTTCTGGCTATAGTCTGGCTGGGTCCCTGCCAATCAGGGCCCCAGCCTCTCTGTTCTCTCTAAACGACATGGAGTGCACTCTAGGTGCACTAGTGATTGGATACTGTGGTGCCTTATGAGTCCCTAGTATATGGTACCTTAGGTGCCAAGGGCATAGGTACTTCACAGGCCTACCAGGGGCTGCAGCATGTGTTATGCCACCCCTGGGAAGCAGTCTAAATCTGACACCACAGGCCTGCTACTGCAGCCTGGGTGAGGTGGTGCTAGCACCCCTCACTGAGATATAGGTTTCCTATATCTCTCTTGCACACACATATAAACCTATCAGTCACCCCTAAGGCAGGCCCTATCAATCCTGAGGGCAGGGTGCGTGGCTTCTATGTGAGGGGGTGCCTCTGCCTGAGCAGGGCCCCTCTGCAGCTCTCAGAGTCTATTCTCTGGTGCTGTTTGTGGATGCGGTTAAACCATATACTCTTAAGTGCATTATATCCTCGCGGTAAATGCTAACTTTGGAATGGCTGCATCAAAACATGTCGTGTTTGGTGTCAAACATCTTGGAATACTACCCCCCCGCCAATCTTGGCGGCGGGGGTAGCATTCCACCCTTCTAGAGGGATAAGACATGTACCTGCTGTGGAAACGCGGTAGAATCCTAAAGAGCCCTGGCATCACAAAATGGATGCCACCAGTCACAGACACTGGGCTGCCCTCCTGCTGATGACCGAAACTCACAGTGGAGGAAGCCCAACAATAGGCATCCTGTCACAGGGAGGTGTAACCACCTTCCAGACAGGGTTTAGTGTATTGGGGCTGGGTGGGTGCACTCTTAGAGTGCTTTGAAGTCCTGCACTGGGGGAGCAGAAGGCTCCTCTGTGCATATGCCAGTTCAAACCAGCTCAGGGGCTACCTGCCCCTGCTCTGGCACGAAACTGGACAAAGGGAAGTGGGTGTAGCCACCCCCTCCCTTGACCCTCCCATAGGTGGGGTCATAGAGCTAGTCCATCCCCTCTTTTTAGTATAAGAGGGGGAACCTTGCCATTGCAAAGCAGATAACCCCTGGACGACACTCTACAGAAGAATCCTGGCCCTTCGACGTTCCACTACCTTTGGAAGACAGAAGAATCTCCCTTGGAGTCAAGGAGTGACTCCCCTGCTTGGCAGGCACCAAAAACGACAACGACGGTCGCAAACTACGCCGCTCCCGCCGGAGTCCGAAGTCCCTGCAGCCCAAGAAGTGGATTTCCTGACCTCTCCCAGGCCATCGTGAGTCCCCAGCGAAGCTGAGGCAAGTGGACCCCACGAGTAACGAGGAACCGCGACCCCTGGGTACCGTGCACTATTGTCGAGTGCAACCCCTTCACAAAGTTCTACGAACTTGTGCTTTGGACCACGTGTGGTCCCGACCTCCAGCAGGAATCCCTCCGAAGATCAGAGGCCTACACCGTCCCGAGTGACCGTGGGCCCCTGTTGAGTGATTCCGCCCGAGGTGTCTTCGCGATCCCTTGCCCGCCGGCTTGTGGGTCCCCAGAAGACTTCTTAAAGAAACCAAAGGGCTCCCCTGGTTGCTCCAGGCCTGCCCTGACTTACCCTTGCTGGGTGAGTCCCTCAGACCTTGCTGGTCTGCGCCATCCACTTTTCTTCATCTCCCCGAGACTTGCTGCTGCCAAGGCTTGTTGGCTCCAATCGAGTTGCCGACACCGCAGTCAGCTGCAGACGTCGAGGGACCCACCGAATCCAGCTCCTGGTCGTCGTCGACACCTCCTGGACCACGTGGCTGAAGAGTCAAGGCACCCGCAACCGACCTGAATCAACCGACGACGGTGGGCATCCATCTTCCTTGCCCCGGGTCACTGCCAAGTGACTTTGAACACTGTCCCCTCTGCTTTCAGGTCATCCTTCTTCAGAATCCAGGCTTGGATTCCACCGGACACTTCTTCAGCTCCCGCAAGCAGCAAGTCTTCTTTGTTCGTCATTGAAAACGACGCCGCGACCCGACACCAAAGGACCCCTATGCACCCGGCTTCCCTGGGTGAGGTAACTCCAGCACTACGGTGCTCCTGTGGGTGTGGGCCCTAGAACTACTTACCATGTAAGTGACTTGCTTGTAGGTTCTCCCGAAGTATCCTAAAACTCTTTATTTCCAACTGCGACTTGCCCCATTGAAGTTAACGGCGATCCGCGCCTGTGTATCCACACTGCACGCGTCCCCCGTGGGTCCTTTACTTACCTGCCTTGGGTGGTTTCGTGAGGCCTCTGCACTTCTGAAGGCCCTAGGCCTTGTCTCCCTGCAAGTCGTTGTTGCTAAGTCCCTTTTTTAGTATATGGTCTGGTACGCCCCTAGGGCCCCAGCCATATTTTGTGCTTAACTTATTGTGAAACGTTGATTTGTGCATATGTTTGTCTTCTAATCTCATAAAGAGATTAGTAGAGAGTTATTTAGAAATAAATACATATATATTTGATATATATACCTGTGTGGTGTCTTTTCAATTGGTGATTCAAGAGATTATATGGTAAAACAAGCTGCTTTACATTCCTCCGAGACTTAGCCTGAAGGCTGCTCTCCACAGCTACCACTAGGATAGCTTTCTTTAAAAGGTTGTCTTAAACCTATCTACCATAAGAGTCGATTTGCCCTGGTGCAAGGTGTCCACTTTAATTAGTGAACAGCATATACCAGGCCAACTTCTCACATTGGTGGGCAGCGTGTGGGATTCCAGCTTGCCATTGTTTTACCAGAAAATCTCTATTTGAATTACTAACTGAAAACCATTATAGGTACTCAAGGTACATATAAAGTCAAGCTTAGTATCAATAAGTTCTACTGAACTTAGAGCTGTGTGCCAAGGGATAGCACACCCTTTCCACAGCTCAAGCTAGGATCAGTAGGCCACAAACTAGTGTAGGTAGTACAACACTGCACAACACTAGAATGTCCTTAAGGGGTGGACCCAGTGGATCCACTCAGCCTCAGTATAAGGACATGTCTTTCTCTGACTTGAGAGCCATGTGTGTTGACAGACACCTGAGACTAGGACAGAGTCCCTCAACACTACACCTGATAGATCTGCTGACAGCAGATGACCTTAGATTGGCTCTAGGAGCTAAAGGGTTTGAATCAGTGGGTGGGTCAGTCATAGTATCTGGGTCAGATGATGAAAATCAGAATGACCAAGACTCTGTGATTGAAGGGCCAGGCTCCAAGGGGCCTGAAAAGGACAGAGGAATTCTCCCTAAGAGAACTGACAGAGAGGAGGAGAGGCACAGATCCCCTTCCAGGGAATCTGACCACTCTTATCACTCTGGCAGAGAATTTGTCCAGCAGAGGAGCTCATACTTTTCCTTAAGAGAGACCTCCTCTGAGAGAAGGTGCAAACTGCTCCAGTATGAGGAAGCCAGAGTGGCCCTCAGAACCAAGCAGTTGGCACTGGATAGGGAAGCCCTGGAGATCCAGAGAGCTTCTAGAAAAGAGGGGTTAGAACCCCTGGTGGCAGCAACAGTGTCCCTAGAGGCAGAGAATATATTCCTGACCATAGGAACCTGAGCAAGGTTGTTCCTCCCTACCAGAGTGGGGATGATATCCACAAGTGGATAACTGCTATGGAGAGGGCCTGTAGAGTACAGCAGGTCCCCCAAAAGCAGTGGGCAGCAATCTTGTGGCTCTCCTTTTCAGATAAAGGAAGAGACAAGCTCCTCACTGTTAGAGAGGAGGATGCGGATGATTATGAGGTCCTGAAGAGTGCACTGATAGATGGGTTTGGCTTAACCACTGAGCAGTACAGGTTGAAGTTCAGAGATACCCAGAAGGCACAGACTCAGGACTGGACTGACTTTGTTGATTGTGCAACCAAGGCTCTAGAGGGTTGGCTGGTTGGCAGTAGGGTTACTGATTTCAAGGGATTGTATAATCTGATGATGAGAGAACAGATCCTAAATAATTGCCAGAACCAGTTGTTGCATCAGTACCTGGTGGACTCTGATCTGACCTCTCCCCAAGAATTGGGAAAGAGGGCAGACAAATGGGTCAGAACCAGGGTGAGGCAGAAAACCCAGAACCAAGGGGGTGACACTAAGAAGCAAGATCCTAAAGGCTCTGAGAAAGGTGGGGATAAGTCAAAAGACCAGAAGTCTTCACAAGGGCCCCAAAAATCTGCATCTGGTGGGGAGTCACAGTCCAACAAGGGAAAAGGCCAAAAGAAGCCCTGGTGCAAATTCTGTAAACAGAAAGGGCACTGGACTTCTGATTGTACCAAGTCCAAAGACCAAACCACCACCACTCCTGCCCCTAAGGCAACTGTGCCCCCTAGCTCAGCTACTGGTGGAGGTGGTACGCAGAATAAGGGTGTAGTAGGGTTGACCCTGGGTTCTGAAGTGGATTCTGACCTAGTCAGAGTGACCACTCAGGCAATGCTGATTTGTGAGGGAAACATTGATATGTCCTTCCTAGTAAGCCCCAGTAATCTGGGCAAGTACAAACAGCAGCCTTTGATAAATGGCAAACAGGCTTTGGCATTTAGGGACACAGGTGCTAGTGTCACCATGGTGGCAGAGGACCTAGTGGACCCTGGACAGATCATCCTGGGTGAAATGTACCAGGTGACCAATGCAAGCAATGTCCAGACCAACCATAGTCTGGCAGTTGTGAATTTCTCCTGGGGAGGGGTAACTGGCCTCAAGAAGGTTGTAGTCAGTGCAGACCTCCCTGTAGAATGTCTATTGGGCAATGAGCTAGAGACTTCAGACTGGTCTGAAGTAGAGTTATGGACTCATGCTGAGATGTTGGGCATCCCTGCAGAGGTATTTGCTGTGACCAGGTCACAAGCAAGAATGCATGACACTGAACCAGCTCTGGATCCTGGAACAATGGACCAGATGCTTCCCAAGAGGAGGAGCAGTAGGGTTAAGGCAGTGACTTCCCCTCTGTCTCAGATCAAGGATTCACTTCCAGAGGGAGGTGAAGCAGAACCTGAAGAAGGAACTGCCCCAGAGGGACTTGGACCTGACCAGGTTGAGTTCTTGGGGGCAGGGGGCCCTTCTAGGGAAGATCTGAGTAAGGAGCAACAGTGCTGCCCCTCTCTTGAACCCCTCAGACAGCAGGCTGCTGCTGAGGCTGCTGGGAGTGCTAGTGGGTCCCATAAAGTTTATTGGGATGAGGGACTCCTATATTCTGAGGGTAGAGACCCAGCCCCTGGAGCCACCAGGAGGTTGGTAATACCTCAGACGTTTAGGGGTTCCTCTTGACCTTAGCACATGATATCCCTTTAGCAGGTCACTTGGGCCAAAACAAGACCTGGGACAGGCTTGTTCCACATTTTCATTGGCCACATATGTCAGAGGACACAAAGGAGTTTTGTCGCTCCTGTGTCACTTGCCAAGCCAGTGGTAAGGCAGGTGGCACAACAAAGGCCCCCTGATACCACTACCTGTGGTGGGGGTACCCTTTGAGAGGGTAGGGATTGACATTGTTGGTCCCCTTGACCCTCAGACTGCACCTGGGCACATATTTATCCTGGTGGTAGTGGATCATGCCACCAGGTACCCAGAGGCAATTCCCCTGAGGACCACCACAGCCCCTGTGGTGGCAAGAGCCCTCATTGGAGTTTTCTCCAGAGTGGGTTTCCCAAAGGAGGTCATTTCTGACAGAGGTACCAACTTCATGTCAGGATATCTGAAAGCAATGTGGAAGGAGTGTGGTGTAACTTATAAGTTCACCACTCCCTATCACCCACAATGCAATGGTTTAGTTGAACGCTTCAACAAAACCTTGAAAGGAATGATTAAGGGACTCCCAGAGAAGCTTAGGCGGAAATGGGACCTTCTTCTTCCTTGCCTTTTGTTTGCATACAGAGAGGTTCCACAGAAGGGGGTTGGCTACAGCCCATTTGAGCTTCTGTTTGGGCATCCTGTGAGAGGTCCACTATGTTTGGTAAAGAGGGCTGGGAGTTACCTCTCAAGCCCCCAAACAAGATGTGATGGACTATGTACTTGGTCTCCGCTCCCGGATGGCAGAGTACATGAAAAAGGCAACCAAAAACCTGGAGGCCAGCCAAGAATTACAAAAAGCTTGGCATGACCAAAAGGCTGTGCTGACTGTATACCAGCCAGGACAGAAAGTGTGGGTGTTGAAGCCTGTGGCCCCAGCAGCCCTCCAGGATAAGTGGAGTGGCCCCCATACAATAGTTGAGCAGAAGGGAGAAGTCACCTATCTGGTGAATCTGGGAACTCCCAGGAGCCCCCTAAGGGTGCTTCATGTCAACAGATTGAAGCCATATGTTGACAGGGCTGACATGGGCTTGCTCATGGCAACTGATGAGGACCAGGAGGAGGAGAGTGACCCTCTCCCTGACCTGCTCTCTCAGAACCCTGATGATGGGTCAGTAGATGGTGTTGCTTTGGCAAGCAGCCTCACTGACCATCAGCAAACTGAGTGCAGACAAGTTCTGCAACAGTTTAGACATATGTTTAGCCTGACCCCTAGTCAGACTACCTGGTGCACCCATGAGGTGGACACTGGGGACAGTCTGCCTGTCAAGAATAAAATCTACAGGCAACCTGACCATGTCAGGGACTGTATCAGGACTGAAGTCCAGAAAATGTTGGAGTTAGGCGTGATTGAGCCTTCAGATAGCCCTTGGGCTAGCCCAGTAGTCCTGGTACCCAAGCCTCATACCCAGGGTGGTAAGAAAGAAATGAGGTTTTGTGTAGACTACAGAGGCCTCAATGCAGTCACTAGGACTGATGCCTATCCCATACCAAGGGCAGATGAGCTGATTGATACTTTGGCCTCAGCCAAGTATCTAAGCACATTTGACCTAACAGCTGGCTACTGGCAAATCAGATTAGCTGATGATGCAAAAGCCAAAATAGCATTTTCGACCCCTGGTGGGCACTACCACTTTGTGGTGATGCCCTTTGGATTGAAAAATGCACCTGCCACTTTTCAGAGGTTGGTGAATAAAGTTCTGGCAGGGATGGAAACTTATTGCTCAGCTTATCTAGATGATATTGCTGTCTTTAGTTCCTCCTGGCAGGATCACCTGGTCCACCTCAGAAATGTTTTGGAGGCCCTGCAGAAAGCAGGCCTCACTATCAAGGCCACCAAGTGCCAGATAGGGCAGAGTCAAGTTGTGTACCTGGGCCACCTTGTAGGTGGAGGCCAGGTTCAGCCTTTGCAGAGCAAAATCCAAACCATAATGGAATGGGTTGCTCCAACTACCCAGACACAGGTGAGAGCCTTCTTAGGCCTGACTGGGTACTATAGGAGGTTTGTCAAGGGATATGGATCTATAGTGACCCCCTTGAATGATCTTACCTCTAAGAAAATGCCAAAAAAGGTTCAGTGGACAGCTAGCTGTCAAAAGGCATTTGAAGACCTAAAGCAGGCCATGTGCACTGCCCCCATCTTACAGAGTCCAGACTACACCAAAAAGTTCATTGTCCAAACAGATGCTTCTGAGCTGGGTGTGGGAGCTGTACTGTCTCAACTGAATGATGAAGGTCAAGACCAGCCAGTAGCTTTTATTAGCAGAAGGCTGACCCCTAGAGAGAAACGTTGGTCAGCTATAGAGAGGGAGGCCTTTGCTGTGGTATGGGCCCTGAAGAAGCTGAGGCATACTTGTTTGGTACTCACTTCATAGTTCAGACTGACCACAAGCCCCTCCTATGGCTAAAGCAGATGAAAGGTGAAAACCCAAAACTTTTGAGGTGGTCCATTTCCCTACAGGGGATGGACTATACAGTGGAACATAGGCCTGGGACCCAACATGCCAATGCAGATGGACTCTCAAGGTATTTCCACTTTGAACACGAAGACTCAACTGGTCAAGGTTAGTTTAGTGTCCCTACGTTTGGGGGGGGTTGTGTAGGAGAGTAGGATCTGCCTCTTATGTTGCCCCCACTTTTTTTCTGATGTTAGCACTGGTTTCTGGCTATAGTCTGGCTGGGTCCCTGCCAATCAGGGCCCCAGCCTCTCTGTTCTCTCTAAACGACATGGAGTGCACTCTAGGTGCACTAGTGATTGGATACTGTGGTGCCTTATGAGTCCCTAGTATATGGTACCTTAGGTGCCAAGGGCATAGGTACTTCACAGGCCTACCAGGGGCTGCAGCATGTGTTATGCCACCCCTGGGAAGCAGTCTAAATCTGACACCACAGGCCTGCTACTGCAGCCTGGGTGAGGTGGTGCTAGCACCCCTCACTGAGATATAGGTTTCCTATATCTCTCTTGCACACACATATAAACCTATCAGTCACCCCTAAGGCAGGCCCTATCAATCCTGAGGGCAGGGTGCGTGGCTTCTATGTGAGGGGGTGCCTCTGCCTGAGCAGGGCCCCTCTGCAGCTCTCAGAGTCTATTCTCTGGTGCTGTTTGTGGATGTGGTTAAACCATATACTCTTAAGTGCATTATATCCTCGCGGTAAATGCTAACTTTGGAATGGCTGCATCAAAACATGTCGTGTTTGGTGTCAAACATCTTGGAATACTACCCCCCCGCCAATCTTGGCGGCGGGGGTAGCATTCCACCCTTCTAGAGGGATAAGACATGTACCTGCTGTGAAACGCGGTAGAATCCTAAAGAGCCCTGGCATCACAAAATGGATGCCACCAGTCACAGACACTGGGCTGCCCTCCTGCTGATGACCGAAACTCACAGTGGAGGAAGCCCAACAATAGGCATCCTGTCACAGGGAGGTGTAACCACCTTCCAGACAGGGTTTAGTGTATTGGGGCTGGGTGGGTGCACTCTTAGAGTGCTTTGAAGTCCTGCACTGGGGGAGCAGAAGGCTCCTCTGTGCATATGCCAGTTCAAACCAGCTCAGGGGCTACCTGCCCCTGCTCTGGCGCGAAACTGGACAAAGGGAAGTGGGTGTAGCCACCCCTCCCTTGACCCTCCCATAGGTGGGGTCATAGAGCTAGTCCATCCCCTCTTTTTAGTATAAGAGGGGGAACCTTGCCATTGCAAAGCAGATAACCCCTGGACGACACTCTACAGAAGAATCCTGGCCCTTCGACGTTCCACTACCTTTGGAAGACAGAAGAATCTCCCTTGGAGTCAAGGAGTGACTCCCCTGCTTGGCAGGCACCAAAAACGACAACGACGGTCGCAAACTACGCCGCTCCCGCCGGAGTCCGAAGTCCCTGCAGCCCAAGAAGTGGATTTCCTGACCTCTCCCAGGCCATCGTGAGTTCCCAGCGAAGCTGAGGCAAGTGGACCCCACGAGTAACGAGGAACCGCGACCCCTGGGTACCGTGCACTATTGTCGAGTGCAACCCCTTCACAACGTTCTACGAACTTGTGCTTTGGACCACGTGTGGTCCCGACCTCCAGCAGGAATCCCTCCGAAGATCAGAGGCCTACACCGTCCCGAGTGACCGTGGGCCCCTGTTGAGTGATTCCGCCCGAGGTGTCTTCGCGATCCCTTGCCCGCCGGCTTGTGGGTCCCCAGAAGACTTCTTAAAGAAACCAAAGGGCTCCCCTGGTTGCTCCAGGCCTGCCCTGACTTACCCTCGCTGGGTGAGTCCCTCAGACCTTGCTGGTCTGCGCCATCGACTTTTCTTCATCTCCCCGAGACTTGCTGCTGCCAAGGCTTGTTGGCTCCAATCGAGTTGCCGACACCGCAGTCAGCTGCAGACGTCGAGGGACCCACCGAATCCAGCTCCTGGTCATCGTCGACACCTCCTGGACCACGTGGCTGAAGAGTCAAGGCACCCGCAACCGACCTGAATCAACCGACGACGGTGGGCATCCATCTTCCTTGCCCCGGGTCACTGCCAAGTGACTTTGAACACTGTCCCCTCTGCTTTCAGGTCATCCTTCTTCAGAATCCAGGCTTGGATTCCACCGGACACTTCTTCAGCTCCCGCAAGCAGCAAGTCTTCTTTGTTCGCCATTGAAAACGACGCCGCGACCCGACACCAAAGGACCCCTATGCACCCGGCTTCCCTGGGTGAGGTAACTCCAGCACTACGGTGCTCCTGTGGGTGTGGGCCCTAGAACTACTTACCCTGTAAGTGACTTGCTTGTAGGTTCTCCCGAAGTATCCTAAAACTCTTTATTTCCAACCGCGACTTGCCCCATTGAAGTTAACGGCGATCCGCGCCTGTGTATCCACACTGCACGCGTCCCCCGTGGGTCCTTTACTTACCTGCCTTGGGTGGTTTCGTGAGGCCCCTGCACTTCTGAAGGCCCTAGGCCTTGTCTCCCTGCAAGTCGTTGTTGCTAAGTCCCTTTTTTAGTATATGGTCTGGTACGCCCCTAGGGCCCCAGCCATATTTTGTGCTTAACTTATTGTGAAACGTTGATTTGTGCATATGTTTGTCTTCTAATCTCATAAAGAGATTAGTAGAGAGTTATTTAGAAATAAATACATATATATTTGATATATATACCTGTGTGGTGTCTTTTCAATTGGTGATTCAAGAGATTATATGGTAAAACAAGCTGCTTTACATTCCTCCGAGACTTAGCCTGAAGGCTGCTCTCCACAGCTACCACTAGGATAGCTTTCTTTAAAAGGTTGTCTTAAACCTATCTACCATAAGAGTCGATTTGCCCTGGTGCAAGGTGTCCACTTTAATTAGTGAACAGCATATACCAGGCCAACTTCTCACACTAGTCTAGACTGACTTCTTTTGATGGCTCACCATTGGCTCAATTTCTCCTCTTTTTGGGGCCTTCTGGCATATCCTGTTTTTTATTCTTCTCATTGCTACACGAAAGGTTGATGGATGATATTGAAAATGACGAGGTAGTTCTACCTTGCTTTCCTTTTCGTTAACCAGCGCTAGCTGTGCTTTGACCATGGATAACGCAGAAAGTGCAGTGGTTTCAATAATAAGCGGAAAAAATTCAGAGCAACAAATTCACTCCATGCATCTTTCTATCCCCGCATGGCGTCTCGGCCGGGCAGCATGTGATTGCTTATCGAACGGTTCCCAGGGGTATGGAAGCCCATTTACTAGACTGAACATTTGTTCTTGTCATGGTGAGAAAGTGCTTCCTGCAATATGCCTGGAATCTATAGTGGGTGAATGAGGTGAATCCACCGGCGTGGGGGGGACTAGGGAAGGGCTGATGAGCCATTCACAAAATAGTACAGAGAGAAGGGTGAAATGCCCTCTTGCCTCTGTGTATATCGTTGACTTTATGTTTAGATTAAAGGCTGTATTTAGTAGTAAATTATCTTCTGAAAGCTCCCAGTGTGTAAAATACACCTTCAGCAGTGTCTAAACAGTAGCCGTTCTCTATCAAGCTGCCTGCCTTTGGAACGCTCCTTCTCCTTTGTATAGAAGAAGTACTGATGCCTCTTCTAATTTTGGGCAGAAACCATAAAAGATGCCACTTTAAACTGTAGCCTCCAGCCTCAGCCCTATCTCATCATATGAGCTCAAATAATTCTTCAGCATTTGGGAACCATTGTTAGTGTACCTACACTCGGGCGTTAATGAGGCAGTCCATAACAGATTGTCCACAAGACTAGAATGCACTAGGCTTAGGTACAGCATCATGTTGGTCAAGCCTGGCATGTGGAAGCTGCTTCTTTACTATGAGGGTATGCGCTAGCTCAGGCATGGGCAGTGAAGGGACTCCCATGGTACAGAGTGCAATGGCGGCCTGTAATGTGAGCATTCCGGGGTGGGGGGGGGCCAGGCCACACACGAACACAGACATACTCACACTCACTCATCTACATGCACAATCACTCACACCCATACATTCACAAGCATGCACACATACACTCACCATTAACAAGCACATGCACACACCCTTTCACAGCACGCACACACTAATACACATCCATCTATACATACACACACAAAACATTTTTTTTTAAAAAGAAGAAAAACTTACTGGGTCATAGAGATGATCTGAGGTGGTGGGAGGGAAGCCTTCGAG
Source organism: Calotriton arnoldi (assembly GCA_963921515.1). Lineage (NCBI taxonomy): Eukaryota > Metazoa > Chordata > Amphibia > Caudata > Salamandridae > Calotriton > Calotriton arnoldi. Next base: position 1,348,185 of record CAWUFW010003076.1, on the reverse strand, counting down.
GTTCCTGGAGGATTAAGCCTGCCACCTCCTCTTACTGGCTAACCTTGGATCAGCCGATGAGGAGGCGGCAGTACTCATCACAGAGTGGGAAGCGATCAGTGAGAGTTGCTGACCCCACCCAACACTTTGGTGAGCACCACTGATGTGCATTCTGCCAGAGGTACTTCAGGGCTTAAAACTGAAGCGCCCATGTCCGAATCTTAAGGGCGGGAAATGCCTGACTGAGTGCCCATCTTCGGTGGTCAAGTAGTCTATTGACCCGGGGTGTGAGCTGAGAGCCAACACTTCAGTACCAGCCCTCTTTTGTGGCTCCTACATGACCCCCGCTACTGCCGCCATCTCAGACAGAAGACACGATAAGTCAGGAGACATGTAAAGAAGAGGACACAGCATGCTGGAACGTGGCTTGGACAAAGTGACCACCTGTCTTTTTTCCCCCCTTGGTTCTTCCTGCATTATTGCACACCAGAACACACCATAGTGCCTCTGCAGTCAGTCTCATATTCTTAAGTTTGTTACAATTATAAAATATTCAAAATGACCTCATTATTTCGAATTAGTGTAAAAATAAAAGGTACATAGCGAAGGATAAAAAGAACGAGCATCTTTTCAAGTGCCACGCAAGCACAATAGTACAAGCCTTCCACTCTGTTAAAGAGAATGCAATATGAAAGGAAGGTGAGGCCTATATATTTCCATGAGTCCTCCTTGTATTCAGCTATTATTTCTTAATGTTTTTAGCGTCTCCACTCATAAATAAAGAGAAATATTTTTACAGAATGATATCAAATGTAGAGTGAGGGTAACCAATGCCCCACCACAGCGAGGCCATAACACCTAGAATTAAAAAATACGCTTGCGAAATCAGAACATCTCGAACCGACTACTTCCATTCGTGCATTTCCTCCTCCTCCAATGCGTTGCGTGACGTTTTCAACATCTTGGATGAATTTACCTACTCACCCACGATGTTGTACTAATAACGCCAATTCTTCGCCCGGATTTTGCGAATCCCTGGCTTCCTATTTCCAAACTAAAACAAAGTGCGGCCACCTCAGTCATTAGCACACACTTTTCACATCGTAGTGTTACAGGCTAAGAGTTTTTAAACTATGAGCGAAGGAAGGCTCTTACTCTGAGACGTGCGCATATCACTAGCAATGGGCTCCGCGCATCTATTCTTGGCCTGCCTTGGGGTTTTCATCGTAATGTGAACTTCACCAAACACCCTGTAAAGCACAGGCCCTCCTTTCATAAGTATAGAGGGCTGGTCTTGTTAGGGGAGGGCACGCATGCCGCTAAGTCTAAAAATACGTTTTTAATGATCCTTCTTTTCGTCATCCTTCTTAAAGTTGTGTTTCAAACAGTGGTATTTTATGGTCACCAATCCAGAGGCATGTGAAACCATAAACTGCAAAAAAGTAGACAACAAAATATAGGCTGCCAAAATCCTGACCTTATGTAAATATCTCCCGACAAAAAATTCAACTTGCACCAAGAACCACAATCAAGCACGTGCCCTACATATCACAGGAGTGGAGTTCAAATAGTAAAACAAGGCAGCCCTAAAATAAGTGGAATCTGAATTTTTCTGGATAAAAAATTAAGTGCAGGTCGAAACTTTATCACTACTTTCTACAATTATTCACAGGACGATACTAGTACAGCACGTCAACTACATTCAGAATAATGCAAGCACAGACTACTGGAAAATGGCGTCAAGAGGCGATCTCTGTCTTGCACTGATATCCACACTTTGGCTCTTCGTGGCCACCCTGGCCGTCTCTGACCTTTACTGACATTGCTGTCAGCCAATAAAGAAATTGAATGGAGTTGGATCAATGCCTTAGACGAAGCCCATTATCTAGTGATGTTATTAATGTAAAAGAGTGCAGAAACGTGTCTAAGACAAAATGCACATATTGCCATTGTTTTTTTTTGAAGGTCATGGACTAGGTTATATGTGAGAAAAAACAAGCTCATGCTGGAATGTTTGCTACAAACCCAAGTTTGAGTCCTGTTAACTATTTCATTTTTGTCTAAATAGTTCATCATAGTTTTACTATCAAATGATTAGTGAACGCCCAACATGTTGATTCACTTTTACAAGTTACATCAACAAGTGTGCTTTTTACAATAGTTAAAAATAATGCTCAACAATAGTTGTCACTTGGATGTCATCAAATAAACACTAAGTCCCAAACCTCTCATGGTCAGCAACACTACACTACACTACACTACGTTCGAGGGTCCCGTCAGCTTCCCCTCCATGTGTCCTCACTACATTGCCGCCTTCAAAGAACTTGGACTGTGGTTTTTATTTATTCATATCTTCATTCATATCAGCCGTCAGGGTGACAGGTTTGGGACTTAGTTTATGTGATGTGTTCATGTGAAGACATCCAGGGGGCGACTATTTTTGAGTGCCGATTTGCTCACAAGAATGTGGTACAGTAGCCGGAGGACAAAGGTCCCGATGAGACTTGACAAGTGGGCAAGGGTCAAAATGTCTACGCGTGTTTAGCGCTTTCGAATTTGCTGAGAGATATTGTCTACAAACAGATACTATCTCGATATACAATTGTTGTAAATCATTTATCAACCTTTGGCTTTGTAAAGTGTTTTGTTGTATGTTTTAGTTTATATGTTCATTGTTTGAGCACTAAGTCATCTGTCCTATTATTACTTTGTACACATTGATTTTACCTTGTTCCTATAGTCTATCAATGATTTGTGCAAACAAAAGGGAAAAGGTGTCCTTTACTCACTATTTCACAGTATTCAGTATGTAAGGAATGATATACATACATTCATATACCCCAAAAGGATATGCGGGGTATGGACAAATAAGTCTCATGAAACAATTGTGATACTATTGTATATTTACCCTAGTTCTCATCGGCAAATATGGTTGTCCTTGTATTGTTTACACCTGTTCTGGGCAATCCATCGAAGAGTAGATAGTCAACATAAACTCTACGTCACTTCTGACTGAACAGCATAGAAATCATCACATTTCAGCCACTTCCGGAAATGGATGGTTTCAGACAGCATTCTCTAAAAATGTAAACTCTGCTGCTCGAATTTGCCTGAATTACACAAATACTCGTAGACTGCTGCCTGCCCACTCAGACCACTAAAATTTGCCCCCAAAGTCCATTAAATTCATATTTGGCTCTCAATTTTCGTTCACAGCTCACACAAATGAAGTCATCAGCACCTTAAAACTGCTGAGAGAAAACCACACTCCTCCCCTGTCCACTCACCCCAAGCCAGTGTGTCAATTAATTACATGTCCTATTCCATCTCTTGTACTAAAGCTCAATGTTTTTGGTAATTCCCACTAGAGAGCTATGCTGCTCTGTGGCATGGGTGGAAAAGTGCAGCCTCACGACTAATAACATCACCGAAAACACAGAATTCACATCAAACCCACACAACAGCACCACCTCCCCTTCAAATGACATGTGAATATCTCTAGAAAAGACATCGCTCACAAGGCCCGCTCTAATAAGAAGCCATACAACCTGGCTAACAAACTTACAACACTAGGAAACCAGTGGCCAATAACAACAGCCGCAGCCATGAGCCAGAGCACATCAAAACAAAAACTGGCCAGTTCTGGTGAGCAAGGGGTGGCAAGGTGGTTGTGAGTAGAAATTCTGAACGCGTACTTGGCATCAGAAACTGACCTCATGAGGTCGCACTCCAAGAACAAATGGAAAACTACTTTTTCAAACAGGTTTTCCACACTACCTTATTAAAGGCAATGATACCTAGTCCCATCAGCACTTGCCTGAGTTCTGGTGAACTGAACAACTCAAACTTCATCTCTATCACGACTGAAGGTTTACTGCACCCAACCTAGCGTCTCTGCTCCCTCCAATAACCTGCACAGCAGTATTGACACCACAAGGCCGCTCAACAGAAGCAATGAGCAAAAATGCTACCTCATAAAAATCCTAGCCTCTTTCATGATCCTGTGAAATTTACTCTTCATTGGTGTCATTGAATAATGCTGTTATATCGAAAACATATACTAGTACAAAACTCATGCTCTTATGGATCTCTGTGGTTACAGAACCTCCTCGGCGGAGGTAGCTGCTTCCTCGGCTTTGTTCTCAAATTGTTTTTAATGCGCAGTTCAGTGGTGCTGCAACAATTTCTAGACTGGGGGTGCTGCCATCAAGGTTACATCACTGAACCCATAGGGATTCTGAAAAATCCAAGCATCACACAAAGAACAAGTGTCACAAATGAGCCGCGCCCATCAGCAGGAGAGTGGTAAGGGTGTGGTATGTAGCTGGAATTGCATTTAGGAGCACACTGCCACAAATATATTACTGAAGCATGGTGGGGTAGTGCCCTGTCATTTACAGGCAGCACATGTTCCATTGAAATGATCGCTACATTTGTACAGACATCAGTCTTACTACTAAAACTATGTAGCGCACAAACGATAATGTGTGGAAACTGGGATTTAGCAAATATTTGTCATTTGTGAAACACCAAGTGAAGCATCTTGGTTTGTTTTGATCCTAATAAAATCTGTTTCCATCACACTTCAATTTATAAAAAAGCGCTTAATTTGTGATTTCCCGTTTATTTGATTTTTTAATGTATGTGTAGCTCATTTGTAGGTATTTAACTGATGTGTTTTAGAAGGAAACGCAACTAAAGCCTTTTCTTTCACACCAGCAAGATTGTCACATAGTTAACTTTACAAAATCCTCACACTTTCCAGTCAGACAAAGAAAACACCAGTTTCCACAATAAAAGAATAAGTAGCAATTTGCTGACCTCTCTTAGACCACAATAAATGTGACAAGATAAAAACAAAATGTATAGTCCTCTTTAATGCTTTTTCACCTTCCAAACTTCAGCATAATTATTTTAGGGGAGCTGCAGCCTTACTTCCAGTGCCTATGGCGTAGATCTGTTTGCGTGAAAAGTTCTGTTTGACATTAACCAATCGCTTACCGAGGAGGTGCAATTACACAAGTTGTATACATGCTCCTCCAATCAATGCTATGGATTAATCAATGCATGTACCACGTTATCAGTATTACTGCCTGTGATGGTGTGTTGTTGTCTGATGTGGCAGGTGGAAAAAGTAATTAAAGCGAATAGCTGTAAATGGAGATGTGTATATCGATGTTTATTTGTTGTTTAATTAAAAGGAAGCTTAGCCACAGGCAGATGTCGCTGGCCTATGGGATCATTGGGAATTTCCATCAGTTCGGTGCATCGGAAAGGCTGGTAGGACTTGGGCTACACTCAGAGTATGACACATGACTCACTCGGCCCCAGCCCTACTGACTTGTCAGAAAATCTCCAGATTTTTTGCATAAGCTGGTCTGTTTTTCACAACAGGCTGATGCCCCGATAGACAGAGCTAGGAGCCGCCTTCTACTGAGCTTTGCGAATGACTAAGTGCCAGGAAGAGTAGGGCCCAATGCCTCATGTGCCACTTTATAGGCACAGTTCCTGGGTGCAACAAAGGAGATGCGCAGTGCCCTGATCTGTACCCAGCAAATGCACAAAGGTTGGAGCAGACAAAGCCCGCGGCATGGTTAGAATGGAACGGGGAAGTGGGCATTGGACAGGAGTATTACACATGGTAATGAAAACTGAAATCCGAGGGACGGACTGGAATTAAAGGGGGAACTAACCAGAGAACTGGGTAAAACTTGGGAAGATAAACCAGGGAAGGGTGGAGATAAATATAACTTGGACTGTAATACATGAAGATGTTGTCCAAATAGCTAACCACAATAACAGAAATATGAAGTGATGGTCCAGGAAAAAGGCAGGAGGAGGCCAAGTGTAACTGGAACCAATATTAACCTTTCAACAGGACATACTTGAAGTCATGCAATTACTGGTAGCAAAAAAGTTTGAGGGCAAATATTTCTCATTGACTTAAAGTAGCATTCAATTGCAGAGTTGCTGAGATAAAATGGAGATTAACATTTTACGGTTACTCTCCAGGTGCCTTAGATCTGTAGAGTCATTTCAGTCCTTGCAAAGGCCTTACATGCCATGGACTAGAGTTACTACCAGAGCTTGCTCTCTGGGTATCCATTTATAGCATGTACTGATTAGGTCTCAGCTGCAGACAGATTTTAGCTGCCTGTTGTAGAAAACCTGTTATGTACAATACCGAAACCTAGCGAGGACTTTGGTTCTGCCCATTGCTTATTATTTGTTGGCTTTCCAGTCAATCTCATTTGCTTGCTTCACTTATGTCTGTCTCTCCCCTGGTGAATAGGTTCTTTACCACCCTTCTGATTGGATGACTTGTACCCTTCAGCGCCTCACATTAAGGAGCTACTGTTTTCCTTTTCTTTGAGCACTTCATGGGAGTGTATGTGTTTTCTTGCTCTCTGTCCCCCATATGCTATTTTGCCCTCACATCCCCATCCCCGCTCACTCTGTTGTTCCCCACCCCTCCCAGGTTATCCTTAAAGTGCAGCAACAGGCATATTTTAGGCAAAGCTTGACCGTAAAATAGACTTTTTCAGGTTGGTTTGGTTTTGTCTCCTTTGTTCCACATTTTGTATGAAAACCCAGGATCTGGCAAAAAGGCAGCATTTATGGCACTGGGGGAGGAGGAGGCTGTGTACTCACATAGCCAATGTTTGAGGCAGAAAATATCTATAGGCCCTGGGCTGCTGCAGCACACCAAATGGCCAGAGCAGTTGTTACAATTCCAAGTCAGCATTGGCCAGCATTTTATTTTGAATTCGGACCCTTCCCTATCCACAGCTCCAGACAGTTTTTATGTTCTTTTAAGCTCATTCAACTGGTTCTCTGTGTTACTTTTAAGTTGGATTACAGGCAACAGGCTTTTAAAATTCTGTTCAGGTTTTCCGGAGTGAAAATATTTGAAAAATAAATATGCAGTTCAAAATATTGAATTCATTGTTCAGTTTCATGATACCTTACCATACATGCTTGCTAGTCTCATGCTTTTTTAAATATCTACTTTTTTAACAATGTTTTACAAACAAGCATAGGCAAAGCCATTAGCTTGGCACTGACATTAAAAAGACAAGACCTATTAGCTTTGCCAATGCTTTTAATATCACTTTGTTTACCTTATAAAGCATTTTATACCACCGGACAGCAAACTTACCAGCCAATGACAACAGAAAAACATGACAGCAGCAAGACATCCTGAAACTTGAAAAGCTACAATATACCTATAAGATGTGAGATAAATAGAATATTCTGTCCTGAGGTTATGCACTGACATTCTGGGGCAGCTTTATGGGAGTCCCAGGGCAGATAGTGAGTGGGCTCAGAATGTAACAATTGGAGCCTTTAGTTTTCTCAGGCTTTACCCTACTATTGAGCCCAAAACTGAGCACCAAATACACCCCTTAGCACTTGGTCATGAGGGTTGTGATGTCGAGCAGTCCAAGGGCTTACTCCGGGAGGTGGTGTGGGATACAATCTCAGAACTCAATGAGACATGCAGTAGCACTTAATAAATCCGGGTCGAGTCAGTGCATTTGCTTGGAAAAGAAAACATACTATACTTCTGACACATAACACAATACTATATGTAATCCTCAGAGGGCATTTCATGTGGTACATAGTTATCAGGTAACAATTACTGTGGATTAAGAGAAAGCTTAGCCTTCAATGCTAGGGCAGTTATACAGTATTAGAAAGATGCAAGTCAGTCCTTCGTCCTCCTTGGTGATTTAGGGGGTAATGTTTACATGTTGTTCCTCCTGGTCCTGCTGACCCCTCTCCAGAGTTGTGATTAAATCAGTACCAATGGAAGGATTTTGTGCCAGCCAGAAGTGTCACCCATGCACAGTTCCTCTCTGTCCTAGGTTACCTCCGTTAGTAGGCCAGGCCTGCAAGTGCTGGCGGGGAAGGGCAGCACCTCTTAAGGTGGTGTGTGTCCTTGCATGGTCCTCAAAGCGGGATAACTCTGACTCAGCCCAGAGACCTTGGTCCATCCTTTGTCTGGTGCAAGCATGCACCCACCACCCCCTGGTTCATTTAGCATGGGCAGCGCCAGTACTGTTCATAAAGCGGCTGCAGTAGTGTCCCACTGCTTGCAGACCACCACGTTTTTACTGGTGGATCTGCCTCAGGCCCAAACACAAGTTCACTGCCTGAGCAAAGCAAAGAGCCCGCCATGTTTTGAGCAGTAATGGAGAGGTGTACACTGACACCCCGCCAACCATAGGGAGTGATTCTCGGTTTGGTGGAACACCTCTTCCAGTACTTCCTTTCTTCAACTGAGACCACTGAATTTGGACACTGCGTCTCTGCACCAAGCAGCCATAGGTGCAATGTCTTCTTTGTCGGGAATCCCATAAGGTACATTTGCTGTTTGCTGGGCGCCCTGCAGTCTTTGGCGTTTCAATTTCTGAACATGCTAGAGGGATACTCTGGTCTCAGGCCTCACTGTATGGCTTAGGGATGCCTATCTTTCTCTTGAGTCACAGCAGGCTTCTTCAGTTTTCCTGCTCCAGCTCCTGGCAGTTCCCCTTCTTCCAGGCAGCTACTTCTTCATGCAAAGGTACCTTCAATGTTCATTATAGGCAGGCAGCCATGTCCCTCTTTCAATGCAGGCCCAAAGCAGCTCCTCCTGCAATGCTGTAGATCTCTCCGGGTGTATGGTCCTGACCCTGGAAAAGGGGAGTTAGCAGTCAAAACTATAGCGCTGGTGCACATAAGAATTTCTCAGTCTCCACTGTTTTGGGACCCCGGAGTGTGGTAGAGGAATCTTGGTACACTGGCTGGTAGTTTCTGCCCCATGCTGAATCTAACTTTGTAGATAGATTTTGTGTATTCCACTAGTCCAACAATAGAACTGATTTCAAGTAGGGGTGTGCGAAATTCGGGTAATTTGCTTCCAAATAATTACAGCAAACTTATGCAAACCTATCTGTAATTATGTAAAATGCAGCTTCATCATTTTGCACTGTATTTTAGCGTGAAATGCATCCTTGCGTCAATGTTTGGAGCAAGGATGCATTTAAACAAGAGGATGCAAGCCAAAACCACTGACGCTCTGTTGTTTCAGTGCTTTCGCTGTACATTTTACAGTGAATTACCGTGAATCGCACCATTTGCAGTAAATATTTACAGCGAATGACATGTAGTTATGCTAAATGGGTAAAGAGTAATTACAGGAATTTTGCAAAACAAGCGTAACACCAAATTCAAGACATTACACTGTTGATGATAGAGTATTTTACATTTTGCCCAGGCCTAGTTTCAAGTAGTTCCCCTTTTTTGGTGCACCTCCCAGATATGTCTAGCCATGGTCTTAGTCTTCAGTCAGCAGGAAGATGCACTGGAGTAGGCAGTCTCCTTTTAGGGAAGACCCACAACAAAGGCACAAACGAAGGAAAGGGTATCCCCTCTTAACCACTACTTAAACAAGTGTGGATAACTGTAAGAAGTTTGATTATTGGATGTGATGAACATGAGTCTTCACAGGTGATTGGTCCACAATTGTCTCCTTACTGGATACCAAGTGCCCCACTGTAGCACTTGCCTCTCTCAGGATAGCAAAGCAGAGCAGTTCAAGGATTACTCAGGGAAGCTGGTGTGGGCTAGTAATCTTGATTTGCTGGCAAGCAGCAACTCTGCTTACTTTTAGCGGCCTTATGCTGTGTGATCCTTTTGGTTTTCCTTTTGGTTGGGTGCCCCAGTCCCACCTGGGGCACCAGCAGTCTCCAGTAACTTTGGGGGTCCCACGGGGGAAACTCAAGACCCCCGCTGGCTCTGCATGCCCATGTGTCCACGTGCACCTCCTGTGCATGCATGGGAGCCAGCAGCTCTTTGTGTGCTCCCACGCGGTGGGAGCAAGCTTCTCCTTTTGTTCCCACCCACACAGGAACCTTGAAAGTTTTCCTACCCACATTGGGAGCGGGCAGGGAGCAGTGAGGTTGGCGTGACACCCGTGACATCCCCCCACCCCCCCGCCCCCCCAAGACACAGGGATCATAGCTGGAGAGTGGGGAACACTGTCCACTTCTATTCCTTCGTCCCACAGGGAGATGAATGCATCCAGGGCCAGAAAATGTACCCCCTCACAAAGACATAATGAAAAATGCATATTGCGCCAACCCCTGGGCCCTTACTCACCTTGGAGGTTTAAAGTGAAAGAGCAGCAGAGCCCCACATGCTTTTTTCTCCTGGAGGAGGGGTCAAAGGTCCGATCTTTCAAGGATCTCATGGCAGATTTTGAGGATCTTTGGCTTGTTTTCCTGCTTGTGGTGAGCTCTAGCCACCAAGAGCAATTTCAATAGGCTTCCTAGCCTCTAAAGCAAGCACTTTGCTGAGAGCTGGCTTTATTGCCTCCCTGTGACAGTATTCTCCACTCCTGGTGCTCCTTTCCTGCTGGTGGGGGTATCTTGTGCAGATCCTCCACTATCAGCCAGCAGAGCCCCCTCCTGCCCATGTTCCAAGGCACCAAAGCCTCCTGGCTGTCTTTCCACTGGCGTAGCAAGGGGGGGGGGGCGGAGCGATGATTTTCGCCAGCACCCCCCCACCCCAGCGCGGCGGCAAAAGGCAGGGACCGCCACGGGCGGCAGAGTGCCTAGCTACGCCACTGTGTCTTTCAGAGCACTTGGGGCAGCAGTGAAGTTCAGAACTTCTCCCAATTATTCTTCAAGGGCCTTATAAGTGTGGGTGGAAAGTTCTAGATGCCAGTCACCCCTGGCCAATTCTATGATGCCACATCATCCTTCAACCTCTCTTTCCCAACAAGCCTGCATAGCATTCTAGGACAATCCAGTACGGCAGAACCATTCTTTCCCAGTGCAAGGCTCCTGTGCCCACCTAGAGATGTGCCCATTAAGATATAATGGGGTAACCCATAGAAGTCAATGGACCTGGGTACTAATTGGTATAGGAAAACAATGGTCCTAGACTTATATTAAAGCTTAGTTGTCTGAAGCATTCATAAGCAGCATACGGTACATGTATAGTTTAAATCAATAATGTACCATTAATTCATTTAAAGGGCATTCAAATATATATATCCTCAGAATCCAAAAAAGGCACACACTATTGCTTTATATGTGACTCTTATTTTATTCGGTCACTTTTCATAACATATTATCATATTCAATGTTCAAGATAAAAAGGTGGTTGCTCCAAGGGAGAATGTGAAGAAAGAAAGTGCTCGTGAAGTAAGATAGAATATACAAGAGGGGAATCCAATCAAGCAAAACAATGGTTCATCATTTTATATACATTACAATCTCATTAGCAAAACTGGTCGTGATTCATGATGACACCAGTTCTACATTGGGGCCTGTCCATTAGTTAATTCATGGTTGTTCTTTCTGTTCTTTTTCAAAAGTTAACAAACAATATTTGTCTGTAAGCGGGTAGGACTGGGATAATATCAAGTACAGGTCCCGAGCGGGGGAGAGTGTCGACGTTTCGACCCTAGTGCAATGAGGGCAGTTTGTATCCTCTGCAATGCTTCAGACAATAAGCTTTAATATAAGTCTAGGACCATTGTTTTCCTATACCACCTAGAGATGTGACCATGGAAATGAGCAGCCCCTCCTCCGTGGTCACTCTAAACCAGTTCTGGTGCAGCTCCCCCTCCCACTGAAATTGGAGCCAGCCTGACTAGAAGAATAAAAGGGAGGACAGGCACAAGTGTGAGCTACACCTGCCTGTGACAGGAGAGGCCCCTTTGAAGTGCAACAAGAGGCTGGGCACAGTCCCCCAGGCCATCCTGTCAAGGGAAGGACAACACTTCCCCACACCCATTGCCCTTTGTCCTTGTCCTGAAAGCAATTCACACCTCCCTGAAGAAAAGCTACAATGAATACATACAGAAAGTCCTCCAGAGACTTTAGGCAGGAAAATTGTAACTTTTTAAAAGTGCCTTTTGTATAACAGTTATACAAAATTCGATTTTACCATAAAAGTGGATTTTAAATAACTATTAAAAAGAGTCCTTGAACTATTGATCTAATTGCTACCAAATTGAATTTGGCATTTATTAGCTGTACCAGTGTAGCTCCGAGTTTCCCTATGGAAGCAGCCAGCCTTGCTACAATGAAAATAGCTTTTTGGATTTTTTTTTTACATAGGCTGGGATACCACAAGAATGGCATGATGAATTACAGAACCTTTCCTTGGAATTACTGATTGAAACATCATGACTTTAACCTAACTTTTAATATTTTTGCTTCTGCGATGGATTATAGGTATTAACATGTTTGTAGAGGTCGACAAGTCCCTGAAAGCTCGAGCCAGGCTTGAACTAGATGTTGATTCTGGCTCAGCTCGAGGTCCTCTTGGAACTTCAAGCCCAAAACAAGCTAAATTTTCATAGGAGGCCATGTGGCTTATTGACTACAAATGCGGACACTGTATCATCGGGTACCCAGTTGAATCCAGGCCTTTGCTATGCATACTGTAAACCCCCTATGTCATAAAAAAAGTGTAAAATAATCTGTGTCTGTTGTGAAGCGCTGGTATTTCCATGGGCAAGGTAAGCTCTATGTGAAACTGCCAAAAATAAAATGTGGATTCTGTCTGTCACTGACGTGCTAATCTCCTCTTCCAAGAATTAAAGACAAAGCATTAACTTTGATGTCAGAAGGAGATATCCATCTAGTGGCTAAAATGCACAGCGTGAAACTGGAAACTCTGGGCTCAGTCCTGGCTTCCCTGCGTGATCAAATGGTGTGATCGTAGGCAAATAACTTTGTCACCAAGTCTCTTTTTGTTCATTATCACATATCCATATTAGAGCACTTTCCATTTCATGAATTCAGGATGTGCATTATACAGGAACCTCACTTGTGTTTGAATGAATAAACTATAATGTTGCTCGATGTATAATAAGAATTTAGGCCACATAAAGGGTACACAGCGGGCGGGAGCATAAATGTTCCTCAGTTTCTATTTAAAGCTATCACTTTTAATAAATATTTCTTGATGCAGAGATGCAAGCTGATGTATTGAGATGATACACTTTCACCTGTTAAGGAAATACACTTATTTCAATTTTGAAAACACCTTACCATACTGTAACAGTATATAATAATATTCCCAGGGTTCGGCTCGTACACGGGCTCTTAGAGCCAGAGCCCACCCTTGGCTCGGCTCTTCCTGTTAATTTGTTGACTCGCTGAGGACAGGGCCTATGAAAGTGAGGCATGTTCCTAAGTTTCCTGGAAAACTGCCTCTCTTCCAATTCTGTCTTCCCTTCAAACGTTCCATTTTTTTTTAATTAACAAAAAAAAGTCACTGAATAAGCGACAAGCGTAGGTATGCTTGCGTATCTATTACACACAGAGAACCACTATAAACCTCTTACAGCATATCATTTATGTATTTAAGAATGGCACGTGGAATTGCAGTGTGCAACGGGGATTTAAAACAGATCCATTAGAGACACTTTTTTAACACTTTAGTAAGAACCTCAAAGATACCGGATGAAAAAACAAGAGGTGCAGTAATTATTCTGTGCAGCAGCGATAAAGCCAGCACCTTGTTTTCTTAGAAGTAGCGCACGCCAGCCATGATTCTGCTGGGGATGTTCCCTTTATATGCAGTCAAGGATTCCAAATCAAAAGGGGCGGAACGGATAAACGGATGGAGCGATGGGCAAACAGCTTTATGCTTCACTGTTTGAAGCTGAGCTCGTTCAGCAAACTGAGACGAACGTTAAATAAGTATATTTTAGTTGCTTTTATATTGAAGCAATTTCAAGGATATCTGCAACGCTGTCAAATGTAATTATTCATGTATGTGGAAGTACTGCAGAGCACTGTACTGAGCCACATGGGCTGTGGACCCACGCACACAGGGCCGGCTTTCGCACTGGTGGCGCCCTGTGCGACAATGTTTGTTGGCGCCCCCCAATGACCACCGCTGCCACAGATTCCCTCACTACCACCCTTTAACAGTGCCCCTCAAGTCTCCATAACCAGTCTGTCAGATTCATTTAGTTTAGCGCCACTCATACCAGTGTGAGGTGTCAGAGCACTTTACACCATAGACACATTTAACAGAGAGAATCACGCATGTAAATCAGTGTATGGGAAATGTTACATAAGACAGAGGATTACAAGATGTAGGAGTCACATGCCATCCATACTGGTAGGCAGTATAGTTTAAGAGTCCTTGATCTGGAAAAGCACAAATTCAGAATTTAAAACATAACACTAATTGTTAGGGGTTCTCTTTAATAATAATAATTATTTCTACCCAAATTAACCCTTTTTGCAAGATTAGGTTAAGGAAAGACCTGGCAAAAAAGCATCTAGGTCTAATATACACCTTGCAGTTTGCATGCAGCTCTTTGATGACAGTTAATAGCTCATTGTTCTATATTAGGATTTTAACTTATAAACTGCAAGTAACAAAAAGATCTCTCTGGCAAAAGCAGTAACCCATTGACCTATTAACATTATATGCACTTTGTGATCTGCATGGCACACGTTCTTAGCAGCAGCCATATTAACCCTCTGAGCTACCTTACGAGGAGTCAATCTTTCACTAGACAAAACTCTGTCTCTCTCCAGGAATAACAATAATCACCGGAGTTATCTTGACATTTTTATTGATGTCTGAAAATAGCTGGAGGCAAGGAAAGCGGCAGCAGGTGGTTTTCAAGCCATAATATATTTGCAAACAGGGCGCTCCCACCCCAAGTCAACGCCCGGTGCGGTGGCACCAATCGCACCGCCCTAGAGCCGGGCCTGCACGCACATGCACGGCTGATGTAATAAATAAATTGGAACGAACTGCTCGTGGTTCAGTTCCGGCGCAGTAACCAGAGTGTGGACGTGTATTATTTACCAGTGCCTGTCCCTGCCCTGCCTGGGCCTGTTTCAGCTGCGAGCGCCGTCCCGCTCGAAACAGCACACTGGCGACGAGGGTGTAACTTGCCAGCAGCTTTTGGATCTGCTCCCTAGCCGCGAGAGGCTGTGTGGAACATGCGGTCCCATCTGCTGCTCGCCACATCTGTGCACGCAGTTGAACACTGCCGTCGAAGGAAGATGAAGTTTAAAGGAACAATGGTTCTAGAGTGGCCTAAAAGGTCCAAGGGGAAGTAACCCTGTAAAGGGCACTGAGATAAGTAAAGGGATAGAAACTTAATTCATAAAAGAGAGCAGTAGGAAATATAACGAGGGACATATAGGTCAATGTATGACAAATATTTATTACACAATGAAGGTATTCAGGTGCTCACACAGTAAGTGACAATAAGCGTGACGTGAGAAGTGAGGGTGAACTTAAAATAATGACATCGCATTGACAACAGAAATAGAAGCTCCTTTAAAGATTTTTACAGAGTATAAGGAGTTCATGTTGTAGGGGGTCGACGACGTTTCGAACTCAATTATTCGAGTTCATCTTCAGGACAAAAAAATGTGAGCAACTTGAATCTGAAATTAATGGGAGCGAGGGGGAGAAAGCAAATAATAAAGGATAAATAATAAATAATTATCATAGTTAAGTCCCTAGATATACCAACATCATTTTTAGGTCAATATTAAAAAAAGAAAGAAATGTGCTCTCTAGTGAGTGGTACAGCACAGTTAGGTTATGCATACAGTACCTAAAAAGGAGAAACATAACATGGGATGTATTACGGTCCCTGAATAATAAAGTACAAAATCAATTAGTAGTAGTGCTTATATTTAGATATTTTTAGACACACAACCTGAGTTTGCAGAATACATGGCAATTACAAATTGACATTGGGTGGCTGGGGTTCCTGCAAGGCGGCGTAGGTGCGGGAAGCATTAATACGCATAGTTAAACACAAGGAGGCTATGCACTGTAAGGTACCTCGGTGCTTGTCAGCTTATGTATAAGATGAGGCGATCCAGCGAATGCTTCGCACCATGTGCTGGATGCCCCATATTTAGTGACATACCACGCAGGCACGCATAGAAAGGAAAAAGACACAAGCACCTGTACCTGCCAAGGTGACCGTGTGCAAAGGCAATATCGGTGCACAAAAGAGGGCGGAGCAACATAGCTCCACCTCGGTTCTAGACTGCCCGGCTAGAGGGGGCTGGATGAGCCTGGTAGGCCGCATCGCAGGCACAGCACATAGAGGTGAGACTGCCCCTCACTGGGTGCGCGCTGTGACCAGGCCACGTCAGGGACTGTGCCACGACTACCTGGTGAAGAGCTATGCATCAAACTGTGAAACGGTGACCCAGACTTGGTGGAGGCTGACTGCAGGGAGCAAAAATGGCAGATGATGCGCAGCCTAGAGGAGCAGATCAAGGCATTCCTGGCATGGCTATCAGAACGACTGTCAACAGCCACTTAGCGATAGGGGCCCTGGCATCTTTCAGTGAGCTGTCAGACCCGGCGACGGCAGCCCCCAGATGGAAAACATGGGTGGACAGACTGGAGAACTACTTTAGAGCCACGAAAGAAAAGGACGTTGAGGTCAGGAGTCCCTACTGTTCGACTTTAGGGGAGACGAACTGTACAAGCTGTTTCAACACCTCCCGAACACTGGGGAGATCGACAACTATGATGCAGCCATAACTGCGCTGAACTCACACTTCGACCGACAACTGAACCCAGGTTTTAAAAGGTTCAAGTTACGCCAAGCCTGTCAAAGAGAGGGGGACTCCATGGACAATTTCTATGATTACCTGAGAGCCCTAGCCAGCACCTGTACGGACGACGACCAGCAAAAGGAGGTCAGGACGCAACTCCAACAACAGTGCAGGTCAGCCAACCTCAGGAGACTCATTCTCCTGCAACCTGGGATCAAACTTGAGGACATGCTCATCCTAGCACACACGTATGACCTATCCAGTGCCAGGGCAGACAAGATGGAGCTGGTGCTGAACAGAGGAGGAGGGCAAGGCGCGAGCCTGAGAACGCCAATGATTAAGATGGAGGCGGTAGATGCCATCCACAGCCGGCCGTCACCACCGCCAAAGACGAGGCAGGAGTCCCAGGCATCCTGCAGGAACTGAGGCCTGGAATACCACCCAATTGAGAGATGTGCAGCGGCTGGGCGCACATGCTCTGCATGCAACAGACCTAACCACTTTGCAAGGGTTTGCAGGAGCAGTGATCGAGGATGCTGAGCCCGAGGTAGAAGAGCGCTGACGAGAGCAATACGCAATCCAACTCTGGAGGAACAAATACTCCCTGGGGGTAACAAGGGTAGCTAGTGGAGCTCGGCCCAAGGGACCAAAGGCTGCCGCCCTCAGCCGCTCTGCAGAGTGACAAACACGGGCACAGTCATGCCGGCCCTCATAGACACAGGAGCATCGGTCAACATAATGACGCACCAGCAATACCTGCTACTGAACCCCAGACCACACATCTGACCATCACGGACCACAATCAATGCATATGGGGGCAGGGAACTGCTCCCCCCAAGTGGGGGCCATGGATGTGACTGAACAACACGAAAACAGAGATCTGCCTGGTTTTTCATGTAACAACTGATGGAGAGGGGACCCTGATTGGATGCCACACTGCCGAAGACCTGGGCCAATTCTTTTTCACCAGGGAAGTCCACGACCTACAGGTAGACCAGATACTAGCGCAATTCTTGGTGCTATTCCAGGGGCTAGGCTGCAGGAAAGAGACTGACGTCAAGTTACACATAGATAAAACCATACAGCCCACAGCCCTCCAACACTGCCAAGTGCCATTCCACTTGCGCAATCATGTGGAGGCGAAATTAGATAAACTCAATTGCATGGATGTCATTGAAAAAGTGTTTAGCTACCGACGCCATGGGTGTCTCCCCTCGTTATAAAGGAAAAGTCAAAACAACCTGGGGCAATTCGCTTGTGTATTGGCGTGAGGCTGCCAAATTGAGCAATGGACGACATTATCGCTGATTTGAACAACACTCAGTGGTCTCTAAACTGGACTTGAATGCGGGGTGCCAACAGTTGGTGCTCCATCCTGACAGTCTTTATATAACGACATTTTCAACACACTTGAGGCATAGGAGGCACAAAAGACTAAACTTCGGGATCTCCTCAGCTGCTTAAGTGTTTCAAAACGCCATCAGGGAGACAATGGCCAGGCTGGAAGGGGTCCTAAACAGTAGTGATGACATTCTGATCTATTTGACCCCACTAGGTGATCATCACAAACGCCTCAAAGCCACTCTGTAAAGACTGAATGATAGCGGGTTGACCCTGCACAAAAGAAACATTTTCTTTCTTTCAATCGAAGATCGAGTTCTTTGGATTGGTCTTCTTGGGGATGGACTACAGGTCAATCCCCGAAAGTTGGCTGCAATCA
This sequence comes from Calotriton arnoldi, assembly GCA_963921515.1. Taxonomy (NCBI): domain Eukaryota; kingdom Metazoa; phylum Chordata; class Amphibia; order Caudata; family Salamandridae; genus Calotriton; species Calotriton arnoldi. Next base: position 1,329,924 of record CAWUFW010003076.1, on the reverse strand, counting down.
AAGAGGCCCCAGCTCCTAGAAACGCCATGGAGGTTTGCAGTTTCTTAGGCATGGCAACATACTGTGGCCAATTTCTACCTAACCTCGCCACCTTGTCAGAGTCGCTCAGAACGCTCACAAAGGCCGGGACGAAGTGGTCATGGGGGCCTCAGCAACAAGAAGCCCAGGACAAAATCAAGGACACTCTCCTGGCAGATGCCACAATGGCACTTCGATCCTGAGAAGGCCACTGAGTTGGTGCTGGATGCAAGCCCGGTAGGCCTGGGATCCGTCTTGACCCAGGAGCAAGAAGCAGGAGTGTGGACATTGCTGGCGTTTACCAGCCGGGCACGGATGGCTGCAGAGCGGGATATGCGCAAATTGAAAGGAGGCTTTGGCCATCAAATGAGCCTGTCGCCACTTCCACCTATACATCTACGGCAGAGAATTTGAGGTGGTCATGGACCACAAACCACTGATGAGCCTGTTCGCATGCACGACCCCGCACCCACCCCCCAGGATTGAGCGGTGGGCTTTGCAGCTGCTGCTGTATCGCTTACAGGTAATTCTACTACAATAAGACCTCCTATACCATAGATGTTTATGTATATGTTATTCTTGTGGACCGTATAGCCTATATACGTCCAGGCATGTAATGTATGTCCTTATTTGCTGTCTATGTGTATTCCCTCCCCTTCCTCTCTGACCTTCTTTTTTAGCTTTGTGTGTTACTGTGTATCACTCATCTCAATCCAAGAAGGCATAAACATATATAAAACAAATATAAGTTATTTTATATATTTTTTAGTGCAAATAGACTTTAAAAGTGTATAGACATATAGCATGTATACATTTAACACATAGTAGTTAAAACATACATTTTCTGACTTCTCAGTTACATAAACATTGAACATATCAAGGCATGATTAGGATATACATTTTACAACAACTCATTTGACAATGAAAAGAAACATATAGAGATATGACATTCAAATATGCTTGTCCAACTAGAAATTTAAAGCAGGGATATTCTTACGGATTCGATTTTTTGTATGGTCCCTCCATCATTTAGTCCTCTGCGGGTCATAAGGCCTAATAAATAAGGGAAATGCGCCCCCTGGCCACAATCACAATACACCAACGCGTTTCGACCTTCACGGTGGGCCTGCTCTTTGTCTTGAAGGTCTTCCTCAGGGCTGGAACTATGTTTTAAATGGACACAGTCTGGAATAATCTTCAATCGGTAACGGAAGCCCAGGATACTTCTTCAGGGTGTTCCAATAGCCTCTTTCATTTTGAGGTTAAAACAGTGCCTCTAGGGACTTGAGGACTGCCACTAAATTTACATGTTCACCATGTTGGGCGTTGCCAACCTTACGGTGGTTTTGCAGTTCTAAGCGAGGACAATTAGAGAGAAGCTGGTATTATTTAATGGAACCTTTTCTCTTTTCTGGTTGTAAATATGGAGCCAAGGCGGAAAACCACTGATGAGCCTGTTTGCATGCACGACCCCACACCCACCCCCCAGGATTGAGCGGTGGGCTGTGCAGCTGCTGCCGTATTGCTGACAAGTATCTTACCGGCCAGAAGCTGGTAACCCGGCGGATTTCCTTTCTCTTCACCCTCCTGAGCAGGTGGAAGGACAAGACAATGTCATGGAAGGAGAAAAGGAGTTCGCACGCATGGCACCTGCCCCTAGAAGACATTCGACAAGTCACCAAGGACGACGATGGCCTCCAGAAAGTCATAGAAGCCATCTGCAACAATGCATGGAAACTATTCCTCCAAGATGCCAACCAGTGGCACCCCAAAGAGAAATTAAGGAGTTCTCAACTACGGAGGGTACACAATGAGTTTAGCTCCATGGCAAAGGGTATTGTAATGAGAGGATGCTGCATTGTGATTCCGAGAGCGCTGTAAAGGCGGGTAATTGAACTGGCACATAAAGGTGATCAAGGAGTGGAGAAGGCCAAGGTGATGTTGAGGTGAAAAGTGTGGTTCCCAGGCCTTGATGCAAGGGTGGAGGAAGCGGTACGGCTATGCCAAACATGCCAAATCATGGGGAGCCCAGTAACACCAGCCCCTGTGGCCACAGAGGAACCGACAACAGCCACATGAGAAAATGTGAGCCTAGATTTTGGAAGCTTCACCAACGGGAGGCTGGCCATGGTCATGGTTGATGATCGATCCAAATACCCAGTGGTGGAGTTGGTGTCCACCACAGTACTGACACATGTCAAACCTCTCCTGAAAAAAATATTTGCTGCCTATTGCATACTGGACACAATACGCACTGACAACGGCCCCAGTTCAGGGAGCCAAGTTCAAGGACTATCTGTGGGCCCTGGGAATCCAGCATCGGAGGATAACGCTGCAGTGGCCGCAGGCAAACGGGTCTGTGGAAAGGTTCATGCTGACCCGAAATAAGGCTCTCCATGTGGCAGTGGATCAGAACACCGACTGTGAGTGGGAATTGCATTGTTTCCTCTGCCTATCGAAACAACCCTCACTGCATGACACAATGCACCCCTATGCATGTGATGGTTCAACAACTGGTCAAGGACAGCATTCCAACTGGTTGCGGCTGGAGACCAGACATATTTTATGAGAGAGAAGCTTAGGTGAGACGGAGGAAGATGAACTAGAGAGCTGGCCGAACCCGCCATGCAGCAGAGAGAAACATCAAAGTAGGAGACCGGGTTCTAGTCAGAGACCGCTCCCCAAGGTGGAAGTTTCGTACCTCATTTGAGAGTGGAGCAGTAATCAGGGTGAATGGTACCATGATCACAGCCTGGAGGGGCCAAGAAGTAACCACAAGGAACGTCTCCTGGTTCCAACTAACAGCATCCTCAGACCAAGTGGCGAGAAATCAGGATGACGAATTAGAAGTCAGCGATATGCACCCAATGCAAGATGAGTAGAGTGCTACCCCAGTAAGAGGTTCTGTCACCCCGCAGCCTAGGACCACCAGTGACGGGGAGAAAACCACCACTCCGAGGGCAAGGCAGGAGGAGGAGGTGAAGAGTCCCCCAGTCCATCGAGCAGACAGAACCACAGGTACGAACTGAGGCCCAATCCTGCACCCAGTCACCAGCTCCAGGACTTTGTGTGTGCCCATGTGAGAGACACCTTTGCCATCTAAGGTTGGATGAGATGTACTGAGCCACCCGGGATCTGCACCCACGCACAGCGTATGCATGCACTGCCTCGCCGGACGCGGCGAGGTAATAAATAGAAGGGGACGAACCGCTCATGGTTCAGTCTCGGCGCAGTAATCGGAGTGTCCACCTGTATTATTTACCAACTCCTGTTCCTGCTTGCCTGGGCCTGTTTCAGCTGCGAGCGCTGCCCTGCTCGTAATAGCACAAGCACAACGCCTAAAGTTTCAGTGAATGGATACAATTTGTGCCTTGACGCTCCTGCCATATTTTTTCTCGGGATACACTATAGCACAGGGGTGTAATGTGGGCCCCTGTGATGCATCGGACAACACTTCAGGGGACCCTCACCACATTCTGCTGGGGAAGCACATCATTTTGCATTACACCACTGCTATAGTATCTATACAATCTAGCTTAGTGACGTTATTAAAGAAAAAACTTTGCAAGCTGCAGCAATTTTAAACGGTCACTGTGTTTTAAAGGGTATATATCCCCGGCTTTGGGATTTCATTTTCTGTCATTCTTGGGCAGGTGATTTATAAAGAATACTCTGATTGATGCCTCGTTGGCCATTTCTTATCTTATTGGCCACCCATTAATTGAAGGACTTTGGTAACTAATATTTGTTTGAAATGGTCCAACTGAAGTTCAAACCTTTAATGTTAACATGCCGAAGAAAATCAGGCGATAATTTTGATTCGACAAGGAGTCCTTTACATCATGACTTTAACGAAACCCCTGAAAACAGTAACCAATTGTTTTTTTAAATAATTTTCAGAAAAGTGATGTTCATCACTTTAGAGTTCAACAGCGTGATAAAAAGTGATTTGTTGCAGCTTAGAAGGCAAGGGTTTGAACAAAACTGCATTGGCATAGATTCACTCCTAGGAGAGTGTTGCAGGAGATGAAGGTTTTTGAGTTGTTCGTTTAAAAGAGAAAGGGAGCAAACTTGATAGGTGACAAAAAAACACCATCTAATAGGATTTAATTGTTCAGAGTGGTAAAAAGGAAGAGTAGGCAAGTTGGAAAATTATAAGACAATGATTTTATGTTGTGGAGCACCAATATGTTATAACACAAAGTGAGCAGTAAAGACAGCACTGGACCAAGAGACGGCTAGGCCATATTGAACATTTGGAAAACATACGCAACAGAGCACAGAATTGTGAAACACCACAATTAGATATTACAGAGTTGGAGACCTCAGATCAAACAGGTCAATCTCCGTTTAAAGATAAAAAGGGTTTTGTGATCCTTCCCCCATCTGAAGACATACTGGAGTGTTTACACCTAATTAAAGGGGTTGCACTTGCTAGGTGCCTTTTAGTGTTTTAGGTGGGCGCTGCCTCACAAGCTGGTTATCTGTTAAATAGAGCTTAGGTGAAACTTAAAGAATTGAAAAGCAAGAAGCAACGCTGGCAGTAACTGTGCCTCTTTTACTGCAAGCCTTGGTTTTCGTAAGCAAGGGCTATTAGTACAAAGCGTGTGTTTACTCACCCCTTGCAGGTTTTCAAAACACATAAATAAAATGCATTGTCATTTACAATGCCAACAGCTCAAACTCTCGCAAATGCGAGACCACATGTGGCCGCCATTATTTGGTTAGTTTCCCGGTCAGCCGTGATTACCTGCGGCGTTGCGTTCTGGAAAAAAAATGCTAATGAATAGTAATTGACAAAAAAAATGTAAAAGGCGGGCGCCTGCTAAAATATTAAGCATGGCGCCGGTGTTGTTGTTAATGCTGAAAGTTAAGCGCGGCGCCCGGCGGGTCAGGACAGCGATGAGGAGCAGTCAGCAGAGTGGAAAAGCTGGCACCGTGCTGCAACCTAAAGCACGGCGCACGTGTTAATATAAAAACGGAGATGTTGCAATAGAGTTGGGCAAACTGTGCAGCCGCCATTGTTTGCTTAGTTTCCCGGTTAGCTGCGATTACTTGCGTTGCGCTGTAAACAAAAAATGCAAATGAATAGTAATTGACAAAAAACAATGATAAAAGGGGGCGCCTGCTAAAATATTAAGCGTGGCGCCCGTGTTGTTGTTAATTCGGAAAGTTTAGTGCGGCGGCCGGGGGTGGGGAGGGGAATCAATGAGGAGCAGATAGTGGAAAAGCGGCCTCGTTGCAGGAAAGCATGTCATGCCTGCAATAGGAGAAAATCGTTTAAGAAAATAGTGTTCACACACTGTAAATAAAACATAAGTAGTAACAACACAGTAAGAGGGCCAGTCCTCATGGGAGGTTACAAAAGGAGACAAGGTGGAACTAAACAGGGACTACTAAACCTATTCACAAATCAAAAGCAACCATTTACAAACGACAGTAACAGGAGCCAATTGAATAGAGGGGCAGAAAATGGACGGAGCTTCAAGTCCATACCTGAATACAGCATGTCTCGAAGAGACCGCGCAAGCGATGCCTCGGCAAGACCTAAAAAGGAGATATCTTTTAGGAGTAAAGAAATTTCATGGGGTAGAAAAAGGAGATTGTCATTATGACCACCATAAGTTGAAAGCTGAAAGTAAGATACTGTAAATTTCAAATTATTCAGTAAATTTGAAATCGTATTAAGAGCTTAATACTGATCTTGTCTTGCCTCAGACAATAAATTCATTTTTTGACAAAAAAATAAATGAGTGTGTATCCGTCGCCATAGGCACCTTATTGCTTCCATATGGTAAACCTCTTCTTTCCTAGCTTGTCAGTCTTCTGGTGTGGTTGACCTGGTCAGCGTCTTCGTGGCAGTGATGACTTGGGCTGTATCCTTGTTCAAGAAGCTGTGCTTCCCTTCCGAGACAGTGTATTGAATTTTACTGATGCCATTGTTTGCACGGATATGCTTAAGTAAGTTAGGATATGGGGTCACAATTCTATTACTACTTCCACTCTTGGTTCCATCAAATACATGTGCTGTGTCATATTAGCTCTAGAGACTTTTACTTCTGATCGCAAACCATTTTCTGGGGGAAGTTGCTGGATTTTGTCATTTTTTCCCATTGTTTTTGGTTTCTTTTTTCCTTTAGTGGCAATTTTTGAAATTAGTTACTTGTGTGTGACACTGTTTCCGAGGCACAATACTTTGAAGGAAACATGTAGGTAGACTGCACATGGCAAAGGAAATGCCTGAAAATCGAACTATTTAAATTAATCTTCGACTGATGTCTTTGCAGAATAGGGATCGTGCTGGAAGAATGTCAGTCACAGGGCTGAGCCCACTCACTCTTTCCTCCCCATTCCCTCTTCATTCGCGCTCCGTCTTGTTTCCTAGAACTCTGAAATAACTGAAAGCCAAAGCACAGAGATTCATAAAATATTAAATTAATAAAATAAATATGTGTCTGCCTTCATGAGGGGCTGCTAGCTGGAAGTCTATATTATTCAGAGGCGAAAGGAGGGGTGCTGGAGGCGAAATGGTGTCGACAGATCCTGTTTTCTTTGCCGCTGCGCCATTGAGAGGGTTCACTATGAGACAGGCGCCTCCAAACACTTAGCATTCAATAAAGGCAAGGCCCAGAGGAGCGCCAATCACCCGCCTCCCCAGTGACGTATGTGGGGCAGACAGCCATCAGCGCGCCAGGCTGTTTATGCGCCAGCTGCATCTCAAGCATAATTCAAAGTCTTGGCAAAGTTTCAACCGCGTTATCATAAATAACATTATTCCAATGCCCTAATCAAATGTTTTGTGGGAACGGCTGCTTACAGAAATGATATGAATTAGCAGAACACGGGCAGGTAATGCAATGGTTCACTTTCCACAGGAAGGCTTTAAGATGTGAGCAAATAAAAAAAAACACACCCCTGATCAGAATTCAAGTGAAAACACATATTATGATGCACTTAAGGCACAAATTACCACCCTCGGTAATGGCTAAAGATATCCAAATGCAATTTTCCGTGGTTGAGAAAAAATGCAAACCACAGAAAAGAAAATGATAAACATAAAAATTGTTTCTTTTGCCCAAATATTGGCCAGATGTGCTAACGTTAGCATCATATTTCATTTCACCTGGTTACTCTGTGCCCTCAACAAGTGTATGGTGTGAGGGAAAGACATCTCTGATGCAGTGAAAGATGCTGACAGGGGTTCAACAGTGGCCAATCAAACAAGTTATTCAATGTGTTCATTAACACTGTGTCGTGATTGACTGCTGAGTGAGCCAATAAGGCTAATTCTTAGCATTCAGCTGATTGAAGGGCCGGCAAGGACAAATATGGAAGGCGGGAGAAAAATGTGATGTTATTGCTTTCCTCTCGGGGCGTTCTTTTATGCATGTATTTATTTCAAGAGAAGGGTGGGCCTAGCGCAATCAGAGGACAGGGTACCTGGAGCCACAGAAGGAAAGAATCCATCAAAGCCGCCCAGAGCAGCTGCATGAGAAGAGCACAGCACAGTGAATACAAAATTAGAGCGCCTGCCCAGCCCGTTATTACTGCCAAGAGAAGGGATGACCCTGCAAAGAGAGAGACCACAGCCAAGAGAAGGAGCAGGCAGCACACTCAGGCATTACAACCAAGCCAGCCTGTTGAGCAGAGAGCCCAGCACAGTCAAGAAAGAAGAGAACGTTAGCACAGCCAGGAATTGCAAAGAAAAGGGGAAAGAGCCCAGGAAAAAAAAAAATAGCATACCTAAAGATAAGAGACAAGAAAGAAGAGGGGACCCATTACCATGAATTCTAGCCGAAAGAGAAGCCTCCAGCACAGCCAAAGGAGGAGAGTGATTATCCTAGCACAGCCAAAGAAGAGGGAAGAGAAGCAACCGCTCAGGCAAGAGAGAAGTGGATCCAGCACAGCCCAGAAAGGATGAGCATGTATCTCTGACCAAGGAAAAGGAGCCAGCATAGGGGGTCAAAATCTAAAAATATAAAATGACATTGGTGATCCTGACGCCTATCCTTGATTGTTAATTGATCAATTCCCATAGTTCTCGAACACCTCATCCTCAAATCGGCTCTTATTTTCAACCCTGCTTTTCTACTCTACCCCTAAAATTGTTTCTTCTTCTTTGATTGAGGTGAATCCTAGGCCTGTCGCACCTCGGCCTTCCACCTTCCATACTTACAAATGTCCCCTAATAACCATCACAATTTCTTAGTTTCCTTTCACAGTAAGACAGTACACACCACACACACAATTAAGGTTTTGCTGCCCCAGATAAAGCTTTATCCAACTTGGATCTGGATCTAGATCTCCCCCAACCTGACCATCCCTGCTTTGACCCTCTACTCTCCACCCTCCCCCCTTCTTCCGCTACATCACTTGTTAGGCATCTGATACATCCTCTTAGACCCTCCACTCTAGAACCTTCCCACTCACTTCCTTCTCCTCAACAGACAACTTCACCCCCTCCCTCCAATCCACAATCACATCTTGGACTTTGCCCCTGCCGCAGCCAGATTTCCACATTCAAAAGAACTGTTCTCTCCAGTCCTGGAGGAAATAAATACCTCCTTGCGGCTCTTCATTGACAAGTTACTAAGAGCCCTACCACAAGGGTGATTTGAGAGGGCTATAACGATCGTTTTCTAACCAACCATCCACAAATGAATCTTCCCAACGAGGAGTGAAATCTAAAAACCTCTGAGATTCTCTTCAATTACACCCTTATGAAAAGGCCTCGTGCAGCATCCTCTCTGTCCCCATCCCTCATTTGTCTGAGCTGGTGTTCTGAATACTAAGGGTGAATATATGTAACGTGCATGTGTGTCGAGTAGAAACTGGTTCAGTGAAACATCTCAGCCTACCATGGATCTACTTATTCTGCCCAATTGCTCATTTTGATCAAGTAAATAAGATGCTGTAAATTCAAAGATTCCTATCACTATCCCCAGTTACCAACGCCTGATCATGGGACTCAAGTTCAGCTTCCCAAAGCCCACCATGATCAGCATCATTTATCACCCTCCAGGGGGATAACAAGTTGTTCACTGAACAACACAAGTTCGATATCGCTCCTCAAATGTTTCTGTCAAACTACAACCTATTTGTTGGTGATTTCAGTCTGCCTTGAAACTACCCCAATGATTCCTTGTTCACTCTTCTGTCCTCTTTTCTACGTGGAAATTACCTGATCCTGCAATGCCAGAACCAGGCTTACGCTAAAGGGGCCATTCGCTATCTTATTATCGCAAACAAAGACATCCTTCTTCAGCCAAGTAACAAGAACAAGCATTCAGACACGGAACACCAAAAATATAAATATCACAACACTGCCTTACGCATTTCATCCACACTCCTTTGTCACGCAGATGACCATGAGATTAACGAGGCAACAGCCAGCTACATCCTAGGTCACCCCAGGCCAGTCACTACTTGGAAGTGCCCTCTCTCTGGGTCAATAAAGCTGACATATATTAACCTCACAGCCAGTGCATAGGTGCCTACTATGGGCTGTGGTCCTGCTCTTCCTGTAAGAGGCCAGAACCGGTGACTAAGGATGTCTCTCTGTGGGCTTGGATGCTGCAGTTCAAGGGCCTGGTTTGGTTTAGCGCCTTAGGTAGAGATACTTCAGAGAGGAACAGTGAGGATATTGAACAGCTTCAGCTAAAGACACAAACCCCAGAATCCGAGGCAAAAATCTTCGGTGATACCTAGAAATAAGAAATAGCTCTCAGAGGAAACAAAATGACTCATCATAGAGTTCAAACTATGCATATTAAGTTTTTATTAGTCTTGGTTGTCCCTTATTGTCTTGTGTGGGTCTCCATGCTGCTCTTGCCTCTGTGCCCTGTACCTTTGCCTGCATCATTTATTGCATATTTGATAATACCATATTGCACACTTTGGCCCTGATCACAAGTGGGCTTCAGCATTCCAACCCATGAACAAACCTGTTTGAGTAGGAGTCGAAATTATAAATTGTGAGTACTTTATCGCACACAGCAATTGCGGGCACAATAAAGAAGGCACCACCATTACATGTTGGCGGGTCACAGTTGCCTGAGTTTAACAGGGGGAAAAGATATGTATGTATTGGTATTTTGTAAAGTGCAAACCTAGCAAGGAAGCAACAGAGCGTTGTATAGCACATGGGGGTTGAGAGGCAATCTACAAGATCGTGTACACTGAATGGGATTATGCAAATACATTGCACATTTGTTTAGGCATAGGGAAATTAAAATGTTTTGCCCAGAATCACATAATTGTAAGCCAAGGCTGGGATTCCAACCCTGGTTCTCATGTTCTAAAGTCACCAGCTGCAGTCTGATAAATAGCCATGTTAATTTTGGTGCATGACAGGCCCCATTTTTGAGGGCTGGGTTAACGATAGGTGATAATTATTTTGAACCCCTCCCAGGCACTGGGCAGATTCGATAATATTTATTGTTATTGTTTGTAGTATTTATTATTATTACTTCAACTGTTCAACAGAAGGTGGAAAATATCCATTTACTATCATTTCTGTGCTGATCTTAAAGTTTCATTGTCCAATTTCTCTCTCTGTTTTGTCAGTTACAGTGGCGGCTGGCATGGATCGGGGGTGGGAGGACGGTATGTGGGGGGAGAGGGGTAAAAAAACAAAACACATACCTAATCGCCGCAACTCTCCTCCGTCACTCAGACAGGGCCTGGGGGCCTGGGCATGTTCTCCACCCAGGCTGTAACGCAGCCTGGGTGGAGAACATGCAAAGTTCGCATGACTGTTTGGCCGGCCCAAGACGGCCGGCCAAATTTTCATGCGCACTTAAATGCACATAACACTCCTCCCCCTGCTGGCTGTGACTACAGCCGATCCCCGCCCCGCAAAGCTGCCGCAGCAGGAAAAAATAGCATTTTATTGTTCCTTTATTTACACTGCTGCAAAGCAGTGTGGAAAAGCTGTCACATGTCAGTTATGAATTGTTCATGCTGTCCTGATGGTTTTCACGACATTCTGGTTCTAGTATTTATATTCAAATACAATACTAAAAGCATGCAAATCAAAAAGCATTGGCAAAGCCAATCAGTATCACTGCCTTCTAAAATAGTGGCAAGCAACTAACTTTGACAATGCTTGTTTCCTTGGTTAGAGGCCAATGCTTTCAGCCAATGCTTTTCAGCATCATCAAAAAGGAACCTTTATTTATACTTCCGGTGCTTTTTAGAATTGCCCCCCAAAAAAAAACGAATGATGAATAAGCATTTGTTACGTTACTATGGGGGTCTCAGCTTGATGATGTATCCACATGCATACATCACTACTGAAGGACACCCCCGTCTGGTGCAGTAAATTTAAAAAAGTGGTAAACAGCATTTACAGAAAGGAGAGGCCTGGTAACAACTTGCCGCAGCAGGACGCTCCTTAAAGTGAATAAAAAAATGACATTGAAAAAAAACAGAGCGGGTTGAAGGAGTGAGTGATAGGGATGGGAGAAACAGTTTATGCTGCCAATGAGCCTCCACAGAGAACAGGGAGGGCTGGGGAAGCAACAGAGGGAAGAGTTAAAAAACAAAAAAAATTACAAAGTATTGCGTGTGGATGCATGGGGTGAAAGGAGAAGCAGCTCATAGGGGAGAGTGGGAAAGAGCAAGAAGATGCATGCATTCCTATGGAATGCTACAAGAAAAATAAGGAGTTCGCTGAATTGAATGTAAGCATTTGAAGGGTACAAGTCATCCAGTCAGAGCAAGGTAAAGAAGAAATGCTGGCCCGGACAAAGAAAGGGAGGAACGTCATAGAATGAGAAGCATGGGAATGATATCAATCAATCAATCAGTATTTGTAAAGCGCTGCTAATCTCACATGAAGGTATCCAGGTGCTAGGTTGCTGGGCTCAGTCGAAAAGCCAGGTCTTGAGTCTCTTCCCGAAGTCTGCCGGTGAGGGTGATGTCCTGAGGTGGAGGGGAAGGCTGTTCCAGGACTTGGCAGCAAGGTAGGAGAAGGAACCACCTCCGTTGTGGCTTTGGCAGATGAGAGCGGTGTCTGTGCAAGGGCGGGGGAGGCGGAGCGCAGGTCTTTGGATGGTTGGTGGAAGTTCAGGTGATGGTTGATGTATGCTGGTCATAGGTCATGGAGGACTTTGTAGGCATGTGTCAATATCTTGAATTGGCATCTTTTCTGGACGGGGAGCCAGTGGAGGTTCCTAAAATGTGGGGTGATGTGGGTCAGCTTGGGCAGGTTGAGGTTGCATTCCAATCAAACGCATGTAGGCAAGACCTAAAAAGCACACTTGCTTTTATGGACTGCTCACCTGACATGATAGCCCAGAGATCATGCAACTTGTGGTCTCAGTAAGCTAATTCTAAGAGACACAGGGCTTACTGTATATATAGGTAGTGGAATAAGCTGGGCTGTAAAACAAGTATCATGCGGGTAAGGATCTTCTTACCTTGTAATTCTTGCTTACATCTAGTTTTTGGACTCTGAAGCCACAAGAAAGCTTCCATTTGATATTGAGCATAAAAACTGAAGTTTGCCTTCAGTATACAATTTTAGTTAATCTGATAGTATGTTATATGGTAGAGCATGAAACGGCACAGTCTGTATGGGAAAGGGGAAACAGCATGAAAATGAAACCGCTATTAAGCAAGGATCAGGACAGAAATATTTCCATAGTCAGAAATTATGTCTCAAACACACTCACCTCTGTTTATCAGTTCATAAAATATTTAAAAAACGAACTTCCTATTGCAGAATCTGGAAGACAGTCTCTGTTTATTAGAAAGGTGACTTTTCATCAATGAAATTGACCCTAGTGAAATAAGGCTCTGACTCACAAACAAACTTACACTTTGGAGTAAGTTTACTAATATTTTGGTATTCACAAACTATGAGTGTAATTTTACAACCAGCAATTTTATGACTGCAGAGACTCCACACTCGTACAATTACTAATAGTAAAATTAAACTTGTAGTTATACCAAAACATTAGTAAACTTATTACAATGTGTAAGTTTACATTTGTGAATCAGACCCTAGCTGTGTGCATTGTTATCACTATAAGAAATGGACTGGTGAACTTTAAAAAGAAGAGTACACTGATTATTTGGCAAGTAAATTAACGTATGCTTTACATTTACAACATTTGTATACCAGCAACTCGCATACTTTACATATAAAAAAAGTGAATGTTTTTAAAGTGGCTGTGCACGTGTGGGGTTCTGTAACAAGGTGGTGATGCAGTATTCTGTGACCACTGCATCATCCCTAGAATATTGTGATTCAAGTGCAGGTGATCATACGAAGGAGTCCTGTTCCCGGCTACTGACGTGGATGGGGCTGCGTTATTGTAAATTTAATTAAAGACTTAGTTTAAACGATGTATGGCATCAGGGGGCATCACTTCCATAGCACGCTTTTGATCACAGTCCTCATATACATTCTGAACTTATGGCTACTGAATTTTTACTTCCACTATTCTAGACGACTCCCCTTTGATATGTGTGAATAGTTGTTGTTAGGAGTCCATTCTTGGCTGCATTTTTTGGGGACTTGAATGCAATAATTAACCATACAAGAGGTGGTGACTGGTTGCCAGAAGATGGTGATAAGCTGCAAAGGCCAGAAGGTGGCAATAAGCTGCAAAGGTCAGAAGGTGGCATTAAGCTGCACAAGCCAGAAGGTGGCGATAAGCTGCAAAGGTCAAAAGATGGCGATAAGCTGCAAAGGTCAAAAGGTGGCGATAAGCTGCAAAGGTCAGAAAGTGGCGATAAGCTGCAAAGGTCAGAAGGTGGCGATAAGCTGCAAAGGTCAGAAGGTGGCGATAAACTGCAAAGGTCAGATGGTGGCGATAAACTGCTAAGATCAGGAGGTAGTGATAAACTGCAAAGGCCAGCAGGTGGCGATAAACTGCAAAGGCCTGAAGGTGGTGATAAGGTGCAAAGGCAAAAAGGTGGCGATAAGCTGCAAAGGCCAGATGGTGACGATAAACTGCAAAGGTTAGATGGTGGCGATAAACTGCAAAGGTTAGATGGTGGCGATAAACTGCAAAGGTCAGAAGGTGGCATTAAGCTGCACAAGCCAGAAGGTAGCAATAAGCTGCAAAGGTCAAAAGGTGGCGATAAGCTGCAAAGGTCAAAAGGTGGCGATAAGCTGCAAAGGTCAGAAAGTGGCGATAAGCTGCAAAGGTCAGAAGGTGGCGATAAACTGCAAAGGTCAGATGGTGGCGATAAACTGCAAAGGTCAGATGGTGGCGATAAACTGCAAAGGTCAGATGGTGGCGATAAACTGCTAAGATCAGGAGGTAGTGATAAACTGCAAAGGCCAGCAGGTGGCGATAAACTGCAAAGGCCTGAAGGTGGTGATAAGGTGCAAAGGCCAGAAGGTGGCGATAAACTGCAAAGGCCAGCAGGTGGCGATAAACTGCAAAGGCCTGAAGGTGGTGATAAGGTGCAAAGGCCAGAAGGTGGCGATAAGCTGCAAAGGTCAGATGGTGACGATAAACTGCAAAGGTTAGATGGTGGCGATAAACTGCAAAGGTTAGATGGTGGCGATAAACTGCAAAGGTCAGAAGGTGGCATTAAGCTGCACAAGCCAGAAGGTAGCAATAAGCTGCAAAGGTCAAAAGGTGGCGATAAGCTGCAAAGGTCAAAAGGTGGCGATAAGCTGCAAAGGTCAGAAAGTGGCGATAAGCTGCAAAGGTCAGAAGGTGGCGATAAACTGCAAAGGTCAGATGGTGGCGATAAACTGCAAAGGTCAGATGGTGGCGATAAACTGCTAAGATCAGGAGGTAGTGATAAACTGCAAAGGCCAGCAGGTGGCGATAAACTGCAAAGGCCTGAAGGTGGTGATAAGGTGCAAAGGCCAGAAGGTGGCGATAAGCTGCAAAGGTCAGATGGTGACGATAAACTGCAAAGGTTAGATGGTGGCGATAAACTGCAAAGGTCAGAAGGTGGTGATAAACTGCAACGGTCAGAAGGTGACGATAAGCTGCAAAGGTCAGAAGGTGGCGATAAGCTGCAAAGGTCAGAAGGTGGCGATAAGCTGCAAAGGTCAGAAGGTGGTGATAAACTACAAAGGCCAGAAGGTGGCGATAAACTGCAAAGGTCAGAAGGTGACGATAAACTGCAAAGGCCAGAAGGTGACGATAAGCTGCAAAGGTAGATGGTGGCGATAAGCTGCAAAGGTCAGAAGGTGGAGATAAGCTGCAAAGGTCAGAAGGTCGCGATTAGCTGCAAAGGCCAGAAGCTGGCGATAAGCGGTACAGTTTAGAAGGTGGTGATAAGCTGCACAGGTTACTTTCTAAATAATGTGTTGATGTCCATTACCAAAATATCCCTCACTCTCTCGGGCTTCTTCTTCTTCTACTCTGACCTGGATTGCTCACAGTGCCCACAAACCATTCTTATCTGATCATGCCCCGCCCCCATCACTCTTTTATTACACCTCAACCTTCTGAATCAGACTCGGAACAATCTATATCCTGCGTAGTATACAACATACCTGTTGTAGGAGTGTATTACGCTTTATTACAAATTGCACTAGGTGCAAATCCACTCCAAGCGCGTCTTACTTTTTTCGTCGATAAATATTTGAGGATTGCCCAGTAAATATCTATTCTACGTGTTATTCCCCATCTGGCTGGTAAAGCTTGGAATAGCACAGGGGAGCAATAAATGGCTGAAATCAAGGATTCCATTCGTAGTAATTTTGGCCTCCATGCATGCGCTAGCTGTGATTGGACAATAGTAGGAAAAGAATCAGCTCGCCTGTTACATAATGCTGAGATGAATGAAAAAACAAACTATCCAGACTTCTTCTCCTTGGAAGGTCCTGCAGAACTCCAAAATCATATTATACAGCAAATTTCCATTTACGGCTCCTTCACCAAGGACAAAGCCGTACTGTAAGCCGCTGGAATGAGCTCACCATGTCGGCAACCCTCACTTCATAATTGCTAAGTGCATTTGAGCTGAAGGACAAGACCTCACAGAGATGGAGTGACCAGGAACTAGGCATGACGGGAAATGATTCCTCTTCCTGTCTCATGCAACGCTGAAGGCCTTTCAATATCAGTCAATGTCCTCGAAGGTGCACTTTCAAGGAGAGTGAAGCTAATTTAGCAACCAGATCACTTCTGCCCAAGTCAGGGCAAAATGGACTGTAGACCTAATGGCATGGGATGGAAAGGATTGTCTGTTCCTTTTATTCGTCTCACATTGAGAAAAGCAGTAATGAACTTTTATAATAATAGAACCTGTCCTTCAGACTATCTCCATTCCAACCTGTCAGAAACACATAGCGACAGTGGGCAGTCATGTACCGTAGATTTACCAGCAATGCTACGTGGTTACCACAAGATAAAATTCTACCCACAGTAAATGTTTACAATCATCATTTTCAGAATATTTTTGTTGTAGGACAGAATATCAAAAATATAGTCCGAGATCACTTTCGTGGTCTAAATGTTGTTTTAAAAAATATGGCTCCGTTGCCTGTAGATCTTCTGTTAGTAACTCTAATGGGACGATATGTCTGTAAACAATATTTAGGACAGAGTCTTTCTGTCAGACGACATTCAGGCCACGATATTATGGTAGCATATAAATTATGTTTATCAAGTAAGATAAGAGATGCAAGCATTCTTCCATATTGGCTCACTCACCGACGCGGTCTCTCACATCTAACATTCCACAGCACGTGCACGCTAGACGTGGGACAGCGGATGGCAGGCTATAACAAGAGGTCATGATCACTGATGTTTCGGATTCAAAATGGATTCCTTTTCTAATAAAAATTTGTACCCTCAGAGCTTTTGCAAGTGCTGTAATTCTGAGGTGACATCCCTTAGTAAACACCGACCAGGACCCATGCATGGTGTAGATCGTGATGGACACTGTGTCTTCTACTGCACGTTGTAGTGGGTCCATGCCTCTATATTGATTGCCTGCTCAATGTCCAATGTGGAATAAATCAATGCTTTGCAGATGATGATTAGAAAGGCAGTGTGCCCATGTGGCTGTCTCCAAGTCAAGGAACCAATGAAGGAGCAAAAAATTTGGGGAGCGGCAGGGAGCATTGGGTGCTCTGAAGTGTACCGGCAGCTAAAGAGGGCTGAGAGCGCTAGAGGAACTCGGGGGTAGAGGGGACTGAGAGTAGAGGCACTAAGGGGCAGATTTACGTTGAACTAACGCAGCGGGGTACAGCAAGTCATTTTGCTGCGCCGCGCTGCGTTAGTTTTGAAGCACAGGGATGAGACATATTTACAAGAATATGTTGCATCCTTGTGCTTCCCCCTGCGCTGGTGCACAAACTGCAGCCATGCGCCGGCGCAGGCACCCTTGCACCATGGTGCAAGGATGCATGCGTCGTGGGGAGATTGTTTTTGTGCAGGAAGGGGAACCTTCCTGCACAAAAAGAATCACTACAACCATTTTCCTCTTTCAATGCGTGCTGCTGCAGCACGCATTGAAAGAGGAAAAAAACGAGGAGAAATGAAAACATTTCTCCTCGGTGCGCCACCTCTAGGGTGGCGTAGCTTTCAGACGCATCTCCAGAGTTACGATTTCTCGTAATTCTGAAGATGTGTCTTGTTCCATGAGTGTTGCGTGGGAACACCCACAGCAACACCCATGGAACGCCCCTTCACCGCAAAGTGCTGCGTGTGATGGGGCCGTATTTACAAGGAGAGGAAAAGTCACGCAGGGTGGCTTTTCCTCTCCTTGTAAATATGGAGCAGCCCCCTGCGCCACCAGTACGTCACGAAAAGTGACGTACTGGTGGCGCAGGGGGCTCGTAAATCTGCCCCTAAGAGGCTGATGAAGTTGGTGAAGGAGCTGAAGGGAGTGTGATGCATACAGAGCACGTGGTAACTCAGAAATACAAAGAGCTGATGGGTGTAGGTTACGAGATAAGAGGCGCTATAGCAAGGGCTGATATGGGGCTGATAAGCACAGGGGATGTGGGTCTCACAAGGTAATGAAGAGTAGAAGAGCAGGCAGGAGGCTTAGCCGCCATGAAGGACGCATGGATGAGCCTGGGGGCAGGGAGAGGGTACAGCAATACTGGACCAATGAGGAAATAGTCTTATGTGGTCAAAGACCACAGTTCATAAACTAGGGAGGGCCAGTGTTTTTTTTAAGCAAATTTGTGTGAAAACAAAGTGCTGTAAAACGCACTATATTTCACCACATTTTTACAAAATGTCCTTATGGGGAGTCTAACTGAGCCAGTCTTCCTCATTCGCTTTGCTCACTCACTGAAATCTTTGGAAAGGTGCTACGCCCTACTACTTTCAAAGATCCCTAACCGCCACTGAAAAGGGAAATGGCGGGAGGCAAAGATAGGAAACGAATGAGGAAGAAAGAAAACACAAATTAATGGGATGAAGACAGTTTGGTGGAAGAAAGAAACATGAGGTGAAATAAAGACGAGGAACTAGCACTGGTATTCCGTAATCCCAGCACCAGCGGCGGGTTCGCGCCCTTACACTTCCGTTTTTAGCTACAAATTAAACACTGCTACACCTTCTCAAGTGAGATACCTGAGGTGCAGCGAGCACCAGCGACAACGTTTTTTAAATATTACAGTAACTGTTTTTATCGTTGACCTGTCTTCCGCGGAATTGGAGTGATCCGTCATTCTGGGAATACAGCTTCCAGCGTTTCTTTATAGCTCCCAGGCCAGCGATCGCGTGAATAATTTAAACCACGCTTCGGACCGTGCTCGTGGGAGCAAGATGGATTTTCTCAGTGCATGCGAGCTGCGGACAGTCCAGCATACCCGAAATCACAGAGTATGCACCGTGGCTCCTCGCAAACAGCGGACAGTCCGGCATACCCTAAATCATAGATTAGGCGGCTCCTCGCAAACCGCGGACAGTCCGGCATACCCTAAATCATAGAGTAGGCGGCTCCTCGCAAACCGCGGACAGTCCGGCATACCCTAAATCATAGAGTAGGCGGCTCCTCGCAAACCGCGGACAGTCCGGCATACCCGAAATCATAGAGTAGGCGGCTCCTCGCAAACCGCGGACAGTCCAGCATACCCGAAATCATAGAGTAGGCGGCTCCTCGCAAACCGTGGACAGTCCGGCATACCCGAAATCATAGAGTATGCACTGCTGCTCCTGCAAACAGCGGACAGTCCGGCATACCCGAAATCATAGAGTAGGCGGCTCCTCGCAAACCGTGGACAGTCCGGCATACCCGAAATCATAGAGTATGCACTGCTGCTCCTGCAAACAGC
This sequence comes from Calotriton arnoldi, assembly GCA_963921515.1. NCBI lineage: Eukaryota > Metazoa > Chordata > Amphibia > Caudata > Salamandridae > Calotriton > Calotriton arnoldi. The sequence goes on along the minus strand of CAWUFW010003076.1, from coordinate 1,310,687 downwards.
GGACAGTCCGGCATACCCGAAATCATAGAGTAGGCGGCTCCTCGCAAACAGCGGACAGTCCAGCATACCCGAAATCATAGAGTATGCACTGCTGCTCCTGCAAACAGCGGACAGTCCGGCATACCCGAAATCATAGAGTAGGCGGCTCCTCGCAAACCGCGGACAGTCCAGCATACCCGAAATCATAGAGTATGCATTGCTGCTCCTGCAAACAGCGGACAGTCCGGCATACCCGAAATCATAGAGTAGGCGGCTCCTCGCAAACCGCGGACAGTCCAGCATACCCGAAATCATAGAGTATGCACTGCTGCTCCTGCAAACAGCGGACAGTCCGGCATACCCAGTGCTTTAAATGGGAAAAAATAAGTGCAGGTACTCATTAAAGTGAACTAGAGGTGTGGCAAGTGGGCGGGGCTATGGGCGGGGCTAAGGCCAAGATATGATGATACATAATAACTTCTATACCAGTTTGTAGAAATGAGTCCAATATTCTTAGTTTTGAAGTAGGTTTATTTTCAGTTTCAGCACAGCAATGTAGGTCCATCCATTAACAGCTCCAGATGCAACTGGGCAACAGACAAGATATCAGTATGAAACAAACCATGTGGAATCTGGAATGTCAATGGAAAGTAAACATAGCGCATGCCAGGGCTGGCAAGGAACCAGGTGATGTAACAAAGGAGGAAGGATAGAGAGGGAGGGAAAGAAGGAGGAAGAAAGATGTAACACATCCCCCTAATTAATAATAACAAAATATCAATGTGACACTAAATAAAATCATTAAATCTTTTTGGCATTTGTCTCATTCGATCAGATAATTTGACTCTTGAGGCCACCGTCTCATTGTTTACTCCATTACCTGTCTTGGTATCCAACTGATTGTTTGTCCTATAGTTGTTGTGCTGGATAATGTCATTGCTAGGACACTTAGCTATTTTTCTTACATTCCAGACCTTACCGTCTTGAGTAATTACACTATTACTGAAAACCTTTTTGATCTGAATAGGTTTCCCAAATTTATTTGTACTCTTATTCATTATACCAGGTTTAAGAATTCTAACCCAATCTCCAACTTGGAAACCGTGTACTCTGGTTTTCCACTTATCATTGTACCATCTCACAGTTTTGTCTTGTTTTATTTCCACTCTTTTTGCAGTATCATGCACACATTCCTTATCATTAAACTTAGTTTGGCATTTGTTCCTGAACCACCATGGACAAACACGTGATGCAGGATCTCTTCCTTTGAGTAACTTGAACGGGCTGACTTCTGTCGTAGAATGAGGTGTGATACGATAAACCCATAATTTTTCTCTCAAGGAGTTCATCCAATTACCGCCCAATTTTAATGAATCAACAACAAAAGTTTTCAGAACCCTATTAAAGCGTTCCACTTGCCCATTTTCATGTGGTTCATACAATGATGTACATTTATGTTCAATACCACATTCTTTAAGAAAACCTTCCATTTCTCCAGATGTTAACTGCACCCCATTATCTGTGACTAAAATGGAGGGGCATCCTTCGCGTGCAAAAATTTCTTTAAAAAAAACAATTACTGCATTAGTTGTGGCTTTGGAAACAAATTTCACCTCTGGCCATTTGGAATGATAGTCAACCATGACCAAAGCAAAACGAGAATACTCCGGTAAATCATTAAAAGGACCTGATATATCAAAAGCCACTTTTTGCCATGGTACTTCAGGCCACTTAACCACCTTCAATGGTGGTACGTGCAATTTTAGCATTTTTTCACTGGATACACATTCATGACATTCCCTGACAACACGATCTATAAACCTATCCATTCCTGGCCACCAAAAAACTTCTAACTAAACGCTTCATGGATGATATACCAGGATGTGTTTTGTGGGCTAAATTAAGTATGATGTCTTGCATGCCTCTTGGCGGTACACATTTTCCTGATTTAAATAGTAACTTACCCTCAAAGTCTAATTCTCCAGATACATTAAAAAATGGTACAAGATCTGATCTCACCATATTTTTTTGGCCATCCGCTTAAAACATATTTTTAAGTTCACTCCACCTATCATCATGTTGTTCACAATAATCCCACTTGTCTTCCGTGATTTCTTGAAAATGATTTGAAACAATATCACCAATGCTAACAACAAAATCACATTCTTTGATGGTATTAGCCTTATCTTGGTCACAGGGTAAGCGAGAGAGGAAGTCTGCAGTGACATTTTTCTTCCCAGGAACATACTCTGTATTAAAATTATATTCTTGCAATTTAGACGTTAACCTTGCAATCCTGGCTGTGGAGTTCCAGCCCCCACCTGTAGATAAAATGTTGACTAACGGTTTATGGTCCGTTCTAAGGGTAAACTTGCTGCCCCACACATACAACCTGTAATGTTCAACTGCCCATACGCATGCAAGAAGTTCTCTTTCAATTACAGCATATTTCCGCTCACATTCATTTAAAGTGCGCGAGGCAAAAGCGACATTCCATTCATCCTTCCCTTCCTTTTGTGAAAGCACTCCGCCTAAACCATACAGACTTGCATCAACTGTAATAATGCATTCTTTCTTCATGCGAAAGGGTTTTAATGTGGGTGCATTCACAATGTCTTTTTTATACTATCAAAAGCTCCTTGTTGTTCTTTTGTCCAATTAAATTTTACATTCTGCCTTAACAAAACTCTTAGAGGTTCCATTTTGGTTGCAAATCCCTCTACAAATTTACTATAGTATTCGCACGTTCCTGCGAATGACAAGAGTTGTTCCTTGTTTGCTGGTGATGGAGCTTTAACTATGGCATCAACATTAGTTTTTTTGGGAATTACTCCGTCCCCGGACAACGTATGTCCCAAATACTCAACCGATCGTTTAAACAACTTGCATTTGTGTGCCTTTAGAGTGAGCCCATGATTCTCTAATCTCTTACAAACCTCATTTAAATGCATTAAATGCTCAGGTTCATCTCTTGAAAAGATTAAAATATCGTCCTGGAAGCATTTAACATATTCATCTATGTCCCTGAAAATGTGAAACATTACCCTCTGAAAAACTGACGCTGCTGACGCCAACCCAAAGGGCATTCTTGTGTATTGATATAAACCAAACGGTGTGATGAAAGCTGTATATTTTTTTGACTCTTCCATTAATTCTATCTGATGATAAGCTGAACGTAAATCGGGTGTGGAAAAAATTTGTGCCCCTTCAAACATAGAAACTACCTCGTTGATATTCGGAAGAGGGTGACAATCCACCACAATGTTTGAATTAAGGGCTCTCAAGTCCACACAGACTCTCAATTTTTGGTCAGGTTTGCGGACCAGAACAATGGGTGAAACCCATTCGGAAGATTCAATAGCTTCAATAATGCCTTCATCAGATAGTTCCTTCAACATTTCCCTGAGTTCTTCCCTGATGTTAATCGGTACTCCTCTAATTTTCTGTTTAATTGGCACAACATTCTCTTTCAATATAATTTTATGAGTAAAATTCTTCAATTTCCCTAATTCATTGCAAAATACTTTGTTGTATTTGCTAACTAGGTTTCCTTCCCTACAGTTCGATTCAAGTTCTGTGTTGACAACTGCAATATTGTTAAATAATCTATCATCACATAATGACACTGGTTCGTTAGACCTTGGGTTTAATGTTAAACCTAATTTATATTGATCGCGCCATCCTAATACATTAACACCTTTTGGTGTAATATATAACTTCACCACTGCACATCTACCTTTGAAATATAACTCTACCTGAAAAAAACCTTCAATTTCAATTTTTGTGCCATCAAAACTCTCCGCTATTATATCAGATGGTTGTAAACTGTCATACTGTATCACATGACCTAATAGTTCATGAAAGTATTCACGTGTGATGATTGTCCACGGAGAACCCGAATCAACCATAAGTATGAGTTTTTCCCTAAAATTTGGAATTCACAATTAGGAGATTTCATTATATTATCTGGAACACCATCAATAATAGACACAACAAATCCCTTTGTTCATTTCTGATATATGATCACAAGGTTGTGTAACATCCTTACTATCTACAACATAGGATACTGCACCACGTGCCTGTGTAATGTTGCGTTTGTGATCCCTGCATACACTACTGAAATGTCCTGTTCTGCCACAGTTTTTGCATTCTCTACCTATTGCAGGACATCCTGGAAAAGAAGCAATGTGAAACTTGCTGCCACACCTATAGCATACACTATGATTAAAGGCCATGTCATTTCTTTTGTGAAATTGTGTGTAATTTGATTTGTTTCCATTGAATCTCATGTTAGGCATGTAACGTGTTTGGTGCTGTTCACTTTTGGGTTTAATGGCACATATCTCTTCTTCCTTAGTGGTTATATTAGCTTTTTGTTTAACAACTTCCATCCACTTTTCAGATTGTTCTAATGCTTTAGCTTCAGCTATGGCTTGAGTCAAACTGGGATCTCCCATGACCCATAATTTTTCTTGAATTTTCTTATTCTTTACATGTACGATTATTTGATCTCTTATCATTTCATCAGTGATAAGGCCAAAATTACAATGTAAGGACAAAGCTCTTAAAGCTGTCAAAAAATCATCGAACGATTCTTCATCTTTTTGTGTTCTGGTATAAAATTTAAATCTGTTTAAGGCAATGCTTGTAACAGGTTTAAATCTTTTCTCCATTCTCATTAAGGCCTCAGTGTAAACATTGAAATTATCTCCACTTTCGTTGTCAGGTGCAGCCATAGGTGGTAAAGTTCTAAAAATTACCTGTCCCTCAGAGCCTAGACAATGTAAAAATATACTTTTTTTCCTTTCTGCACCCATTCGTTCCCCATCTATGGCCTTCATATATGTACTGAATTCTTCCCTCCACCTTGACCATGGTATAGGTGGGTCCCCTTTAATTGTAAAAACTTAGCTGGTGGGTCGAACTGCATTTTGAATTGTATAATTATAATAAACTGATGTAAAGTACAGTAAGTAATAAGATGATAGTACTTCTAGCGTGTGACATTTAGAATATAATACATACCAAGTGTATGTATTGGTCTTTAACACTTATTAATACCTTAAGCATGTGTATTTTCCCAATCAACATAAAAAAAAAATACTTTATAGAGTATGACAGTCATAAATATTTTGCTTTGCTTTCTTTGCTTTTTGTAAAAATTGTTCAGCCATAGAGATAATGAGTTAAAGCAATCTTGACACCATACAGTGAGAATTCCCGACAAATTTTGAACCGGACTCACTTTGTGTGAATTCGTATTAAATATCCTTAAGTAAGCTTCGTTGCGAAAAAGCGGTCCCGATATGCGTCTTGAAAAGAGTTTCTGGTTACCGCGGTAACCAAGATGGTCGCTGATGACGTTGCACGTTTTGGACGTCTTAACGTGAGCGTAGTTTGTAGAGACAGCCGGGATTGAAGTCGGAGTGCACGCACTGCAGTGACGTGTCTGGAAATGGAGCGTGCGTGGGGAATTCAAAGGATGCCAAACAGAAAAAAAAAAAATGACCGAGCAGACCTTCAATGAAGTACGGTATGGCTGAGATCGTTAATGAAATTTGTCGATTATATAAACGCTGTAATAGTAAGCAGGCTGCAGTGGCGCTCGCTAAGCAGGTTGCAGGGGCGCTCGCTGATAAAATAAAATCGCAGGCTGCAACAGTAATGGCTTGGTGAAGATATGCGGTGCAGAGCTATCACAAACACAGTTATAGAAATAATCTCTGCCGCGGGTGCAATCAGAGCACAACACAGTTATTAAAGCAGCCGCCGGTGCAGTCAAATCACTAAAGTGGACGTACAGATGATACCGCTATCACCAAACTCTCCCGTGGTGCAATCAAGACACAAATAGTGATAAAGTACAGCCGCAGGTGCTATCAGATCACAGGCATAAAGGGTTTAAAGTTGAGCAGTGATGAGACTAGTAGGAGATATACTAGTGTGCTTTTAAGTTCCAAACAAGTTGAATAATAAGATGAATTTCCAATAAAGTATGGTGGGACTAGTACAATACTTTTAAATTTTCTCCATGGGTTCAAGAAACACTCTGTACCTGTGCTGATGTATATGACAAGAGTGGTTCTTCAGCTCGTCGCCAAATGTAGAAATGAGTCCAATATTCTTAGTTTTGAAGTAGGTTTATTTTCAGTTTCAGCACAGCAATGTAGGTCCATCCATTAACAGCTCCAGATGCAACTGGGCAACAGACAAGATATCAGTATGAAACAAACCATGTGGAATCTGGAATGTCAATGGAAAGTAAACATAGCGCATGCCAGGGCTGGCAAGGAACCAGGTGATGTAACAAAGGAGGAAGGATAGAGAGGGAGGGAAAGAAGGAGGAAGAAAGATGTAACACAGTTGCAGCACATATCAAAACACAACGGAAATGCATTTATGTTAACAAAACAGGTTACATCATTACACAAAATGAAAGCTAAACAGAATAACATGTTAATGTCCTTGCTTTGTAATATTTGAAACTTCTTAATGTCATACCGTTATTTGTTGTTGTTTGGCACAATGCTGTATATCCTCAAGCGTGCGCACACACACAAAGAAACAAGCAGACATGTACACAAAAGCTGCTGAGCTAAGGACTACAGAAGCGCCTTGGCTGTCAGAGGCAGCTTCTTCTCGGACAGCCTAGTGCTCACCAGCACTAGCAGCCAATGAGCTTACTTTTCATGAGTACCGGTACTCTGCTAGGCAGTGGCGAAGTGCCGGTATTAACAGTGATAAAAATAAGAAGTGCCAGTACTCAGTACCTGTGAGTACCGGCCCATTTAAAGCACTGCCTCTGCCCTTTTCCCTATGGCCAGGCTCTTCCTGTCTCTTGCTGGTTCAGTATCTTTACATCCACACCTCTTCTCTGTTCTCGATTCACCTCTCATTTCTACCCAGCCTCCAACCTTCTCTCCCTGGTTCTGCCCCTCTTATTGCCACCTCTAGCTTACTTTCTGCACAAGTATCTTACATTTTGTCACTTTTTTTTCCACCACTTGCCTCATCTTCTCTCCTCCATGATGTACCCATACCCTACATTTGCCACCTGGCCAGTAATTTGTTGCCCTATATTTCATTATTTGTGTTGATAAAGCACACTTACTGTTGAGGCCTGTAGTTTTAAATAAAGACTTGCAAAAAAAAACAACAAAAAAAACTTGCTAAATCAGGATTGATATTTTTCCCAGTAAATAAAAGCATAAATCATTTTTTCACTTCAAAAGTACAAAACTATTTCCAAGCTGTGAACGTTTGTGTGTGTGTGTGTGTGTGCGTGTGTATGTGTGACTGTGTGTGTGTGACTGTGCACGTGTGTGTGAGTGTGTGAGTGTGTGAGCGCACGCTCCGTCGCGCCCTGTAAATTCTGCAAGGCAGCTTTTTAAACTAAATTTCAGGCTAATGGTTAGTTTATCTCTCTTTATCAGACTGCTTCCCGGCATTAAAAGAGGCAATTCGATTATAATTGCATGTGGTTCATCAATAGCTAAACCCATTACCTCAAGAAATACAGCAGATTTTGTACTTTACACGAATTTGTGTTAAAATACAATTTCTAAGGACCCATTTCAAAACTGAACAAATATCTGGTATTTTTAGCTGAAAAAAGTGGCAATTCTAACTTCAGCTGTCACCTCACTTTTTTACATTCCTCCCTCCCCTTCCTTCTATGTTCATGTCGGTTTTCCCAAACCAGATCCAGTTCCTGGGGTGCTGCAGCGTTCCCTGCTATTCATTGCTCTTTGGGCAGGGCTACCTTCACACCCATGGGTCCTTCGCTGTTATGTACATGCAGCGATTAGTGTTGATGGGGCACACAAAGGAAAGCAGCTCCTGCGCTGAAAAAAACAAACATAAGAAAACCGGCTGCCACTCGCTTTCGTATGGCCAGTGCAATACCTTAAATGGACTGGATTACTGACCGGCAGCCCCAGGCCTGGCTATTTCACGCACCTGACTGAAAGGAGGGACGAGGGGGGCGGGGGCTTGCAGCAGAATGGTTGTTGACACCTAATCAACAGTGCAGGGTCTGCCTAGACCCTGTATTGTTGATCACAGCGTGATGCAAGCCCTCCCCAACCCCTGCAGTGTGGGGAAATTCTAATAGGCGCTACTGGACGTTCGCAGCGTCCCTGCAAAAGTCTACTTCAGAGGCTCAGTGCGACTGTGAGATGCTGAGCGGCATTTGTCCTGCATTCGAGGCGATAGCAAACCTTAGCCTGTCATGCCATCAATCAGGGTACCGGTATTGTCCTTGACTAAAGAAAAGTGCCGGTACTGACGGCTAAAAAATTTGGAAGTGCCGGTACTCAGTACCGGTGAGTACCGGCCCATTTAAAGCACTGGGCATACCCGAAATCATAGAGTAGGCGGCTTCTCGCAAACAGCGGACAGTCCAGCATACCCGAAATCATAGAGTATGCACTGCTGCTCCTGCAAACAGCGGACAGTCCGGCATACCCGAAATCACAGAGTATGCACTGCTGCTCCTCGCAAACAGCTGTCCTGGGCTAATTTGGGCACCACAAACCTGCAGTGGTAATGTTAGCCCGTCTAATTTCACTCTAAATACATATACATAGGAGCAAATAAAGTTGCATTCCTTTGTTTGGAAATATCCCGTCAACATATAATTTACAGTTTTACACAAAGAATCTACGTATAAATCTGTGGATTTTTGTGAGAAATGTATTCTGTGATGTAAACACATTCTTTGACCTCAACACAAACCCGCCCAATACTTCTGACAAGGTCAATGAAATATTTTGGTCACCGTGAAAAGCTACAAGACACAAATAACTAGGCTCAGGTGAAATTTACTCTATGCCTATGTAATCGCATAATTTCGTAGCACTCGCGTTACGCGAAATTACATACATTACGCTACTGTACCTTGTCGGGTAATTACGTGCCGTTTGTGTCAGAATCTTAGCATAACACTCTAGAATAACGTGAACACTCAGAACACAAGCGGATGTTGCTTTTGGCGCTTTTGTTTTTTGTGCTCTATTTTTTTGAGTGCTATACGTCTTTGCATCTGAAATGCTAACATGTAGCGCTAAATGCCGGATTTGCCTTTTCGCGTAATTTCTCATAATTTCCTATGCAAAAGCAAATTAGGCACATTTTGTAGACCCCCCTACAAATTACCCGATTCACAAAAAAAAAATCACGAATTTTGACGGTCTGAATCTATGAATGTGTTTATTTAATTTTTGTAAAGTTTTGAACTAATTTGCGTGATGTGTATCAGTTACCTACTACCTTCTGACTATGGTGCTGTTAGTGACTCACAACGATTTACACTTGCACCATGGGTAAATAGCTCATGGCATGAAATGTTTGCGGATCATGCAACAAACAGTATTTTGCCCTGAGGAATGGTGGCAGATCCTGGACAAAAATGTGCTGATAACCAAGTGCCACGAGAGATAAAGTCCGATTTAACCATGAACTTACAAAGGTGCAATGGAGGAAGTGTCCCTTAATTAGAAAATATTTTAAAAGTCATGTTTTTACAATTTGTCCTACTTCATATCCTGATTTACTCCAGGTCCAAACTGACGACGAGAAATAGTTTTAATTTTTGTGAGTTCGTACCCTTGTGTAATCATTTGTATTGCCTGCCATTGATAGAACGCACTTTTTAAACCTATTCAATTTAAGTGAATTTGCCTTTCTAGACCTTTCTTTGCCTGCATTTACAGCCTACGTTCAATTTGCACGTACATGATTTACTCACACCTGGAGTAACTTATGCAGAGTAGCATGGGCCAGAGAGGCCATGCTGTGCACCCACTAGGCACTTCAGCGCCTCGTCAGGGTCAGAAAGCACTATATAAATGTGAATACAATACAGTACAATATAGGGTGACCATGGAGAGGACAGAGAGGCCAGGCTTTGCAATCAATGTGATAAGGATAGGCCCAGAGAGAGAGGCAAGGCTGTGCAGGCAGTGATGGAGAGAGACAAGAAGAGGCTTGAATATGCAGCCACTGAGATCTGAGAGAGCACAGAGAGGGAGAAGGAGTGGGGGAGGGGGAGAGAGAGAGACATACCAGGCGAAAGAAAAACGTTATATGTAACAAATGAGGACATCACCCGGAAAAAATTCTTCAATTAGACTCAGTGTGCAATGTGCACATTGCAACATATCCAAGTGCATGCTATATCCTAATAATATGCTAAAATATGCACAACACGTCAGTTGCAGTGAACTGAAAAGGAGAATGTAGCTAATCATTCAAGAACCCAAGCACCATTCAACGACTGCAGTTACGCATATGGAAATCCGACTGCGTTCCAGTGTCCGTCAATTGCCGCCTGCAGGTGATTGCATCGCTGTGGCCCTTCGAGCGCTGTAGAGCTTGTGCATTCGTGAAGTGCAGAACCGTTCCATAAGAAGTGCAGTTGACGCATGCTCACTGCTATGACAGCAGCGGATAGCATATGAAATATGTGAGCATGGGGTAATCTCGACTGGCTCCTGGGCATATGCCAAGATGTTTGCCTGCCACAAACAGGGATATAAATAGTTTGATTTACCCTCATTTGAGATTTTCTGCAGGCGCATGCAGCAAACTGTTTGAGAATATGTGTTCAGGGATTTACTTAATTCATTGTTTTTTTTACACTGGTATATTAAAAAATGGAGCTGTTAAATAAATGATTAATACATTTTACAACCCTATTGCGGGGATGGTAGATCAATTTCAAGCCATTTGTGATGTGTGTCTCCTCATTTATTGCCAAGGCTTCCATCTAGTCTCTTATACAGATGACACACAGATAAAATATTTTATTTAGAGGGGTGTTTCACACCACAGTTGCTAATTTTAGATCCTGTATGTCAGAGGTGACCGTATGGATGGTCAACAATTCTTTAAAAATGAATTGCGACAAAACAGAGATTCTAATCTCTAGTGGATATCTTTCCATCTGGTCTACCATTTGTTGGGCGCACAAACTGGGTCAGCTTCCCACACTAGCACTGTCAGCAAAAAATGTAGATGTTATTTTTGATTCAGATCTTTGCTTTGCTCCACAGATTAACAGATTAACTTCTTTCTTTTTTGATCTCGCCTGAGACAGCACATGCACTGTCGCTTGCGAGATCTTTTGTTATTTAAAATAATAAAAAAGGCTTAAAGCCTACCCATTGTTTGGCTTCTTTGTCATTCTTATTTGCTGGCTCCTGATTGGTCAGCGAGTGCCAGTTTCACTTTCTCTTTATTTGGTTCTCCCTTCCGTGGAGCATGGACCAAGTACTGATTGCTTGTTATCTTTTATTAATGTCCTTTTGCTGCTGCTCGCACTAGGACTGAGGTACTTTTTTTCTTCTTCCTTCATCACCCCTCTAACATCATTGCTTGACCCCCTCAGGCCTCCACCTGCATCGGTGCGTGCCCGTCTCTGATACTTCTTCCTCCCGGGTTGTTGCGTGAAAGTTTTTGCTTGACCTGTGCCCCCTTTGCAGCATGACTGACAGTTTAGAAAAAAAGTGCTATTACGCTGCCAGCATGGGCATTGTCCTAGTTCTTTTTTCTTTAACTTTCAACCATGGTGCACAGCAGCCACACTGCTGTGCAACATGGCTAAAACCATTGACAAAGTCAATAGATCATATAGGCGAGTCCTATTTGCTTTGCCAATGCTTGTTTCTGTCTCCGTGTGACGCGCAAAGTCTTGCTTATGGTCCCTACTGAGCATCGCAAATCAGTTCTGCAGGTGGGGATTTCATCTCACCTAGATTACTGCAATTTCCTGTTCCTTGGTCTTTGGCAGGCTCTAAAATAGGCTACACCTTTCACACAATAGGGCTGCTTGGCTTTTGTTAGCGAACCCGCCATATCAACCTCTCTTTCATCATCTTTGCTCTTTACACTGGCTCCCAATTCAGAAAATGCTCTATCTTTAAGACAGTCTGTATTGTTCACAGAGTTTTTGCTGACGTGGGACCTGCCACCATCTATTCTCATATTCTGCCTTGTTGCCCTAGTCGAATTTTACTTTCAACCTCAAGAAGACTGGTTGTTATTTGAGTAAAACTTTCTTGAAAATGGCTCCTTCTCCTATTGCCGCAGAGCTTTGAACCGTCTACCTCTCGGCACTATATTGAAGTCAAATCAAATGCTTTTTCAAAATCAAATCAAGGCTTGATTACTTTGATATATTTCTCAGGCTTAGTGGCTGTTTTTTTAACATTGTGACATCCTAGTTGGGTAACTGTCGTGCTTTACAAACATGTAATTCATTCAGATGTTACCCTCAATACACATATACAAAACACACTTTTTATATCCCAGTATAGTAAATTATATCTGAATATCTGATTTAGAATAATATGATGTGAAATTTGAGATAACTCTACTAACAAAATCCTCACATCCTCAAATCCTTCATCTTCTAATGCCCTAGTCGAATTTTACTTTCAACATCGAGAAGACTGGTTGTTATTTCTGAGTAAAACTTTCTTGAAAGTGGCTCCTTCTCCTATTGCTGCAGAGCCTGGAACCGTCTACCTCTCGGAACTAGATTGAAGTCAAATCAATCAAATGCTTTTTCGAAAGCAAACAAAGACTTGGTTACTTTGACATATATTTCTCAGGCTTAGTGGCTCTCTTTTCAACATCGTGACACGCTTGTTGGGTAACTGTTGTGCTATACAAATATGTAATTCATTCATTCAGATGTTAAATAAAAATAAACTTACCTTCTTCTTCTTAGCCACCACCGCTACACCTCTTTCCTCCGTCGTCTTCTCTGCTGCTCCGGAAGCACCTAGGCTCCCGGACTCTCCCAGCCAATCACGGTGTTGCATGAGCAGTGTCATGATTGGTCTGAGCGGCCTGTTTGACCGCTCAAGCAGTACCTGGGAGGCTGGGCATCTTCTCCACTACGCTGTGCAACACAGCCCAGTGGAGAACATGCCAAGTGCGCATGACGGTTTGGCCGGCCCCAGAGGGCCGGCCAAGCCGTTATGCGCACTTGGGGAGGGAGGCAAACTCTCCTGCTCCCTCTGATGGCGGGGAGCCCAGCCCCGCCCCACCCTGTCCAACCTGGCTGGAGTCGCAAAGAAAAATAAACTGATAATAACTTCTTGTTATTATCATTTTATTTTTATTTTCCACTGCTCAACGAGCAGTGTGGCGACTCTCCTCCACCTTAGTGGAGGAGCCGCCACTGCTTCTGACAAATAGCTGCTTATATTTGTTTTAACCCGGGAATTGGTGTTTACAGACTCCTCTTGCTCTACAGTCAGAAAAAGTTAGTAAAGTGAATTATTTGACAGTCTAGCTGGGGTACAAAGAATGTGAAAGGAAAGACTGTAGGGTGTCATTTTTTGTCACACACAACAAAATGTAAATATCTATAAATGAACTTTATGCATATAATAGTTAGGAAAGCAAAAATGAAGTACTTTTTTTTCTAATTCTGAAGTGTGTTGGATAAAATGACTTTAATAGAATCAAAACAAATCAAGACACTTTACTTGGTGATAAACAAATACTTATTTACTGAAACCCAATTCCCACAAGTTATCATTTGTGTGCAGTATAGTTTTATTAGTGAAACTGTATGTTTGTGCAAATTTAGTGGCCATTTGAACAGAGAACATGTTGTTAAATGACAGTGCACTATTACATGATGCTTTAGTCAGATTAAAACAAATCGCCTGCCTCGTCTCCATTAAGGCTAGGTGAGTCGTGAACTATTCTCTTACTATGCACTTCATCGCTTGTCTTGCAGTGTCTCCTCTTCACTTCGTCTCTTGTCTTACTGTACTGTCTCCTCTGCACTTCGTCCCTTGTCTTGCAGAGTCTCGTCTGCACCTCGTCCCTTGTCTTGCAGTGTCTCCTCTGCACTTCGTCCCTTGTCTTGCAGAGTCTCGTCTGCACCTCGTCCCTTGTCTTGCAGTGTCTCCTCTGCACTTCGTTCCTTGTCTTGAAGTGTCTCCTCTGCACTTCGGCCATTCTCTTGTTGCACTGTCTCCTCTGCACTTCGTCCATTGTCTTGCGTGTCTCCTCTGCACTTAGTCCCTTGTCTTGCATTGTCTCCTTTCTCCTCTGCACTTCGTCCACTGTCTTGCAGTGTCTCCTCTGCACTTAGTCCCTTGTCTTGCATTGTCTCCTTTGCACTTGGTCCATTGTCTTGCAGTCTCATCTGCACTTAGTCACTTGTTTTGCAGTGTCTCCTCTGCACTCAGTCCCTTGTCTTGCATTATCTCCTGTCTTCTTTGCACTTTGTCACTTGTCTTGCTGCTCTATCTTTCAGCACTTCGTCCCATGTCTTTCAGTGCCTTCTCTTCATTTAGTCCCTTGTTTTGTTCCACTGTCTCCTTTACACTTTGCCTCTTGTCTTGCAGTGTCGGTCTCATCCGCACTTTGGGGCTTATTTACAAGCCCCTTGCGCCACCGGTGCGTCACTTTTATGATGGAATAAAGTGACATACCGGCGGCACAAGGGGCTTGTAAATAAGCCCCTTAGTCCCATGTCTTTCCTCTAAGTCAGAGAGATCCAATTGTGCTGGCAGGAAGACACGGGAAAGGCTCAGGCTGCTCAGGTTCCTGTCCACTGGGTACTCCTACAGGCCCGTCATATGCTCCCCCAAATCTCTCCTAGCAACCTGGCATACCAAACTTCGAAGTGCAGCAAAACACTTAAGAAACAGAACTATAGTCTAAAGCAAACGAGTGTTAATGTTTGTTATTTAGTACCACCTTCCAAAGAGACACTAGTCAAGGTGTACATGGACGTCATTTGGAGGTAGTCAGAGGTCGCAGCTAAGACCTCTAGCTTGTTCCCTGCTACTCCTGGCACTTTCTTTGCGACCCCTGGCCTCAGAAGGGGCAACATTCTGCCTCCTCAGAGGCCAAGGGTCACAAAGGAAGTGTCGGGAGTATAGGGTGACCAGGCGTCCCGGATTTGCCCGGACAGTCCCTGTTTTTCACCAGCTGTCCCGGCTGATTTCAGTAAATTGAGCTCATGTCCCGGTTTTTAGAGAGGGTCGGCCGAAAATGGTGGAAGGTATCTTTTTATGTTTTGCAAAGCAGGGATAGTTAGCAGCTGCTACAAGAAAGCAGTTTAATTAACAGGTATGCTACTGCCTTTAAAAATGGCATTTTATGTATCTTCTTACTGCCTCTTCTGTAATTCTCGCCTAAGGAGCACTGTCATTCTGTGCGCTAGGTTGTAGTAAAATTGTAGTCCTTCTATTTTTGGGAAATGTCCCGGTTTTTAGCTTTAAAATTCTGGTCACCCTACAGGAGTAGCAGGGAGCCAGCTAGAGGGGAGGGAGTGCCATAGTGGGGAGGGTGCGTGCCATCACAGACCGAAAAGGAAAGAACACAGCTCCTCTAGGGCCTTACGAAACACTTAACAATTTTTGTTTCTTCATATTCGATTCATAGCCACACTGCTTGTTTCTTGATTTCTTGATAATCTCCACATAAAACATAAAGACACAGTGACACATACAGAGCTGATCCTTGTCAAGCGTGCAGTGTCTGCAGTGGAAAGCACTTCTAAAAATCATTGATTCCCGCCTTCTCCTTTTCTTTTGAGTTAATCACTCTTTGGTAAAAGACTGCCCTCCATTTTAAATAAAAACTCAACATGTCCCCTGTCCTGCCCACGCACCCCAGTCCATTTGGTTGAAGTTTTTTTGTCTCTGGGGAAAGATACCCTCTTCTGAACCAGGCAGCCAAGTTTGAAGCATAGATGAGCATCTTTAACCAGCCTGATGTCCATCGGGGGAGGCGCTGTGAAGCCACAAGGAGCAGATTGGGAGCTAGCCTATGCAGAGGATACATTGTCCAGAGATAGCTTCCAGAGACAGATACTCTGCCTGCAGTCAATCCTGTTCGACAGTGTATTCTGTATAGCTTGTTCCCGAACACCACTGACTTGTTAGCGTAGAGTCCACCATGACTAATGACTGTCGATTAGGAAAAAGTACAGTGCTTCATTGCTGGAACTTCATGTTCTTAGCATCGTTAGAACATTGGAATGTTGGGAGCTCCATTGAAAACAATAGAGTGCTCTGGGCTTCAAATGGCTGGTAGAAGCCCAGAGCTCCAACATTCCAATATTTGTTCACAGCTGTTGCAGTGAACAAAGGTCTCATGGAGCTCAACGGGATTTCAATCCCCTCGGGCTCTGTGAGCCATATGTTTTACAAATTAAAACATTCTGCCCTCTAGGGGCGGAATGTTCAAATAGCCTTAGAGCCCTCCGTAGTGGGCTGTACCGACCTTTAAAGCCCTGCTCCCTTGTTAAAGGCCCTCACTGCTGGAGCGGGTCTTTAATGGCCGGTAGAGCCCACTACGGTGGACACTAAGGCTACATTAGTCTGCATTTTTTTTCTGCAAACCACCTGCTGGTGATCAGGCTATTCCCGGGGCTTGTCAGTGAGTCCTGTCATTGAGGCCTTTTTGCAGTGATCTCAGAAGCGCCACCTCCCATTTTTGGAAAAAGTTTTAAAAAAAATGGAACGTAGATAGAAACAAGATGACAGGGAAGCATATAGACATAAATCACTGAAAAGTTCATTTGAGATGGTGTAGTATTCACTTTAAAAAGAAACAATTGATGGACGGAATGCTGGACAATGCAAACATTCACACCCAGTCACAGGAATCTGGGTTTAATCCATCATTCTTTTGCTCATCACACCACCCCAGTTTGGACCCAGCCATATGCAAATCAGTCTTGACCCTGTTCCTTATGGGAACAGTCCAGCCCGAACTGCCAAGCCAGGTCCTTCCTGGACCAGAAACAAGCATCCTGGGACCGGTTTCAGGGCATCACCCTTCATCAGCCAGGCTAGCTTAAATCCAGTGGTGTAGTGAGCACGGGACCCACGTCTGGGCATACCCTTCCCACTTAGGGCGACATATGCAAAAGAAACAATTGATGGACGGAATGCTGGACAATGCAAACATTCACCCCCAGTCACAGGGATCTGGGTTTAATACATCATTCTTTTGCTCATCACACCACCCCGGTTTGGACCCAGCCATATGCAAATCAGTCTTGACCCTCTTCCTTATGGGAACAGTCCAGCCCGAACTGCCAAGCCAGGTCCTCCCTGGACCAGAACAAGCATCCTGGGACCGGTTTCAGGGCATCACCCTTCATCAGCCAGGCTAGCTTGAATCCAGTGGTGTAGTGAGCACGGGACCCACGTCTGGGCATACCCTTCCCACTTAGGGTGACATATTGGCAGTTCGGGCTGGACTGTTCCCATTGGGCGCAGGGTCAGGACTGATTTGCAAATGGCTGGGTCCAAACTGGAATGGCATGGTGAGCAAAAAAACGATGGATTTAGGCCCAGATCTCTGTACTGGGGTGAATGTACGACATTGTTCTGCATTCTGTCCATCAATTGTTGTTTTTGCATTTGTCACTCCGAGTGGGACGGGTATGCCCAGACGTGGGTCCCATGCTCTCCATGTCACTGGAGTCAAGTTATCCTGGCTGATGAGGGCTGAAAGCCCGAAACTGGTCCTAGGATGCTTGTTTCCAGTCCAGGGAGGACCTGGCCTGGCAGGTCGGGCTGGACTGTTCCCATTGTGCGCAGGGTCAAGACTGATTTGCATATGGCTGGGTCCAAACTGGAATGGCGAGCAAAAAAAACGATGGATTTAGGCCCAGATCTCTGTACTGGGGTGAATGTATGACATTGTTCTGCATTCTGTCCATCAATTGTTGTTTTTGTAGTATTCACTTTAGCCTTGCACAAGCACTCATTATGACTGCCCCTCGTATATGTCACGCTGAAGACTGCATAGCTCAATATATGGATTCGGGTTCATTTTACTGACAAAACTCCACTTTCGATTCGGTGTTGTGTCCGTTTGGGGTAAAGGCAAAGAGCAAGGCGGGGGCAACTGGTTATCGCCCTTTCTGCAGGGTCGCGCTCAAGCAGTATCACTGGCACATTTTCGTTCTGAATTCAAATACATCACCTGTGGGGTACCACAAGGCTTCTCGCTGAGGCCCACACTTTTCAGCATCTATTTGACCCCCTTTGCCTCACTTACCTCTTCCTCTAGCCTCAGATTCTATATTCTATGCCTATGCAGGTGACTCACAGTTGATTCTTCACTTTGATGGAGATCTCCACCATCTGCAGAACCAGTTCAAAGGCAGTCAATGCTCAGTGGCCAGGAGGCTTTATTTAACTTGCCTGCTGAAAGCTACATGGACTATTTTCTCTTTCTATACTCCTGAGAGATGCCTTTGCTCCATTGCTTGTCACTATGTCAACATTCCTTAAATTCAAGAAAGGTCTCATTAAGGTCGCTCTTTTACAGTGGTCACTTCTCAAGCATGGAGTACTCTGCCATTGTTTATTCATGGTGAAAAGTGTCTTCACGCTTTTTGCAAACTGCTCGAAACCCACCTATGTTCTGTATGCAGCATAGTTTTTAGCGCCATGACACCCTACATTTGGGGTATTTGCCCACTTTAGAAAATACAAATCAAAATCAGGGCCGGACACCGTTCCCCATTTCTTGCAGACTTTCTCCGAACATAGAGCCAAACAATGTCCCAAATTATCTACAGTCATATTCATATAAAAAAAATTAGTGCTGATATCAGCAACCCTCTTCTGCTTAGCAGTAATTGGTCGCGCTGCAATAAATAATCAGTCCACACCAGTTTTTTGGGAAAAGTTTGTGGCAGTTTTATTATCATACATGAAGTATGCCACATGGTAGGTTAACTTACGGGCGATCCAAGGGCAGGCAGCGGTGAGTAACCTAAGCTACCCGCCCGCCTGATGAGCCAACCAGCACCTTGGCCAACCCAATCGGAGCTACCCTTTTCTGGGGGATTTCTCCCTTAATTACCATGGACCACCAGTCCATGACTTTACTCACACCTTTTTAGGGGCGGCGCGTTGCAAGGCAAGCCCCCGGTTACTCAGGCTTACAACCGTCCGAAGGACTAGCGGGGCGCCAACGTTTTCATCCAGGGTACTGTTGTAAAGGCTTCTGGGATTTGGCATAGGGCACCCCTGTTGTGCTCCTTAAAAGGGTACCACTATGTACCAATCTGCCTCTAGATCGTCCTGTAACTCCACCTGCAACACAAATAATACATTAACCTGTTCAATTCCTTTGCCCCGCCTCCTGCCTGCACGCAGGTTATGCGGTTAGGAGGATGACAGCGTGTCCAGCAGGGAACAATGAGGATGGCCAGTGGGTGGGGGCAGGTATAAGTACCTGGCCCCAGCCCACTGAGCGCCGGAAACGACACTGCCGAAGCGCCGGACATTGGGAACTCCAGTGGGAAGGGATCCCAGCGAATGGTGCGCTGAGATGTGCTTGAATTCGGCACTAAGGTGGCCGCCCTCATACAGGGGCACACTGCGTGCCCCGGGGGCAGCCCCAATACATGAATAAAAACATTTTTATTCTTGAACCGCGTTTTCCAGAGACTAGAAATGTTCAGGGATTGCAGTAAAGGAAACATGCAGTGAATGAGACACTTCTCCAACACTTACACTGCATCAAACATAGCTAAGATCCTGTACAAGTATAAGAAGCATTGGCAAAGTCAATTGGTCTGGCCTTAACAAGGGTTTAGTGTTTTTAAGCATTTGCAATAGCCAATAAAACGTAAAAATAAATAAAGTAAAATAGTGCTAGCTACAGGTGGAATGCATATGATTTCAAAGAAAGCTAAGTAAAAATTTAAATATTGCTGCGAGGGAGGGACAGTAACAAAATTAGGTACTCAGTATTTAAAACAGGGAACAAAATCAAGGACCGGCCAATCAGCAAACGCACACCTGCCCTGGCACCGAACTGTACACCTTTTCAGGCAGCTGTGCACATGTGATCAAGTAAAATGGTGTCACTCATAGAGCAAGACAGCCACTGGCGGAAGTGGGCTGATTCATTGCCCCTTGGTGAGTGCTGTGGTGCGTGGAAGCCAACTCTCATTCACAACTGAACAGACTAATGGGTGAGGAGCACTGATTCCAAACCCCTCCTCGTATGTATTTTTATAATTTTTGTTAGGTCGAGCCTGGGCAGTGCATGTGCTGCTCTGCGAGGCATGCTGTATTGAGGTATGAAATAGAAGCTCTTCCCATTTCCTGCCCATCTTTGCCATTGGCTCCTGTTACTGTCCTTTCGAAATCGTTGCTTTTGATTGATAAATAGGCTTAGTAGTCCCTCCTTGGTACCGCCTTGTCTGCTTTTGTAACCTTCCATAAGGACTGGACTTTTTACTTGTGTTGTTACACGGTATGCTTTATCTAGTGTGTAAGCACTATTTTCTTTAATGATCTTCCACTATTCCACCCACGACGTGCTTTCCTACAAGGCAGCATGCCGCCCG
The DNA here is from genome assembly GCA_963921515.1 of Calotriton arnoldi. NCBI lineage: Eukaryota > Metazoa > Chordata > Amphibia > Caudata > Salamandridae > Calotriton > Calotriton arnoldi. The sequence continues at coordinate 1,290,346 of CAWUFW010003076.1, read as the reverse complement.
CTTTTATATTTTTAATAATAATGGCTGTGGGTCCGCTTTAACGTTAGCGCCTGCGCTTATTTAATTTGCAGCGCGGTCTGTTTTAACTATAGCGGACATGCTTCTTTATTTATTTAATTTTCCAGCGCAGTCTGCTTTAACTTTATTAGCCACGCTACAGAACCTTTGTTCATTTATGTTCGGGTGAAAGCGCCCCATACCACGCTTTCACTTTAATGTTGGCCGCGCCCCTTTCTTTAGACGCTGCTCGCTGTAACCTGAATACAGCAATCAGCGTCTTAAAAAAAGGGGGCGCGGCCAGCAATAAAGTGGTCTCGCATTTGCGGGAGTTTGAGCTATTGGCATAATAAAGAACGATGCCTTTTTTATGTGTGTTGGTTTTAAAAACACATAAATAAAAGGCATTGTCATTTAAAATGCCAATAACTGAAACTCTTGCAAATGCGAGACCTATTGCATTGAAAATGCTTGTTTATCCTACATGTGAATGGTAGACAGCTAGACTGTCTCTGGGTCAGATCTATAAAACCTGCTTGTGGGCCCCGGTAGGTTCTAGGTTGTGCGTGCCACATAAAAACAGATACTTCGGCCTCCAGCTCGCTGTTATGTTACCACGAGACTGGATTGTGAGTTCCGTTGAAATAAAGATAGCTGTCCTCCTCAGAAGAAAGTTTGTTCCCAAACAAGGGGCCTCCGGCGATCTCCTCAGAATTGAAAGGTTTAAATGAGAGACGCCGAGCTGCTCGTCTGAAAAGGGAGATATTATTAAATCGCGCTGAATGGGACGGATAGCAGAGGGTGTAATTTGTGTCGGACTGACGGAGTAGTGACAGGATCATAATACACTGCCAGATGTACGGTGGCCCAGGTTATGCGGTAATCACATGCCGAGCGCCGGGGCCGGCCCGCTCGCAGGAAAATAAAATGCTTTTCATGTAAAATTAAAACGTAAAACAAACACGGGCTAATTGTTCGCATTTTCAGAGGTCTGTCTGGTCTGAACCACAGCAGATGTTTTTTTTCTCATAATCACAAATCCCCGCACATTTGCGCGTCTCCAGGTCATTACCACATGTCACCTACTCCATCAATTATTCCCACTGTGGGTCCTTCCGCATCGCGAGGCGACAGATTTTAATGGGGGAGGCGGGGTTTGAAATTGTAAGCAAAACGGTATTGACATTAGAGACAGTCTCTATTAAATGCAAATGTGAACTTTAAACACTTACTCTTGCAAAACGTATTCAAAAATGATTCTCTAAAGATGGTGCAAGTCTCTGATCCTTTCTCTCACGGGCAAAGCACAATTAAGCATTGTTAGATTCAGGGATGTGGTTTCAAATAAGGAAGCGTTCTAATCAATGATATGAGATGTGGGCAATTTGCAAAAATACAATACTGGAGAATAAGGCAGTCAGTCATGCGTCTTAGAGTAGGCTATACACAGATGTATGACGGAACCACGCATTCCGGGTAACGCATGCCGTTACAATGCGGCCGTTACAATGCGAATGCCATTACCGCACGTTACCATTACCACGTATGCTGTTACAACAAGTGTGCCTTTAAAGCGCATGTTACAACAAATTTCGTTGTAAAAGCGTTAATGGTAAAGGCATATGTGTGGTAAAGGATTTACAAGTAAATTCAAGTATTTTAGAGGTAAGTATAAACCCTTTCTATATATACATAAAGGGTTTATATTTTCCTGTAAAATACTTACATTTTCGTGGTAAAGGCATGCATGGTAAAGGAATCTGCATGCTAAAAAATGTACAGGTAGGTACAAATACTTTTTCTGTATACATATATTTAAAAAACAAAATATATATGTATATGTATATTCTTGTATATTTACACATGCATACATACATAAGAATGTGCATGAGCATATATATAGTAAATACAAATATATATATATATATAGTAAATACAAATATATATATATGTATGTATGTATATATATATATCCTTAAAACTCCACAACCCATACCCACCCTAAAATTACCCTTGCCACTTAAAAACTCAAATCCACCCTAAACTGTAAATATTGCCCTTGCCACCCAAAAGCCTGTACCCACCCTAAACCCTAAAAATTCCCTTTCCACCCCAAAACCCATACCCATCCTAAACCCTAAAATTACCCTTGCCCCCCAAAAACCAATAACCACCCTAAAACCCTAAAATTACCCTTGCCACCAAAAGACCCAAACCCACCCTAAACCCTAAAGTTACCCCTGCCACCCAAAAGCCTATACCAAACCTACACCCAAATAATTCCCTTTCCACCCCAAAACCCATACCCATCCTAAACCCTAAAATTACCCTTGCCCCCCAAAAATCCATAACCACCCTAAAATTAACCTTGCTGACAAAAAACCCATACCCATCCTAAACCCTAAAATTACCCTTGCCAACAAAAAACCCAAACCCACCCTAAAGTCACCCCTGCCACCCAAAAACCTATACCCACCCTAAAAATTCCCTTTCCACCCCAAAATCCATACCCATCCTAAACCCTAAAATTACCCTTGCCAACAAAAACCCATAACCACCCTAAACCCTAAAATTAACCTTGCAAACAAAAAACCCATACCCACGCTAAACCCTAAAGTTACCCTTGCCACCCAAAACCCCATACCCACCCTAAACCCTAAAAATGCCACACTAAACCCTTTTAAAAAAAAACTTTTATATATATATATTACCTACTGGCGGTCACGGGGGGCATGCGGCCCCCCCGCAGCCCAGTGGACCGCCACCTTTCTGGGGCTTTTATAATTTATGCGTGGGGGGCTCCTGCCCCTACGCTGCCCAGGGGACCACCACCTCCCCAGGGCATTAGTTAAATTATGTGGGGGGGCCTCGTGGGCCCCCCCCCAAGCCCCAGGGACCACCACCTCCCCGGGGGTTCAATATAAATAAGTGTGGGAGGGCTTCTGCCCCCCCCCCACTGCCCCAGGGACCACCACCTCGCCCGGGGCATTGACTAAATTAAATAATGGGGGTCCGTAGCGGACCCTCGGCCCGGGGGACCACCACCTCCCCGGGGCTTTAGGTCTGTTGGAGGGGGGCCACGCGGCCCCCCTCTTGGAGCCCTCAATGGCCCTGGGGACCGCCACCCCCCAGGGCCGGCTCCAGCAATGTCCCGGGGGGCCAACCCCCCGGGACATTGCAGTTTGCAATGGCAGGGCGGGAGCACTGCTCCCGCCCTGTCATTGCAAACTTCTGCTTTGCTTCCTGGAAGCGAGAACAGGAAACCTGCTCTCGCTTCCACGAAGCAAAGCAGAATTGCTTTTGGGCAAAGGGAGCTGCATGTCAGCATGTCAGCAGCTCCCTTTGCCCAAAAGCAATGCCGGGCACCTGCAGGAGTTGGGGAGCCGGCAGGGACCCCGGGAGCATTGGGGCTCCCCCCGCGGTCCCCAACGTGAGGGACGGCCCTGGGGGATGGGGTCCCCGGGGCCAGAAGTGGCCAGGGAGGGGGGCCACTCGGCCCCCTCCATTTTAATAATAATAATTATTTTTTTTAAAGAAATGTCGCAGGCCCTGGGGATGGGGTCCCCAGGGTCCATAAAATATTGAGGAGGGCCACACAGCCCCCCCCCGGCTAACTATAAAAAAACAACAACAAAAAGCCGGCATCTCACCGGAGGCCCCGCCCCCTCCCTGAACCACTCTGCAAACGCGCCTCCTAGCGCGTTCTGGGTTGGGGGATTAAGTCCCCTAGATCCTTAAGGGTCCCCTAGGGGCCAACTAGCCCACCAGGTACCTCCAGTAATCCCCACACAGTGGGATTGCTGAGAGAAGGTCCGAGGCCACGCCCCTTTTTACACCACTCTGCAAATGCGCCTCTTGGCGCACTGCTGATGGGGCGATGAGGTCCTCTTGTCTCCTGAGGACCTCAGGACTAAAGTGGACTTCATCCCCCGAGCAGCAGTGCGCCAGGAGGCACGTTTGTAGAGTGGTGTAAAAAGGGGGCGTTGCCTCAGACCACTCTCAGCAATCCAGCTGTGTGGGGCTTACTAGAGATAACAGGATGGCTAGCTGGCCCCTAGGGACCCTCAGGAGGCAAGGGGACTTCATCCTTTAACCAGGAGCGTGCCAAGAGGCGCGTTTGCAGAGTGGTGGAAAAAGGGGGCATGGCCTGTGTTCACGTCTCAGCAATCCCACTTTCTGGGGCTTACTGGAGGTGTCAGGTAGGCTAGTTGGCCTCTAAGGGCCCCCAGCATCGAAGGGGACTTTAATCCCCATCCAAGAGCGCGCCGGGGAGCGCGTTTGCAGACTGGTGGGCAAAGGGGGCGTGGCCTGCTTTGAGAACTTACCAATGCTTCTGTGTGGGACTTACTGGAGGTAATAGGAGGGGTAGTTGGCCCCCAAGGACGTCCTTGAGGGCCAACTACTCCTCCTGTTACCTCCAGTAAGTCCCACACAGTGGTATTGCTAAGAGTGATGTAATATGTGACGTCATCAGCAGTGCATTGCGGGGGCGCGAGTTATAGTTAGCTCAACTAACTAGAACGGCCGAATTTCTCTGGTTTTGTACGAGTGAAATGTTCAACTAACTATAACGTCCCTGAAACCTGTGTTTTTTTCAGTGAATATATATATATACCTAATACTTACATTTAAAACACAACCTATACCCACCCTAAAAATGCACACCCTAAACCCTTTAAAAAACATTCCCCATATATATATACATACACACACACACACACACACACATATAACGCTTAATACTTACCGAATACTTACATTAAAAAGGCATATGACTTTACCATTTATGCTTTTACAACAAAATTAATTGTAAAGGCATGCGTGGTAAAGGCATATGCTGTGTAAAATCCTGCGTGGTAATGGTTATGCATGGTAACGGCACCTGCCTTGTAACAGCCACGTTGAAATGGTAATGCGTGGTAACGGCCACGTTGTAATGGCTGTTTCTCCTATAAACATACAGAGAAGGCATGCAGAGGATGAAAGGTAAGGAGAAGGTCATTCAATAGAAGGAAAGAAGAGAGAAACATATGGCAGGTTTAAGTCCAGGACATTTTTTCAGGCAGGAATTTAGGAATATGATGGAAGGAGGCTGTTTGAGACACTATGTAATCAGAGGACGTAAAACTGTAGAAAGAAACAATGTTATTTGCATGTGAGATGGTGTATTGTATTGTAGCATTTGTAGAGCGCTTACTCTCCTTATGCAGGGTGTGGAAGTGCTTATCCTCACTGAGAGCATGTCATGTGAGTGTGTGGTTAGAAGTGTGTTGTCTTTGCTTTGAGTATGTGTTTCCACGTTGTGCGTGATGACCACAGAGGTGCAGTTATCCTATTATGGGATCTAGCGGTTGACTGTGTAATGGACAAGTGTGAGAAATAGAGCAGCATTGTTATAGTTTGTGGTATGCTGGCAGCACGGATTATCTCTGAATGGCGCGTGTGTGTGTGTGTGTGTGTGTTTTTACAGAATTGTAGGAACCAACACGCCCACAGATCTCCTGGGGCTCAGGAAGTTAATAGAGAAGGCTTTCATCAGCAGACATTCACATTTTTACCACAGAATTAATTTAATTTATGTCTGCTGTGCATTCAACTTCATCCAAGCATCAAGCACTCTTCACGCTGATGGAAAACTAGGCCTATGCTGTGTGTGATGAAAGATGTTGACTTCCACAGAAACTTCAGAGCTGCTGCCTGTGGTATGTGCAGCAGACACCCAGTACATGATCTTCCTACTGTAAAGAGCACTTGTGGGAGTTGGCACCCTGTACAAACCTAATACATGGCCTTTCTTCTATACAGAGCAGTGGCGGCCGCTATTTACCGGAGGTGGCGGGGGGGGGGAGGAAGGAGGGGATGTAAATTAAAAAAGAAAAAACACTTACCTTCAGGGCGGCCACCCGGCCGGCCGTCGCCTCTCGGTCCGCTCCCACCGCTTCTCGCTCCTCCGAAGCAGGAGGCACCCACGCTTCTGACTCCCCTAGCCAATCACAACGCTGCAGTAAAGCGTTGTGATTGGTCTGAGCACCGTGGATCGGCGCTCAGACGGGGAATGGGCCTGGTATGTTCTGCACCCAGGCTGTAATGCAGCCTGGGTGCAGAACATGCAAAGTGTGCATGACTGTTATGGTTGGCCCGAGAGGGCCGGCCAAACAGTTATGCGCCCTTTAGAGGGGAGCACTACTCCTCCTCCTGGCCCCTGCTCTGCCAGTTTAGCCCTGCCCCGCAACAGGAAACGCAAAACTAAAATGATAATAACTCTGGTTATTATCATTTTAGATTTCTTTTAACTACTGCTGGCAGAGCAGTGAGGCGAAGCTCCTCCGCCATAGCGGCGGAGCCGCCTCTGATACAGAGCAACTTTTGGTGCTGGAAGCCCCCGCGCACACCCAACACATGATCTAAGTAAATTAGTTTTGTTTTTTTAACTGTTGCGTTTTTTCTAATCGTTGTTAACAAAAGCATATTTATATTAATTTGTTATCCCACAAATAGGTTTTCAGTTATTTAGATTCTCATAAACTGGTTTATATTATTTTATTGTTCTGTGGATTTATTTACATACTACACATCTCATTTATGCAAGAGTTTTTTTGTCTGCACGGTGGCAATTGCTTCCCCTCTCTGTACACAGCAGTGCGCGCCTTTTAGTTAATACAGACCCAGATGCCAAAGACATCTCCTCCTTTCAGTCCAGAGCACTTCTTGCAGCTAGTGCCCAAGAGGAGTGCCAGACTGAACATCTCTACCCAGCAGGCATGCCTGTGTGACTGGTGCTCCTACACTTCAAGGTGGTTCTTCTTGCATAAAATTATCTTCCTGGAAATACACAAAAATACTCTTGAAAGTTGCTCCAGAGATACAGATTAAAACTAATGACCTTTTATCTTTGGTTACTCTTTACAGGGAACTGTGATGTATTGTTTTGTTGCAAGATACTGTCAGCAACATACGGATGCCATGATGGACACCAGAATTCCATCATCCTTGTTAGCAACGCAGTACTTTACCGAGTTTTCATTGATGAAAAGTGACATACTGCAGCAATACAAAGATCAGATTTGGGTTTGCTAAACTGCTGTTGCCCTGTTTTTCTTATAATTTACTTAGATTCAGTTAGGCATTTTTGAAGCAGGTGTCATGCTGGTTTTGCTTTGTGCGCTAACCTCTCCTGCTGAACAAGACCATGATGAACATTGCATTCAATTCTCCTGTGTGCTAAGTGAAAACGAGGCATGCGCAGAAAAGATGCAGTGTCAATAAAAACTAGATGCATCAGCAGGTTGAGCGAGTGCAATGCACCGTCCGCAGCCTTCATCATTAGTAGACGCGCTGAGCCATGAACGCTCATATTATGCTGGAAGATTCACTTGTGATTGCGCCGCCATCTTGAAAATTGAGGCTGTTGTTTTGATTAATTTACTAAAGGTCTCTTTAGGATCTTTCATGTAGACAGACATGTTACTAATAGGGAAAAGACAGAGATTTGACTGAGCATCTGAGGGTTGGCAAAAAAAGTATCCATCATCTTGCGGTGTGCAGGAGCCCTCTGACCCAGTAATAAGCAGAAGATGGAGCCTTTGACTGGGTAACAGCTGTAGGACGGGCCTCTGACATGGTGCCTGCCATCGAAATTGGCCTCTGCCCCTTGGTAAGATTGACTACCATGAGACATGATTTCTTAGGCAGTTAAAGCACGGAATGTGACTTCTGGTTCAGTGACAGCCATAGGAAGTGGCCTCTGGCCAAGTGAATGCTATAGGATGCTCCACCCTCGGTGCCAATGACAGCCGCAGTGAGCGCCTTCTGACAAAGGAGTAGCCATAGGAGGCTGCAGCATCCTCTATCCCTGTGACTTCCTTGGGCAGCGCCTTATCCACCCTTGTAATAGCCAAAAGAAGTCTCCTCACATTTGATGGCTTCCATACAAAGTGTTTTTATCTCTCACTGAAACCATAGGGTTGTGCTTCCAGCTCAAAAGCAGCCATAGGAAGTGATCTCTGGACCAGCAAAAAGCCCTCTCTGAACCACAGCCAGCACCAACCGGCCAAGTGACATCTATGGAAAGTGCCTTCTGACCCAATGACAGCCACAGGAAACATCCTGTACCAGAATCACACCTGTGGGAAGCCCTCTCTCTGACCTAGTGACCAGCACAGCCCTTGGCTCACAGACAGACGAAGGAAGTACAGATTGACCCAGTGACGGTCGTAGAAAGTGTTCTCTGGCCCAGTGACAGGGCAACGTCTGACACAGTGACAGCTATATAAAATGACCTCTGACAGTGATATCTGTAGATAGTGGCTTTTGATACACAGCATTGCGGGACACAACAGGGTAAGGAGCTAATCCCAGGGCCCCTGGAAGGCAGTGGCGTAGCTAGGCACTCTGCCGCCCGTGGCGGTCCCTGCCTTTTGCCGCCGCCGAGCGCCTAAGAGCAGGGGGGGGGGGGGGGTGCTGGCGATAAATTTACCTGCCGCCCCCAAATCTCGTGCCGCCCGGGGCGTACCGCCCCCTCCGCCCCCCCCTTGCTACGCCAGTGCTGGAAGGCCATTCCCGGGATCCTCACCTGTAGACAAGTGCGTGGCCTAGATCATTAAGTTGTTTGAAAACAAACTCCAAACATAGAAAATATTGCCAGCTTACATCAAAATCAGGTAACACAAGAAACTATGGCAAGTATTAATGAAATGTAACTAAAAACACCCCAAATTAGCACAGAACGATCAGATGAATTATGATTATAGCTAAATCAGAAGGCATTTCAATCAATTGACAGGGCACGTTCTTCATGACGGTGCAGGAGTCAACGCATGTGGGCCTGTGTCTGAACTCCACGCCAATTTAACGTCACTGAAAGTTAACCCTTTCACCGCTGATGATAATGTAAAGATTGTAACGGATTCATAACTGGAAGTCTTTACAGGCAGTATGGCTAATCAGATTCGTAGAAAGCACATCTTATATTTTAATGTACCATTTCGTGGGCCTGATCTGACGGAAGTTAATGTAGCAAGTGAAACTAGTTCAGGCCACAGAGATCCTGTTTGCTGCACGCTGGAAACAGACAAGAGCAGGTCGGCCCCTCCTCCATCCATGATTAACAAAATCATTACCTTTGAATGAAGTAGGTGCAACACTTATTGTCAATGTTTTGAATCCTGGAACAATAGCGCTGAGATGTCAGCTCTTTTATGGGACCAGGAGATCTTTAAGGCTTTCTAACAAATAGTGGACAATAAATAGATGTATTCATTCTAAACCCAAGTGAAGATCTTTGTAAACAAAGGTGTTCATACTGCTTGTCTAGGTGCAAACTGTGAGGCACACGCTTCTAAAAGTAAAATTGTGTTTTAATACCAGAAGGAAATTAAAGATTGTAGTATTCCACCTTGATCGAGGTGGGCTAATGTCACACAATCAGAGTGCGCAGCCCATTTTGTATTTTTTTGAGTAGCCCCCTGGAGAGATAGGAAGCAGCAGCAATTTCATTTATTTTGGCGTTTATCAATTTATTAGTCAGGAAAGAACGAATACAAGGGAGTGACTCAGTTTATAGAAAGCGCTATCGAGAGTAGAGGAGGGCGAGCCAACAAATTAGCAGGGAGAGTCGAGCCAGGGCCGAGCCAACGGTCTGGCTCAGATCTTGGAGCCCATGCACGAGCCGGCCCCTGAAAATGTTTGCTTTGCAAATCATTCAACAAACATCATGTAAAATTTGGTCAAGTCTCATCAAAATTAAAAAAGTGTATTTCTTTAACAAAAGGAAGCTTAATCATTAATAAGGCGCATTATAGCACTGCCTTGAGAAGTACTTATTAAAAGTGATAGTTTTGTACAATTGGTAGTTTGAACACACTGCTTCATACACGATAATGGAGTAAACAGAGTTTTGGTGAAATAAAGTATTTGCTTAAAATCACGCAACTTGAGTGGGTAAGTCAAGATTTATCCAGGTTTTCTGGTTTCACTTTGTAAAAATCAGCCAGGAACTGGAACTCGATTTGTCTTTCCTTATATTAAGGCTTTGTTTTTACCTCTTAGGGCCATATGAACAAAAATTAGGAATTGCAATTTCCTAATTGCAATTCTTACTGAATCACAATTAACAAATCGCAATTTCTAATGTACAAAAACATACACCACTCAAATAGCCATTCCTAGAAGGCCGCAAATCGACCTACCTTATGAATATTAGTGAGGTAGGTCACAGTGTGCAACCCATTAATAATTGCAGCTGTCACAGGGATGGTGGCCTGCTGGGGTCAGCAGACCACCATGTCTGTGATGGCTTTTTAATAAAGCAATTTTTTAATACAGCATTTCATTTTTTTTTTTTTTATTTAATGCATTTTATTTTTGAAACACATCCCGTTTTCCTTTGAAGAAAATGGGATGTTTAAAAAAAATAAGATGACATGTTTAAGTTAAATTTTTAAGTGGAGGCAGTGGACCACTGCCTCTTCCGAAAAAGTATTTGTTTCAACATTCACAAAGGGGAAAAGGGTCCCTCGGGGACCCCATACCATTTGCGAAGGGTTACCACCTCCTTTGAGGTGTCAGTAAAAAATGAAGGTTTTGCAACCATAATTCAGTCACAAAACATTCAATCATACCACTGTATTTCCGTATGTGGAAGGGATGCCCTAAACACGTCACTTCCAAATACCGAATGACTAAACACAAATTGAGATTCAGTAACATGTTACTGAATCGCAATTTGTGTTTGCACACATAAACAATACATTTTTGCGCTCAGAAAAAAATGCTTTGTACATATGGCCGTTAGTCCATTTTCTGCAGTTAAATAATATAGCACAACCTCGACCCTAAGGCTGAGAGTTTTACGTGAGCGCTAGTTACCAAGGTCACATGCATTGTTTACAGGCATGAGAATTTAAGTGATGTGCCCAGAATCACAGGAATTTGAGCCGACTCAAACCTGGTTTCCCAGTTCCACAGTCAGCAGCTCTGACAGTAATCCCACATCCTCGATAGAGGGAGGGAGGCAGTCAGGCAAAAGCCACTTGAAAGCTCGGCTCGTTTTGGGCTCGAGGTAGCAACAGGACCTCGAGCTGAGCTAGGCCCACCCACCTCTAGTCGAGAGTGCATTAATTCTTTTTTAATGGACCTCATCTCTCAGGAACAGAGATGGACTAGAAGCTGCAGTTCATGCTTCTGAGGGAGCCACACGCCCCTAGGGACATTTGTCAAGGTTCCTGTGCTTGGGCTATGTCCATGTCAGGATTGCCAACACCATTTCCCTGGAGAAAATATGTGACCAGAGTCCTAGTGGGCCAGTAGTGGTCTCAAGAAGACCTGTATTGCTCTTAGGATGGATTCAAATGCCATAGACTTCTTTAACGTCTTTCCAGTCACCTAGTGTAAGCTCTCGCTTATGGTGCCAGCTCAGCGAATGAATAGGTAAGTGTAAGCTATTCAGATTCGTTCAGTAGATCATCTGTGCCTATCTTCCTAGCTAGCAAACTGTGGTGTGTAAACTGAAGTTGTGCCTCCTTGCATCAGACCTGTCATGATAGACGTCTTCCAATATGAAAGGGTTTTACATTGTGAATGCCATGACAAACCCCATAAGAAGGGGCTTTACTTTCTTAATTTGACAAATACAAAGAGATAGGTTTTATATTGTGAACTCTGGTAAGTGCAAAAGGAAACAGTTTAGTGCAAAGGTACTTTTTAAGTCTGGCCAAAGTAAACGCTTGTTGCGTGAAAGACATAATGTTAATTTCAGTGTACCCTTTGGGTATGCCTAAAATGTTTGATGGGTCACTCTAGGCATAGACGACATGGTCATGTTTATGTTAAAGCCAAATAGGCCTACTGTATTGATTTTATAAATGTGGTGACAAGGGCAGTAGGCCTCTCCTTTTAAGTTATGAATGTCTTCACAAAACCTTTAGGGTCAACCTTGATGATAGTGATAGGTTTTATGACTTGCAATAAGCCATTGCAGGGGCTTTTTTGGTTTTAGGATTAGTGTCTGTTGGTGCACAAATTGTCATCTGGTACTGCACAGGTAACAGAAACATTTGCCCCCTGTTGTATTTGTTTGGGATTCATGATTTGTATCCATTTGGAAGCCACTGGTTTTTGGGCCCTTGGGCACTAATTGCCCCTGCAACTATGGGCAAAAATGTTGGTTTTACAATTAACACAGATCTTATATTATTCCAGCATGTCAACAAGAACACTGGCACATGCTACTCTCGTTTGAAAAGTTTAAGGAAAATTCTTCCTCGCCTCCGAGTTGAAGGGAGAATGGAGAAGGATGGTGATCCAGGCAGCTCTCGCGTCCTGTTTGGATTATACGAATGCATTGCTTCGCTAACATAAACATCTTATCTGTCCTTCAGATTGTACAAAACTCAGCTGCCACATCTGCTACATAATTTAGGTTACTGTGTTTTTGACAATTCCCAGTTGGACTTCCTCAGCCGGTTAACAGTGAATACACTGATCCTTAATACACTTTACATGGTGCACAAGGCACTTGCTGGTATCTCAGCTCTTGGCTTCATTACTCATCTTATGTACTTGGTTGATCTGATGTTTGGACCAGAGAAGACAGACATTCTTTCTCACTCGTATTTCCAGTATACGAGAGGTAAAAGACGGCCCATATGAATCCAGTGTTAGCAGTGTGCCTGTGACAGTTCAGGGTTCAGACCATCAAAGCCCCACCTAGACTTATTGACATTGCCAATGCTTGTTTCCTTTATCCTGGCCTCGTTTTTCTATTAATTTTTTCATAGTTCACAGTGGGTGCATAATTTTTTGTTGCTTTACCAGCAGAGCACAAGGTAGGTGGTGGCTGATTTCACAGTTATTACCTGTAGAGATGTTGACCACCTCACAGAAATCTGTTCTATCTGCTATAAAAGGGCTTCTTCCCTTTCATATACTTAGATGTAGTTTTTTAATACAGCATTTAATTTTTATTTTTTATTTAATGCATTTTATTTTTTGAAACACATCCCGTTTTCCTTTGAGGAAAATGGGATGTGTTTAAAAAAATGTATGTAGATGTAGTTTTCCATGACATGCGGCACGTGTATGATGAGTGTTGTGGTCATGTGTTACATGCAAAGATGTATGTATGATGTGTGGTTGGGGCTCTTCCACGAGGACACAGTGACTAATGAAAACAAAGATCAGAGGGTGTACTATCAGCAATAGTCGAGACTAGTTCAATCAGAACACTTTCTCAAGTGATCATTTGAGCATGCTGAAGATGAAATGTGCTTGCTAAGCACGTCATGCCACCCAGGTGACCCACGGGTATTAAAATTGGATGATTTTGTGCGCTACAAATCTACTGTGGGGAAAAGCTCGCTTTTACAGAAGTCCTGAGCTGTATCTGGTCATCGAGGAGACTGCAATGCTCTTGCACATGGGTCCAAAGGCCAGTTTCAATTACCATGAAGCTCCATGCTCACAGGTTTGCCACTTGGAATGATAGAACCAAGCATGTACATGGTTAAAGACAAGCATAACGTCAATGAGTAAAAGAGAAGTTGTGGCTGGTTAATGCATTGTGATGTGGAGTTCTTTAAAGCGGTGAGTCTTCAACTCTTTCCCAAATTGGAGCAGCATTGGGGTGGTCCTGATGAATGCGAGGGTTCCATATCCTGGGTGCACAGATGGAAAAGACCTGCTATTTTTTTCTTTTTAACACTTCTTAGTCAGCAGTCGGATATTGCCCTGGCTGCAGGTGTGCTGTGATCCACCAGAGATAGGGAGTTTGTCTGCAAGATAAGCAGGGTGCTGGTCGTGATAGCTTTGTACGTAATGCAGCTGGTTTTTGTAGATGGCACGGCCTAGCACAGGAAGCCAATGGAGTTGCATAACATTTACAGGGGAAATCTAGAGTAGAGAACAAAACCAGTCCTCTTTATCCAGTCCTGGCTTCCATAACAATCACCAGCAGTAGGCATTCTAGAATGTTCTGTTGTTTGATGATGTCTACGTGTGACATCATTTACCAGCTGCTGGAGTAGTAGAGCGCCCTGTAACAGACCCTTATCTCTGCTGAAGGCTAGTGCATGCTGTTCCTGCAGGGGTGACACACTCTCTATCCTACTGCTCTGCTCCTTTCCTGTCCAATGGCTGCTATTTGAATTGGGACGTGGCGCCCTGAGATGCTCGTGTGCGTCACCAGCGCCTCGATCTCTTCTGGTACCGCACGCGGAAGTCTGCTGTTTATCTCTGTAAAACCACTTGTCCATTGGTACAAAGGCGGGAGGGGGCGTCTGATTAAACGCTAAACAAAAGCAGATGTTTCATTTAGGATTGGAAGCGAGAGGCTTGGAGGCTGTTTTGTTTTCATTTTGTGAACACTGGGGATTGCTGCAGCCTAGATTCAGTCGATGTAATTACAGCGACTTGCGCTTCTGCAATAAAGAGTCGTTAAGGCTGCGGTTTTGTCTCGTGCTCGGCTCAGGGAGTGCTGCTGTTCAGATAAGACTGTGGCGGCCAAGCAAGGATTGTGTGTTACTGGCTACAGATCAGCGGCAGAAACAATATGCATCAAAATGTGCCTACCGTCCCTAAAGGATATGACGGCCCTTTCTGGCAAAGTCGAAAACAGCATAAAACAAGCATTGGCAAAACCAACAGAATGTGGGAGGGTGAGGAAAGCAAAGGACCGGCTTGGGAAAAGCAATATGGAGAGTATGGGGGCGGGATGTGAAGGGGATGCAGCACACCGGGGAAGAGCAAGAAAACACGTCACTCCCATGGAGTGATACAAGAAAAAAAAGTAATTCCTTGGTGTGCAGTCATGGAAAGGTAATCAAAAGGATAGTAAAGTTGTTATCCTCCAGTGGAGAGACAAACAGAAGAAGAGGAAGGAAAGCCATCGAATAAGAAGCATACAAATTACATTGACCAGAATGGCGACCAGAGGTAAACAGTGGGCTGAGCCAAAGCCCGCTGTAAGTCCTGGTATTGTACTCAGTAGGTGTTTGAAAACAGCCAGCTAAAAGCTGTTGTAAACATGACCTGACTACAATAAAATCACTTCAAATAAGATGTATAATGATGCAATTATTATCAAAGTACCACTAACCTGGCCCAGAACAGGGACTGTGCAAGGTGTGATAGAGAGAAGATTTTGGGCTTTAGGTGCCTAAAGGTAAAGTGCTTCAGGCGACCTAGACTGTCCTTCTCTTCCAGCCATGCTGTACTTTTTGCCTCTGCATATTCAACTGTGAGTGCATTACAGAGCTGCATCCTATGGCCTCTGTAGTTTGATAACTAGCATTAATTTGTACAGTAAGAAAAGACAATACAGTGGTTCGCCAACTATTTATTGCATGCCATACTGTTTGCAAACTGTCCATTCGAAGCCCCTCCTTCCTAACCTTGTTACTATTGTCTATAAATGTAGCAGGAAAAATGTCCATACAGTTTTTTTATTCTGATTTACCACCTTAAAAGTGGATGTACATGTAGAAAAGAATAGATGAAAGAAAGAATGTAGATACCAACTGAATGACATTTATGACTGAACCAAGGTCCTTGGACCTTAATTGACTTCATGCGGAAATGAATTCCAAACCCTGCTAGCAAAAATTCAGAAGGCAACACCTCCAGTGTTGGATACACCACCTTAAATGTGTGAGGTGCACTAATGACGAGGGGCCCGATTCACAGAACTAACTTAAGACAAAATCCTAAACTTACTACCATTTTGGTATTCACAGAAGGCACTTACTCATTTTGGTATTCACAGTATGCACTTACTTACTCCTTTTGAGTAACTTACTCATTTTGTGTAACTTACTCATTTTGTGTAACTTACTCATTTTGGTATTCACAGAAGGCACTCATAAATGAGTAAGTGCTTTCTGTGAATACCAAAATGAATAACTTACTCATTTTGTGTAACTTACTCATTTGGTATTCACAGAAGGCACTTACTCATCAATGAGTAAGTGCCTTTTGTGAATACCAAAATGAGTAACTTACTCATTTTGAGTAACTTACTCATTTTGTGTAACTTACTCATTTTGGTATTCACAGAAGGCACTTACTCATTAATGAGTAAGTGCCTTCTGTGAATACCAAAATGAGTAAGTTACACACAATGAGTAAGTTACTCATTTTGGTATTCACAGAAGGCACTTACTCATCAATGAGTAAGTGCCTTCTGTGAATACCAAAATGAGTAAGTTACTCAAAGTGAGTAAGTTACTCAAAGTGAGTAAGTTACTCAAAGTGAGTAAGTTACACAAAATGAGTAAGTTACACAAAATGAGTAAGTTACTCATTTTGGTATTCACAGAAGGCACTTACTCATTTATGAGTGCCTTCTGTGAATACCAAAATGAGTAAGTTACACAAAATGAGTAAGTTACACAAAATGAGTAAGTTACTCATTTTGGTATTCACAGAAGGCACTTACTCATTTATGAGTAAGTGACTTCTGTGAATACCAAAATGAGTAAGTTACTCAAAATGAGTAAGTAAGTGCCTTCTGTGAATACCAAAATGAGTAAGTGCCTTCTGTGAATACCAAAATGGTAGTAAGTTTAGGATTTTGTCTTAAGTTAATTCTGTGAATCGGGTCCGAGGTTTTCAAGATGAATGCTACTGCAATCTGAGGTGCAATCTGATTGGCTCCAATGGGATGATTGGCAAAAGCATAGTGCCACATTTAGAGTTTTACAGTAAAGTGCTAAACTAACTAAAAAAAGATATACATTAGGGGAGGGAAAGACCAGCGGTGCTGAGAAAAAGCGCAGCACTTAGGGAGAGGGGTTGGCTGCACCCAGTGGTTAATTTGTAAAAAGTAAGTGCTGGGGCTCTCGTCAGGAGGCAGCTTGCACCAGCCCTTTCTCCTTTGAGGGGAGGATGTAGCGTAATGGGCAGAGTTGCCGACTTCGGAGCTGGGGAACCAGGTTAGAGTCTCGGCTTCCACTCAACATCCTGTGATTCTGAGCAAATCACTTAATGTCCCCATGCCTACCAAAAATGAATGTGATCTTAACTGGTGCTCATGAAAAGCGCGGTGTTGATGATTAAGTGCTGGACCGGCTCAAACTAAGCACTGGCTTCACCTATGCATATTCAGCAGCTGCATGAATTCCATTATGCAGAGCTGGAGACGACAGGACACAGACCTGTGTTTTCTGTATCGAGCGCCGGAACGATGAAGATCTGTCATAAAGTGTCTATCTGCTGGATTCTGCTGCTAAATTATGTTAAATAAGTAAAATAAATATATGTGGTGGGTATGGATTTTGGGTACATTAAAAATGCATCTTTGTGTTCTTGGTGGTGTTTGCTAGTTTACTTATTCTGCCTTGAGGAACTGACCGGATATTACCCTGCCAGGTTAGTTCTGACAAAACACACCATGTTGTGATTGCATGTGCGCTCTTAATACCCGTCCCCGATCTCCACATTTTTAATAAAATCCCATGTTTATCGTGCGTCATACCATGTGAGGAAGCAAATTCCCTTGTTTCATGGGAGCACATTGTGCACTTCCAGTGCATGCTGGAAACACAAATTCTAATTGATATTCCTAAAAACGTTGCTTGGATGGGCGTTTTTCTGCCTCTCATAGATCTAAGTGTCTTTTATTTGATATGGTTTTCACACAAGTAGTTTTTAGAGTTCTGTTGAGAAGGCTCTTCATGGCATTTCTAGAGAGAGATTTATGAGATTTTGCCGTTGGGCAGCGCCGCAGGCCTCCCTGCTGTGCTGCCCTATGGTAAAAGAAAAGGGCAGGGATGCACTGTATTTATGAGATACGGCGCATTGCTGTCCTTTTCCCTGCGCCGGCGCACAATGGGCTGCCGTGTGACAACGCAGGCACCTTTGCACCATGGTGCAAGGGTGCCTGCGTTGAGGGGATGATTGTTTTTGTGCAGGAAGGGAAACCTTAATGCACAAAATCAATCACAAGAGGCTTTTTCCTTCTTCTATGTGTGCTGCAGAATGCAGCACACATAGAAAAAGAAAATACAAGGAGAAATAAAGATATTTACGAGGCAGCATTTAGGCAAAAAAATTGGCTTAGTGCTGCCTCGTAAATATGGAGCAGGCTCCTGCACCACGGAACGTCACAGAAAATGACGTTCCGACGGCGCAAGGGGCCTCATAAATGAGGCCCTAGGTTTCTATGCCCACCACATTTACTTATCAGGCATAGTATGCCAGTGTCTTCTGAATCCATACATCCTACTCAGACTGCACTAACAATACCACCCAACCCGTATAGAATGAGGCTTGCCCACACCCATGGGCAAAACCCTCCATCCCAGTTGGCGATTGGGCATGGAGGACAACCAAAAGACGCTCTGAAATGAGAGAGGAAGCATGTTAAGTTCAATACATACATTTAAAAAAATGGATACATACACCAAATTCTGCAATCTGAAGTAATACATGGCATTAGATGCCTGGGTATCATTTAACCACTTGTATGAATTTACAAAGGAAATAATGCCCGAGCCCCGACCCTACCTGTGGTGGCAGCCTTAGTGTGGCTGCTGGGTATTGTGAGGGGGGCTAGAATCCGAGGATTGTGGATATTGTTGTAAGGCAGGCACAGAGAGGGCGGGATTCAGAGAAGGGCAAATGATTCATAATTCTAATGTCCTTAAATAGTAGACAACCTTGTGCGGGGGTGAGTTTCAATTACCATACGCGAGTTATCACATTCAATTTCTTCTGTAAAGGGAATATGCTGCCTGCTCTTACATTTAAATATCTGTCACTTAAATTTTCTTCACTTACTGTTACAGGATCCATTTTTGCTTTTAGAACATACAGAAATGGAGTTTGCGTCCCTAGTAATATGTGTTTTCATGCACAGATAACTCTACAGGTTCTGTTTCAGTCGGCGGATTTCAATAGATCTGACCCCCTGGAGCGCCCTGCACAGATATTCTGATCTCGTTTCTGAGATGTCAGCTAAGTCCATTCCATTCCAACAGCTTTATTCGACAGATTAAGTCATAAAAGCATTTACAAAATACAGATAAAAATTAATTAATAAAACATCTGCGATAGTATATCATATAATCTGGATGGAAGGACAAGCAAAGGTAACCTTTAAAAAATAGAGTATGTACACTTGTCTTAAAAAATTGTTAAAATCTCATTACGATAAAACATAGTTTAAAACATTTTGAATATTACAATTTACATAGCATTTTTAAACAAATTTAACCCTCTCACCAGCAATTTTATGTAAACATGGGTGACAGCCGTAAACTACCCCAGCTCTGCCATGGAATCACACATCATGCACACTGCAGTTTAATGTGCTCGGAGCTCTTTTGCCCTGTCAGGCCCTAATGAAAGGTCTGCTTTGATGGAGGTTTGGGTAGTTCAAGGGGAGCTAAAAACTGAGCATGGGTGAGGAGAGGAGCGACTATGGAGACATAAGAATGAATACGAGGGGGAGAAAGAGGGAGTTGGGACTGGACAGGAGAAAAAAAAGAGGCCAGAAGGGATCAATTGTATTGTATTTGACTGTATTGCAGTATTTATACAGTGCTTACTACCCCTAAGTGGGGCGTTGAAGAGCTTACCTACATGGGTAGCACACTACACTTTGCAGGGTGTGTGGTTGGAGGTGTGTTGTCTTTGCTTTGATCCTGTGTGGGAAGTGTTTCCATGTCGTCTGCGAGGACCATGGGCTGCGGGTATAGTGTTATGGGACGCAGTGCTTAGCAGCGTGATGGATGCAGAAGTGTGCGAAACAGGTGCACAGTTTATGGTTTTCAGTAAGCTGGTAGCTTTAAGCTCCTCTGCAGGTCCCTTTATGGTATTTCTTAGCTCATAGACACTTAAGCTGTTTACTGCAAGGGCTTGTCCTTCTGAAATGTTTTGTTTAAAGTTTATGATCCTGAGCAGCTATAGGTTAAAGGGAGAAATGGCAGGAGATCTGCTGTGATGGACTTTCTTAAAACCATCTCCTATCTGACTGACATTGTGAGGTGCTGGAGGTGGTCCCAGTTTGTAGCTAACTGGGACCTGCAGTGGTGGAATACATTTAGAATCCTCTGTTGGTCAATAGCATGTGGCAGATCTCTTCAGGTATTCCTGCCTGATCAGTTGGTGATGGAGGTGTATTTGCTGTGGACTGGTACAGCACTGATTTCATGAAGAATCTTACAGACATTAAAGGGAGGTGTATACAAGAAAGACTGAGAACAAAAGAGGTATTGTGGGGAGATTTAATAGGATCTTGATCTGAGATGGATGACTTATTCAGTCATTAGACTTGACATGGTTTTGATGAATTATAATAAGAGGATTATCAGCTTAAGAATGTATCAACATGTAAAAACAAATTGTGTTTGAGAAGAAATTACATAATAATAATAATAATAATAATAATAATAAATAAGCTGAAATACTAAGTCTGCCATCACACAGAGATGCCATAACAGCAGTGTTTAAGTGATGTGAGAACGGTTAGCTGATGCTAAAGAACCATGATCCTTCTAGGTTTGCGAGACCTTCACATTGGGTTAATGACCATTCTAAACAATTACTGGGGTGAATAGCGATGTGGAAATGACTTTGTGTTGGCTTTGCATAGAGATATATACAAGGTAATATCAATAAGTGCCCTGGAAGAGACGATTTTCTCCTGAATGCATTTATGAGTTGAAAATAGAGGAATATTTTGTTTTGAGAAATTGAAATAATGTACAAATAGGAGTATAAATTATGTGGTAAGATATATTACTAATATTTTATAAAGTGAATAAGCACACACTATGCAGTGTGCCCTGAAAGGGGTGTTTCCTATTTTAACCTCATTTGGGTCATGATGCCCTCCCTACACCCCACAATGTAATAAGTAGCACCTTATCTTTTGTGGATCTGCATATATGGTTATTGCCAGCCTGTTATAACAGACGTAGTCCTTCTGAGTGTGAAGAAGTGACAACTGCCTAGATGGACTTGAAGGCTAGACTGTACTATTGTAATAACATAGAAGATTAACTCTCTACTTTAGCGATGCACATGATAAAGTAGGTTTATTAATACCCTTGCTCCAAGCAACATGTTTCTAGGCAACATTTATTTCCACTGGCATGGCATGTGCCTATGCGCAAATACGGCACGATTTTGGCAATTTGATTTAGTTATATGCAATTAATTCCCTTTCTTGACTTTTACTTAACTTGTTATGCCACTATATTATTTTAAATTTGAGCAGGTTGAAGAGGGAAGACAGTGGAGACCTGGAAGTGTGGAGAGAGCGGGGAACTGAGTGTGAGTGGAGGTAGTTTAAAACAAAAGGGATAGAGTGGAGGCAAACAGAAGAAGAAGAGCCAGAAGAAAGAAGACGTCAAGATAAAGGGAGAGGAAATAAGCATATTGTTTAGTGCTTATTCAGGAGAAAACTCATTTGTGAGAACTCTGATCCTTCTGAATTTCATAACATTCATATTTCCAGAGATCTGTGGTTCTTTGACAAATTAGATTCCATTTCATGCCCCCATAAGAGGTCAAAGTGAATGAGTTCCACTACTTTCCTTTTTACTTTTCTGCTACTTTTTTATTACTATTTGCTGCTTTTCTTTCTGCAGTTGAAGCATACCTCTTTATATTTCACAGTTGTAATTGGCACATGATACTGTTTGAAATTAATTATGTCTCTAGTGTTCCTGATAAGTTCCTCTCAGTAAACCCCAGGTCTGGTTCCAGTACAAGGTTTTGCCTCACTTCCCCAACTTTTAATGTACTCTCCTTCCAATTACCCCAGAAACCTATCGATAAGGCCTTAGGGCGAGCCAAGTATACACTTTGGGAAGGCATCGAGTTATTTTCCATATTGGGTGTTCCCTTCTTGGCACCCATAGGACAACCACACCTCTGACTCGACCCTTCCATAAGTGCCAATATATGGAACTTCAGAAGTCTGGCTCTCGATGGAATCATGCTATGTCGTCCACCCACGACTCAGTAAGAACAAGTTTTATATATATGTCTTGAATCGTGGCCACTATTGCCATCCATCGTCATAATGCGTTGCGTATAGTCCATTGCAAGGAACCGCTCTTCTTGTAGCCGGCATACTCCGGATCTTAAGTCACCATTTGAACTGTTCAAAGGAAATAGTAGATGTTTGCAACAAACTGTGAATGCAGCTCAATAATTCCCCCCCACCCCCCCCCACCTCTAGTCTGCGTCGTCTTTGGAGGGCACTGCTGGAAAGGAAGTGTATTCTTTCTACTGAGCAAATTCAATATCCCTTCAGGGCAGTCCACCTCCATGGAGCTTCGATCCGCCTACTCTGTTAGGACCCCTACTTGGCGCTTACTTCAATCAGAATGGAAACAAAGGCCTTCGTATTTCTAACTCTTCGATCACTTCCTGGATTGTTCATTTCAGTTTTCAGACATAATTGCCTGTAGTATTGATTTTGAACACAGACCGGATTCAGCCAGTTCTCTCCTGCTTCTCTTTTTAAGATGCAGACTAGCTTGTCACTGCTATCACCCCAGTAGCTGCATATTACATCCAAAACATGAATATGTGTCCCAGCCCGAAGGTTCTGAAGGAGTATTTTACAACTATTTACTTTAGTATTTTTTTTATTTTTTTTTAGGAGATGCATGATCTTCTTGGTCTAATAACCACATATCATTGTCCTATCACCAGGTAGTAACTTTTACTAGGACATACAAGTAAATTAAATATGCCAATTAGGAGTAGAACAATGTTACCCTGTTTTAAGGAGAGAACACAAGCAGCGGTTAGCAGGAAAAAAAAGTGCACAGAGTCTTAATGCCAACAAAAAAAACGGGTTCAGCAACAGAAGGCAAAAATATGGGGGTGACCCTGCAAAGAGGGTCAGGTCCAAATATTATAAATCACATTTTAGTTGAAAAGAGCATCGTTTAGAAACTAAAAACATGCATTCTAAAATGTACTTTACTTTTGTAGCACATTAATGCTAAAGACTAGGGGGCCTCCGGTGCTACACTTTTAATATGGGAAAAAGTGACGTGTGGTGGCGCAAGGGGCTTGTAAATAAGACCCCAGGTTTAACAAAACATATATGAAGGAACAATATAAAGTGCAATGTGGGAAAGTGTAACTTTTTGCCGAGCCCTGAATGAAAGACGAAATGCTGGGTTTAACTTGTTTTTATTTTTTAATGGAATCTAAATATCCTGCAAAATAATTCAACACTGTGAATCAATTGGCAGAAAGATCTCTTTTCTGTGAAATGCGAGCTTTGAAACCACTGGCAAACATGCAATTAATAAGGTATGTTGCAGTTTATTATTAATACTTTTTAAATAGTCTGCTCCTCCTCCAGCCTAACATTAGTTGACCAAAAAAAAAAAAGCGGCACATGCCTTTGTTACATTGACACGTTTTTAGGAACCATGGCGCGTTTCAGTACAAACTTCATAAACATGATTTTTATATCAGCTTCTGTCCCGAGTTCTTTTTTCTGATACCTACCTCTTGTGTTGAACTTCCTGCTCGTACACCAAAGAAAACCTGACATACAGTATGCACCGTAAACTTTTGTGTGGTCAAATTCTGCTGCACGTTTGAAATACATCTACATTTAATAAATTATTTAGTGCTTTCCCAGTAGGTCACCATGGTATTTCATGGTGGATTTTTCTGTTCTAGTTTAAAGATAAGGAAAAATGCCCTCGTGTTTCTTAATTTAATATGATAACAGCACCTTAAATAAAAAATAATTTGGGGCATACGTTCATGAGGGCAGAAAGAGGGGTATTTGAAATGTATCACATGGGAAGGCGGTAAAGATGTGTTTCTCATTACCATGGCATTATCGACTTCTGCAGCGCATCATGTTGAACCCTGGCGCCATAATGAGAACTGAAAGAAATATTTCACAGTTGACAGCGATGAGCAGATGAGTGACGGGGCTTGTCTAGCACAAGACAACAAATTGACCCACCACTCAGCCCTTCAGGCTGGTCTGAATGCACTTGTATGTTGTATATAGCACTTTAGAATCATGTTCATCCGTTTTTAGGCACACCCAATATTGCTGGTAATGAAACTGAGGTTCTAAAAAATGAATTAACTCACCAGGGCCACACATTTTATGTCAAGAACAGAAGTTAAGCTGGCATTAGAAACCAGGGATCTTCGTTCAAATTCTGCATTTTATTTACTAGAGCATATCTGCCCGCAAATTTCTCACACAATAATCTGACTGTGCAGAGTACACAATTCAAGCTGCTGCACTTTTGTGACAGTTTCCCGGATATTGGGAACTTCTGAAAGTAACACCTGGCTCATTTCGCCAATTATTGCCAGTGAGGGGAATGTAATGTGATGTGATAGACCTGTTCGGCCTGCTCAGTGATTGACAAGTATTGAGGATGAACCATCAGGGGCTGTATTACAGAAAGTGCCCCGGGGGCACATTGGTTTTAGTGAAGAGGCTGCAGACACGTTCAGCCCCTTCTGTAATACTGATAGCACTGGTGCACATGTAGCACCAGCACTATCTCAAGAGAGCGTTCCCTCATTTGCATGGGGCGGTGCAAATGGGGGAATCTTTTTACCTCTGTGTCTACGCCGCATTCCCAGTGCGCTCCCTGATGGCAGCTCCCTGGAGGGGGAAAGGGGTCCCCATGGACACCCAGAAATCTCCTTTCAGGCAGGTGCAGTCACTCACTGCACCTGCCTGCAAAGGGATCTCTGGTCCCTGTTTAAAGTGGAGGAGGTTTGGCGACTGCGTTGTGAAACACGGAGCAGCTTTGAAGCAGTCACTCCGTGTTTCACTTCAATGGGCTGCCCCCAGGGCAGCACAAGTTCGCTGCTGCCCTGAGGGCAGTGCATTCTCTGTAATAGGGCGCACTTTCCCTGTTTGCACACTACGGCCAGGCCTGTGCTTGGTGCCCTGGCACACGGACCCTCTTCCTCTCCCCCAGGCATTCCTGTGTAGGCTCCATAAAGTCCTATGTAGACGCATAAACACCCAGCTACCATTTACTATTAGAACACCCACAGCCCAAACTGAGAGTGAACAAACAGTTCCACCAATTTCTGAATTGTGAATCAAAATAACAACGATTTTTAGCTTTTAGCCAACGTGGGTTTCCTCTCTGCCACAGGCCAGTTTGACTCCAGGGCTGCTGTCAAAGCATTAATCAGCACACCTGGCAAGTTCAGTCTTGTAGGCCCATCCTTGATGCAGGCGTCTAGCATTGCATCCTCCCCAGCAAATCAAAAAAAAAACTTTGTAATTCCAGAACCCTGTCAGGAAAAAGTCACATTATCCCACATTGCACTTTTTCTTTACATTATGTGCCTTGTTAAGCCTACTCTATAATGTCAATATAATTTGCCTTCGACACCGTCTCCTACCGCACCCTAGTCACAAGACTCCACGATGCTGGTATCCGAGACAAGGCCCTCAACTGGATCCGCTCCTTTCTTACCGGCAGAAAACAATGGGTTAGACTCCCACCATACCTCTCGAAACAGACAGGGAACAGCTGCGGAGAACCCCAGGGCCCCTCCCTCAGCCTCACCCTCTTCAATGTCTACGTGGCACCCTTCGCAGCCATCGTCAGAAACCACCGGCTCAACATCGTCTCCTAAGCAGATGACACCCAACTGATCCTCTCCCTCACCAAAGAACCCACTGTCACCAGGAACAACTTCCACGAAGGAATGAAAGCCGTCGCTGCCTAGATGAAGGACAGCTCCCTGAAGCTCAACTCTGACAATACAGAAGTCCTCATTCTGGGAGCCTCCTCCTCTGCTTGGAACGACTCCTGGTGGCCAACTGCTCTAGGAAGTCACCTTAACCCCACGAACCATTCACGAAACCTTGGCGTCGTACAGGACTCCTCGCTCACAATGGACCGCCAGATAAACACCGTCTCCTCGGCCTGCTTCAACACACGCTGCCTGTTTCGAAAGACCTTCAGATGGATCCTCACCGAATCCAGGAAGATGGTCACCTGTGCCCTCATCAGCAGCAGACTCTACTACGGCAACGCACTCTACGCCGGTGTCACCCAAAAACTCCTCCAAAGACTCCAGAATGTCCAGAATGCCGCAGCAAGACTAATCCTCAACATCCCCCATCGCAACCACATCACTCAACACCTCCGTTATCTCCACTGGCTCCCAGTCGACAGAAGAATAATCTTCAAACTCCTTACCCACGCATAAAAGGCCCTTCACAACACTAGACCCGCATACCTGAATCACCGCCTCACATTCCACTTACCCAATAGACACCTCCTCTCCGCCCAGCTTTCCCTGGCTACCGTCCTACGAATCCGCAAGACCAGAAACGGAGGAATGTCCTTCTCCTACCTCGTCTCCAAGACATGGAACTCCCTGCCCATCCACGTTAGGAAATCACCCTTGCCAACGCAATTCAGGAAGGACCTCAAGACCTGGCTCTTCGAATGAACTCGGCACTTAGTCTGATCCGCTGCACCCCCGCGCCTTGAGACCCTCACGGGTGAGTAGCCACACTTTACAACACCCTGATTTGCATTTAAAACTGGACTTGTAATAATACACGTTGTTGCATAAGCACATTTTAAATATTAGCACATTAACTCCAGGAAATAATGTGGGATTAGTACTTGTGTGGGTAATGCACAATGGGGGGAGATGAGGAGTTTGATTTAGTTAATAACCATGAAGAGTTTTTTTCAGACCAACAAGAGTCCCTGAATGAGGCGTGGGAGGAGAGAGTTTGAGTCTAACCAAATCTGTGAATTTCACCGACCTAGAGCGAAAAGAGGGTGGAGTGAGTGAAGAAGGGCTTACAATGTCCAGTTAGTGGCTTTGTCAATCAGTAGAAATTCTTCCCTGTGACACACTTGTACAATATAAAATCAAAATCCATCCTACCCTTCCCGCTGCAGCTCATCTTAAAGATGTTTTTCATTTTGGAATTTTCCTTCTTTCCTTGCTACTACTAGCAAATGCCTGATTTCGTCACAGCAGATATAATATTGAGCAGAAAGGCATAACTCAGAGTTTTAACCACCGCTTTCGCCAAGAAGCAAAGGTGTAAAAGGTCCCCCTTTCTATAAAACTAACCACATGCACTTCATTCATAGGTTTCTGCGAGCTACCTCCCACAAACCTGAGCGCTACAGTAATTATCGAAAATAGCAGTGCAGAGACCCACCCACGCCGCCGGCCACACGCTCGACTCCATCTTTTCCGCAAGCCCACACGTCTCCTTCAACCACACCTCCGAACCCCACTGGACTGACCACCACTGCATCCACTTCACCTACAGGAAGCCCACCACGCACCACCGCACCGAACAAATGCCTCGCCGCTGCTGGAGCAGAGTCACGGAAGACCAGCTAACCACAACCCTCACCCTGAGCCCACCCGCCGAACCCTCCGACCCCGACACCGCCGCCCGCAACCTCAGACAGTGGATCGACGACTGCGCCAACACCCTCGCCCCGCTCAAGAATCCGCCCAACAGCCACACCAGCAAGAAAGCCACCTGGTTCACCGAAGACCTCCAGGCCTCCAAACGAACATGCCGAAAACTGGAGAAGATCTGGCTCCACGAACGGACAGCGGACAGCTACGCCGCCCACAAGAGCGCCACCCGCAGTCACCATCACCTCATCAGATCCGCCAAAAGGGCCTCACTCAAAGACCGCCTAGACAACAACGCACACAACAGCAAAGAGCTCTTCAACATCGTGAAGGAACTCTCCAACCCCAGCTCCAACACCAACGACATCCAGCCGTCGCGAGACCTGTGCGACTCACTGGCCACCTTCTTCCACCGCAAAATCGCCGACATCCACGACAGCTTCAACACCACGACCGCCCCGGCAACCACCGAGACCACTGCCCCCACAACCACCAACCGCCTGCTCTCCTGGACCAACATCAACGACGAGGACACCAGCGAGATCATGAACACCATCCACTCCGGTTCACCGCTAGACCCGTGCCCTCACCACATCTTCAACAAAGCCAGTACAGCCATCGCGCCCCATCTCCGGAAAATAATCAACATCTCCTTCGAGACAGCAACCTTCCCGGAAAGCTGGAAGCACGCCGAGATCACCGCCTTACTCAAGAAACCCAAGGCAGACCCCAAGGACCTCAAGAACTTCCGACCCATCTCTCTGCTCCCGTTCCCCGCGAAGGTCACCGAGAAAATCGTCAACAAACAACTGACCCGCTACCTCGAGGAGAACAACATCCTGGACCCTTCCCAGTCCGGCTTCCGCAGCAACCACAGCACCGAAACCGCCCTCATCGCCGCCACCGATGACATCAGGACCCTGCTAGACAACGGAGAAACAGCATCCCTCATCCTCCTGGACCTATCAGCCGCCTTCGACACGGTCTGCCACCACACTCTACGAACACGCCTTCACGACGCTGGGATCCAAGAGAAGGCCCTGGACTGGACCACATCCTTCCTTTCCGGCAGAACACAAAGCGTCCGCCTCGCCCCCTTCCGATCCAAGGCCACCAAGATCATCTGCGGCGTACCCCAAGGCTCCTCCCTCAGCCCAAAGCTGTTCAACATCTACATGGCACCCCTCGCCCACGTCGCCCGACAGCACAACCTCAACATCATCTCCTACGCCGACGACACCCAGCTGATCCTCTCCCTCACCAAAGACCCTCACACCGCCAAAGCCCACCTCCACGAAGGAATGAAGGCCGTCGCCGAATGGATGAGGACCAGCCGCCTGAAGCTGAACTCGGACAAGACGGAGGTCCTCATCCTTGGTTCCAACCCTTCAGCCTGGGACGACTCCTGGTGGCCAACATCACTGGGAACAGCCCCGCCACCCACCGACCACGTACGCAACCTAGCGGTCATCCTCGACCCCACCCTCTCCATGACTAAGCAGGTCAACGCCGTTTCCTCATCCTGCTTCAACATCCTCCGAATGCTCCGCAGGATCTTCAAGTGGATCCCCACCGAAACAAGA
Source organism: Calotriton arnoldi (assembly GCA_963921515.1). Classification (NCBI taxonomy): domain Eukaryota; kingdom Metazoa; phylum Chordata; class Amphibia; order Caudata; family Salamandridae; genus Calotriton; species Calotriton arnoldi. The sequence continues at coordinate 1,261,391 of CAWUFW010003076.1, read as the reverse complement.
AAAACAGTCACCCAGGCCCTCGTCACCAGCAGGCTGGACTACGGAAACGCCCTCTACGCAGGAACGACGGCTAAGCTCCTGAGACGACTGCAACGCATCCAGAACGCCTCTGCACGTCTTATCCTCGACATCCCCCGACGCAGCCACATCACACCCCACCTGAGAGACCTGCACTGGCTCCCTGTCAACAAGAGGATAACCTTCAAGCTCCTCACCCACGCACACAAAGCACTCCACAACTCCGGACCAGCCTACCTCAACAGACGACTCAGCTTCTACACCCCCACCCGCCAGCTCCGCTCGACCAGCCTTGCCCTCGCCACAGTCCCCCGCATCCGGAAAACGACCGCCGGCGGCAGATCCTTCTCCCACCTCGCCGCCAAGACCTGGAACACCCTCCCCACCAACCTCCGACAGACCCAAGACCTACTGGCCTTCAGAAGACTCCTCAAGACCTGGCTCTTCGATCAGTAGCAGCACCACCCCCCTCTTCCCCCAGCGCCTTGAGACCCTCGCGGTTATGTAGTGCGCTTTATAAGTGACATGATTGATTGATTGATTGAGAGACAATTTAACCTTCACAGTAAATTTCTTGGTCTACTTTTGTGTCGTCCATAAATACCTCTCGGGCACTGTAATATTCCCAGGCCACAGGATTGAGCGTTTGAAAGGGCTGCAGTGTTTTTAATGGAGGCTAGCAGCCGCCTGGCACTGGGGGGCATATTTGACGTCCCAGCAGCAGGCTGGTAACAAGGCCGCTCACCGACGTTTTTCTGAAATGATGCTGACAAATGGACGTCTGGCGCAGTCATTTGATTACATCTACACATCGAAGAATGTCTTCAACTTGGAACAACGAAGTAAACCTACATTTCTGTAGGAATAAGATAATAGGGAAAAAAACAGGAATTTAGTTGGGCGCATCTGTCATCACCCCTGAACAAAATAATAAACTCTACAGTCAACGCATAAATGTACACAAATAAAAGAAGATAGGCGAGTGTTAAGTTGTAAAAAACATTTTAATCCCAAATATCAAAGGTCCCTTCCCAAGATGCATATAGCTTTTCTGCAATCTTTGGTTCAAGAACATGGCCACTACTTACATGGCCTTTGCCTTCCTGGTTCACTGCAAGAACAACAGTGTGATGGATGGAATGCTTGAATTAATCTGAGCCACTGGCAATCACTTGGGCTGCATCCCAATCTATTGTTTTTCGTCCACCATGCCACCTCAGTTTAGACCCAGCCATATGCAAATCAGTTTAGACTTGACCCTGCTCCTCATGGGAACAGTCCAGCCCGAACTGCTAGGCCAGGTCCTCTCTGAACCAGAACACAAGTAACCCAGGACCAGTTTTGTCCTCATTAGGGCTCCTGTGGTAGGTATAGCTTGGTTCAAGTGGTACAGTGAGCCTGGGACCCATGTCTGGGTATTCCCGGCATACTTAGGGCATCAAATGCAAAAACAACAAGGTGATCGATGGAATGCTTGAATTAATCTCAGTCACTGGCAATCGCTTGGCCCGCATCCCAATCCACCATTTTTTGCTCACAATGCCACCTCAGTTTAAACCCAGACATATGCAAATCAGTTCTGACCCTGCTCCTCATGGGAACAGTCCAGCCCGAACTGCCAAGCCAGGTCCTCCCTGAACCAGAACACAAGCAACTCAGTACTGGATTCACCCTCTGGACTGAGGTGGCATGGTGTGCAAAATAATTATGGACTGGGATGTGGCCTGAGTAATTACCAGTGGCTGAGATTAATTTAAGCAGTCCATCCATCACTTTTATGTATACTTTAGTTCCTCTTGCACTTTACAGCACGTATTCCCTTTCGTTTCCTTAGCACATCTTCACTCCTGCTGGCCAAATGTTTACATACTTTTTTGGTTGTCAAACCATATTTAGCTTTCCACGGCTGGACAACAAAAAGTCACAGATTAAATGTTTCAGCCATATCTTCTTAAACACTGGCAACTCCTCTGTGTAGCATTCCATTCCATCGTTTATAGATTGGCTATGTCATTACAGAGGGAGGTGGGCCATCAGTGCTAACCCCATCACAAAGGAATATTCCATCCCACATTGCAGGACAATATTCCTCCCTTTTAAGGGTTGCCCTGTTGATGGAAGAGAAGGACGTTGGTGTTTGCTAAACGTAAAGTGGGATAAATGGCGGTTTTTAACAAGATGCTACTACCACAGTGCACAATAAAAGGGAAGTGCTGAAAGAAAAAGCGCCTGTAGAACAAAGCGCAAAGAAGCTTGAGCCCCTCATGAAAGAGGAGTTATTATTTCAGTTGACCAGCACAATAAAATCAGGTGCTGCCCGTCTGAGGGTCATATAACTTTTAAATGTCACATTCCAACACCGGACACCCTCACATCCGGCTCTGCGATGTCTAGAATGGCATGGGGTGTGAGTTTCCACAACCATGCCAGGCCGGCAGAGATCTGAGAGCTGGCAGAGCTCGGGGCATCGCGTTTGGTTTCATTTGGGCACAGGACTTTGTGGCAGCTCACCTGACGGCCGTGACGGAACCCTCCTCATTATATTCCATAGGAAAAGAACGGACTTTATGTACAGTTTTTTTTTCTAAAATAATCAGTGGTAAATAAAACTTTGTCAGAAAAGTGGAATCAAACTCTAGGTGGGTGGCAGACAAATCATGATGTGTACTAAAATGCCATGCATTACAAGCGCCAACACAGATTGCTTTTCCAGTCCTGGGGTGGCAGTAGTGCGCTTTTTTCTATTTTTATTATAACCCAGGAGACGGGACATAGTAAGAGACGTATATGACACATATGAGGATAGGAAATGTCTTTTATGTCTGGATCCCAGCTCTGATGTTCTGTGCTAGCTTTCTATACTTAAAATGACTTTATCACGGCGAGCTAATATGCATTAAAGAAGTGAATAATTACCCTAAGCACGTTTTGGCTGGCTGGAATTGTAATTAGTTACCTCTTTTTGATTAAAGAAGATTGGACACTTAATTGGATGTGAGATTGATTTTCTCGACTTCATGGACATTAAAACAGATGTATTACTTGCAATTGACGGTCAGAGTGCCTCACGTGGACCCTTTTTGCAAGAGAATGTACTGAAACACCTCATTGAGGGAAACGGTACGAGGAAAGCACATAAAATAGTGTTGGACCATTAGGATCCCCAAATGGCTGCAACCTTTAACCTTGACAGGACTAGAATTACAACTTCACTGGAGCATTTTGGTAGAGAGCCTGGGTATAATGTCACCTTCAGTTGTGCATATGGTCACGGACAGAGGACAGAATGGGCGCTACATTGCAGTATTCATTCATGCAATAAAAATGAGCAGAATATCCTGTCAATAGAGCACTGGGTCATGGAATTAGAACAAAATTGTAGCTCAGCTCCAGCATTCAGTCATAGAAACAGGACTAGAAATGTACCTCCCATTGGAACAATAGTCATGAACAGAGCACTATGATGGTAGCTTTTTGGACCTGCGCTGCAATCCCTACTGTACACGGTGCACCGAGTGGTGCTACCAGAGGCGAAACTTAATAACCAGCTGGACACTGAGAATGTGAGAGCAGATCACATGCTTCTACTGCCCCCTAGTTGTGTTCACCAATATTACACCCTGCCTAGAAGCTCAGCACATTTGAAGCAGGCTCACTTGACCTGATAGCAAGCACGCGCTTCTGAGGGGCCCCATCTGCACCTACAAGCTCACCAGCATCATCTGGCCATACTACCATCAATGGAAAGTCTTCCCAAGGGAGGTAGACTCACCAGCTACACTTCACCCATGTGCCCCTAACTAAGCACTTCATTGAGCATCACACTCGTGATACAGAGTGTGTCTTTCTGCAAGCCCAAGCCACAAAGACTTCTCTGCTGCTCTCCAGCACTCATGCTCCTCGTCACTCACCAGGCTCAACACGACTGCAAATGCAATCCAACAGTTTAATATACTGTCTGCACCCTCCACAGTGGACACATGTTGGAAAATATGAATGATGAGATTCAAAAACTAACAAAGTCACAAAAGAGACAGACCCTTACTCAGAAAGGTCAATCCACCTTCACCTGGTGGCCGAAGAAGTACAAAAAATGTTCACGAGGCTCTCCAATATCGGCCTCAATGCACTAGCAGCATTAATCCTCCAATTCAGCACACAGGCAAATGCAGATTCTGAACGTTTTATCGTGTGTCTGGCGAACCAAGCCACTGACGCTTTTCACAGGTGCTCAGAAAGCACCAGCCTCACTCAAATAATCTCCATTTCCAAAAGGTTTCCAAGAACATGCTAGACAACAGAGTTGTGTAACAGCTGGCCAAAGTGATTTGCTACTTACCTCTCCATTTATGCCAGATCACAGTAAGGCCGAATCGTGCAATGACACCACACACCAATCATCTTAGTGAGCAAAAAAAGGCCACTTTAAGACAGGTTTGTAGCATCATTTCATCAAACATTACATTATGCATTGTAAAAAATCCCCAACCTCGCTAAAACCTTATATTTCTGCCATTCCCCCACCCCTAAAGCCCCCAACTTGATCAACATTGCATCAACAAAAAAGCCATACACTTCCACCTCTTTCCTTTCTTCCTCCACTCTCCGCCTTTTCCTTGCATTCCCCAATCTCTCTCAATCACACCTCAGCAAGCATCCCCAAGGCAACTCACCTCGTGTGGTTCAAAGTCCAAAATGTTAAACTTCCTCTCCCCTGTGCTCTCTCCTTCCCCCCAAGGGATGGATACACCCTCTCTAGACTCTCCACTCCCCAAAACTACTGCCTATGATAAAAAACTACAACCTGACTTACAGTGGCAAAATGTATGCACTGCCAAATACGTTCAATTTATAGATTAAATTACTGGGTGGGCAGTTGGGTCTCCCATTTCCCTGCCTCCCAACTGGTACTGGTTCCTTGGAGTGCCTACCTGTCTATGTCTGCCCTATATATACTTATAAACTTAACCCCGCCCCATCCCTCCCTCAACCTATCCTGTACATTGGCCTGTACCACTTTCCCAAAGTCCCCCAGGGGGAGGTTGGCTGTCGCCTTGCTCTCCCTGGGTCCCTACATCGTGCAATGACACCAAACATACCAATCCTCTTAGATAGCAAAAAGGGCCACTGTATTAAGACAGGTTTGCAGTATCATTTAGTCAAAAATTACATAATGCATTGTATAGAAAAAAAAACAACCTCACTAATACATTCCATTTCTGTCATTCCCCCACCCCAAAAACTCCCAACTTGATGAACATTGCATCAACAAAACAAACATACTATTGCACCTCTTTCCTTTCTTCAGCTCACCACCTTTTCCTTGCATTCCCCAATATCTCTCGATCACACTCCAACAAGCATCGCCAAGCGAACTCGCCTAGTGTGGTTCAAAGCCCCAAACGTTATTCTTCCCCTCCCCTGAGGGATGGATACGCCCGCTCCAGAATCTCCACCCCCAAAACTACCACTTTCCAGGAAAACCCTCTGGTATTTCCCTGTACTAACCACTCCATTTTGTCCTGTATACCTTAATTTTTTTCTGCCTTAGCAATGTATATTTTCTATTTTATAATGCTGTTTTTATTGAGCTTTTCATAACTTGGGGTTATGACATTACAATTTCCCCTAGGGGGAGTTTACAGAAAGGCTTGTTAACACAGTTTAGATAGTTTATAATACATTGTCAGATATACACTGCTGCAACTGTGAGCTGACAGTCCCGGTTGCTGCTCCTAGGAGGTCGGTGAGTGTGTCTACATGAATCTACCTTACACGTATGCAGTCTCCCCTATAAACTGAGGCAATGTACCCTGAACTAGGAAAAGGGGGAGAAACTGGCCAGGTTTGGGGACGGGAGTGTTCGGGGCTAGAGAAGGCATCAGCGGAGTACTGAAGCATAGTTGCAGCTGCGTCCTTACTTGTGGCAGGAGGGCGGTTGCAGGAGCTATTTGTGTGGGGATATCTCGAGTTTGGAGAGTGGGTGGTGCCGCAGCCAGCGGGAGACCATGGGAGAGATGACAGGGCATGGCCATGTCCAGGGTGGGCCGGGGGCGAGATCCAGCTGTGATTTCCTGGGGTTCTCATTGCTGGCAAGGGGGTGAGCTAGTGTTCTGAATGTGCTGTTGAAACTGGTCTAGGAGTGTTTCCCATGCCCCAGAGAGTGGGTGCTTGCGGAGAAGGCGGGCCTCCTCATAACGGAGACCCTCCCCCCCCTTCCACAGCTACACATTGCCCCATGCCATGCCACCTCCGGTTTAACAATCAAAGCAGGGGTTGGGCACACTATCAGTCAGCAGGGCTAGGCCCCAAAAACTGTGTACAAGAAAATGTGCCAATGCTGAAGGTCATTTAACCCTGACAAAGGCTTTGAATTTCGTGGGTGTGCAACTCAATTAACGAGGCCACATTTACTATTTTTAAGTTATTCAGAAAAAATTAACAAGTCAATTATGTACATCAAAATCATACACAGGGGACGGAAACACATTAGAAAACAAGTCTTTTGCAGGAACTTGCAACCCACAAAACATTTCATAATATAGGACATGTAACAAAAAACATGATACAATACTATTTCACCTGTGTGTAAACATATACCGATGTTTATATCCTGGTTCTGAATTGATCTGTCAGAAAAGTGCTAAACCAATTCCAACTATTTCATAGCTCATGCCTGGAGGGCCTATGTACCAGAAGCGGAAGAAACAAATTCAAGCAGTGGCACATAACAGAGATATTTTCTTTGCACTATTTACATCATTAACTCTGTAAGCCCAAGTTCACTTATTAACAACGCTCTGGATTCTGTTGGAAAACCGCAGTGCTTTATTTGTAAAATAATAGATGCAGGTGCTCAAAGCGCTGCTCAGACTCCCGCGGCTGGCGCTATAAAATGTCAGAGTACGAATAGCAAGGGTGTACAGTTCTAAATCCACCTAAGGCCTCTATAATTCACTGCCAATCACTCTCTGACACTTTATCTCACTCTTAAAGTTGTCTGCCTTCTCCCTTGGTGACAGATTTTCCGTGTTTCTTTTCCTCAGTCTGTTTGTTTTGTTTGTTTTACCCTCTGTTGGCCTCAGGAAATGTCTGATGTGCCGAAACAAGTGCTGGTCCCCAAAAATCAGTGCCAGTGCCCCCCACTGGCAACCACCTGCTCAAATTAAGCACTGGAAATCCGAGAGATGGAATGAGTTTGATTAATTGTAGAGTGTTTTGCTTCAGCAGTGGAGCGTTCATTGTTAAATGAGGTGGGTCCCTTGCTCACTGTGCCACTGAATTCAAGCTAGCCTGACTGATGAGGGGCGATGCCCCGAAACCAGTCCCAGGATGCTTTTTTCCGGTCCAGTGAGGACCTGGCTTGGCAGTTCGGGCTGGACTGTTCCCATGAGGCACAGGGTCAAGACTGATTTGCATATGGCTGGGTCTAAACTGGGGTGGCATGTGAGCAAAAGAACGATGGATTTAACTCAAATATATTGACTGGGGGTGAATGTTTGATTTGCTCTACATTCCGTCCATCATTTGTGTGTCTTTTGCTTTCCCGCCCTAAGAGCGCCGGATATGCCCAGACATGGATCCCGGGCTCACTGTGCCACTGGATTCAAGCTAGCCTGGCTGAAGAGGGGTGATGCCCCGAAACCGGTCCCAGGATGCTTGTTTCCGGTCCAGTGAGGACCTGGCTTGGCAGTTCGGGCTGGTCTGTTCCCATGAGGCATAGGGTCAAGACTAATTTGCATATGGCTGGGTCTAAACTGGGGTGGCATGGTGAGCAAAAGAACAATGGATTTAACCCAGATCTATTGACTGGGGGTGAAAGTTTGATTTGTTCTGATTCCGTCCATCATCTGTGTGTCTTTTATTTTATAAAGAAAGGCAATTGGAAAGTCAGCCAGCAAGAGATCGAGTTTTTTGCTACATAATTAAAGCTAAAATCAGTGATACTAAGATGAAACGGCCACCGTGTCAATTGCCTAATATGTAACACGACCTTGTCAAAAATTACGACTGGTCACAAAGTAACTGAAAATTAGAAGTCATAGCAAGACTGTCTTATGTGCGCAAAAGAAACTATACAAAAACTGAGAAAAGCAGGAGCCTCTTACTTGTCTGTTAGGCATCTGGGCTCATTTAGACCACACTAAGCGTAGGCTAGGGGAGAAAATTCTTTGTGTGGATTCCTCCTAAAACAAGATTAAAATCAATATGTATTTCGCTTGTAAGGCAGACGATGCAAGACGAGCAAGGCTGCTTTTACTTACAAATATTGATGCGCTTTCCTTCGTGCATTCTTTCAATAACTCTGCTCTCACTTGGGAGGAACCTCCTGTGTGGGACTCTGGCTCGTGTGTGTTTTTTGAATGTTCACACGCTCCACTTGTAAGTGGTCGACCTATGCGCTAAGAGAGGGTGGGTTGAGTCAACCAAGCTAACCTGAAGTCAAGCTACAAAGCATTATGGGACATGTAGTCTTTAATGAGTAGACATGTAGCAGTTGGGAGAAACTGCAGGTTTTTTAGATTCAATGAATTGTGGTATAGCATGAGGTGGAGTCATGAGAGCCTGTTACTATAGGTGAGAGGACACCCGACCAGGAACATACACCATTCGGATAATTCTGAGGAGAATCTACAAAAGCTGGGCCTGATCATCAGGGATTCATCATAAATTCAACTCGTTAAGTCAATCTAATACTGTATAATCGTAATATGAAATGGGCTTTTTTTTCCATAAGTAATCTATCCAAATCCCCACCTCTTGGGCCCGTTGTAACCACTGCCAAAGCTGTCCTTTTCATATCATTCTTGAAGTGGTGGTTGTCCAAATAATGATTCACAGGTGGTGCTGCTGTAACTTTTCACCTAATTGGGGACTTATGTTGTGTGATTCTCTGTCTCACCTCCTGATTGATCTTCCCAATGTATCATTTATTGCATGGGCAAATGATTGCATATATTAAATTTTTGGTTTTGCAGTTAGAAACATCAGTCAACGTCAGTACCTTCAGTGGTTTGACTGCAACATGCGCATGCACCCCACTTGTGGTGGCCTTCTATGGGATTCAGATTCCGAAACTGTCTCAAACTGCTTTTTAAAGAAGGCGGAGGTGTATAAGCTCGTACCACTTGGCTTCCTATGTTCCAATCTTTTTTCAGGGCAAATAAAGGTCTCTCAAATGATTCGTCCAAATTAGAAATCAAGCGCCAGTGCTGCAAAACTATTTAAAGAAAATTGTTAGTCTGTGTACAGAATGTCGTTACACACACCAACCTCTCTGATGTCTTTTCTTTTGCGTTTGGTCAACAATGCTTCTCGTGGGGTCCACCAAGCACTCTTCATGGAGTTCTTCAAAAGTTTCTTTGGGTAACCTCTTTCTTCTAGTCTACTCAGTAAATTGAGAGCATGGTGAAAATATTTCTCCTTTTCCGAACAATACCGTCGTATTCATAAATATTGCCCATAGGGAATATTGTCTTGGAGGCTGCGAGGATGGTGGTTCAAGTAATACAAAGCTTTGTTTCAGTCGGTAGGTTTGATGTGTAATGCGGTTTTTAGCTTCCCATTTTGCACTCTTACTTCAACATCCAAAAATGTTATAGTTTGACAATTATTGTTGAGTCTGATTTTGATATCATTTGACCTGTGGTTCAATCAATCAAAGAACTGGTTCAAGGAGTCTCCTAAACCTGTCCAAATACAAAAAATGTCATCGATATATCTCAATCATTTGTATATATTGGACAAAAGGGTTGTTCTCTTAGATGAATCGTTCCTCAAGCGGGGCCATGTAAAGTACTGCCATTTCTGGAGCAAAGGGACAACCCATGGCCGTCCCTTTCACTTGGACAAAAATTTCCTTGCCAAATTTGAAATCTTTTTTTCAGGGCAAACCGAGCTAACTCTATGATGAAGTCAATGGTAACTTGATGGGGCCTTGGTCTATTCTTCAGATAAAGCTCAATGGCTTCTAATCCTTCTTCTTGGGGTATCTGGGTGCAAAGCGACACCACATCCAATGTACCTAGTATCTGGTTGCTGGGATTGAAGTCCAGATCTTCAATTTTATTGATGAATCCAGTGGTGTCTCTCAGGTATGATGGAACTTGTTGCATGAAAGGCTTTAAAAAGACATCTACATATTTCGCAACAGGCTCTTATACTGAGTCGCAGCCTGAGAATATGGGACGTCCCAGTGGTGTCTTTGATTTTTGTGTAGTTTGGGAAGTACATAAAGCACAGGTACCCTGGGATTCTTTTTGCCTAAAAATTCACATTCTTTTGGTCCAATTAGGCCATTGTCCAAATCCAGTTTCAACATGGTGGCGACTTTCCCTTGTAGTTCTTTAGTTGGGTCTCCCTGAATCTTACAATAAAATTCCTGATTGCGCACTTGTCTGTCTCCATCTTTTTTGTAGTCCTTAGCAGACCAAATAATGATAGTGGCTCCTCTGTCTGCTTGTTTGATCACTATTGACTTATCTTTTTGTAGTTCAACCAGCGTTGCTCTCTGGCCTTTTGAGAAATCGTGTTTGACAAACTCTTTCTTGTTTTCAAGCTGGTTTAAGGCAGATAAAACTGTTTGTTTAAAAATTAGCACTTCTCTCGGAACAGTGTTGGGTGGAAGGCAAAAAGTGGATTTATTTCTTAAGCCTGAGGCTTCCTGGCTCTGAGGTGAATCATGCTCTAAGAAAAAAGCTTTGAGTCTTATCTTTCTGCAGAATTCCAACATTTCAGTTTTAAGACGCACAAAATTGGTGTGTTCTGTAGGAACGAAAGAAAGCCCCTTGACAAAAAGTTTTCTTCTGCTTCAGAAAGGGGTCTTTTAGAGAGAATGAAAATGGGAGATACTACTGATTTTTGTAGTACTGTTATCAAGTTGTCATTTCGCATGGTTGATTGGAATATCTATTCCTCCCTCTGCCTCTTTGGCGGCCTCTTACTAAAAAGTCCTGTTGGGTCCTTGCTTGTGGGCTCTGATTGGAAGGATTTTCACCGGCATCTGATTCGCCTGTGGAGGAAGACAATGTATCTGAAAAAGAGATGAACTGGCGTCTTGACCGTGCTTGATACTCGCGTAAGTGTCTACTAAACTCAGGACACGTGTAGAAATCACTTTTGAGGTAGGGATATACAACGTCTAAATAAAATGATTTTCAGTCTCTTTTAAACGTAGTATTGTTTTGATTGGTGGTGAAATCTCTGAATTCGGCGATTTCTTTTTCTAATTTTTCTAGTAATGTTTTGGCTTCTGAGAGCGAATGATTGCTCCTGAGTTCCTGCTCTAATGCCAACATTTCATCAAGTTGTTTTTTTGAGAGTCTTTGCGCTCTCTCAATTGTGAGCACCATCAGATCGCTGCTGCATTTCATTCCTATGCAACTGTAGCCTTTCCTGTATTCAGGGTCCTCGATGAAGATGACTGGGATGTTCTTAATCTGGAGCCGCCAAGGGATAGTACCAGCCTTCAAGTGTTCTAGAAGGAAATGTCCATGTAGACCAGTGCAGATTTATTTCTTTTTGAATCGGAGCAGTTTGTCAGATTTATTTTGTTGTGTGGCTATAGAACGTAATGTGAGCAAGGTAAACATTGAAGGTGCACTAGTTAGTCTTTGTATGTGGTCCTCCGTGTATGAGAAGGTGTCTTGTTCAGACACTGTTTGGAGAAAAACTGATGGTAGGTAACCTGGAGGACCCTCCTCGGCTTGTGGCAACTATGAACAATTCTAACTATTAATGAGCACCTGATTACCCTCGTACTCTTGCGAGTGTGCACTCGCTAACTGGGTTTAACAAACAAAGACCGGGTTGGCCCCGTATCAGTCAGCAAGGCTAGGCCCCAAAAATTGTGTACAAGAAAAAGGGCCAATGCTGACGATCATTCAACCCTGACAAAGGCTTTGGTGGCAAGAATGCTGCCTTCCATTGCAGGGTCAGGGTTCGCTTTGCCAATAGGGGGGCCATGCCAGCGAAGCACATCATTGCCCTATGGCGTCTTCTGCATTTGAATATGCCCAGGGCGCAAGCCTCTCATGAGTACATGCTGGTTCGTCCCCTGACTTCCTCCAGGGCCCGTGTACTGAAAGCCAATAGGTGGAGAGGGACTGACACAACCATACATGTGTTGTAGACTGGCTGTGGCCGATAGGCAGTAGGGGCTTTGCAGGTGCACATTTGGAAAATAGCAATTGAGTTGTTCCAGGGTTAAATAGGCCCGGTGGAGGATAGAGAATTGATTGTTTTTGAAAATGTGGGAACTCCAGAGTCCGCTCCAATTCCTTCTTGTGTAGTGCCCTACCAATGTCGTCCTCCAAGGTGTCGCTTAGGGTCGTCAAACCCAGTGTGCTCTCAGATCGTTTTGTAAATCCATGTGATCAGGTGGTGCCCCTCTTCCATGTAAAGTAGGGTGCGCAGGATTTGATGGATTTGGGGTTCCTCTTACTGTGCAGACCAGAGGATCCGGCTTATGCTGCATACCATGCCAGCTCCTTGGATGTGCAGCTGAATAGGTGCCCAGGAGCTGTGGGAGGCCAGGCAGGGGGAGCACTGGGGCATATGGTGGGGTATAGAAATGAACCCTGGGCATGCACTTCTGGGCTACCGTTGTCTGTAGAGACCATGTGGATGAAAGTAGAAAGCCTTTGATCATGGGTGGCGCGAGGGGACCGGTCTCCTGGCACATCTTGGCAAGTTTCGCCATGTTAATGTTAATTGGAGCTTCTAAAGCGCATATCACCAACTGGTCTCTAAGCGCTGTGAGAGAAGGCACCTTAGCAACTCTACTGGGTAGTGCGCCCTAACTAGGCCAAGGTTGTGCCCCAGGCTTCTGTGAAAAGGATAGTTTTTAATTTCTTCCTGAAAGGGAGAAGGGCTGGTTCTTTACGGAGGCCTTCCGGCAACTTATTCCAGAGCTGGGGGATCAATGTGGAGAAAGCTCTGCCCCCTTGGAGGAGCTCAGAAAGCGAGCGCAGGACAGTAACCCAGCATCTGAAGACCGGAGGGAGCGCCCTGGTACGTAGGTTACCAAGCGTTCTTTAATATATGCTGGGGCCTGTCCATGGATTGCTTTATGGGCTATACATAGCCCCTTGAATCTGGTTCTCTGCTTCACTGGGAGCCAATGTAGCTGCTGTAGTAACGCGGTAGCATGGGCCCTCCTATGGAGCCTGAAAATCAGTCTGGCAGCGTCGTTCATGACTACCTGGAGTTTTGTTAGCTGCTTCTCCGGAAGGCCAACATACAGTGAATTCCCGTAGTCTAAACGAGAGATAATCAATGCAGTCACTGCCATGCGGAGTGCTGTGAATGACAGGAGAGGGGCAAGTTTTCGTAGCAGTCTTAGCAGCCCCACGCATGTTCCCACTACGGCAGAAACTTGGTGGGACATGGAGAGTTTGGCGTCTAATTTTATTCCCAGACTCTTTACAACTGGGGCTGGCTTTGGAGTGGGGCCCAGCTCTTGAGGCCAGAAACGGTCGCTCCAGGGGTTAGTATCTGTGGTGACAGCCAAAACCTCAGTTTTATCGGGATTAATTTTAAGGGAGTTAGCTGTCATCCAGTTTACTGTGAACTTCAGGATGTTCTGTATACGAACATGGGCCGTGGGGGAGTTAGCAATCTGGATGATGATTTGGGTGTCATCTGCATAGTTAAAGACTTGGCACTCCATACCAGATAGAGCCGCCACCAGGGGGTAGAGATAGGCGTTGAAAAGAAGGGGAGACAGTGCCGATCCCTGAGGGACGCCACACGTCAACCCACCAGAATCAGAAACCTGGTCAGCAAGTTGGATCCTTTGCGATCAGTCTGATGCCAACCAACGCAAGACCCACTTCAACTGAGCTGCTAAGTGGTATGCCTCGAAAGACGGGGTGCCTAGGCCTCCTCCTCCAACCGGCGGCTGCATCCTTTTCAGTGCAATGCGGGGAGAATCTAGTTCTTAGAAAAAAGAATGAGGGGGGACAATGGGGAGATGTGTAAAGTAGTATAGGAGCTGAGGGCAGGATGACCATTTTCGAAAAGGCTATCCTCCCTGTAACAACCAATGCGAGGTATTTCCAGAACCTTATTCTGGGTTTTAGGGACGACAGGGCTTTTCTCAGGTTGCCGTCAAACAGACCGGCAAGTGGTAAAGATGTACTCCAAGGTATAGGACTGCATCGCTCCACCAGTCGAGCGGAGTACCACCCAGCTGCACCTCTTGTGGGGGGGGGGGACTCCGAAGCGTTGTGGGTATACACATGATTTAGCCCAGTTGACACGGATCCCCACGGCATTTCAGAAGGAGTCTAGCCTGGTGTGTGTGGATGTGAGATCAGAGCGAGTGTCCCGAAGGCATAAAAGTAAATCGTCCGCATACAAGGACACTGCGTGTGTCCCGTCATTCAGTGGGATACACCAATCCCTCCCCTCCGCACAGAGGCAGATGATATGGGGTTACATTGCTATCGCGAAAAGTAAAGGAGACAGAGGGCAGCCCTGCCTTGTTCCTCTGCCCACCGAGAATGGCGCAGAGATGAGCCTTCCCAGGCAGATCCGTGAGGTGGGTTTTGTGTACAGCAGATTTGTGTACACTAGAAGGCGCTTGCCCACCCCCATTTGGGACAGCACCTGGAAGAGGTAGTCCCATGTAAGGTTATCAAATACTTTTTCAAGGTCCCGAATCAGGCAGTGTGCTTAAGGGAACTGTTTCGGGGCTTAGTCCTGCACATAGAAGAGACATCTGATGTTGTGAGATGTGCTGAGATCAGTGATTAAGCCATTTTGGTCGGGGTGAATGATGCTCTGTATATCTTTAATGGGACTTTTCTGTCCTCCACAATTTTTCCAAAATGTCCCTCAATTCAAGCATAAACTAAGCTTGCCCATATTTTGATAAGTGTACACCATCTGACCGAAAAAGGTAATCCTCTTTCTTCTTTATGTTTTTATGAGGCAACACTTCTATTCCAACAGTTATACAAAAAACCTACATGGCCCTATTTGATTTTATTCTAGCTTTATCCATACCTGCATGTTTTTTGTCCCTCTCCTGGGAAGGAATTAGGTCCATACAATGCAAGTACCAACCCATTGCCATTTAATTACTTTTAAGTCCTCTTTTATTTGTTTAATCAATGTTAAGCCAGATATTTGCACCAAATCATTTCCCCTAAATGAATGACCAACATACCCTGGCTCCCTCTGCTGGAAAAAAAAGTTCAGCTAAAACTGGCAGTACACTGCCCCAACGCATTCCGCTTTTTCCCCACCATACCACCTAATGTTTGCTACAAGGAAGTCCAAGGGATAAACTATATATCTGTTGGTCTGCATACTTCTCTGCCCATCTTACAAATGAATGTCCCACAATCATGTAATCATCTTAACTGAATGGGGGCCTTGCACACAACTTAAAGAAAAATGAAAATCAGAGAAAAATGCCTTCATACATAATAAAATTCTCCTTTCCTCAGGTATCTTTCGCAGCATTTTAATTTCCATCTTCCAGTCCTTTTGATTTTTGCCCATGACCAGCCCAATCTTGCAGCTTCAGTTGCTGCCCTAATGTGAAATGAGTGTGTTCCATATTTCTCACTTGTTTCAATGCCATTCGTAATACTGCTAGTAATTTGGATATTGTAACTTTCACTTTAATCTTATGACAAAATATCTCTTTATTAAAGAGGCAAAATATGTTTTGGAAGCTTACCATTCTTCAACTGGACATAAATCTACTACACCACTCTTGTGCAGCCAAACCCATTTTCTCTACGCACTTGATCAGTGATTGACACTCTCAACCAAATTCTCAATCTATTTTTTCCCAAAAATATATCACTACTCTTTATATCACTGTGTCCATCCATAACATGCATAACCTGAAAAAGTATTTCAAATTCGTTATAACAGCAAAATTGCAACAGATTAAAAACTTTTCCAAGAATTCAGTTGTCACAGGCTCCCTTAATGGTGTTCATCTACTTTGCTCTCTACTGAAACCTTTCAAAACTTTTCTCACTAAGTAACCTTCTACTGGGACATAACCCTACCATAGTTTTCCATAGAAGGCTATTCTTGCCATTTTGCCTCCTATAGTGGTGTGTGACAAACCTTTTTCAATCAAAAACATCCCAAACTTTAAAGTTGTTTTTTCATTTTCAACCTTGTCATTGTTTCTCAAAATCCCTGTATTACCATTCTTGCTGATAACTTCTTCTTGTTGATTGTGCTATAGATTTCTCTACTAACTCCACTATTCTCATTCCACACATACACAAACACTCTGCAGCAGTTCTGTCTTGTTGCTGTCTGTGCCTGAAGCCAACCTGCAAAACCTCTGCCACTTAAAACGAGATAAAGCGTCTGCTGTATTATTCTTCGCTCCTGGCATGGGTCTTGCTTTAACCCCTTCGCTGCGTTCGTCGGCCAACGGCCGTCGCGAGCACTACCTCAGTAGTGCTGCGCACGTCCGTTGGCCGACGCGGTCCCGCCCACTCCTTTGAAGTGCCGCACCGCGGTGGAATGTTCGCCGTGGTAAAGGGGTTAAAGATAATATTAAGGTGTAAACACCTTAGCATAAATGTATGTAAAAGTCACAAAACTCTCAAATCTCTAGCTTTCTGTTTATTCACAAACTGTACAACTGTCATGTTATCAACAATGAACATAACTCCTATTTTTAAGTTCCTCCCCCATAAATACAATGCCACAACTAAAGGGAAGAGCTCCAAAAAAGCTATACTGGGTTGTTGTTGTGGCAAACTCTCAGCACATCTACTACTCTCCCAGAAAATAATGCCAAAACTCTTTGCTCCTGCAGCATCAGAATAAATCTGCAATTTCTAGAAAATACAAAGAAACTCCATTAAAGTTCTCAAAAAGTTATCCAAATGCATAGGTCTGCTCTCCCTGATGCTGAAATTCATATTCTGTGATGTGGTAGCGATGCTCCAGACATTGCCATACATAATCTTCTACAAAATGTTCTCCCTGCCCTAACTGTTCTGCACGCAAAATTTAAATAGCTCAATAATCTCTGTACTTTTCTCAATTCCAGTTATCTTTCTCCAATTACCACCTCTAAGAATGTTTTTAATTCCTGTACCTTACCTGCAGGAAGTCTTGCCACCATCTGAATAGCATCTATTTCTATGCCTGAAAATGTACTCCTAGTGCTAGGACTTTCCATCTTTTCAGGGGCTAATGGTACACCCACTTCTCCAGCTACAAGTCGAAAACTTTGTAAAGCTTTGAAACATTGCCCTGTGTTCCTTTTTCCCACAAAGAGGACATCATCAAGATAATGGCATACCAATTTGTGCCCACTCTTTCGTGTGAAGAGCCATTGCAAAAATGTGCTAAATGTTTTGAATAATGCACAGGATATAGAACATCCCACTGGCAACACATTATCTCCATATGTTGTTCCCCAAAATTGCATTCCCAACAGAGCAAAATCAGCAGGATGTACTGGTAAAGCCTGAATGCTGATTGTATGTCACTTTTTGCCAATTCTACCTCAACTCCTCCAGTCCTGACGAATTTCATGGAATCATCTACTGATGCATAAGTGACGCTAGAATCTGTCGGGAAAATGAAATAATTGATGGGCTGCCCTTCTGGCCATGACAAATGATCTATTAATCAATACTCCCCTGTTATATTTTTGGTAATGGATAAGAGCTCCTGATATGTGTATGCAATGCAACACAATTGTGTTTTATAGAAGACCCTCACTCACCAACCTGGTTGGTGACATGCTTCATCATCGGGTCCCACCCAAGGTACCGAGTGTACCTTGGGTGTGCTGCAACGCCTGGATACAGCGGAGCTGGTTGTGTGCCGTGAGTGTGCAGTGAAAGTGAGATGAATGTGGTTTAAAAAGCTGTCCGTAGGGTCCCGTTTAAATAACAAGAGGACTATTTTAATGTATGGGCCCCCGGCAGTGGTTAAAAAACGAGAGGTGGATATCTGTGGAGTTAACTAGGCTCCAATATCCTGGTCAACATGTTTCAGCCAGTCTCTCTGTACTAGGCTGGCTTTCTTCAGGACCTTATGTGAGTGAAAATTTAAAATGGTGGTCTAAAACTAAATCTGTAAGAGACCATCTATGTGGTGCACTCGCTAAGGTGCATTATGTGGTAGAGGATGATTTCCTCTCGCGACGCATACTCAGCAATTGTCCGTCGGAGTTCCGATGCGGCCAGACTAGGTACGGAGACGGGCCTTTGATCTTGAAGAAAGTGTGACAATAGATCGGGGCCCCCCCCCCTCAGAACTCATGGGGCATTTCTCAGACAATTGCTGAGTATGCGTCGCGAGAGGAAATGTTTGTAGGTAGCCGCAGCCTTCTAGCCAGCTCCCATTTCTCCTCTTTGGGCCCTTCTTTTGCTTGAATATCCCCATGGAGCAATTTGAATACATCTACAAACTCATGTTTCCAAATCGTATTCTTTGTTTTATACAATAAATGTGATCCAAAAGGCTAGGCAATACCCATATATGGTAACCTTTTACTGTGCAGAGACTCTTCTTTGTCTTTATTCTCACCAGTGCCTTCTTTTTTGTCTGAATTTGCTATTTTTTCACTTTGTATTTCCTTATCGCACAGTAATCTTTTCCCTTTCAGGTTCATATCTATTTTTTGCTGTTCTACCTTGGTGACGTCCTTTTTCTGTTCCCCCCACACCACAATCTTTCACCAGAATTTCGTCTCCTACCTCAATTGACCGGTTTGTAATCATAGTCGTCTTACCTCGTCCTTCCCAAATGGATCACCAGTATTCTCTGCCTATTCAAATGTGTGCTTGGTCCGCTCCAGACTTCTGCAATACACCAATAACACTTTTCAGTCCCATTAACTCCTGTTCCCTTATTTCACCAATACTTGTTCCATGCACACTGCTATCACATTCCCAATCTCTCAGCTCACCCGCTTTTAAGTAATCTCTGTCTTCTTCGTAATCTAATTCTAACACATCCTCCCTTTTTCCCATTCCTTCACCTCTCCACCCAGGCCTTTTGCCATCCCCAACTCCCCCATCATTCATTCTCCATTGTGAAGTAGATATACATTTGATAAGGTCCCAAGCTGAAGGAAAATCTATTGGTGACCTTCCTTTTTCTTCAGGCCAACGTCCTAGAGCCACTTGTTGCTCTGTTGGCATGAGCAACCTGCCATCACTCACTGCCATCAGCATTGCCTGACTTGAAACCACCAGGCCACTCTGACCTGAAGGTATACCAGTACCAGTGACTCCATAAGCCGCTCCAGCTCTTTGCTCTTGTATGTTATACACTTCTTGTTCTTTGTTTGTCCTCACTGTCCTTACTCTGTAATTTGGCGATGCAGCGCTCCCAACGAAATTCGTTTTATTTATTTAAATGTTCACTTACCTGTATTCGGCCTTAATCCGTAGTTTACTACCCCCCACCCTGCCCCTCCCCCGCCCCACGTCACCGCCCGACCGGCACTCCTACCACGGACCGTGCCTGCCCATGGGGAGTCTAGCTGTCGCCCTGCTCCCCCTGGTTCCCTACATTCCCAGACATGACCCCGCGGGACATACGAAGCCAGAATGTGAGGCAACAGCATCACCTACCTATCTATCGAGGAATCAAGGTTCGACATTGCCACAAGTCAACGGAAACCGTGAGGAGGACAGCACCCCTATTTGTTGAGACCTATCCCTCAGCCATTCCAATGATACAGGGACTGTGAACAGTAAAGAGAACAATGTTTTCTTTTTCTCTTTCTCTTCTTTCTTTCGTCCCCTTCCACAGGTTGAAGCAATTTTTAATTTTCTGTGATGTTTTGTTGGCGTCTAAATGTAAGGAGGAATGTATTGTCGTTAATGGATGTGGCCTGACTCACCGCAACTACGCCTCACTTGGTAATGCCCAAGCATGAGGTCATCAGATTTATACATAAAGAATATGTGCGCCCACAACTCAGTGCATGACACAAATGTATCACAGACAGTGTGTATGTGTTGTCATTACTGTGAGAAGACTGCTGAAGGCTGGACCTGGGCACAGTGGTGGCTCCTCCGCAAAGGCGGAGGAGCGTCGCCCCACTGCTTGAATTGCAAGCTGAATATAAAACAGAAAATGATAATAACATTCGTTATTATCATTTTATTTTCTGTATTCACCTTGCAGCTGAAGCCTGGTGGGTGGGGCTGGGCTCCCCACGTCACAGGGAGAGGAATGGTGGCAGCACCTAAAGTTTGCATGAAAGCGTCATGCACACTCTGCATGTTCTCCAGGCAGGCTGTATAACAGCCTGGCTGGAGAACATGCACAGCCTGCCAGCCCCTGCCTGAGCGCCGAACCACGGCGCTCAGACCAATCACAACACTGCTGTAAGGCAGCATTGTCATTGGTCAGGGGATTCTGGGAGACTGTGTGCTTCCTGTGGAAGGAGGACGGAGGAAGAAGAGGTGGCGGTCGGCGGTATAGGTAAGTGCTTTTTTGAAATTTCCCCCCATTTGCCCCCCCCCCACGCCTCACGACCCCTGTTTGGTTGCAGCCGCTAGTGAATATATTGTGTCTTGTGCTCGATTGCTCAGACAAATATATGGTCTTGTCTTACGTCCCATAACTTTTAAAGTTCACCAGCCGCCACTGCCTGGGCAACACGAAAGACTATCTTCCTGTCAGCAGCCATAAAAATAATAGAAAGACTATCTGGAAGTTCTTCTAAAGTCCTGAGCCATAAAAATGTACAACCAGCACCTTATTTGGACCTCAGCCACAGGCAAAAAATGCTAAAAGTGCTGTTTAAGGATAATATTGTTATGATTAACATCCTCTATAAATTTGCCAATATTTATCTGTGTCATATACAAACTCCATGCAACCAAATTGAAAGCACTTTAAATGCATAGTGAAGCAATAAGATAGTGACTGTGACAGCACTGTAAGAGCATTTGTCATTAATGTTTACAAGGGTTCAGGGGTGTAGCTTCAGGGGGGTGTTTGAGGTGTTACACCCCCCCCCCCCAATAAATGTATTCTGTAGTAAATAGTTGAGCATGGGTGCTTTAAGTCGGGTATGGTGAGGTGTTAGTCAGATTTAACTTGGGATTTTTACATACACTTGCAAAAGAAAACGCACACACACTCTTGTCTCTGTTTTAAAGGACTTAAAAAATGGTTATTTTACAAAATAGTGAGTTTTAGGTACACCCCACAATCTGCACTCCTCTCCCTTCCGACTGCTCCTTAAGGACCCTGTAGTAATCCACACAGCTTCAATTTCAGTTTCTTGATGAAGTTTATTGAAGAGTAGAAATAACGTCTACAACCTCCAGCATTACAAGGAATACTGGTCAATATTGGAATCCTAGCTGTGATGCTGTTCTACCGCATCACAGCTACATCATAGGATTCCAGCTACCACATATCTCCCCCCAATATTATCCTAAAGAAGATAAAAATGTTAACTTGCAGAGAATAACGATACACAAAAATGGTACATTAATACCAAATAAAGCAATAAACTAACAACATAATAATAATATACATTCTAAGAATAAGATGCATTACAATATCATTATACACTACTGGAATGGGATATTTTACACAAATCCCCAAAGCTCCATTTCTTACCATCGTCCAGTTGAGCCACTGATCCCATGACTAGAATGACTTTATGGGGCTGTGAAAACTTACTCTCACCCTTCTTCACAAAACCAGTTTTCCTCACAACTACCCAATCGCCCTTATCAATGTTCAACTTCTTAACATGTTTCCTACTGTCAAAGTGAATTTTATTACACCACTGACAATCAGAAACCCTTGACCTCATTTCTTCTCTATCAACCCACACTTGATTCTTCTCATGGAGCCACCTAGAAGACTCCTTAGTACCAGGCTCTCTTCCCCTCAATGCTATAAAAGGAGAAACCCCCGTCACAGAATGAGGTGTGATTCTGTGAGCCCACATCATCTTCCGTAACTCCTCTTTCCATGATAAACCATTTGCAAGAGAAAGCTGAATACACTCCATCACAATACGATTTACCCTCTCAACAAGTCCATTTGCCTGTGGACGAAACAAGGCCAACTTGTCATGTCTGATTCCAAGTCTAGCAAGAATATTTCCCATTTCAGAAGAAACCAACTGAACACCGTTATCAGTCACCAAAACTCTAGGTACACCCCTTCAAGAAATACTTCCTCAAGAAATTTTATCACACTAGCAGTAGTAACTTGACCCATGGATTTGCATGTAAACCATTTACTATGGTAGTCCACCAACACAACTAAAAAACGATTACTGGTACCCAATTTGTTAATCGGACCTAACACATCCAATGCCACTTTATCCCATGGCCTCATAGGCAAATCTACACATCTCAAAGGAGGTTCTCTGACTACTTTCACCTTGTCACTATTACTGCATGCATGACAATTTCTCACTAAATCTTCTACATTCCTATCCATTTCCGGCCACCAAAAACACTGTCTCAATCTTCTCTTTGTTAAACTCCTTCTCAAATGTCCCTCATGGACAATTCTTAACAATCTCGATCTCAACAAACTAGGGGGAACTATACGACTCCTCCTTAAAATCTTATCACCTTGCACACTAAGCTCATCTTTCACTGTCAAAAATTGCTTTGCCACTTCCTCACAACCATCAAAATCCTTCCAACAACTCATAATGAGCTCCATCAACACCTTATACTCCTTATCATTTTATACTGCTTCTTTCCATTCTTCCTGTCCAACTGCAAACTCATCATCCACATTAACCACTTGGTCCTCCATAATTTCCATACACGAATCATCGTCCACAGGCATCCTAGAAAGACAATCCGCAATAACATTTTTATTACCACGAACGTACTCCACAACAAAATTGTAATCTAATACAGATAAAAGCCACCTTGAAATACGAGGAGTTACGCCTCCATCTAGACCACGACCACCTTTAAAAATATGTACAAGTGGCTTGTGATCAGTCTTCACAACAAAAGGCAAACCCCAAAAGTAATACCTAAAATGTGCCATCCCCCAACAACAAGCTAATGCCTCTTTTTCTATGGTTGAATAAGATCTTTCCGCTCCTTGTAATCTGCATGAAGCAAAACCAATAATTCTCTCACCTTCTTCAGACATCTGCATTAGAACTGCCCCAAGTCCAACATTACTTGCGTCAGTGATCAACATGGATTTTCTATTAGGTTCAAAATGTCCCAAAGATGGAGCACAGGAAAGAATTTTTTTAGATTAACAAATGCATCTTCACACATAGAATCCCATTCAAATACACTTCCTTTTTAAGAAGAAGTCTCATGGGTTCTACAAAATCTGCAAAATTTGGTACAAATTTAGAACAATATTCAGCAAGTCCTAAGAATGATTTTAACTGTTCTTTGTTAATTGGACAGGGAGCATCTCTTATAGCCTTTACAATGCTACTTTTTGGTCTAATACCACTAGCAGATCTCTGATGACCTAAATAATTGACTTGTCTTAGTCTTAATTGACATTTTTCCTTTTTGATAGTCAAACCATGCTTAGCAATTCTTTGCAAAACTTCTTCCATTAATCCATCATGTTCTTCAAATGACCTCCCCACAACCATTATATCGTCCTGAAAGCATAACACCCTTCCCATTCCTTTAAAAATGTTTTGCATGATTCGTTGAAAACGGCAGAGGCAGACGCCAAACCAAACGGCATCCTACAATATCGAAATGCCCCTAAAGGTGTTACGAAAGATGTCAAAGGACGTGAATCAGGGTGTAGGTTTACCTGATGGTAAGCTGATGACATGTCCAGAACACTGAAGACACTGCCTCCCCCATCATGCTTAACATTTCTCCAATATTTGGTAAAGGTTGTCTATCTACCCATATATTTTTATTTAAATCTCTCAAATCTATACATAAACGAATTTTGTTACCATCCTTAGGAGCAACGACAATCGGAGATAACCATTCAGATGACTCTATAGGTTCAATGACATTGGCCTTTAACAACTTATCTAATTCACCTTGAAGTGGTTCCCTCATCATATATGGTATTGTCCTAACCTTATGTACAATAGGCTTCGCATTTTACTTAAGAATTATTCGGTGAGAAAATCCTTTTAACACACCTAAATCATCAGTAAAAACATGAGAATACTTTTTCATAAATACTTTTGCCCACTCATCCTCCATGTCAACTTTAGATGATATATTCCCAATTACTGACTCAACAACCATAACCGGTTCTGCAGCATTTGGATTAAGTATAATGTTCAAGTCCTTCTGATGTCGCCAACCCAAAAGATCGGATCCTTCATGTGTGATATAAACTCTTCCATGAACACCATTCTTATTGAAGACAATGTTCATCCATTGCATTCCCAAAATGTTAATTTTTGTTCCGCCATATCCAACTGCCTTCACATCTGCTTGTAACAAATTGTTGATCTGTCCACCCAAGTTCTTTTCGAAAGTCTCTTTAGAAATTAAAGTAAATAAGCTACCAGAATCAGCCAATAATTTTACCGTTCCTTTATCTAAAGTGATTTCACAATGAGGTTTTTCCAGTTTCTCTGTACTTTCTTTCTTGAAATTTAAATCATTCTCATGTAAAGTCATAACTGAGTCAAGATTGAACTTTTCCACAGATTCAACAACTTGAGATGAAACCAATTCCGCACCTTCTACAGACAAGAATAACTCCTCACGATCCTCAGTTTTATCTTCAACTTCCTTGACGCTGGTAATTTGCACACTCCCTTTCGATCTACAAGCTTTTGCCAAATGTCCCTTTTTTCCTCACAACCTGCATGTAGAATTCCTTGCTCCACATGCAAAACTAGAACTTACATGCCCTGGACACCCACATCTATAACAAATTATGGGTCGTCTCTCTCCAACTTTTACAGGCACATAATCACTGTTTCTATTAACTGGCTTCTTAACAATTTCTCTTTTGACCTCTTTTACTTCAGCAGGTACTTCTTTTCCCATAGTTATTACCGCACTTGCACTCGGATTCTTTCCTTTGTCAATTTCTTTCATCCATACAGCAGTGTTTTCCATACTACGAGCAATCTGAATAGCTTCCTCTAAAGTAGGATCCTTCGAGAGTAACTTTTCTTTCACCTTTTTATTATTTGTACATCTCACAATTTGTTCCCTTATCAAAGAGTCAAATAGACCCTGAAATTCACATGTAACTGCTAAGCCACGCAAAGAAGCCACATATGTCATTATATCCTCATCTTGGTTCTGTACTCTACAAAAAAATGTATGTCTTTCAAAAACGACGTTCACTTTAGGAGTAAAATGTTTCTCTAACATCTGTAAAGACATATCATAGAGATTCATTGGTTGACCATTTCCCATGCCTAACGATATTTCAGGCAAATCATCATATATTCTCCTCCCTTCTACTCCAAGATGATGTAAAAGTATGGCTTGTTTCCTTAAGGGACCATATTTGTCTCCTCCAATTGCTAAGAGATAAGTAAAAAAAATATTTTTCCATCGCATCCAGGGAATAGATGGTTCCCCTGGAACTGGTAAAAAATTTGGAGGTGCAGACATACTTTGTTCTGTCATACCTGCAATAATGTTTATTTAACAAACTAAAACAAGAGAATAATATAACAATTTAATACAATAAGCTGAAATAAAAATCCAAAATAATTAATTAAAATAACTGATTAAAATAACCAATTCAAAAAATTAATTAAAATAACCAATTAAAATAATTAATTAAAACAATTAACTAAAATAACCAACTAAAATAAATCAGGAATTCAGCTCAAGCCTCTTGTTTGTTTCAATGCAGGAGATGTGTGTCCCTTTTTCCTTTTCAATAAGGGAAAGAAATTTAAGAGTCCCTCTTCAATTTCCTTAACTCCTTAATTCCTTGGTCCTTCAACAGTTTCCTTAATCTTGTAATATAGTGGTCACGATGAAGCTCCCCTCGATGAAGCTCCCCTCTCTGGCCTTCGCTCTAGCTTTGATGCTTATTCCAGTACCAAGCAGAAGAAACGAGAGCATCCAGTTGGGAGAAATCTTCACATATACGGTAAAGCAGCGCTCCTTCACTCGGCAGAAAAAACAAACTTGTATCGACAAGCGCGGTACTCGCGTTTCACCACTGGATGGCGAACGGTGCGAGGAAAAGACACTCGCGTGAGTTGTTTAAACATGGCGCTCGCGCTTAATGCTTAACGCGTTAATGTATAGGGCAAGCAAGGAATCCTTTTCTTTTCAAAATACAAGGCCAATTAAGAAATCAAAGTTATAAGAACGCTGGCACCATGTAACTCACAGTTTACTGCAGTTCTTTTCCCAAAAAACGATACGAAAATTCTTCAATAGCGCTAATTAATTAATTAACGGCGTACCAGAGGTGAAGGTTGCAGTGTCTCCCGCCCTCTGCGCAGGACCACTCGTCGCCAAAATTTGTAGTAATCCACACAGCTTCAATTTCAGTTTCTTGATGAAGTTTATTGAAGAGTAGAAATAACGTCTACAACCTCCAGCATTACAAGGAATACTGGTCAATATTGGAATCCTAGCTGTGATGCTGTTCTACTGCATCACAGCTACATCATAGGATTCCAGCTACCACAGACCCCTCTTGCCCTGCTTCTTGTATAATGTATTTTAACATTATATGTCAGCGTGACTGTTGGGAAATTTGAAGCTCACCCCTCCCTCCCTATCTTACTGACCAAGCCACGCCCCTGCAACGGTTATTATGTGACAGAAATGCTGGTAAGTATATGTAATACAGAAAACGTGGAATCTTTTCACAGTGGTGGTAAGGTTCAGTAGGGGCATGAGTAAATAAATTAATAATTAACATAAATAAGAAAATGACTAGAGATTCAACAAGGCAAGGCTCTGCCCTCTCAATTTAAAACAATGAAACATTACATCATGAAATGGAGAATCAATCGTATGTGCCCTGGGACATACTCAGTAACAAGGGAAGAGTAAAGCGAAAGGCTCCACCCACCTGGGTGTCAGAGAACTGTACATGGCAATTGAAAACAAAAAGTCAATCATACATTGACCGTCAGTCGCAATTGAAGCTATTATATGGGTACAGCTAATGTTAAAGTAGGGCTGAATGTACATAATATCCAGGGGAACAAGGAATCAGTAAACCCATAAGATGTATAATTAATATCAGAGTGCTGGGTGCTCTAGGTCAATAAGAGCTTCCACCCAGATAACTTTGCATTCTCGGTCCGCTGCATCTCAAACAGAAACTGAATCGAAGAATTAACTGCATCACATTCAGAACAAAAACATTATTTTGAACACATCACAAATTGAAGAAACTTGCATTAGAGAGGGGAGCATAAGTAACAGTGACAAACAAGAGGCATGAGATTATGCAGTCAGATAGATAAGCAGATGCACAGCACCAGGGGCAAAGAATAGATGCCATGAAGACATTATGGACGCGTAAAAATGGGATGTAATTAGCATGAGTGTACTAATAAACGAGACAGAATGCATGATAGGGTGCAGCCGAATGAAGTTATTCATCAAGGAGTTAATCCTTTAGAAGTAATTGGATGCTGGGAAGTTAAGGGGCATTTCTGATGTGAAGAGGGAGAGCATTCCAGATTGTGGGTGCAAGCGCCAAGAAACCAATCGGTGAACGCGCGCTCTATAAATAATTTTTAACATAACATAACATTGCCCTAACGGATCGGCGTGCTGTGGCCTTCCTCTTCCAATGTACACCATGAGAATAAACTGAGCACCGCAGGTTTTAGCAAATCATGTGTACTGTTGATGGAAGAAAATGTATGCACCAAAAGGTAATCAAGGGAAGACCTTCTAAGGGATGATGCTGAGCAGTGCTTAATTTGTGCGATTGTTTGCCGGTGCTCAGCGCCGGCACTCAGTGGTGGCTGCCAGCTATGGGGACTGGAGGAGTGGGGGGTTCTGCATTCCGCGGAGTGGAGAGGGGGAGGGATAGAAGTAGAGGGCAGGAGAAAAAGAAAAAAATCACTTACCTAGCTTGCATGTCCTCGCTCTTCCCGATCTGTTTCTCCACTCCAGCAAGGGCCCAGCCAACTCCCTTAACCAATCCTGGCGCTGCTCTCATGCTGTGAGAGCAGCACCAGGATTGGATGGAGCGGGCTGGCTGGACGCTCGTTCAGGCCCTGTAGGCCTGTGCTTGGTCTCCACCCAGCTGTCTAAGACATCTGAGTGGAGAGCTTCAAAGTGCACATGTCACTTTGGCTGGCCAAAGAAAGCCGGTCAAAGTGGCATGCGCACTTTGAGGCATCCAGCCACCCACTGCTCCTGTCCTCTGCTGCCAGTGCGCAGCAGAGGACAGGCACCCATGTCTTTGGGCTCAGGCTGCTGCGGTGCGGAGAGTAGGCACGTGTCAATAATAAAATACCAATGAAATCTTTTCATTGCCATTTTATTTTTCCTGTGAGGCTCCCAGTGGGCGGGGGGCGACGCTCCCCCGCCCAAGTGCCACCGCTGCCGGCACTTACTTTAGACAGACCAGTACATGGTGGGGCTATATGTCTATTTTTGTAACAGAGCACATCAGCAACAGTATGTAACGAATCAATGTACATTAGAAAAAAGAAAAATATCTGGTCGTCCAGACCATTCTCACTGCCTCGGCGACCTTGCATTTTTATTGGGTGAGATAGATTCGTCGGAATTGTCACTTTTATTGGTGTGTGATGGTTAGTAGGTATCGATGACACTGGCATATGGCAGCACTGTCAGTGGCTGTGAGTGGTGGCATCAGTATTGGGTCCTGTAAAATCCCTCGAGACCCTGGCACTTGTTTCTTTACAAATTAAGCACTGCTGCTTAGAGAATCGCCTGCTTACGACGGACACAGAATGCCTTGACTGAAGGATGCGTAGCCAGGCTTCCACCCAGAGAGATCATGCTGCCATCCTGCAAGCCTGTTTTTCATTGTGCTCATAGGCAGACGTCCAGGAGGTGACCTTCAAAAAGAGAGGGAAAACGTGACAGGGCGGAGGATGGCCACTGGCCAGGGTAGAGTTTTTCACGTTAGCAGGAATTCTCCCTTGATCAGACCATTTGCTTTTGAATTTGAGCTGTGATTTATGGGGGCACTTAAAAAATGTGCCAGGAAATGGGCACATTCATCAAATACACTGTCCTTTTTTGTCAAATAGAAGGAAACGCACATCATTGTCCAGGCATGCTTGTAAAAGGGGGTGTTGTTTTAAATTTATATAGAGAGAAAGCAGTATCAACAAGCATTGGTAATGCATTGGTTTTGCATATGTAATAAATAAATAGCTGTTTTCATCAATCATCCTCCGGGAGAAGGAAAGAGCTCCCTGACAGATAACACTGGAGATAGGAGGATGTGGTGCAGCGGCCAGAGCTGCTGACTTGAGAGCTGGGGATCCCAGTTCGATTCTCTGCAGCGCCGCGCAACATGCTGTGATTCTATGCAAATCACTTAATCTCTATGGGTGATAAATTGTTATATAAATATGCTGCAAGAGTAAAAGACAAAACTTTATGAAAATTTAGTTCCACCAAAGCAGATGTTAACAGTTTTTCGGCAGCGGGAAACTGATAAGAGAAGCAGACGAGGAACAAGCATTGGTAAATACAGGAAAATATGCTACAGCCAATAGAAATGGAGGAAAGGTAAGTGGCACACACAGGAATCAATGAGAAGCCAGGAAAGAGAGGATGCAGGCTGTAAGTCCCTTTTAAGTTTATATTAAAAACAATAGATTTCTCAAGCATAGCGCAAGCGCTGTGCTGGCGAAACCTAAAAAGGAATGCTAGCTAATTTGATCTACCAAATAAAGGTTATGACTTCGATCGTTGAGACCTAGCCCATTTATTTAAATCACTGATCGAAAATATGATGGGCGGGTGTAACACGCTATGAGATGCGTCCTCACAATTCATTATTTACAATTCCCATATAATAATGTCTCTAAATTCAGACTAACAACACCATCTTTGTTGTACACAGTTATCCTTGTTTTAAATATTTGGCAGGCAAATTTGTCTAATAAACTTACTGTTAACAAATACCACAAATGAAAAAAGGAGAAATTGAATTTTTACGCAAAGTATTGCTTGTAGGTGGGAGGACTACCAGCTCCCTCCATTTTGGTCCTGTCCCAGATCACACAGACCTCTTTGGAGCTGCAAATTGTGCATCTGTGCAAATCTCACACATTCATCTCATCTCCCATTCCCACCTATTCCAGTTACAAATTATTTTTGAGAGTCTCTATTGGAAATTGGAACACCTGTGTGACTGTAAGCCTGTTCCCGAAGAGTCCTAAGTACAATGTTGCAGTGATGGCAGGTGAACTTTAAAAGTTGTGGAGCATATTTTCTGTTTGCCTTCTTTCCTACTACTTTCCTACTTTTTTTATATGTTTACTACTTTTTCTCATTATGATTGTGCATCAGAGATATCTCTGAGCTCTATGTTACCTATGTAAGATCAACTGTACCTGCCATTATGCATCTTTGTGTTAATATATTATGTACAGAATGTTCTCAGCTCATGATTATCTGCTAATCGTCTGTTATGTATTAAAATCGTTAATAAAAATTTGTGAAATCAAAAAAAAGTTGTGGGGCGTAAAACAAGACCTTGTATATGTCTGGGCAAATGAGCTTAGCGCACAATATATTAATGTACAGAGTTTACTGGTGGAGACCGACTGCTAGCAGTGTTTTTCTTCTTTTCTTTTCACACTCAATATGAGAATGAGACAGGATAGATCAGAGTCCAGTGTGCTGATGACTGTGACATAAGGTCTCAGTAGAAGTGACTTCAATATCTGCTAGAAAATATCATTCTTGAAAATTGCTTGCCCAATTCATGAGCACTGCAGATCTGATGCCCAAATTAAAATAACTTGCAGATCCCTACCTCAGACCAGAGAAAAGCGTGTAGAGCATGTAGTGTCCTCCCCAGCCTAGGTACCTGGTAATGACTACCACACACACAGAGCTTAGTAAAACCCTTCTTTATTCTTCTGTGTGTAACTGCAAACTCACCATTCTAAACCTGCATTTACTTCACTCCGCTCTAACACTTACATCACAGTTCTACGGAGTCCATCAGAAGACAAAAGGGTTCCGCCATTGCTAACTCACACGAAACTATATCTCCCCCTCTGTTAAATAAAAAATGTCCATTTTTTTACTACAAATATATACAATCATAACTAACTCCTCAATGAGTCTTCGTGGCGCTGTGATCACACGTCCTGACCGTGTCTTTGGAAACTGGGAACCGGCATTCGAAGTTTCCCTGATCTGCGTTGGTGATGGAGGAACATCAGCAGTCAGGTGTTCTCCAAGTGCCCTTTCAGGCCTAGTCTCTACATTGACATAAGTGCCTGACAAGCGTTGAACCACATGTCGGAAATGCCAGGAATCTCGCGTGATAGACTTCCCAGGATATTGGACAGTCACCATGTGTACTTTGCTAGTCACAACATGAAATGGTTGAGCATCAAAGGGAGCACCAGATTTCCGTATTCAAGGCTTACGGGCAAGCACTCGATCTTTGCATGTCAGTGCTTATCTGCTTAGGCATTATTTTTCATTAACGATCCAAGTCTCTTATAAGGGTTTTTTTCCTCAGTACTTGATCTTCTATTGGTCCACTGAGGTAACCTGGTCATCATGGCTCTCCCGAACATCAAGGTTGCAGGGGTTTTACCTGTGGTCGAGTGAGGGGTCGAACGGTAAGCTTGAAGAGTAGAAATTAAGACAGTTTTAAGGTTGAGATTTTCCAATACAGGATACTGAACAGCTTTCATGAGAGTGCTCATAAAACGTTCAACAAGGCAATTGGCTTAGGGCCATAGAGGTATGCTCTTCTGATGCTTCACATTAAGATGGCTGAGAAAGTCTCTGAATTCTCGACTGTTGAAAGGTGGGCCGTTGTCAGATTTTAGGATCGCAGGAACACTCCATGTTGCAAAGATGCTGTCTAATCTTTCGATGACTCTTTCTTGAGTGGTGGATGAGAGATCTTCTATCAAAGGACAGTGAAGGAGCTGTACATATCTGCATTGACATGCGCCAAGCGAACAAGGCAATTGAACGAGAACAACATCCAGGTCCGCACATTGCTGACATGATAACACAATTGAATGGTGCGAAGTCCTTCTCTCGCCTTGATCTAAATAAAGGATATCATCAGTTGGAACTCGAGGAGAGTTGCAGGCACATTGCAACCTCTATGGGAGAAACCCACGACATTGGACCAGTGGAACACTCCATGATATCATGCTTGAGTAATGGTTCAAGTTCTTTTTTAACAGCTTCCTGTAAATGAAATGCAGTTTGTCTATGTCTCTGAGAAATAAGACGTATGTCCTCATTAATGTGTAATTGTACTTTCTTGGTCTTCAGTGTTCCTAACCCAGGAAACAAGGAAGGGAATGACTTACTATTTTGCAGCAACGGCTCCTCTATAGGGACGGAAGACCGTCGCCCCACTACTTTGAGCTTCCTCCCCCTCTGAAAATGAAGCAGTTTAAACTCTTTATTTTATCTTGTGTTAGTTGTTTAAATTTGTATTTGGTGAGGCTTTGTTCTGTACCTGGGCTTGCTGGGCCGCATTTACTTTTATTGATGTCACATGATGCCAACAGGGAGGGAGGGGGCATGGAGGTTGCCATGGAGAGCTTCTGTGCCATGTAATTAAAATGCCCATAACAGACTGACCGGTCTCTGGACTCGGCCAGCCTGGCATGCATACTTCAGACTTCTCGGTCCAAATTCACTTTGCTTTGAGCACGGGGGCTGGGCCAGCTCATACATCACTCTGTCTTCACTGGGGCACTGTGTTGCCTTGACCACCCAATCCCTGCGCATCGCTCATGATATTTAATATCATAGATATCATAAGAGCTACATGGGCATTGGCTCTTTGGCAAAAAGCAACCTCCAGGCTCTGGCATAGTAGAGTCAGATAGCGCGATTGCAGGAACAGCATAACACATGGCCAATTATGGTGCAGGTTTATTTTAAAGCACACAATGATTGGCCTTGTTTTTTTAAATTATCCTCTGCCGGGGCTCCCTTCTTTCTGGTAGTAAACATGAACATATTACAAACTTAAGAAGTCTGTGCCAATTGCTGAGCTGTGTGCCGTTCATCCCCGACATGGAATATGGGAGGGCTGTCCCCATGCTTCAATTTTGTTTAAATAAATATTGTGCTCTTTCAATTTTGGGGTGGTGATGAATTTTTGTTATCCAAAAATGGTTCACAGGATACTTTGAGAATTAGCTGCATAATAATGGATGTTTCCAATGGAAATGGTCACTTTGAAACCCCAGTGATGTTAACTTCCACCATGGCGGGCTTCAAGGGAAATACTAACACGGCTACCCTACCCTACCATTTGCTGTGATCAGTAGCTGCGGGCGCGGTGTAGGTGGCTGGCTAGCCTCTAAGCATGTAGTGTGGAATTTCTTGCCCTTTCCAGTGATTGGGGGAGGTGGCGACACTGCAGGCAAGTAAGGCACCTGTGGCCCTATTGTTTCTTTTAAACAATAGGTATACCTGAGACAGGTTCCTGGGCTGCAATTAATTCTGAACTTGGCAAAAAAAAAACATGTGAAACAGGCAGCTTGAGGAATGCCTTTGAAATACACATGTGGTCGCTTGGCCTTGTGGACGTGTGTCGAGCGTCACTTCTGAAGCTTACGAGGGGCCATTTTGTCTTTGCGCCGTGATGCACAAACTTTTTCCTTCGCCTTGCAAACCGTCACAAAAAGGTTCTCCTTCCTACAGCCTTAACAGACCTGTCTGAAGGTGGGATATTTACCGTCATGTGGAAACAAAAATCCACACCTGAAACACAACTTCTTCTTCTGTGGAGACATCACTCTGTGTCCCTCTGCTTTGTGCTTTGGCTTACTTTTTACATTCATGACTGACTCACTCTGAGCACCTTCGGCCTTCATATTAGCAGCTTGTCGATCGGCACACTCTTCAGCCCTGGCAGCCATGGCAAATCGCTCCAGCCTCGGAGTTTCTCTCAGCATTCGTCGTTTGAATGAATCTGACAGGCATCCACCAATAACTCTGAGGCGTATAGCTTCCTCATCATTAAATTCATTGAACTTACACTGTTTGAGCATATTTAGTTTCTCAACAAATTTGTTGATGGTTTCACCATCTTTCTGTCGTCCATGACTGAAAATTTTCCTTTCGCAATCTACATTCAGCATTGGATTGAACTTGAAATTCAAGGCTTCTTAGATTTGACAGTATGTAACTTCGTCAACTCACTGCATTTTCTTTATTACTTCTTTTACTCCTTCACCAGTTAAATTCTTAAGATATTTGATAATCTTCCTGTTATTTGTTTCTTCTAGTACATCAATAAAATCATCAAATGCCTCTATCCAAGCAGTCCATTCATCGCCAATATTCAGCTTCTTGGTGGAATCGAATGGTGGTGGTGGTTTCAGGAAGGCAGAAAACACTGTAACCATTGGTGGAATTTACTGATGTGGAGAGCAATGTTTTGTCCGATGCTGCTTGGTGATCTTGTTTATGCAAACCATCTCTGATGCCTTGAGACATGCTCGCCTCGGGGTCATCTTTGATAATTACAGGAAACATGACCTCTTTCTTGGTCTCCATTGGAAAAGCCATGACCTTCAGAAACATCTGGAGTTGTTCTGTGCCCCACTCTGCAGTTTTGGTGGTGTGCTCGGCCTTTATAAATTAGGCCCGGTTGTGCAGTACCTGGACACTACAGGAGTCACAGTAATGTGTACTGAATAGAAAAGGCTATTATTATCGAAAATCTCATTGCAAAGATACAACTGGGCTCCTCGTGACTGAACTTATAGGTTAAAATGTACTAATATTTTAAACAGTGAAACAACCAAAGTTGCTGTGTGCTGCATGAAAGGGTGAGAGCAGTACATCACCGTATCTACAAAGATATGACACTGCAGGTCGTTTCCCAAGCACTTGTGCAAATCAGTGCACAACTAGGCTGCCTTCAACCATGCATAGATTTTGTACCTTAGAGCTTAAGCTAGTGCGTCAGTCTAGCATGGGTCTTGTACTGTAACAGTAGCCTTCCAGTACAAAACCGTATGCTTAGACTAACTTTGAAACTATTCCCACTTTGTATGTGTGTTTTACAGTGCAGCACACATGCAAAGTTTAACATTATGGAAAAATAAAAACATTTCCGTTGCGGGCCCCCCTTCACCGGGAGGTGACCGAATGTAGCCCGTAGGGGTACCCCTCTTCCCAACCATGCACAATGTGGCAGGCACCGTGGGGTGCCCGCCACAGGGTGCAAGGTTTTCCCAAACCACCCCTTTTTCCAATGTGAGCCTGTGTTCTCATTTGGAACACAGGCTCCCATTGCAGTCAATGGGAATCCGACTGAACGAAGTCCGTAAGCATCCGGACACATCGTAATCGGTCGGTAGTACTCCCCAAATATGAATCGTTCGGAAAGAATTCCTTACCAGATTCGGTGGAAATGCTTTCCTAACGACATAGTAATCTGCCCCTTTGTGTTACTTGAAGGCAAATTTTCAATACACTTTTTGTGTGTGAAAGTAAAAAACAAATCAACACTTTGCGCCGGTTTGCGCTAGTTTTGGTGACTTTGCAGCAGCACAAAGTGCCTGAAATTATTCCAGTTGTCATAAGCTGCAGGATAAATTGCGCAACTCATATATGATCATAAATTGTCAGCACTTCACATTGTGTGGAAACCATCAAACTAGGTGTACAAGGAGCTTGTGGCTCTGACGGGGCGTTGCCACTATATCACATCACATGATCAAGGGGTGGTCAGCTGCCCCCTCCACGAGGTTCCTAGATGTCAAGAATGGGGCCTTCACCAAGCTCAGAATTCCTCTACAACTACAAGTAGAGAAAAGCCACAAACTTCCCATGAAAGAGGACTTCTGTGACTAGGCTACAATTAGCGCCAGATAGCAAGATGCAGAACAAGTCAAAATAACTGACTCGATACCAATATAGGAATCTTAAAATATTGTTTGTAAAAATGCCTCAGTGTGGCTGGTAAAATCGTTTGAAGTGAATCCAGATACAAACTTTGAGTCTCTATAATTCTAAATTTAAATGCCCTTTGAATCCTTGAAGATAGGAGTTCGTTTTTTCATTTTTAGGAAGGGACTAAGGAGACCCTGAAAAAAAGCAACCAAAGCACACACTTTAGCCTTTTATGGTATCATACTTAAGAGATTGCTTCTGTTTTTTAATTAATAAAAACTTGCATTCACACTTTCCTAAGAGAGCAGTCGGCCTTATTATCAATAAGAATAAAGTCCATCACTGTCACTTGCCTTTTTTTCTTGATCTTTTAGTTTTACTGTGCTTTAAGCTATCCCTGCACAATGCAGTAATCACTACAACCAGTCGCTGCCGGCATGGCTCGTGGTTTGGGGGAGGGGAGGTGGGAGAGGGGGTCACGTGGGGAGGGAGGGGGGTCACGTGGGGAGGGTCACGTGGGGAGGGAGGGTCACGTGGGGAGGGAGGGAGGGTCACGCGGGGAGGGAGGGAGGGGGGGCGACACTCCTCCACCCTAGTGGAGGAGCCACCCCTGACTACAACGCTAACATTGGTTGAAATGCTGTTTAATAGCAAGTTACTGTGCAGAGACAAAACTACATGCTTATTTAGTGGGGCTCCAGCAGCCCCAGAACACTACACCATTCTATCTTCAACACTTTGATTCCATCCATCTGACCTGGACAAGAAACCTGCTCTTTCAAAGTAACATCTGTCTTACCTGGACAGGACGCCCGCTCTTTCAAAGTAACATCTGTCTTACCTGGACAAGAAACCTGCTCTTTCAAAGTAACATCCGTCTTACCTGGACAGGATTCCCGCTCTTTCACAGTAACATCTGTCTTACCTGGACAGGACTCCCGCTCTTTCAAAGTAAGAAAGATCTGTCTTACCTGGACAGGACGCCCACTCTTTCAAAGTAACATCCGTCGTACCTGGACAGGACTCCCGCTCTTTCAAAGTAACATCTGTCTTACCTGGACAGGACGCCCGCTCTTTCAAAGTAACATCCGTCTGTCTTACCTGGACAGGATGCCCACTCTTTCACAGTAACATCTGTCTTACCGGGACAAGAAACCTGCTCTTTCAAAGTAACATCCGTTTTACCTGGACAGGACTCCCGCTCTTTCAAAGTAACATCCGTATTACCTACAAGACGCACGCTCTTTCACAGTAACATCTGTCTTACCTGGACAGGACATTCGCTCTTTACCAGTAACATCTGTCTTACCTGGACAAGACCCCGCTCTTTCAAGGTAACATCCGTCTTACCTACAAGACGCCCACTCTTTCAAAGTAACATGCGTCTTACCTGTACAGGACGCCCACTCTTTCAAAGTAACATCTGTCTTACCTGGACAGGACTCCCGCTCTTTCACAGTAACATCCGTCTTACCTGGACAAGACGCCCGCTCTTTCAAAGTAACATCTGTCTTACCTGGACAAGACCCCACTCTTTCAAAGTAACATCCGTCTTATCTACAAGACGCCTACTCTTTCAAAGTAACATCCGTCTTACCTAAAAGACGCCCACTCTTTCAAAGTAACATCCGTTTTACCTGGACAGGACACCCGCTCTTTCAAAGTAACATCTGTCTTACCTACAAGACGCCCACTCTTTCAAGGTAACATCCGTCTTACCTGGACAGGACACCCGCTCTTTCAAAGTAACATACGTCTTACCTACAAGACGCTTGCTCTTTCACAGTAACATCCGTCTTACCTGGACAGGATGCCCGCTCTTTCACAGTAGCATCCATCTTACCTGGACAGGACGCACGCTTTTTCACAGTAACATCCGTCTTACCTGGACAGGACTCCCGCTCTTTCACAGTAACATCCGTCTTAGCTGGACAGGACATCCGCTCTTTCAAAGTAACATCTGTCTTACCTACAAGACGCCCACTCTTTCAAGGTAACATCCGTCTTCCCTGGACAGGACGCCGACTCTTT
Organism: Calotriton arnoldi; assembly: GCA_963921515.1. Lineage (NCBI taxonomy): Eukaryota > Metazoa > Chordata > Amphibia > Caudata > Salamandridae > Calotriton > Calotriton arnoldi. Next base: position 1,223,373 of record CAWUFW010003076.1, on the reverse strand, counting down.
CAAAGTAACATCTGTCTTACCTGGACAGGACGCCCGCTCTTTCAGAGTAACATCTGTCTTACCTGGACAGGATGCCCGCTCTTTCAAAGTAACAAACGTCTTACCTACAAGACGCCCGCTCTTTCACAGTAGCATCCATCTTACCTGGACAGGATGCACGCTCTTTCACAGTAACATCCGTCTTACCTGGACAGGACGCCCACTTTTTCAAAGTAACATCCGTCTTACCTGGACAGGACGCCCGCTCTGTCAGAGTAACATCTGTCTTACCTGGACAGGACGCCCACTCTTTCAAAGTAACATACATCTTACCTACAAGACGCCCGCTCTTTCACAGTTACATCTGTCTTACCTGCACAGGATGCCCGCTCTTTCACAGTAACATCCGTCTTACCTGGACAGGACGCCCGCTCTTTCACAGTAACATTTGTCTTACCTGGACAGGACGCCCGCTCTTTCACAGTAACATCCGTCTTACCTGGACAGGACGCCCGCTCTTTCACAGTAACATCCGTCTTACCTGGACAGGACGCCCGCTCTTTCACAGTAACATCCGTCTTCCCTGGACAGGACGCCCGCTCTTTCACAGTAACATCCGTCTTCCCTGGACAAGATGCTCGCTCTTTCACAGTAACATCCATCTTACCTGGACAGGACACCCGCTCTTTCACAGTAACATCTGTCTTACCTGGACAGGACGCCCGCTCTTTCACAGTAACATCTGTCTTACCTGGACAGGACGCCCGCTCTTTCACAGTAACATCCGTCTTACCTGGACAGGACGCCCGCTCTTTCACAGTAACATCCGTCTTACCTGGACAGGACGCCCGCTCTTTCACAGTAACATCCGTCTTACCTGGACAGGACGCCCGCTCTTTCACAGTAACATCCGTCTTACCTGGACAGGACGCCCGCTCTTTCACAGTGACAGGACGCCCGCTCTTTCACAGTAGCATCCGTCTTCCCTGGACAGGACGCCCGCTCTTTCACAGCAGCATCCGTCTTACCTGGACAGGACACCCGCTCTTTCACAGTAACATCCGTCTTACCTGGACAGGACGCCCGCTCTTTCACAGCAGCATCCGTCTTACCTGGACAGGACACCCGCTCTTTCACAGTAACATCCATCTTACCTGGACAAGACGCCCGCTCTTTCACAGTAACATCCGTCTTACCCGGACAGGACGCCCGCTCTTTCACAGTAACATCCGTCTTACCTGGACAGGACGCCCGCTCTTTCACAGTAACATCCGTCTTACCTGGACAGGATGCCCGCTCTTTCACAGTAACATCTGTCTTACCTGGACAGGACGCCCGCTCTTTCACAGCAACATCCGTCTTCCCTGGACAGGACGCCCGCTCTTTCACAGTAACATCCGTCTTCCCTGGACAGGACGCCCGCTCTTTCACAGTAACATCCGTCTTACCTGGACAGGACGCCTGCTCTTTCACAATAACATCCGTCTTACCTGGACAGGACGCCCGCTCTTTCACAGTAACATCTGTCTTACCTGGACAGGACGCCCGCTCTTTCACAGTAACATCCGTCTTACCTGGACAGGACGCCCGCTCTTTCACAGTAACATCCTTCTTACCTGGACAGGACGCCCGCTCTTTCACAGTAACATCCGTCTTACCTGGACAGGACGCCCGCTCTTTCACAGTAACATCCGTCTTACCTGGACAGGACGCCCGCTCTTTCACAGTAACATCCGTCTTCCCTGGACAGGATGCCCGCTCTTTCACAGCAGCATCCGTCTTACCTGGACAGGACGCCCGCTCTTTCACAGTGACCAGACGCCCGCTCTTTCACAGTAACATCCGTCTTACCTGGACAGGACGCCCGCTCTTTCACAGCAGCATCCGTCTTACCTGGACAGGACGCCCGCACTTTCACAGCAACATCCGTCTTACCTGGACAGGACGCCCGCTCTTTCACAGTAACATCCGTCTTCCCTGGACAGGACGCCCGCTCTTTCACAGCAGCATCCGTCTTACCTGGACAGGACGCCCGCTCTTTCACAGCAACATCCGTCTTACCTGGACAGGACGCCCGCTCTTTCACAGTAACATCTGTCTTACCTGGACAGGACACCCGCTCTTTCATAGTAACATCCGTCTTCCCTGGACAGGACGCCCGCTCTTTCACAGTAACATCCGTCTTCCCTGGACAGGACGCCCGCTCTTTCACAGTAACATCCGTCTTCCCTGGACAGGACGCTCGCTCTTTCACAGTAACATCCGTCTTCCCTGGACAGGACGCCCGCTCTTTCACAGCAACATCCGTCTTACCTGGACAGGACGCCCGCTCTTTCACAGTAACATCTGTCTTACCTGGACAGGACGCCCGCTCTTTCACAGTAACATCCGTCTTACCTGGACAGGACGCCCGCTCTTTCACAGTAACATCCGTCTTACCTGGACAGGACGCCCGCTCTTTCACAGTAACATCCGTCTTACCTGGACAGGACGCCCGCTCTTTCACAGTAGCATCCGTCTTACCTGGACAGGACGCCCGCTCTTTCACAGTAACATCCGTCTTCCCTGGACAGGACGCCCGCTCTTTCACAGCAGCATCCGTCTTACCTGGACAGGACGCCCGCTCTTTCACAGCAACATCCGTCTTACCTGGACAGGACGCCCGCTCTTTCACAGTAACATCCGTCTTCCCTGGACAGGACGCCCGCTCTTTCACAGTAACATCTGTCTTACCTGGACAGGACGCCCGCTCTTTCACAGTAACATCCGTCTTACCTGGACAGGACGCCCGCTCTTTCACAGTAACATCCGTCTTACCTGGACAGGACGCCCGCTCTTTCACAGTAACATCCGTCTTACCTGGACAGGACGCCCGCTCTTTCACAGTAACATCCGTCTTACCTGGACAGGACGCCCGCTCTTTCACAGTAGCATCCGTCTTACCTGGACAGGACGCCCGCTCTTTCACAGTAGCATCCGTCTTCCCTGGACAGGACGCCCGCTCTTTCACAGCAGCATCCGTCTTACCTGGACAGGACGCCCGCTCTTTCACAGTGACAGGACGCCCGCTCTTTCACAGTAACATCCGTCTTCCCTGGACAGGACGCCCGCTCTTTCACAGTAACATCCGTCTTACCTGGACAGGACGCCTGCTCTTTCACAATAACATCCGTCTTACCTGGACAGGACGCCCGCTCTTTCACAGTAACATCTGTCTTACCTGGACAGGACGCCCGCTCTTTCACAGTAACATCCGTCTTACCTGGACAGGACGCCCGCTCTTTCACAGTAACATCCTTCTTACCTGGACAGGACGCCCGCTCTTTCACAGTAACATCCGTCTTACCTGGACAGGACGCCCGCTCTTTCACAGTAACATCCGTCTTACCTGGACAGGACGCCCGCTCTTTCACAGTAACATCCGTCTTCCCTGGACAGGATGCCCGCTCTTTCACAGCAGCATCCGTCTTACCTGGACAGGACGCCCGCTCTTTCACAGTGACCGGACGCCCGCTCTTTCACAGTAACATCCGTCTTACCTGGACAGGACGCCCGCTCTTTCACAGTAGCATCCGTCTTACCTGGACAGGACGCCCGCTCTTTCACAGTAACATCCGTCTTCCCTGGACAGGACGCCCGCTCTTTCACAGCAGCATCCGTCTTACCTGGACAGGACGCCCGCTCTTTCACAGCAACATCCGTCTTACCTGGACAGGACGCCCGCTCTTTCACAGTAACATCCGTCTTCCCTGGACAGGACGCCCGCTCTTTCACAGTAACATCTGTCTTACCTGGACAGGACGCCCGCTCTTTCACAGTAACATCCGTCTTACCTGGACAGGACGCCCGCTCTTTCACAGTAACATCCGTCTTACCTGGACAGGACGCCCGCTCTTTCACAGTAACATCCGTCTTACCTGGACAGGACGCCCGCTCTTTCACAGTAACATCCGTCTTACCTGGACAGGACGCCCGCTCTTTCACAGTAGCATCCGTCTTCCCTGGACAGGACGCCCGCTCTTTCACAGCAGCATCCGTCTTACCTGGACAGGACGCCCGCTCTTTCACAGTGACAGGACGCCCGCTCTTTCACAGTAACATCCGTCTTCCCTGGACAGGACACCCGCTCTTTCACAGTAACATCCGTCTTACCTGGACATGACGCCTGCTCTTTCACAATAACATCCGTCTTACCTGGACAGGACGCCCGCTCTTTCACAGTAACATCTGTCTTACCTGGACAGGACGCCCGCTCTTTCACAGTAACATCCGTCTTACCTGGACAGGACGCCCGCTCTTTCACAGTAACATCCTTCTTACCTGGACAGGACGCCCGCTCTTTCACAGTAACATCCGTCTTACCTGGACAGGACGCCCGCTCTTTCACAGTAACATCCGTCTTACCTGGACAGGACGCCCGCTCTTTCACAGTAACATCCGTCTTCCCTGGACAGGATGCCCGCTCTTTCACAGCAGCATCCGTCTTACCTGGACAGGACGCCCGCTCTTTCACAGTGACCGGACGCCCGCTCTTTCACAGTAACATCCGTCTTACCTGGACAGGACGCCCGCTCTTTCACAGCAGCATCCGTCTTACCTGGACAGGACGCCCGCTCTTTCACAGCAACATCCGTCTTACCTGGACAGGACGCCCGCTCTTTCACAGCAACATCCGTCTTACCTGGACAGGACGCCCGCTCTTTCACAGTAACATCCGTCTTCCCTGGACAGGACGCCCGCTCTTTCACAGCAGCATCCGTCTTACCTGGACAGGACGCCCGCTCTTTCACAGCAACATCCGTCTTACCTGGACAGGACGCCCGCTCTTTCACAGTAACATCCGTCTTACCTGGACAGGACACCCGCTCTTTCACAGTAACATCCGTCTTCCCTGGACAGGACGCCCGCTCTTTCACAGTAACATCCGTCTTCCCTGGACAGGACGCCCGCTCTTTCACAGTAACATCCGTCTTCCCTGGACAGGACGCTCGCTCTTTCACAGTAACATCCGTCTTCCCTGGACAGGACGCCCGCTCTTTCACAGTAAATCTGTCTTACCTGGACAGGACGCCCGCTCTTTCACAGTAACATCTGTCTTACCTGGACAGGACGCCCGCTCTTTCACAGTAACATCCGTCTTACCTGGACAGGACGCCCGCTCTTTCACAGTAACATCCGTCTTACCTGGACAGGACGCCCGCTCTTTCACAGTAACATCCGTCTTACCTGGACAGGACGCCCGCTCTTTCACAGTAGCATCCGTCTTACCTGGACAGGACGCCCGCTCTTTCACAGTAACATCCGTCTTCCCTGGACAGGACGCCCGCTCTTTCACAGCAGCATCCGTCTTACCTGGACAGGACGCCCGCTCTTTCACAGCAACATCCGTCTTACCTGGACAGGACGCCCGCTCTTTCACAGTAACATCCGTCTTCCCTGGACAGGACGCCCGCTCTTTCACAGTAACATCTGTCTTACCTGGACAGGACGCCCGCTCTTTCACAGTAACATCCGTCTTACCTGGACAGGACGCCCGCTCTTTCACAGTAACATCCGTCTTACCTGGACAGGACGCCCGCTCTTTCACAGTAACATCCGTCTTACCTGGACAGGACGCCCGCTCTTTCACACTAACATCCGTCTTACCTGGACAGGACGCCCGCTCTTTCACAGTAGCATCCGTCTTCCCTGGACAGGACGCCCGCTCTTTCACAGCAGCATCCGTCTTACCTGGACAGGACGCCCGCTCTTTCACAGTGACAGGACGCCCGCTCTTTCACAGCAGCATCCGTCTTACCTGGACAGGACACCCGCTCTTTCACAGAAGCATCCGTCTTACCTGGACAGGACGCCCGCTCTTTCACAGTAACATCCGTCTTACCTGGACAGGACGCCCGCTCTTTCACAGTAACATCTGTCTTCCCTGGACAGGACGCCAGCTACAGGACGCCCGCTCTTTCACAGTAACATCCGTCTTACCTGGACAGGACGTCCGCTCTTTCACAGTAGCATCCGTCTTCCCTGGACAGGACGCCCGCTCTTTCACAGCAGCATCCGTCTTACCTGGACAGGACGCCCGCTCTTTCACAGTGACAGGACGCCCGCTCTTTCACAGCAGCATCCGTCTTACCTGGACAGGACGCCCGCTCTTTCACAGAAGCATCCGTCTTACCTGGACAGGACGCTCGCTCTTTCACAGTAACATCCGTCTTACCTGGACAGGACGCCCGCTCTTTCACAGTAACATCCTTCTTACCTGGACAGGACGCCCGCTCTTTCACAGTAACATCCGTCTTACCTGGACAGGACGCCCGCTCTTTCACAGTAACATCCGTCTTACCTGGACAGGACGCCCGCTCTTTCACAGTAACATCCGTCTTCCCTGGACAGGATGCCCGCTCTTTCACAGCAGCATCCGTCTTACCTGGACAGGACGCCCGCTCTTTCACAGTGACCGGACGCCCGCTCTTTCACAGTAACATCCGTCTTACCTGGACAGGACGCCCGCTCTTTCACAGCAGCATCCGTCTTACCTGGACAGGACGCCCGCTCTTTCACAGCAGCATCCGTCTTACCTGGACAGGACGCCCGCTCTTTCACAGCAACATCCGTCTTACCTGGACAGGACGCCCGCTCTTTCACAGCAGCATCCGTCTTACCTGGACAGGACGCCCGCTCTTTCACAGCAACATCCGTCTTACCTGGACAGGACGCCCGCTCTTTCACAGTAACATCCGTCTTACCTGGACAGGACACCCGCTCTTTCACAGTAACATCCGTCTTCCCTGGACAGGACGCCCGCTCTTTCACAGTAACATCCGTCTTCCCTGGACAGGACGCCCGCTCTTTCACAGTAACATCCGTCTTCCCTGGACAGGACGCTCGCTCTTTCACAGTAACATCCGTCTTCCCTGGACAGGACGCCCGCTCTTTCACAGCAGCATCCGTCTTACCTGGACAGGACGCCCGCTCTTTCACAGCAACATCCGTCTTACCTGGACAGGACGCCCGCTCTTTCACAGTAACATCCGTCTTCCCTGGACAGGACGCCCGCTCTTTCACAGTAACATCTGTCTTACCTGCACAGGACGCCCGCTCTTTCACAGTAACATCCGTCTTACCTGGACAGGACGCCCGCTCTTTCACAGTAACATCCGTCTTACCTGGACAGGACGCCCGCTCTTTCACAGTAACATCCGTCTTACCTGGACAGGACGCCCGCTCTTTCACAGTAACATCCGTCTTACCTGGACAGGACGCCCGCTCTTTCACAGTAGCATCCGTCTTCCCTGGACAGGACGCCCGCTCTTTCACAGCAGCATCCGTCTTACCTGGACAGGACGCCCGCTCTTTCACAGTGACAGGACGCCCGCTCTTTCACAGCAGCATCCGTCTTACCTGGACAGGACGCCCGCTCTTTCACAGAAGCATCCGTCTTACCTGGACAGGACGCCCGCTCTTTCACAGTAACATCCGTCTTACCTGGACAGGACGCCCGCTCTTTCACAGTAACATCTGTCTTCCCTGGACAGGACGCCAGCTACAGGACGCCCGCTCTTTCACAGTAACATCCGTCTTACCTGGACAGGACGCCCGCTCTTTCACAGTAGCATCCGTCTTCCCTGGACAGGACGCCCGCTCTTTCACAGCAGCATCCGTCTTACCTGGACAGGACGCCCGCTCTTTCACAGTGACAGGACGCCCGCTCTTTCACAGCAGCATCCGTCTTACCTGGACAGGACGCCCGCTCTTTCACAGAAGCATCCGTCTTACCTGGACAGGACGCCCGCTCTTTCACAGTAACATCCGTCTTACCTGGACAGGACGCCCGCTCTTTCACAGTAACATCTGTCTTCCCTGGACAGGACGCCAGCTACAGGACGCCCGCTCTTTCACAGTAACATCCGTCTTACCTGGACAGGACGCCCGCTCTTTCACAGTAGCATCCGTCTTCCCTGGACAGGACGCCCGCTCTTTCACAGCAGCATCCGTCTTACCTGGACAGGACGCCCGCTCTTTCACAGTGACAGGACGCCTGCTCTTTCACAGTAACATCCGTCTTCCCTGGACAGGACGCCCGCTCTTTCACAGTAACATCCGTCTTACCTGGACAGGACGCCTGCTCTTTCACAATAACATCCGTCTTACCTGGACAGGACGCCCGCTCTTTCACAGTAACATCTGTCTTACCTGGACAGGACGCCCGCTCTTTCACAGTAACATCCGTCTTACCTGGACAGGACGCCCGCTCTTTCACAGTAACATCCTTCTTACCTGGACAGGACGCCCGCTCTTTCACAGTAACATCCGTCTTACCTGGACAGGACGCCCGCTCTTTCACAGTAACATCCGTCTTACCTGGACAGGACGCCCGCTCTTTCACAGTAACATCCGTCTTCCCTGGACAGGATGCCCGCTCTTTCACAGCAGCATCCGTCTTACCTGGACAGGACGCCCGCTCTTTCACAGTGACCGGACGCCCGCTCTTTCACAGTAACATCCGTCTTACCTGGACAGGACGCCCGCTCTTTCACAGTAGCATCCGTCTTACCTGGACAGGACGCCCGCTCTTTCACAGTAACATCCGTCTTCCCTGGACAGGACGCCCGCTCTTTCACAGCAGCATCCGTCTTACCTGGACAGGACGCCCGCTCTTTCACAGCAACATCCGTCTTACCTGGACAGGACGCCCGCTCTTTCACAGTAACATCCGTCTTCCCTGGACAGGACGCCCGCTCTTTCACAGTAACATCTGTCTTACCTGGACAGGACGCCCGCTCTTTCACAGTAACATCCGTCTTACCTGGACAGGACGCCCGCTCTTTCACAGTAACATCCGTCTTACCTGGACAGGACGCCCGCTCTTTCACAGTAACATCCGTCTTACCTGGACAGGACGCCCGCTCTTTCACAGTAACATCGGTCTTACCTGGACAGGACGCCCGCTCTTTCACAGTAGCATCCGTCTTCCCTGGACAGGACGCCCGCTCTTTCACAGAAGCATCCGTCTTCCCTGGACAGGACGCCCGCTCTTTCACAGAAGCATCCGTCTTACCTGGACAGGACGCCCGCTCTTTCACAGTGACAGGACGCCCGCTCTTTCACAGTAACATCCGTCTTCCCTGGACAGGACGCCCGCTCTTTCACAGTAACATCCGTCTTACCTGGACAGGACGCCTGCTCTTTCACAATAACATCCGTCTTACCTGGACAGGACGCCGGCTCTTTCACAGTAACATCTGTCTTACCTGGACAGGACGCCCGCTCTTTCACAGTAACATCCGTCTTACCTGGACAGGACGCCCGCTCTTTCACAGTAACATCCTTCTTACCTGGACAGGACGCCCGCTCTTTCACAGTAACATCCGTCTTACCTGGACAGGACGCCCGCTCTTTCACAGTAACATCCGTCTTACCTGGACAGGACGCCCGCTCTTTCACAGTAACATCCGTCTTCCCTGGACAGGATGCCCGCTCTTTCACAGCAGCATCCGTCTTACCTGGACAGGACGCCCGCTCTTTCACAGTGACCGGACGCCCGCTCTTTCACAGTAACATCCGTCTTACCTGGACAGGACGCCCGCTCTTTCACAGCAGCATCCGTCTTACCTGGACAGGACGCCCGCTCTTTCACAGCAACATCCGTCTTACCTGGACAGGACGCCCGCTCTTTCACAGTAACATCCGTCTTCCCTGGACAGGACGCCCGCTCTTTCACAGCAGCATCCGTCTTACCTGGACAGGACGCCCGCTCTTTCACAGCAACATCCGTCTTACCTGGACAGGACGCCCGCTCTTTCACAGTAACATCCGTCTTACCTGGACAGGACACCCGCTCTTTCACAGTAACATCCGTCTTCCCTGGACAGGACGCCCGCTCTTTCACAGTAACATCCGTCTTCCCTGGACAGGACGCCCGCTCTTTCACAGTAACATCCGTCTTCCCTGGACAGGACGCTCGCTCTTTCACAGTAACATCCGTCTTCCCTGGACAGGACGCCCGCTCTTTCACAGTAAATCCGTCTTACCTGGACAGGACGCCCGCTCTTTCACAGTAACATCTGTCTTACCTGGACAGGACGCCCGCTCTTTCACAGTAACATCTGTCTTACCTGGACAGGACGCCCGCTCTTTCACAGTAACATCCGTCTTACCTGGACAGGACGCCCGCTCTTTCACAGTAACATCCGTCTTACCTGGACAGGACGCCCGCTCTTTCACAGTAACATCCGTCTTACCTGGACAGGACGCCCGCTCTTTCACAGTAGCATCCGTCTTACCTGGACAGGACGCCCGCTCTTTCACAGTAACATCCGTCTTCCCTGGACAGGACGCCCGCTCTTTCACAGCAGCATCCGTCTTACCTGGACAGGACGCCCGCTCTTTCACAGCAACATCCGTCTTACCTGGACAGGACGCCCGCTCTTTCACAGTAACATCTGTCTTACCTGGACAGGACGCCCGCTCTTTCACAGTAACATCCGTCTTACCTGGACAGGACGCCCGCTCTTTCACAGTAACATCCGTCTTACCTGGACAGGACGCCCGCTCTTTCACAGTAACATCCGTCTTACCTGGACAGGACGCCCGCTCTTTCACAGTAACATCCGTCTTACCTGGACAGGACGCCCGCTCTTTCACAGTTCATCCGTCTTACCTGGACAGGACGCCCGCTCTTTCACAGTAGCATCCGTCTTACCTGGACAGGACGCCCGCTCTTTCACAGCAGCATCCGTCTTACCTGGACAGGACGCCCGCTCTTTCACAGTGACAGGACGCCCGCTCTTTCACAGCAGCATCCGTCTTACCTGGACAGGACGCCCGCTCTTTCACAGAAGCATCCGTCTTACCTGGACAGGACGCCCGCTCTTTCACAGTAACATCCGTCTTACCTGGACAGGACGCCCGCTCTTTCACAGTAACATCTGTCTTCCCTGGACAGGACGCCAGCTACAGGACGCCCGCTCTTTCACAGTAACATCCGTCTTACCTGGACAGGACGCCCGCTCTTTCACAGTAGCATCCGTCTTCCCTGGACAGGACGCCCGCTCTTTCACAGCAGCATCCGTCTTACCTGGACAGGACGCCCGCTCTTTCACAGTGACAGGACGCCCGCTCTTTCACAGCAGCATCCGTCTTACCTGGACAGGACGCCCGCTCTTTCACAGAAGCATCCGTCTTACCTGGACAGGACGCCCGCTCTTTCACAGTAACATCCGTCTTACCTGGACAGGACGCCCGCTCTTTCACAGTAACATCCTTCTTACCTGGACAGGACGCCCGCTCTTTCACAGTAACATCCGTCTTACCTGGACAGGACGCCCGCTCTTTCACAGTAACCTCCGTCTTACCTGGACAGGACGCCCGCTCTTTCACAGTAACATCCGTCTTCCCTGGACAGGATGCCCGCTCTTTCACAGCAGCATCCGTCTTACCTGGACAGGACGCCCGCTCTTTCACAGTGACCGGACGCCCGCTCTTTCACAGTAACATCCGTCTTACCTGGACAGGACGCCCGCTCTTTCACAGCAGCATCCGTCTTACCTGGACAGGACGCCCGCTCTTTCACAGCAGCATCCGTCTTACCTGGACAGGACGCCCGCTCTTTCACAGCAACATCCGTCTTACCTGGACAGGACGCCCGCTCTTTCACAGTAACATCCGTCTTACCTGGACAGGACGCCCGCTCTTTCACAGTAACATCCTTCTTCCCTGGACAGGACGCCCGCTCTTTCACAGTAACATCCGTCTTCCCTGGACAGGACGCCCGCTCTTTCACAGTAACATCCGTCTTCCCTGGACAGGACGCTCGCTCTTTCACAGTAACATCCGTCTTCCCTGGACAGGACGCCCGCTCTTTCACAGTAAATCCGTCTTACCTGGACAGGACGCCCGCTCTTTCACAGTAACATCTGTCTTACCTGGACAGGACGCCCGCTCTTTCACAGTAACATCCGTCTTACCTGGACAGGACGCCCGCTCTTTCACAGTAACATCCGTCTTACCTGGACAGGACACCCGCTCTTTCACAGTAACATCCGTCTTACCTGGACAGGACGCCCGCTCTTTCACAGTAGCATCCGTCTTCCCTGGACAGGACGCCCGCTCTTTCACAGCAGCATCCGTCTTACCTGGACAGGACGCCCGCTCTTTCACAGTGACAGGACGCCCGCTCTTTCACAGCAGCATCCGTCTTACCTGGACAGGACGCCCGCTCTTTCACAGAAGCATCCGTCTTACCTGGACAGGACGCCCGCTCTTTCACAGTAACATCCGTCTTACCTGGACAGGACGCCCGCTCTTTCACAGTAACATCTGTCTTCCCTGGACAGGACGCCAGCTACAGGACGCCCGCTCTTTCACAGTAACATCCGTCTTACCTGGACAGGACGCCCGCTCTTTCACAGTAGCATCCGTCTTCCCTGGACAGGACGCCCGCTCTTTCACAGCAGCATCCGTCTTACCTGGACAGGACGCCCGCTCTTTCACAGTGACAGGACGCCCGCTCTTTCACAGCAGCATCCGTCTTACCTGGACAGGACGCCCGCTCTTTCACAGAAGCATCCGTCTTACCTGGACAGGACGCCCGCTCTTTCACAGTAACATCCGTCTTACCTGGACAGGACGCCCGCTCTTTCACAGTAACATCCTTCTTACCTGGACAGGACGCCCGCTCTTTCACAGTAACATCCGTCTTACCTGGACAGGACGCCCGCTCTTTCACAGTAACATCCGTCTTACCTGGACAGGACGCCCGCTCTTTCACAGTAACATCCGTCTTCCCTGGACAGGATGCCCGCTCTTTCACAGCAGCATCCGTCTTACCTGGACAGGACGCCCGCTCTTTCACAGTGACCGGACGCCCGCTCTTTCACAGTAACATCCGTCTTACCTGGACAGGACGCCCGCTCTTTCACAGCAGCATCCGTCTTACCTGGACAGGACGCCCGCTCTTTCACAGCAACATCCGTCTTACCTGGACAGGACGCCCGCTCTTTCACAGTAACATCCGTCTTCCCTGGACAGGACGCCCGCTCTTTCACAGCAGCATCCGTCTTACCTGGACAGGACGCCCGCTCTTTCACAGCAACATCCGTCTTACCTGGACAGGACGCCCGCTCTTTCACAGTAACATCCGTCTTACCTGGACAGGACACCCGCTCTTTCACAGTAACATCCGTCTTCCCTGGACAGGACGCCCGCTCTTTCACAGTAACATCCGTCTTCCCTGGACAGGACGCCCGCTCTTTCACAGTAACATCCGTCTTCCCTGGACAGGACGCTCGCTCTTTCACAGTAACATCCGTCTTCCCTGGACAGGACGCCCGCTCTTTCACAGTAAATCCGTCTTACCTGGACAGGACGCCCGCTCTTTCACAGTAACATCTGTCTTACCTGGACAGGACGCCCGCTCTTTCACAGTAACATCCGTCTTACCTGGACAGGACGCCCGCTCTTTCACAGTAACATCCGTCTTACCTGGACAGGACGCCCGCTCTTTCACAGTAACATCCGTCTTACCTGGACAGGACGCCCGCTCTTTCACAGTAGCATCCGTCTTACCTGGACAGGACGCCCGCTCTTTCACAGTAACATCCGTCTTCCCTGGACAGGACGCCTGCTCTTTCACAGCAGCATCCGTCTTACCTGGACAGGACGCCCGCTCTTTCACAGCAACATCCGTCTTACCTGGACAGGACGCCCGCTCTTTCACAGTAACATCCGTCTTCCCTGGACAGGACGCCCGCTCTTTCACAGTAACATCTGTCTTACCTGGACAGGACGCCCGCTCTTTCACAGTAACATCCGTCTTACCTGGACAGGACGCCCGCTCTTTCACAGTAACATCCGTCTTACCTGGACAGGACGCCCGCTCTTTCACAGTAACATCCGTCTTACCTGGACAGGACGCCCGCTCTTTCACAGTAACATCCGTCTTACCTGGACAGGACGCCCGCTCTTTCACAGTAGCATCCGTCTTCCCTGGACAGGACGCCCGCTCTTTCACAGCAGCATCCGTCTTACCTGGACAGGACGCCCGCTCTTTCACAGTGACAGGACGCCCGCTCTTTCACAGCAGCATCCGTCTTACCTGGACAGGACGCCCGCTCTTTCACAGAAGCATCCGTCTTACCTGGACAGGACGCCCGCTCTTTCACAGTAACATCCGTCTTACCTGGACAGGACGCCCGCTCTTTCACAGTAACATCTGTCTTCCCTGGACAGGACGCCAGCTACAGGACGCCCGCTCTTTCACAGTAACATCCGTCTTACCTGGACAGGACGCCCGCTCTTTCACAGTAGCATCCGTCTTCCCTGGACAGGACGCCCGCTCTTTCACAGCAGCATCCGTCTTACCTGGACAGGACGCCCGCTCTTTCACAGTGACAGGACGCCCGCTCTTTCACAGCAGCATCCGTCTTACCTGGACAGGACGCCCGCTCTTTCACAGAAGCATCCGTCTTACCTGGACAGGACGCCCGCTCTTTCACAGTAACATCCGTCTTACCTGGACAGGACGCCCGCTCTTTCACAGTAACATCTGTCTTCCCTGGACAGGACGCCAGCTACAGGACGCCCGCTCTTTCACAATAACATCCGTCTTCCCTGGACAGGACGCCCGCTCTTTCACAGTAGCATCCGTCTTCCCTGGACAGGACGCCCGCTCTTTCACAATAACATCCGTCTTCCCTGGACAGGACGCCCGCTCTTTCACAGTAACATCCGTCTTACCTGGACAGGACGCCCGCTCTTTCACAGTAACATCCGTCTTACCTGGACAGGACGCCCGCTCTTTCACAGTAACATCCGTCTTACCTGGACAGGACGCCCGCTCTTTCACAGTAACATCCGTCTTACCTGGACAGGACGCCCGCTCTTTCACAGAAGCATCCGTCTTACCTGGACAGGACGCCCGCTCTTTCACAATAACATCCGTCTTCCCTGGACAGGACGCCCGCTCTTTCACAGTAGCATCCGTCTTCCCTGGACAGGACGCCCGCTCTTTCACAGTAACATCCGTCTTACCTGGACAGGACGCCCGCTCTTTCACAGTAACATCCGTCTTCCCTGGACAGGACGCCCGCTCTTTCACAGTAGCATCCGTCTTACCTGGACAGGACGCCCGCTCTTTCACAGCAACATCCGTCTTACCTGGACAGGACGCCCGCTCTTTCACAGTAACATCCGTCTTCCCTGGACAGGACGCCCGCTCTTTCACAGCAGCATCCGTCTTACCTGGACAGGACGCCCGCTCTTTCACAGCAACATCCGTCTTACCTGGACAGGACGCCCGCTCTTTCACAGTAACATCCGTCTTACCTGGACAGGACACCCGCTCTTTCACAGTAATATCCGTCTTCCCTGGACAAGACGCCCGCTCTTTCACAGTAACATCCGTCTTCCCTGGACAGGACGCCCGCTCTTTCACAGTAACATCCGTCTTCCCTGGACAGGACGCTCGCTCTTTCACAGTAACATCCGTCTTCCCTGGACAGGACGCCCGCTCTTTCACAGTAAATCCGTCTTACCTGGACAGGACGCCCGCTCTTTCACAGTAACATCTGTCTTACCTGGACAGGACGCCCGCTCTTTCACAGTAACATCCGTCTTCCCTGGACAGGACGCCCGCTCTTTCACAGTAACATCCGTCTTACCTGGACAGGACGCCCGCTCTTTCACAGTAACATCCGTCTTCCCTGGACAGGACGCCCGCTCTTTCACAGTAGCATCCGTCTTACCTGGACAGGACGCCCGCTCTTTCACAGTAACATCCGTCTTCCCTGGACAGGACGCCCGCTCTTTCACAGCAGCATCCGTCTTACCTGGACAGGACGCCCGCTCTTTCACAGCAACATCCGTCTTACCTGGACAGGACGCCCGCTCTTTCACAGTAACATCCGTCTTCCCTGGACAGGACGCCCGCTCTTTCACAGTAACATCTGTCTTACCTGGACAGGACGCCCGCTCTTTCACAGTAGCATCCGTCTTCCCTGGACAGGACGCCCGCTCTTTCACAATAACATCCGTCTTACCTGGACAGGACGCCCGCTCTTTCACAGTAACATCCGTCTTACCTGGACAGGACGCCCGCTCTTTCACAGTAGCATCCGTCTTCCCTGGACAGGACGCCCGCTCTTTCACAGTAGCATCCGTCTTCCCTGGACAGGACGCCCGCTCTTTCACAGCAGCATCCGTCTTACCTGGACAGGACGCCCGCTCTTTCACAGTAACATCCGTCTTACCTGGACAGGACGCCCGCTCTTTCATAGTAGCATCCGTCTTCCCTGGACAGGACGCCCGCTCTTTCACAGCAACATCCGTCTTACCTGGACAGGACGCCCGCTCTTTCACAGTAACATCCGTCTTACCTGGACAGGACGCCCGCTCTTTCACAGTAACATCCGTCTTACCTGGACAGGACGCCCGCTCTTTCAAAATAGCATCCGTCTTCCCTGGACAGGACGCCCGCTCTTTCACAGTAACATCCGTCTTCCCTGGACAGGACGCCCGCTCTTTCACAGTAGCATCCGTCTTACCTGGACAGGACGCCCACTCTTTCAAAGTAACATCCGTCGTACCTGGACAGGACGCCCGCTCTTTCACAGTAACATCCGTCTTACCTGGACAGGACGCCCGCTCTTTCACAGTAGCATCCGTCTTCCCTGGACAGGACGCCCGCTCTTTCACAGTAACATCCGTCTTCCCTGGACAGGACGCCCGCTCTTTCACAGTAGCATCCGTCTTACCTGGACAGGACGCCCACTCTTTCAAAGTAACATCCGTCGTACCTGGACAGGACTCCCGCTCTTTCACAGTAACATCCGTCTTACCTGGACAGGACGCCAGCTACAGGACGCCCGCTCTTTCACAATAACATCCGTCTTCCCTGGACAGGACGCCCGCTCTTTCACAATAACATCCGTCTTCCCTGGACAGGACGCCCGCTCTTTCACAGTAACATCCGTCTTACCTGGACAGGACGCCCGCTACAGGACGCCCGCTCTTTCACAGTAACATCCGTCTTCCCTGGACAGGACGCCCGCTCTTTCACAGTAGCATCCGTCTTCCCTGGACAGGACGCCCGCTCTTTCACAGTAACATCCGTCTTCCCTGGACAGGACGCCCGCTCTTTCACAGTAGCATCCGTCTTACCTGGACAGGACGCCCACTCTTTCAAAGTAACATCCGTCGTACCTGGACAGGACGCCCGCTCTTTCACAGTAACATCCGTCTTACCTGGACAGGACGCCCGCTCTTTCACAGTAGCATCCGTCTTCCCTGGACAGGACGCCCGCTCTTTCACAGTAACATCCGTCTTCCCTGGACAGGACGCCCGCTCTTTCACAGTAGCATCCGTCTTACCTGGACAGGACGCCCACTCTTTCAAAGTAACATCCGTCGTACCTGGACAGGACTCCCGCTCTTTCACAGTAACATCCGTCTTACCTGGACAGGACGCCAGCTACAGGACGCCCGCTCTTTCACAATAACATCCGTCTTCCCTGGACAGGACGCCCGCTCTTTCACAATAACATCCGTCTTCCCTGGACAGGACACCCGCTCTTTCACAATAACATCCGTCTTCCCTGGACAGGACGCCCGCTCTTTCACAGTAACATCCGTCTTACCTGGACAGGACGCCCACTCTTTCACAGTAACATCCGTCTTACCTGGACAGGACGCCCGCTCTTTCACAGTAACATCCGTCTTACCTGGACAGGACGCCCGCTCTTTCACAGTAACATCCGTCTTACCTGGACAGGACGCCCGCTCTTTCACAGTAACATCCGTCTTACCTGGACAGGACACCCGCTCTTTCACAATAACATCCGTCTTCCCTGGACAGGACGCCCGCTCTTTCACAGTAACATCCGTCTTACCTGGACAGGACGCCCACTCTTTCACAGTAACATCCGTCTTACCTGGACAGGACGCCCGCTCTTTCACAGCAGCATCCGTCTTACCTGGACAGGACGCCCGCTCTTTCACAGTAACATCCGTCTTACCTGGACAGGACACCCGCTCTTTCACAATAACATCCGTCTTCCCTGGACAGGACACCCGCTCTTTCACAGTAACATCCGTCTTACCTGGACAGGACGCCCACTCTTTCACAGTAACATCCGTCTTACCTGGACAGGACGCCCGCTCTTTCACAGCAGCATCCGTCTTACCTGGACAGGACGCCCGCTCTTTCACAGTAACATCCGTCTTACCTGGACAGGACACCCGCTCTTTCACAGTAACATCCGTCTTCCCTGGACAGGACACCCGCTCTTTCACAGTAACATCCGTCTTACCTGGACAGGACGCCCACTCTTTCACAGTAACATCCGTCTTACCTGGACAGGACGCCCACTCTTTCACAGTAACATCCGTCTTACCTGGACAGGACGCCCGCTCTTTCACAGTAACATCCGTCTTCCCTGGACAGGACGCCCGCTCTTTCACAGTAACATCCGTCTTCCCTGGACAGGACGCCCGCTCTTTCACAGTAACATCCGTCTTCCCTGGACAGGACGCCCGCTCTTTCACAGTAACATCCGTCTTCCCTGGACAGGACGCCCGCTCTTTCACAGTAACATCCGTCTTCCCTGGACAGGACGCCCGCTCTTTCACAGCAGCATCCGTCTTACCTGGACAGGACGCCCGCTCTTTCACAGTAACATCCGTCTTCCCTGGACAGGACGCCCGCTCTTTCACAGTAACATCCGTCTTCCCTGGACAGGACGCCCGCTCTTTCACAGTAACAGGACGCCCGCTCTTTCACAATAACATCCGTCTTCCCTGGACAGGACGCCCGCTCTTTCACAGTAACATCCGTCTTCCCTGGACAGGACGCCCGCTCTTTCACAGTAACATCCGTCTTCCCTGGACAGGACGCCCGCTCTTTCACAGTAACATCCGTCTTCCCTGGACAGGACGCCCGCTCTTTCACAGTAACATCCGTCTTCCCTGGACAGGACGCCTGCTCTTTCACAGTAACATCTGTCTTACCTGGACAGGACGCCCGCTCTTTCACAGTAACATCCGTCTTCCCTGGACAGGACGCCCGCTCTTTCACAGTAACATCCGTCTTACCTGGACAGGACGCCCGCTCTTTCAAGGAAACATCAGAAATCAGAGGTATAGTAGAAGAGGCCTGACACTAGGATTAGCGAGCGGGAGGACAGCTCCACAGGCCCCAGCGCTCTTACCTCAAACCCTTCACGGACGTGTTCTCAACCAGAACTATTCCCTGACCGTGAAGCAAACATTCCTGGCGATTATCTCTCCCAGTTGTGCCCCCATAGCCTCTTTCTTCTCAATAAAGAGATTTGCCTTTAGAAGCACATTTCAACACCTCTGGCGGCTGTAAATGGATGGACACCAACCAGCGGACAAGGAATCCTCCGCTAGGCCTGCAGCCCGTGGAGTGCGCGTCGGGGCGCGTTCATCCGCCTCAGTGGCGGCAAGCTTCACGTTTACTGGCAATCAAGACCCACATACTGCTATTAGTTTTCCCTTTTGTGTTTTTCTGCGCTTCTCTGGTTATAATTGCTGAGTTAATTCCCACCCTGGAGAGAACTCGTTAGTCAAATTGTTCATCCTGTAAACCGGGCAGAGTCACCTTTTCGCCCTTTGAACAGAGGCGCGTGATTACGTTCATGTAATTGCTTCACGCACAGTTTGTATTACTGGCGCAGCAACAACAGGTTGTCTGGTCGGAGAGGGTGTGTGAGGGTGGGATTGAGAGAGCTAGACATGGACAGGAAGGGAGACATCGAGTCGCAGCATTATGAGGTCACCCGCGGTCTCCTGTTCTCCGTGCAGCAGTAATGATGAGGGAGACATGCAAGCCTGCGGGTGATAGGTTCTGATACGGCTGTGCATTGGTGCACGTGCTCTTTCAAAGGGCTTCCAATTGTGCTGGGGAAGGATAATGAGGTACAAAAATGTGCTGTCCAGGATCACTACAGAGATCAATAAAAGGGGTGGGAACGGCAGTTGATCATTAACAATACTTCCAACAGGATCCAGATGCGCGCATGGGTCTTTAGGCATTTACAGAACCAGTTGATTCGGGCTGTGAAGTGATATAGTTTCTGATGTATAACGGCTATTAAGGATTTTATGTGGAATATTTTTTAAACCAGTAGACTCTTCCTTGTGTTTTTTTTTTTTTTTTTTTATCATGATAGCTAGTCAAATGAGCAAAAGTCTGCATGCACCAAATGGGTTTAGCAACAGTTCAACAAGGACCAGAACCGGCCTATCCTGCTCCCAGACCCGACACATTCTCCAACACTGCTGATTTCCTCAACATAACATTTGATGACAACCGGAAATGAACCTTCTGGACAGTGACGTTGTTTCTAATTCAAAAATATTACTATCAAAAATGCATCCAGCCCATCTAGTCCGGTTTATGCCAGAGTTGGGTTGCCAATTAGGAGACAGTACCCCTTGCTTGCCATTTGTTGCCCTTGGCACTGCACTTGCTGCTACTCATCTCAATGTCATTAAAGCAGGGTCAGGAGGAAGAAGTAAATAAGGCTGAAGTGCTATGTTTTCATTCTTTGTGTAGCATTCACTACTTGCTTCTCCCTAAACCGCGTAGCAACAAACAGGAGTCTCTTGAGGAGCAAAAGGTAACGCAATGGTTGGTGGTCAAAGGGGGTGTGATCGCCTTTCCTCTCTCTGTGGCTTTGAGTGAATCAGTGCCAATCGTTAAGAGGTCTGACCCATATTTATAGCCAAGAAGATAGGAACCATGCATTATTCACTTTTATGCTGTACATTTTATCATAAGAAACGTCAAATGCTCAGGACAGACGACTTTTAGAACTGCTTCCGTGGCAGCACAAGGGTCCGAATGGGTTAGTTAGTGTTAGGAGTTTAGTTACTGGTTGACTGGAGACTCTGGTCAAGCAGCAACCACAATCCTAGTCAGGGCAAGGCAAAAAGCAAACCCCAAATTTATCTGTGCTCAACTCCATGGTAGCTTGGCACAGAGCAGTCAGGCTTAACCTAGAGGCAATGTGTAAAGTATTTGTGCAGCACTTCACACAGTAAAACAGTGAAAACACCACACCAAACGATCCCACACATGGTTTGAAAAATAGAGCAGAACTTAATGAATTAAAACAAGATCAAAACGACAAGAATCCAATCAGTAGTTATGAATTCTTAAAGAATAAACTGTAAATTAGTGCCTAAAAGCACAACGCACCAACGTGGTTATCTGTTTGTGCTGGACTGGGTCAAAGTCAAATATTCAGACTGACCACGATGGAGGCGGGCCGGATACAGTCTCATATTAGTCCAGCTGAAGTTTTGCCTTCTCAAGTTTTGTACCAAGAGTTCCATTCGCGTTGAAGAGGGTCGTAGGGAGCAAGGATAGCATCACATCAGTGGTTGGTGTGGCGCGAAGAGCAGGCCAGGTGTCGCGGACGGATGGGCTGGTGCTTCGCAATGGCACTCCTCCACGGGCGATCGTTGCCTGCTGCGCGAAGACATGGGCTGGCTGCGGCACGTGCTGAATTTTGGTGCGAGTGGCGTGGTTTTGATGCAAACGGCCCGCTTGAGGTCAGGAAAGCCCAAAAACTTGATTTCAACAGCCTGTGAGCCACACCAAGGGTTCAGGACCTGAGAGGCACCACTTGGGGGTCAGGAATTTGCTACAGCTGGGTCCAGAAGCTGGTTGGGAAGCCTTTTTTGTCCCCGAGGCTCAGATCAGGAGGCCGGAGACAAGCCTATTGAGTCACTCTGGGTTCAAGATGAAGATGCAGGTCCAGTTTTTCTTCCCAAGGCAAGAGGACAGCAGGCAGGAGATCGGCAGGGCAGCAGTTCCTTTAGAGCATGGGTATTCACAAACGTTCTCTCAGGAGCCAAATTTACAGTGTGGTTTGTGGCCAAGGGCCGCACCGGTGGGGGCAGGGTCAGTGGGGGGCGGGGCTAGATTTAAAAAAAAACCTGTGACCATGAGGTCAAACACAGGACGCATTAGTCCACTGAGCCACCAGACCCGGCATACACACATCTATCTATCTATCTATCTATCTATCTATCTATCTATCTATCTATATCTATCTATCTATATCTATCTATCTATCTATTTATCTCTATCTATTTATCTCTATCTATCTATATCCATCTATCTATCTCTATCTATCTATTTATCTCTATCTATCTATCTCTATCTCTCTATCTATCTCTATATCTCTATCTATCTATCTCTATCTATCTCTAGCTATCTCTATCTATCTATCTATCTCTATCTATCTATCTCTATATCTATCTATCTATCTCTATATCTATCTCTATCTATCTCTCTCTATCTATCTATCTCTATCTGTCTCTATCTGTCTCTTTCTGTCTCTATCTGTCTGTCTCTATCTATCTGTCTCTATCTATCTATCTATATCTATCTATATCTATCTATCTTTATCTATCTATCTTTATCTATCTCTATCTATCTTTATCTATCTCTATCTATCTAGCTAGCTATCTTTATCTATCTATCTATCTCTATCTATCTCTGTCTCTCTATCTATCTCTGTCTCTCTATCTATCTCTGTCTCTCTCTGTCTCTCTATCTATCTATCTGTCTCTATCTGTCTGTCTGTCTCTATCTATCTGTCTGTCTCTAACTATCTGTCTCTATCTATCTCTATCTATCTATCTGTCTCTATCTATCTATCTCTATCCATATGTCTCCATCTATCTGTCTCCATCTATCTGTCTCCATTTATCTATCTCCATCTATCTGTCTCCATCTGTGTCTCTGTCTCTATCTATCTGTCTCTCTGTCTCCATCTGTGTCTCTGTCTCTCTATCCGTGTCTCTGTCTCCAAGGCGCAATTGTCCAAATTCTGAATGTGCTTAAGTCGGCAACACGAAACAGGAATCTTCCCAAAAGGCCCTTTAAAAGCCAGCTGTGAAAGCGCTTACAGCTGACTTTTAAAGAGCTTTTGGCGACGGTGGCGTGTGACGTCACAGAGGCCGGCAGTAAACACAAAAGATGGCCGCAGGAGCATTTAATAGGTATTCACTAAGTATGCTCCTGCGGTCATCTTTTGTGTTCACTGCCGGCCTCACTGGAAACGGAGAAACGGCAAGGCAAGGTCCGCGGGCCACCAATGAAGGCGGCCCGCGGCCGTACTATGAGTACCACGGCTTTAGAGCAACAGCCCAGCAGAATGGCAGTCATTGTAGCAGCACAGCAGTCTTTCATTCCACAGGTTCAGAAGTGTACTGAAGAGTTGGTGTCTGAGGTCCTTCTTTTATACCTTGGTTGTGGAAGGAGCTTCTAGACAGTGGCTTTGAAGTGCATAGAATTTCCTGCCTCCCCTGCCCCAGATCCAAGCTGGCTGAAGTGACAATGTAAGGTCTTTAGGCCCTTTGTGTGAA